>OX940938.1:2482719-3101146 GCA_954870645.1 Agrotis clavis
ATTCGATTGTTTAGTTATGGTATAATCATAGAATTTCATTAATAAACTCAACTAACGGCCTGTCCCGGCTTTGCAAGGCTAGATATTTGTTTATTATACAGCTTTTCCTTAGTTATAATTCAATTTTTGTTCTCAAGGCAGTCACAGCAGCTACCCATTATTTCTTGATAGTGTGAATTGTCGGAAATTTGTATGTTCCATCATTTTTACAGCTTATTACACAACATCTAGTCATTTTACATCAATAAATCGTTTTTTTTTTTCAGAAAATTCCTTTGATTTGACAGTTCTTTTGGGACCAAACTGTCACTTGTCACTTTGACACTTGCCTTCCCCATTGCGTGTTGGCAAATTATCACAGACAAAGGTCATCGGGCGCAATCCGACCCGGTCGCGGACATGAATGAAAATGGTCTAGAATGAAAGAGCATAATTCACATAATAATACACTCAATTATTTTTGTTGTAATCCATTGGAGAACAAAGTTTTAACCAAAAATGTGTTTATTCGAAAAATCTCCGTTCATTGTCTTTCCTCTTGATCTGTACGTTTTTAGATTCTCTTTTGTTTTGATCGACTAGATACAATAGTTTACAAGCCACTAAACCTAATTTTTAACCGACTTAAAAAAAATAGGTACTCAGTTCGAACTTCGACCTGTACGTATGTTTGTTTGTGCGCGGTTATAGACTGAGCCGATTTTGATGCTGTTTTCAGAAAAGTGTTCCTTACATTCTGGAAAAGATTTTAGTATCATAACAATCATGGATATCTCATTGCCCGCATAGATTTTTCCGCCCTTTTTTTGTTGCTTACTTGGATTGTAGATTTTCAAAGACGTCGATTATACGAAGATTTTTGTTGAACATCCAAACTAAAAACAGTAAAACAAAAAAAAAAAGTTAAAAAAAGGAACCTACCTACTTCAAAAGCAAACACACAAAAAGGGTAATATAATTTTTCTTTCGAAGTCGGTGGCTATATTCGATGAAAAAAGGGTAAATAAAAAAAAAAACAATATCCAGTCTAGTCGGTGGCTTTGTTTTTTATTTCACCGACTTCCGAAAGAAAAGTCACATCTTTTTCTGTTTGGATTTGAAGTCGGTTCCTTTTTTTTTAGTTTTTACTGTTTTTTTGGAATTTGTTTATTAGGCCAGGCCGCCATAAGACATCTGTATGCAAAATATGAGGACCAAGTTTTGCCTTTTCTCATTTAGTCTTAGGATTGTAAAGATGTATATGTTTGATGCTTGTCAGCAATTATCGTGGTCTAAAAAAAATGTACGTGTAATAGTATGGATGACAGCTTTATAAAGACGCAATTTGCACTTGAGTGACAATTTGCTTCTTGCTGTAAGCAAGAAATGAAGCCTACCTCCGGTAAAGGCAGCCGAACGCGAACTGCCTTTACATGGGCACAGAAGGTAAGGAGACTGTAGAGGGTCACACGGTCACACCTAAGTATTTGGCTTGCTTTTCTCAAAGAATAGACTTGCCGTACATAGTGATTGGGTTCATATCATACGGCGTCCGAGGGATGAGGTGTGGCAGGGGACTAGACCACTCCAACACGTGGCAACATGTTTTTAAATAGTCCTAGAATCCATTGCATTGCACACTTCATAAAACATAGATTGCGGTCCTCATATTTTGCAAACAAAATGCCTTCTGCGACCTGCTTTATGTTTTTTTTTTTTTTTTTTTTTGCGTGGTAAAATCATCAAATGAGTCCTCCCACCCCGGGCAGGGCGGGAGGGACTGTCAGACTTCTACTGACTAAAATCCACGGTGTCCTTCAGTAGCCTGTTATGTTCCGGGGTCACGGTAAGGAAATAATCCCGCGACCCCGGCAGGCTTTGGCCCTCTGAGAGGGGGCCCCGTCATTATGCTGACGCTCTTTGAGGCGCGCGTGGGACACAACGCGCCGTCGACCCGGGCATGGTCCATGGTCGGGCAGCGAGTTGCCCTTTACTCGCTGCCCGCATAACGTATTTAATCCATATTACGTCGCAGAAAACACATACTTTCAGAACTGTTTTTATAATGACATTGGAATCACCTAGTGTTATTCACTAGTTAACTTACCTCGTGTCATACAATAAATAACACCACACGCACTAAGTTTTATATTAACATGCTTTCGATATCGTTTTGTGTATCCCAAATTCAGTAATACATTTATTTATTAAATCGCGTGAGACTGAATCGAACATATAAACTGTCAAGACAATATTGTCTTGTCAGCTCACTGAAGAAGCTTTATGGCATAAAAACAAACAAACAAACAAGACAAGTGAGTTTATAAAAACGTGGGAAAAATAGGGCAGGGACTTTCAGACTTGTACTGAACAAAATCCATGGTGTCCTTCAATAGCCCTTTACGTTCCGGGGCCACGTTGACCCAATAGACCCACGACCCCGGCAGGCTTTGGCCTTCAAAGAGGGGGGGCCCCGTCATATTGCTGACAGATCTTTGAAACCCGGGCATGCCCGAAAATCGTCCCGCGACGTCCGTTGCCATGGGCGTCTCCTGAGGCGGCTGGGTCGTGAGGTTGACGCTATCCGCTCCCTCACGCATCCCGCCTCCTCCTTCGCTAGCATGACTGCTTCGCAGAAGGAGGCGACCACTTCCCAATCCGTCTCACCCCGCAGCATGACCTCGAACAATGCCGGGTGGGAGAGGTCGCGCTTATCGCCTCAGTGCGGTGCTCTGGCTAAGCGGAGCAGACCTGCCATATGCTCCACCGTATCCTCCGGGCGATCCGGCTTGCGGTGGCAGGAAATCGACCCCTGCCATATTTTTAGATGAAACTGCATTAATTACGCCGAATAATTAATGTAAAATACTCAATTATTTTTTTTTAATTCCCACATCTCACAAGATTGCGACCCTTACCATGGTAACCAAGAGACATTTAGCTATATATCCTCAAGGTTTGATTTATGTCCGCCGTGGGTTTTTTTCCCATACAATTCGCCCGTTGACCTTACAGACTATAATATAACAATCAAAAGCTTATTTTTATAATGGAGATAAAACCTTCAGAATAGATACAGATTACAATAATAAAACTAATTTAAAAACTCTTTTCTTAGACGAAAAAACAGCTATAAATCCGGCTTTTCTACTAAATCGATTCCATATACACAATCCATTTAATAAAATAAAAATAAACATAATTTATGTTTACAATATGCATTAAATTAGAATATTGATGACATTTTTATGCATTCTAATTTCAACTTCTTTGATAAATTATGACATTTCGACTCATTGACAGGTGCATGTGTGTTGTCAGACGAAAAAAATAAGTATTAGATTAATGCTTCGCGATTTACTTTTTTATCGAGTTTATGTAAGAGGCCAGTGTAGGTACCTACTTTAGCGTTTTATCTTTTTCTGCTAACTGATCAGAGAGAAGATGTTGAGTAATGAGTTTGAAACTGCACGAATATCCCGATAAGGTTTGGCTTGACTTGATTCCGTAGAACACTACATAAATACTGTCGAACTGTCAATATAAAACATGAAATGTATTGAAACAGAAATAAGTTACTGGTAACAGTTATAACGTAAGACACCTTTTTTTTTTTTTTTTTTTTTAGCGTGGTAAAATCATCAAATGAGTCCTCCAACCCCGGGCAGGGCGGGAGGGACTGTCAGACTTTTACTGACTAAAATCCACGGTGTCCTTCAATAGCCCTTTCTGTTCCAGGGTCACGGTAAGGAAATAATCCCGCGACCCCGGCAGGCTTTGGCCCTCTGAGAGGGGGGCCCCGTCATTATGCTGACGCTCTTAGAGGCGCGCGTGGGACACAACGCGCCGTCGACCCGGGCATGGTCCTTGGTCGGGCAGCGAGTTGCCCTTTACTCGCCGCCCGCATGCCCGCGCCTACGGTGGCCGGAGATCATCTAGCGACGTCCGTCGCCGTGGGCGTCTACTACCGCGGATGGGGCGGAGGGAGGACTCTGTCCTCTCTCGCTCGCGGCCCGCCTCCTCCTTCACGAGCATTACTGCCTCGCAGAAGGAGGCGACCGCTTCCCACTCCGTCTCGCCCCGCAGCATGGCCGCGACCAATGCTGGGCGCGAGAGGTCTCCGCCTATCGCAGCCGTGAGGACACGTCGGTGCTCCGCCCAAGCTGGGCAGTCTTGCACCGTATGCTCCACCGTGTCCTCCGGGCGATCTTCGCAGTGGTGACACCCAGGCGTCTCCTCCTTTCGCATCAGACACAGGTACCTCCCGAAACTTCCGTGTCCGGTGAGGACCTGCGTCAAGCGGTAGGTCAGGACGCCATGACTTCTCTCCAGCCACTCCTCAAAGAGGGGTCTTACCGCCGCAATTGCGGCGTGCCCGAACGTAAGACACCTTTGGAATTGGTTTAATATTGGAAACCAGACCATGTCAACTAGATTCTAGTTGACATGGTCTTGTTTCCAATACGTAATGTACTGGGTGGGCCAGTGCTAAATTCACTTTTGAAACTTATACAAAAAAAGACTGATAATACTTGAAGTATTTATTTACCAAGTAACTTAATCTACTACTAATGCAATCTTTTTTTTTTAAAATGACATCGTCTAGATGTTCTCCATTTCGTCGCAAACACTCTTCCAAGCGGAATCGAAAATTTTCAAAAACGCGCCGACACGTAGCTGTTGATATGGCGGCCATTTCCGCGTGGATATATTTTCTTTTAAATTTATTATTGTCTTCGGCTTATTGGAGTACACCTTGTCCTTTAAGAATCCGCACAAAAAGAAATCAGGTGGGGACAGGTCTGGGCTTCGTGGTGGCCACTCGATGTTGCCTCTCTTCGAGATAACTTTATTAAGGAACATCTCCTTTACGACGTCCATGCTGGCGTTTGATGTGTGGCAGGTTGCACAATCTTGCTGGAACGAAGTCTGGGAGTTGTATTCTTGCAGCCCACCAAGAGTTGGCCTTAAAAACTCTTGCAGCATTGTCACATATCGGTCGGTATTAACTGTTACTGAGAGACCTTGAGAATTTTCAAAGAAATAAGGCCCAATGATGCCTTTAGCTGATATGGCCGCCCAAACCGTCACTTTCTGGCTGTGAAGTGGCTTTTGGTGCTTGAGCGAAGGCTGCTCAGCGCTCCAGTAACGGCAGTTTTGTTTATTGACGAAGCCGTTAAGGTGAAAGTGGGCTTCGTCCGAGAAAAGGATGTTTCCGAAATTTGAAACATCTCTCTCTAACATGGAAGTGGCAAATGACGCCCTTTTTATATGGTCATCATGGCCAAGTTCTTGAACCAACTGTATCTAATATGGGTGAAGCTTCAAATCAAATTTCAAAATTCGCCTCAAACTGCTTCGTGAAATCCCCAAAGCCGCCGAACGTCGCCGTGTAGAGAGTTCTGGATTTTCTCGCACAGATTCATTAGCCTCTTCAATCGCTTGCACCGTGCGTACAGTACGGGGTTGACCTTGACGTCTCATTGGTAGCGTTGAACCGGTTTTATCAAACCTTTTCAGCCATTGTTTGATTAACTGAATACTAGGACACTGCCGGATACTGCTTAAATTGAATTTCACTCGGAACTAGAGATGTGCCGTTGCCGGCAATATTGCCCAAGGTGGGAATATAGGTGGAAATATTGCCGGCAATATTGCCGGGAGTGGAAATATTTGGGAATATTGCTTAATTTTAAGTCAAAGTGAGTGCGAAAACTATGTAACACACTTAAAATTAGCATTTACAGATCATGGTATACATTATATACAAAAAAAATTTTTTTTTTGTAAAATTGCCAAAATTGCCGGCAATTTTGGCAATATTCCCGGTATTTTACCGGCAATATTGCCCATTGTTGCCGCACACGACTGTGAATATAAGTAATTACACATACATTTTAAGATAAGAATTGACGATCATTGTATATTGAATAAATATTGAATAAAAAGGCATAAATTCGAATAATTTATTTTAATGTTGTAGTTTAATCTAGTCAACGAATGCTCAAAGCATAGAGGGAAATTCTAGAAACACATTTTTTACAACGTAACTTTGTTTGGACTAGTTAGGAGGTGAACATATCAAAACCATGAGCTCTGGGGGGGGGGGGGGAGGGGTGGAAGGTACCATTTTTTGGTGTTTCGCTTACATCTCGGAAAACCATGCGTTCTAGCAGCATAGCGTGTGTGAACAAAATAAAAAACTAAATCAATTTTCCGTAAGTTTTACTCAGTAAGCACTAAGCATTTCAATATCTTGTAAGTTTTCGAGTTTTCATAGTTTTCGAGGTATCCGCTTTTGAAAGTCTGTAATTTAGGAGAAAAAACATTTTTAGTTTCGCGCATTTGGAAAGTTGTATTTGATATCGCCATAGATCCAGAAAGCAGTAGCAGTTGATTCAGACCCTCCCTTCACCACCTGCGATGAACAGAGCCAGCATGCTGCATCTTGAGGTGATATGGGCCTCCAGATCTTTATCTGGAGGCCCACGGACATTGAGAGAGACCCCTTCGGGTATCTCTCAATGTCCACCAGGTATAAGTAGTTCTTAAATTCGGTGACCACCATCAAGCTTGATATGTCTTGTCTTCCCCCACCGAGGGAGCAGTAAAAATTAGCTTAGAAACTCATTTAAATTATACTAGGTACTTACAGACTAGGTAGCACTGTACTATGTAGGAGGAAATCTGCACCCATAAGAGATGCGGAAAAACTATCTTTGGAAACTTTAGTTCTTTTTTGTTGTAAACAATTTTCGTATAGGTAGGTATTAATTTTTGGTCAAGTGTGAGTTGCCCACAAAAATACACGGAGGAGTAGGTACTACAGGGAGAGCCTGAAAAGACTGCTGCTGCTTTCTGGATTTATGGCAATATTAAATAAGACTTTCCGAATGCAAAAAGGTAAATATGGTTTTTTGAAAACTATACAAGATATCGAAATGGTTACTAAATAAAACTTATAGGAAATTTATTCAGCCTATGTTTTATTCATACAAACCATGCCGCTAGGAGACATGGTTTCCGAGTTATAAGTGAAAAATCAAAAAATGGAACCTTTAAACCCCCCTCCCCCACAGCTCAAGGGCTAGTGGCGGGGACTTTTGATAATTATATTCACCTCCTAACTAGTTCAAACAAAGAAACGTAGTCCAAAATCGTGTTCCAAGAATTTCCCTCTATAACTGTTCGTTGAGTGGGCTACTAGTTTTTCATGCAAAATCACATAGCAAAAACAACGAGTATAAGTAGGTACCTATACAATATGGAAGTATAAATCTCTGTCAAAACTACAAATGATCAACAAAAATAACATTATTTTAATGCATTTGTTTCGGTAATTCTTACATAATCAGTAAATCACCGTTTAGAGTAACAACTTAGTTGTTTTTATAAGGCGGACTTAATGCCGCAACGTATTATCTACAGTAATATAAACTGCACCTGCAGTAATAATAAAATATACTGGTGTTATTTGACTGGCAACTTTGGCAATATTGCCAAAGTTGCCGGCAATTTTGGTATTTTACCGGCAGTGGCAATATTGGGAATATTGCCGGCAGTGGGAATATTGCCATCAGGCACATCTCTACTCGGAACATACGCCGCACAGTAATGTAAGATTTACCATTTTCGTAAAACGCTCGAACAGCGAACGCGCGATACTCTCCCGTGAACGGACTCATGCTGACTAAAACTGCAAGAGACGCGTGTCTCGATGACATACCCCGCTCCCCGCTACCCTCGCGACCGACGATCTATTAGCCAATGAAAATTGAACTTAGCACTGGCCCACCCTGTATTTCTCTTTAACTAAGGCTGTATTAAAACGCTATAGTAAATCTCTATATCGTAAAATAAAAGGACTAAGTACAAATATCCGCGTTTTGAGTAAAAATATGTTCTAGTAACTACGAGTAGAATATATTTGTTCACACATTTGTGCTCATGTTTGTTGGAATGTGAGGGCTAGCAGTCTTTTTTTACGATTTCAGAATTGGTTCAATAATACAAACAACTTTTACTGAGTGAGACCGACATGAATGATGACTCCTTCGGAGTATTTTTAACCGACTTCAAAAAAAGGAGGAGGTTCTCAATTCGGTCGGTATGTTTTTATTTTTTTTTATTTTTTTATGTATGTACATCGATTACTCCGAGGTTTCTAGTCCGATTAGTGTCATTCTTTTTTTTTCGATGCAGTATACTTGCAGTGTGGTCCCATAAAAATTTCATCTAATTCGGTTCAGTAATTTTTATTTTGTGAGCATTTTTATTGATTTCGGCTACTTGGTTGACATTACTTTTTGCGTGTTTGTTACGCGATTACTCCGCCAATTGTGGACCGATTTTCAAAATTCTTTTTTTGTTGTACTAGGGATCGTTCACCTTAGGGAATACTGCAAGTTTCATCAAAATCTGTTCAGCAGTTTTTGAGATAGGGAATTTTATTAGCATGTGTACATGAGCGATGTTAATACCGGTGCCTAGAGATGTGCCGTTGCCGGCAATATTGCCCAAGGTGGGAATATAGGTGGAAACATTGCCGGCAATATTGCCGGGAGTGGAAATATTTGGGAATATTGCTTAATTTTAAGTCAAAGTGAGTGCGAAAACTATGTAACACACTTAAAATTAGCATTTACAGATCATGGTATACATTAAATACAAAAAATTTTTTTTTTTTGTAAAATTGCCAAAATTGCCGGCAATTTTGGCAATATTCCCGGTATTTTACCGGCAATATTGCCCATTGTTGCCGCACACGACTGTGAATATAAGAAATTACACATTCATTTTAAGATAAGAATTGACGATCATTGTATATTGAATAAAAAGGCATAAATTCCAATAATTTATTTTAATGTTGTAGTTTAATCTAGTCAACGAATGCTCAAAGCATAGAGGGAAATTCTAGAAACACATTTTTTACAACGTAACTTTGTTTGGACTAGTTAGGAGGTGAACATATCAAAACCATGAGCTCTGGGGGGGGGGGGGGGGGGTTGAAGGTACCATTTTTTGGTGTTTCGGCATAGCGTGTGTGAACAAAATAAAAAACTAAATCAATTTTCCGTAAGTTTTACTCAGTAAGCATTTCAATATCTTGTAAGTTTTCGAGTTTTCATAGTTTTCGATGTATCCGCTTTTGAAAGTCTGTAATTTAGGGGAAAAAACATTTTTAGTTTCGCGCATTTGGAAAGTTGTATTTGATATCGCCATAGATCCAGAAAGCAGTAGCAGTTGATTCAGACCCTCCCTTCACCACCTGCGATGAACAGAGCCAGCATGCTGCATCTTGAGGTGATATGGGCCTCCAGATCTTTATCTGGAGGCCCACGGACATTGAGAGAGACCCCTTCGGGTATCTCTCAATGTCCACCAGGTATAAGTAGTTCTTAAATTCGGTTACCACCATCAAGCTTGATATGTCTTGTCTTCCCCCACCGAGGGAGCAGTAAAAATTAGCTTAGAAACTCATTTAAATTATACTAGGTACTTACAGACTAGGTAGGACTGTACTATGTAGGAGGAAATCCGCACCCTTAAGAGATGCGGAAAAACTATCTTTGGAAACTTTAGTTCTTTTTTGTTGTAAACAATTTTCGTATAGGTAGGTATTAATTTTTGGTCAAGTGTGAGTTGCCCACAAAAATACATGGAAGGGTAGGTACTACAGGGAGAGCCTGAAAAGACTGCTGCTGCTTTCTGGATTTATGGCAATATTAAATAAGACTTTCCGAATGCAAAAAGGTAAAAATGGCTTTTTGAAAACTATACAAGTTATCGAAATGGTTACTAAATAAAACTTATAGGAAATTTATTCAGCCTTTGTTTTATTCATACAAACCATGCCGCTAGGAGGCATGGTTTCCGAGTTATATGTGAAAAATCAAAAAATGGAACCTTTAAACCCCCCTCCCCCACAGCTCAAGGGCTAGTGGCGGGGACTTTTGATAATTATATTCACCTCCTAACTAGTTCAAACAAAGTAACGTAGTCCAAAATCGTGTTCCAAGAATTTCCCTCTATAGCTGTTCGTTGAGTGGGCTACTAGTTTTTCATGCAAAATCACATAGCAAAAACAACGAGTATAAGTACCTATACAATATGGAAGTATAAATCTCTGTCAAAACTACAAATAATCAACAAAAATAACATAATTTTAATGCATTTGTTTCGGTAATTCTTACATAATCAGTTAATCACCGTTTAGAGTAACAACTTAATAGTTTTTATAAGGCGGACTTAATGCCGCAACGTATTATCTACAGTAATATAAACTGCACCTGCAGTAATTATAAAATATACTGGTGTTATTTGACTGGCAACTTTGGCAATATTGCCAAAGTTGCCGGCAATTTTGGTATTTTACCGGCAGTGGCAATATTGGGAATATTGCCGGCAGTGGGAATATTGCCATCAGGCACATCTCTACCGGTGCCACGGATTACAAATTCTAGTGCACTTGTATGGAAATGATGTATTTGACAAGAATTTGGGTTGAATATTTAAACTAAAAAGATTAAAATAAAAAACTTTAAAAAATTAACCGACTTCAAAAACAACCACAAAAAAGGGTAAAATAACCTACAAAATAACTTTTCTTTCGGAAGTCGGTGGCAAAAAGACAACGAAATAAAAAAGTAAAGCCACCGACTTCCGAAAGAAAAGTTATTTTGTAGGTTATTTTACCCTTTTTTGTGGTTGTTTTTGAAGTCGGTTAATTTTTTTTTTTTAAGTTTTTTATTTTAATTTTTGTGACTGGCACACGTCTTATCGCCATCTTGCCTGATGGAAAGGTAGAGTAGGTTTGGGGTCTGCCGGGGTCGCGGGACTGTTTCATCATGTAACCGTGAACCTGGAACGTAAAGTATTGAAGAATCAACGTGGATTTTAGTGTGTGGAAGTCTGACAGTCCCTGTCTGGGTAGGAGGACTCATTTGGTTGTATAAGTATTATTTTACAGCTAAATACCTTAAATTACCTTTATTTCAATCCTACCTCGTTACCCCAACACTTTCGCATCATACATTATTATTATTTGTCACGACTCCGTAGCGTCGTCGCTCATCAAGCAAAATGTCGTAACCTGACACTTTGTAGAATTATCAATTTTACAGTGTGACAAGTAAATGTATATTTAATGACCGGTTCCATTGCTAATTTTCAATGTATCTACATTTTATATATCCGCATCCGAATGGATAATACCAATTTGTTTGTATTTGATGTTGTTGTGCAAATATTTGAATCGTTAGATAAGCTGTGTTAGTGGTTCACATTGGCCCTAGATCGGGGAAAATGGAAGTCATGGACCTTGCTCCCTGCCTCTGCTCATTGCAATTGATTTCAATCCCTTTCATAAACAATGACATTCGTAGAGCACTGCCTCGCTCACTCATACGAAATACATACATGAAGATGTAAAAGTTCCCAGCTAGGGGAACTGAAAAGAGTGAGTTCGTCACTCTTTTCAGTGCCCCTAGCTGGGAACTTTACATTTTAGGCATTACAAGCAATCCTGTCCCAATAAGCAACACACAAGCTCGTCAGGATTGACCTGCGAGAAACCACTCAAAAACAAAACTGAAAAGGGTTTTGGTCGAATTTAAAGGAATCATCGACTCGACGAAGAAGAAAAAGGAAAACTAAAACTCTTTTACATGTAAACAGTTTTTCACGCAATTTTCTGGGCACTTCTAACGATATAAATCTTTGTGTTTTGAATGTAGTTTTTGTTACGAATTTACTAACGTTTTGTGAGAAATGCAATACGTTTCGCTCTTTGCTGATTTGTATGGTCCATGGTGTGTCGTAAGTAATGTTTGTGGATGTCAGACATGACCAGTTGATTTTATTGTTACATAAAATGTGCATCGAATTGTTATGTGTTTACGGATGAATGGAATGATCTAATCATAATGTAGTACACAAGGCTAGAATAAGTTGACCCTTCATTATGGGGAAAGATTTTATATAGATAGATTTGTGAGGATGTATAAATGTATGTATGTTTGTGGCTCTTTCACGCCTAAACGACTGATGAAATTTGGTGCACAGATAGTTCATAACCTGGATTGAAACACAGGATAGTTTTAATTCCGATTTTATGTTTCCGTGGGGTAATTTTCCAGTTGTAGCGGGCGAACCCGCAACAAACAGCTAGTTTACTATCTTGTCACAAAGTGTGGGCAAAGATCGTCACCAACTTCGCGGGGCAAACATGCCCAGAAATTGCCCATAACAGAGAGATGTTTTTTATACTACATACTTAAAAGTTGTTGTGTTTATGTAAAAATAAATATAATACACACTTCAATGTGCTACTTTATATGATTCTATTTATATCTGACCTACTTGAGTATCATCACTCATGGAGCTACTTGTATAAACTTACAATAAACATTGTAAGTTTTTCCCCGAACAAACACTTTAACTAAAAGTTTTACATATAGGTATACAGATAATGTAGATATTTACTAGAAGTGTTCTACACAAGTATCTTTCACTAGAAAGTTCTTATATTTTACTCTTATTTATCAAGAATAGAATATCTACTGGAGTTTAAACGGTGAAGGAAAACATCGTGAGGAAACCGGCTTGTCTTTAAATCAAAACTTCGAAGACAAGTGACATTTACTAAACCCGCACTGGCCCCGTGTGGTGGATTATAGCCCACTCTCTCTCACAGAGACCTGTGTCCTAGCCGTGGGAACACTATAGGCTTAGTAAGAAGATGAAATAGGGACTTATTAAATAACTAGCTTCTGCCCGCGACTTCGTACGCGGATCCTTTTTCCTGAATTTTCTTTGCTATAAACCTCACGGAGCCCGAGACCTTTCCAACGAATGCAAAACCGTGGAAATCGGTTTGTGCGTTCTGGAGTTATAGCGTCAGGAAGGAAAACCCGACTTATTTTTGTATGATAGATAAATAAAACAAAAAACTTTGCCCCTCACCATCACTAAGAATTTCTCCTATATGGTACATACACAAACATCCTATAAACACACATCAAAAGTGTCTAGGGATCAACATATATTTTTGCAATAACTTTTCTCCTGATTGATATTAATTAAAATGTTCTTTAAGGATTCATCAAATAGAGTGTTATCGTTTGTCACAGTAACGATAAACCAAGTCACCTTTGCATTCATAAAGAAATTTGCCATTTTCCTAATAAAGGGATTTTTGACATTTGAACCACTAACATTAAAGTTCGAAAAAAAGACTGAAATAACAGTTTTCTTTAAAATTTTATTGGGTAACTTAAACAATTAATAATCCGTGTTTCTACCGCGAACACTAACAACACAAGAACATCGGTTTGGCATACTCAAAATGAGTTCATCCAAATCACGCTGTGGAATGGCCGCCCATGTTCGTTGCAACAACAAAAAAAGGTCTTCTTGCGACTGGATACCCTCCATATTCGGCAGAGCTCTTCTCTGTAGCATATCCCATGCATGCTCAATCGGGTTCAAGTCTGGCGACTGAGCAGGCCAGCGCAGGACATTGATGTTAGCTGCGGCGAGAGTCTGTCTTACAACTCTTGCGGTGTGCGGTCGTGCATTATCATGCATTAACTGAAATAAGGGACCGATTTGCACTTGTAGAGGAACGATGACGTCTGATACAATCGTCTCAGCATAAATTTGAGCGTTGAGGTTGCCTCTGATCCAAATCAACTCAGTTCTTCCGCCGATCCAAATACCCGCCCATACCATGATGGTTCCACCACTATAAGGATGGACTTCCTGGCAGGATTTTAATCGCTGTTGGCGTCCAGGGGTTCTCCAGTGTCGTATACGTCTTGTATCCGGTCTCATACCAAAACGAGACTCATCAGAAAAGCACACGAAACGCCATTGTTCTTCTGCCCAATTTCTGTGTTCAAGAGCCCATTGATATCGAATCCTACGATTGTGCATTGCTATAGGTGGTACCCGTAGCGGTCTTCGGGAATGAAGGTTCACTTCATGCAAGCGGTTTCTGACTGTTTGGTCGCTAATTAAGTTCCCTGAAGAGTGATGAAGCCTCACGGCTAACATCATGGCGGTTATTGTTGGAGCTCTTCGAGTTAAGATTTGAATGTATCGGTCTTGTCTCCGTGTGGTGCAGCGATACCGTCCTCCATGGCGCTCAGCCACGGTACCAGTGCTTCGGTAACGTGTCCAAAGTCGACTGATAACACTCTGACTTGTATTCAGAGCTAAAGCCACAGTACGTTGCCGGGAACCAGCTTCTATTACTCCCACGGCTCTGAGCATTTCTTCCCTGCTTAAATGACGTCGCCGCTCCATAATAACGTTGGTTTTAATCAGTAGTAGGGAAACAGTAGCACTAATAATGTCTTCAATGCGTTGTATGTTTTTATAGGGAAAATATTGACAGCTGATTTTCATCTTTTACTCGAATTTGATTTACAGTTCCTGATTCAAATTATGAAATGCACCAAAAAGGATCCATATAAATTTATAAAATCATAAATTTATTACAAAGCCACATCTCAATCTCAAGAAATCCGCATAAAAATGCTTGATCCCTAGACACTTTTGATGTGTGTATGTATAGATTATCTTAAAGTTATTTCCATTGGAAATGTATTGTTTTAGTTCGTGCAAGTATTAAAAAATCGTGCATGACGTCTCAAAACGGCGTCATCAAACCCTCCTTAGAAATTTTGCGGCATCGTACACGAGTGTACCCAGTTCACTACAATGACTAGCACAGTTTCGCCACATGACGTAAGGAGCGTGAGTTTATAAGAACACTCTCGTTGCGCTGACATAACGCGGGTTCGGTGCTTGACCCGGACTATAGGCGAGTAGCGGGACTCTGTGTATCTACTTCAACAGTAGAAGTATACGTGTTAAATGTTACAAGTATGACTAATTAGGTGATTTGTAAGGATAAGAGGTGATAAAGAGCGTGTTTTGTTTTTTTGAATGGATCTCAGGGATTTGAATTATAGCGGTTTGGAATGCAAAGACGATTAGGATTGAATTATTTTACAATATTTTTTGGTATTTTTTACTTATCTGTATTTTTTCTACGTTGTATAAGAAAATTATTTTCTTGAAAACATGCTAGCAAGATGTATTAAACTACTCATCCGGCTCGAAGGACAAAGGTTTAAGACTTTAGAAAATGAAAGTTGGATTTATCTAACGTAGTTACGTCAATGAAGTACGTCTGACTCTGTACATAGATTATTGTTTTTAATTTGTGTAAAAACTGAAGATATGCTTCGAAATAAAGTAAGTTTTACACGCTGTATCTCCTAACTTGGTCCAGAAATAATGGCAATACAATATGTGAGCGAAACTTGTTAACTTCAGTAGGTATATGAACTACACATATACAACACAATTGTCTATGTATACATATGTAATGTATACAATAACAATGTGTGAGTGTGTCAATTATATACATACGTGACGAAATGCAATAGAAATAATTGAGATATCGAACGAACGAACGAACGAACAAACGATGGGATTGATTCAGAAAATGACGATTTTATTATGTAATGGAATTTTTAAAGGTTAGTCTTGTATTAAGACCTCTATGTTTAAACTTTAAGTTATAGTTCAGACTGGGTATTGAATTGGTAGCGAAATCTAGACAATGAGTGATAATAATTAGATATTATTATATTAATTAGATATGTATGGGTACTTTGGAAAGCGGTGGTGGTTCAATGGTAAGGGTTCCGACTTATGAGTTGTATACAACGTGTAACGTTAATAGCGCAAAACCTCTCGTGGGGTAACTCAGCCTATGTTACTGAACAATGTTTATTCCAAGACTTTTTGAATTCGCAAAAAACAAAAATGATTTTTCATACTGATGGGCTCGATCAATTACTCATTTTGTATGAAAAAGCAATTTTTTTTTTGCGAATTTCCAAATGTGTTGGTTTTGCGCTATTAACGTTACACGTTGTAGATCGTGGGTTCGAAGTTGAACCCACCCTTTGTATAATTTATTTCATCACCATTGCTCTCAAAGCGGCAAAAAAAATAAGTCGTGAGGAAACCGACATGTTTGAGAACCAAAATTTGAAGAGAGTAGGTACCTACCTGCACTGGGCCCGCGTTGTGGATTACAGCTTACAGCCTACTTCTTCTTTTAGAGAAGGAACATTTATCTCAGTCGTGGAAACATTATTGGCTGATTGATGATCATGACGACTTTGGCTTCCCAAAGTCAGTCATCATTGATGATTAATTATTTAAGGGTTTTTTTAGATAAGTAGTGTTAAGTGTCAAAGAAAGTATGAGAGAAATTGAACTTTAGTTAGTTGAGATAATTATTACGTTTTTTCGTAATAAGCACTCGGTTCGGCTGATGTAAAGAAAAAACTGTTTCCATACCCTTTGGACGCCTGAAACACCTGTGCGTTGTCGACCTTGAAACTTTTCACGTACCTTTTTGAAGATGTTTTTGTATTTCAATAATACAGAGAGAGACAACAAAACACACATAGAAGTTACGAATTCGAAAACATTTAAGTAAAACAAAGCTATTCAAGTAGGTGTAGGTGAGGAGCAGTGGTGGCCCAGTGGTATCGGTCCCGACTTACGAGTTGTAGGTCGTGGGTTCGAACCCCGCCTGGCGCATTACTTTGTGGAATTTATTTCATCACCACTGCTCTCAAAACGGTGAAGGAAAACATCGTGAGGAAACCGGCATGTCCTAGAACCAAAAATTCGAAGACATGTGACATCCACCAATCCGCACTGGGCCCGCGTGGTGGATTATGGCCCACTCCCTCTCACAGAGAGGAGGCCTGTGTTCCAGCAGTGGGAACATTATAGGCTGATGATGATGATTCAAGTAGGTACCTATTTATTTAGTACAATTTCACTATATTATGCAATTATCTACATATCTAAATGTCGTATACACATAATATCAATGATTTCTATCAATCTGTCTTTTATATCACCAATCGCCTTTTTTATGTATAACGGTTAACTCAATTACAAAATATTATGTAGGACACTTGATATTGAAAATATTTCGATGTTTGTCGCAATCAACAATATTATCAGTATGTAGGTACATATTTTTATCTTTTAGATAATGTCCCGATGTGACGCAATCAATCTCCTGTCAGATGCTTATCACACAAATGATCGGAGATTTTTGGTTATAACATACAGAAAAAACTAGAATTAAAACTATTGCTACCTGTTCTAGGTTCCCTGGACCAATTGATTTAATTTTTAAATTTACCGGTTCTTACTCAATAGACAATAAGGAATCAGCACTGCCTTAAAACCAAAAATTCGAAGACCATGTGACATCCACCAATTAATATTCAGTCAGCTTAAAATTCAGCCTGTAGGACTGTGGGTCAATTCCTCTCATGGAGACGAGACCAACCTAGCAGTGGAAGCATTTAATCAGAAACTGGATATCCATGACACAAAATCTCCAAAAACTGAAGATTTAGAAGGAAAACGACCATCTCAGACATTAACCTACATGACCCTCGTATGACTACCAATGTAATGTCTGGACTTTAAAAGAGACAGTGACCTCTGAGTTTTTTTTTTAGAGGAGCTCGTGGCTAAATAATTACAGCCGCACAGGCCTATCTTCCGGGTTAAGCCACGCTTGCCGAGGTTGGTGTGGATGGGTGACCATCTGTCATAGCGAGTTCCCTCCGTGCCTCGGAAAGCACGTAAAGCCGTTGGTCCCGGCTGTCATTTGTAGGTACTGTTAGTCAGAAGCTCTAAAACTCTGACAACCAGTCTTACCATGGGGTATCGTATAAGCCAGTTACTAGGTTGTGGAGGTCCGATAGGTAGTCGCTCCGTGTAAAATACTGATATCCAGCTGCATCTGGTTCGACTGGAAGCCGACCCCAATATAGTTGGGAAAAGGCTAGGCAGATGAGATGACCTCTGAGTTTTTTGCGGCTGTTTCTTCTCAGAGTAGTCAGGTACGAAACACCGGCTTCATCTAGTTTGTGAGACAACGTGTAAAAGTGTTGATATTAACCTACTTGCAAAAATAAAGATCATTTCATTTCGGACCTACAACCAGCATTAGTTGGCCATAGGCTAAGAAGAATGCAATACTTTTTCTATTACAAAATTGTTACCAGCTCCAATTAACACACAACGGTACCGTGTTTCTGATCTAAATCATCGCTGTTTATTAAAAGTGACAGATTGCCAACCTATGCTCCTCTACGTACCGAGTACGACTGACCCATTTCTCTCAATTGATTCTACCATGATAAGTTATTGTGTCGTCGTAGATACCAAGTGTTGGTATTTTGATTATATAAAAGGGGTGCATTTTGTTCTAAATGTATTTGCATTGGATCTAAGCTTTTTGTGTATAATTTATGTATGAAACGAAAATATCTGTCTTGCTTTCTATAAGAGAGAGAGAGAGACAGACAGAGAAACATGCGCATGCCGCAATGCGACAAGAGTCACGTGGAACTTGGGTTCGGTGATGTACGGGGCGCGGGATGCAGGAACGGGGTGCGGGGCAAAAAAGTGTCGTTACAACTTTTCGTCTTATTTTTTTCCGTCTAGCCTTATTTTTTTCGCAATGCGCGATAAGGAACTTCGTTCCAAAATCTAGGTGTTCCCCGTAGTTTCAACCCCGCTGCTCAGTTCCTATTGGACATAGCGTGTTGTTTTATAGGCTATAGCCTACCTCGATAAATAGGCTATCCCTGGGATTAACGTAATTAACCAAACAAACAAACTCTTCTGCTTTATAAGCATAATCGAATCATGACTGTAGTAATCTGTGACGGTAGCAGCGCCTTTAAAAACGAAGATAAGGCAAGCGCAAAAAAAAAGAAGTCACTGGTCAAGGTCTTAATTAAGGCGATAATGGTCAAAACAAAACAAAAAGTAGGGCAAATTCATGCAATAATTCTCTTTTTTGACTCCTATTGTCCAATTAGTGATATAAACAAAGATGATTAATGATTTCTCTATTACTCACGACTTATGTGGCAATGTTCTTCTCTTTTAAATTGGCAATGGACTGTTGAAACTGTGGCGCTAATGACCGACCTACTTGTGATTACTGTACAGTCAAGACTTTTATATCTTGGTCAGTTTTTAAGTCATTTCTTTTATGAAGTTAGGATTATCTAACTTTTAAAAGTATTTGAAACACTAAAAGCCACCACCCACATAGATCGATCTTAATGCGAACTCGAATGATAGTTACCTGCAATATGCCATGATTATAAACATTTTGTGAAAACTTTACGCCTTATACATTTTATGCCCAGTGGGAGTTTCCCGGTAGGATAGATCGTCGTTTCGCATAGCTATTTTCCTCCATATTTAAGTAGGTCCCAGCAGTCGAATGTAGATCTGATTGACAGCTCCAAAGTATGGCTACCAGTGTTATTAAGGGATATCATTATACCCAGTTACTGGGAGGTGGAGATCCGACAGGCAGTCGCTCCATGTAAAATACTGGTATTAGCTGCATTCGATTCGATCGAAAGCAAACCCCAATAGAGTTGTGAAAAGGAGGCGAAGGCTAGGCAGATGATGATGTTAGTGATAAACCTGGACTAGTACCACGAGGGTTGACTACAGATGACGTAGAAAAATAGTTCACGGAGGGAATTAGGGGAGGGTTTCTTCCAAGCACTGGTAAATTATAAACTATATAGGCAAAAGTAACCAAGTAGTTTTTGCTGTGACTATACATAAATTATATCTATAGTTATAATACAATCTCTTATCTAAAAGACAGAGACAAAACAAACGGTCTAATTAAATATAGTTAATCTAGATCTTGTGATGTTCCTAATTAGCTTAGTGATAATTTTCCTTTGTTAGTGTTAGAATGTAGAATGCACTTCGTATGTTTATTCAAATATCTAGCGATGACTAGCAATATCTTGTAACAAGGTGTCTACTTTCTACGTTCGTCAACGAGAACGTAACTAACGTCAAAATCGAGGAAGGATAATTATACCGCAATGACTGAAGTCCTTTTGACGTGACGCTGCTATTGTATAATGTCATCAAATTGCATTCAAAAATGTAGTACACAAGGGTACAAATCAAGCTATACAAAAACCAGTTTATCGTGGTCTCGCTTTGTATGATCATTCCGCGCATAAAACGATCAGCTTATACTGGTTTTGTATAGCTTGATGTGTAGTCGTGTGTACCACGAATTTTCCGCAGGTGGTGAGTGGTGGCGCGGACTCTAAAGGTAAGCGTCCACAGGTCGGCATCGTACGTATCGGATCATCATCGGTCATCGTATTTATCACAACACAACTGATATTGAAAGATACAAACTTCGATAACCAATGAAATGAGCCTACAGCAATAAAACACAAAACCAACAGTAATAACTCATTGTTTGTTCAATTCATTGTGTATCACTTAGAAATCGAACTTGAAACGTTGACCACAACCGCATTATAACTACTGGGGCAACTTTCTTCTCTTCTCTTACAAACAAATCTAATAGACATTAAATGCGAATCAAACTCGGAGTCCGTATCATCATAAAAGCAAATTAATGTTTATTTTAAATAACCAGAAATCACATTATTTTGTACAAGTGCGCTTTAGCGCGTGTCTTAACCAAAGCGATCAGAAGCTCGAACATGCGATCGTCGCGTTCTCGTGTGTGTCAACGAATGGCATATAAGAAGGCTCTTTCAGCGCGACAGTTATCAACTTCATGATAGAACAATCAACTCGGTCGATCGTATTCCACAGCTGGACTTAGGCTTCTCCCAGGCCTCGCCACATCAGTGTGTCGATATAATCAACGATACAACGTAATAGATAATTAATTCTCGCGACGATCGTTGTCTATTAGGACACAGAGTTCTTATATTAATGTTGTGGCCGCGTCGTCGCTTGCGTTAATTTAGAATTAAGATAATCAATGATGTGCCATTTATTAGCAAACGAATGTTATTGTTGTTTCTCGGGAACATTATTTCTTCAGGATCAGGACATCGGTAGTTTCATACACTTCTAGGGAAAACGAGCAAGAGCGAACGATATGTCATGCGGTTTAGGCGTGAAGGTAGCAAACAAGCTTACATTCGAATTAATAATATTTAAGATGGGTTAATTAGGATAGGAAAACAATTGCAAAGATTAAGAACCTAATTAATACTAGTCTCATATTATAGTTTGCCAGCAGTAAATAATATTTCTGTGTACGAAATGAATTACGATGCAATTATTCTGTGTGGGCCAATTTGTTTAGACATTTGTCTTGTTTCTCTGTCTGAATAAGCTTTAACGTCAATTATATTGTGAAATAAACTAATTAACATAGTAGTAGTCTCCCCAAAAGCTAGAATTTAGATTTAGATTGGGGGTTAAATCTCAACAACTTATTCAAAACTATTATTATAGAACAGTAGCAAGCAATGCTTATTTTACATCACATTAGCACCAAATATACCTTTGTGCGAGCACATTACACAAAAACTGGCCATCAAGAAACAATTCCTCGAAAAAGAACCAAAAAAAGTTCAAAGAAAGAACTCATAAAAAGAATGATGTCCGTCTATTACAGTTTTGTAACGATTGCACAAGATGGCGGCGCTGACCTACGACATTTTCCGCCATAATTCTACCGGCTACCGCGGCGTAATTTGAATATTGGGGCTCATTAGCTTTTGTTAACCAAATCCTTTTAGTTCTTTGTTCTTCGATTATATCAATCAAAGAAAGTGGATGCAATCAATGGATGGAAGCATATCTTAAACGCGTTCAAGGGCTGTCAGTATCTATTCTACGGTTTAGAAGATGGGGTGATCGCGTTTGTGGAGCTAGCCTTGAAAACTAAATTATCTGCGTTATAATACTGTTAAAAATATATTAGTATGACATTGCATACCAATAGGATTTGGCAATATTGGCGAAACTCGTTTGTGAAAACTCTTCCAATGTTTTTTTTTATTTCAAAATCAAAGCATTTATTTCAAGTAGGCCATTTACAGGCACTTATGAATTGTCATAGACAAATAAACATGTAATTAATTAAACATTAAAAAGTTATGGTTCTACAGTCCCAGTCACAAGACATAAAAACTGTGAAAGTACCGTAGGTGCTCATTCCAAAGCGTAGATCTCTATAGAGAAGAATGAGCAAGAAACTCCATGGACACTCTTTTTCAATCGCCAAAATTATTACAGATCTTTTGTTACATCATTCATCATCACATGGTACATTATGTGAGAACGATGTGGCAAGTTATTAGTGTCCATAGAAAATATAAAAAAGACAATTCAAATTAAATTTGAGATGGGTTTGCACTTGACTTTAGTCTAGCCACAGTCTAGCTCAAAGGTGACTGAGGCAAAGCCTACGATGGAGTCAGCTTCCCCAGAAGAAGCCTGTTCACTCTAACTTTGAAGAGATTCGAGATGCATGCGTTCGTAACACAGGCGGATGTGCGAGTTGTGAATGTGATTGTCTTATTATTGTGATGCCGAAATTGCGGCACAGATCTTTATCAGAATAAGTAGATTTTAATCTTGTTTATTTAAAATCAATAGTGTTTAATCGTTGTTAAAGCCGGAGGCTGTATGCAGCTGTTATCTATAATTAACTCGAAAGTAGTTAACACGGCTTCTTGGCCAATTGTATTAGGTAACACGGAAGCAAATAGTCATGACTTGATCAGCTTGCAGTGTTGAATGTCATTTAGATTGGTCTGATCAATTTCGTAAAGTATCTCGTCAATCTTTTGTTGGCAATAGAGTAATCATTATAGACATGAACTTCTTCATAATGGGGTATCAACGAATGATTTTAAATTCAGAATATATTTTACTAATTGTCAAAGATTTATATAGTTAGATGAGCCTTCGGCTGGTCGGATTATACCAAGTCTGGGTGCTCTCGTCTGTGAAAAATGAGCTCGCCCATCCCTCGTGAAACGATAGATGCTTTATTCAGATTAGTCAGCGAGACAATACTATTCAAATGTCATTGTCAACGTCATATTTTTAAATGGCTTGGCGTAGAGTTCGCACTACGACTGAAGTCCTGGGGAAAATTCGCCTACTACATTTTTTCAATGCAATTTGATGTAATGACATAGATACTAGGGCCGCGTCAATTTCAGTCGTGGCGCGAGGTCTATCTAACGATGTATATCTTAGTTACTTTTGCATCATGTTTTGGTCAGTATAATATTGCTACCTAATGCTTTGTTGTTAGTAAAGGTTAACCTAGTGCTTTGACAGAGTGATTTAGCAGTTTTCTAGTACGTTGACCTTTTGCGACATAATAGTTTCTTACGTATTCTTAGACCATAATGCAACTGGTTTACGGGTCATTTTGCGGTCTATTTTGGTTATTCAATCTATCTTCAGAAAGTCTAAGGTGCAATTATGTTACTCTATCAATACTGGTAATCAGCTGCATTCTGTAACTGTGTCGCTAATAATGCTATCGAAAGAGGAGGCGGTACTCGTGAGGTAGAGGCAATCTTCCTTCTCAGGCTTCGGCGACGCGTCAAGGATCACGGGGTCGCCGGACTGCCTATACAGGTAACCCTGAAACGTAAGGGCCTACTGAAGGAACATCGGGAATTTAGTCAGTACGAATCTGACAGTCCCGCTACCGCGGGTGGGATACCCCGTTTGAAGATTTTGCCTAGTTACAAAAAAAAAAAAAATATCACGGGACGATTTCCAGCCACTGTAACTTAGGTGCGGCTGAAAATAGGTACCTAGAGGTAGCTTGATCACCGTTCAATTCTGTCAAGTTATTGTGCCAATTCTTTCAAGGTCAAATCCTGATTCAGATTATGATCTCTCTTTCTTAAATCCCTTCAACTAAGGACATGACAAACAAACAAATTCACTTTCACATTAATTATCATATTAGTTAATACTCGTATTTTAACTTCCCTAAGTATAGATACAAGAAGTGGTACCATAGGTCAAGTTAGTTTATGGTATCACAGACAAAGCCGCGGGCGTGGAAAATGTCGGTGATTTCAAAATTACAATTTGTAACGCCTTACCGGTGATTAATATTGCTTGGAAGCTTAATATTTGTTAGATATTAGCGCGACATCTACTGAATTAATTCCCTAAAACATCACTTCGATCCGGGAAAGCGGAAATGGCGCCTGTTACAAAAAAATTAAAAGGGGTTGAAAGTGATCACCATTTAACACATAAATCTGAAGCAGTTTGAGGCGCGGGCCACATAGAAAAGACGTAAGACGCAGACGGGGCGGAGACTATGTCTCTTCGGCGTCTCTTTCATACAAAATGTATAACATAAAACACACAGAAGAGACGGGGCGCGGACGCGACTCTCATACATTTTCGCACGTCCGCGACGCGTCCTCGGCTTACGTCTTTTCTATGTGGCCGCCAAAGTCGAGCGCAAAGCAAACACTGCTGTACCATCCTTTACTGGAACCATTTCGCCGCATTTTCAGGCCCCTATTTGAGAACCTCTGGATGAGACCAGAACACAGAAATTTTCGTCATCCAGTAAACTATAATCACATACTTAAAATCCAAAATTTCAAGTCTGCCGCGCCTAAAATAGCTACTACGCCTTGTTATAAATCAAGATGCATAAATACCAATCACGGTTATTATATTTATCTATGAAGTACATTTTAATTATCAATTTTATTGCTTATAGAACCACTTGATTTCCTTATCGAATGATTATCTCTAATATGCACTTTCCCACACGTCGTTTATTTTTATAAGTATCAGTTATAACTTTTCTAATCTAAATGGTCATAATCCAATTAATTAAAGACTTAATTAATAATAAAAATATGCAAAAATATTGATTCAAGGAGAGTTTTCAACAGCTGCTTTCATTTCTACTCATATTACCAGGCCTGTTAGGGTCAGTACACACCGAGACGCGACGCGACGCAACTGGAAATAAGTATAGTGTCGTAGTAAATAAAGTTAGATTTGGAGTAAACGCGGCGCCCCGGGCTACGTCGTGTCAACGGTTAAATGTGCATCTTTTCCTATAGTCAATGTTGCTCAGATGGCAGTGCTCGCGTAGCATGCGAGAGGAACCGGGATCGATACTCGGCGCCTCCAAGATGTTTTTGCATTCTTTTCAAGATATTATTTTACCATGAGAGATAATACTCACCTCTCTAATCTCTCCTAAAGCATAATAAACAAATCCTCCTCTCTTAGACCTATACTGCATCGTCAATCCCAAGTTATATTTTGAGTCGCTCTATTGAAATGTGCCCGTGGCCCGTAGCGTCGCGTCTCGGTGTGAATTTACCCTAAGTAATGGGCACATTATTAGGCTGATGATAATGCTTTTTTTTAGCGTGGTAAAATCATCAAATGAGTCTTCCCACCCCGGGCAGGACGGGAGGGACTGTCAGACCTGTACTGACTAAAATCCACGGTGTCCTTCAATAGCCCTTTACGTTACTGGGTCAGGGTGATGTGATAAGTCCCGCGACCCCGGCAGGCTTTGGCCTTCTAGAGGGGGGCCCCGTCATTATGCTGACGCTCTTTGAGGCGCGCGTGGATTACAACGCGCCGTCGACCCCGGGCATGGTCCATGGTCGGACAGCGAGTTAGCTTAACAAATGTTAAAAAAATATATTCTACCGACGTTTTTCACGTCACCAATTCCTGTTGGATGTCGCACAGCGAAAGTACAAGCGACCAGAGGTGGGTACCATTGTCAAGCGTCACGGTGGTCGGTCTGACTAGCAACTATGACGACCATTTGATATGCTATTGTTACGAGTTTCAGAGGTCACCGGTTTTTGTCACTTTGCCTCATGTTGACAAAATATTATGATTTGAAGTGTATCTAAGTTTTTTTTTTTGGTATCGCACGCTTCCTCTTCCCACTTTATCTAATGGTATTTGATTTCTCTTAACTTAATTAACTGAATAAACATTTTTGAATATTTTGCAAAGTTAGCAAATCCGTAGATTTCTATCGATGTGAGCATTCATATCTTTCAAATTATTGATATTTATGGCTTTGTTTACAAGGCTAATGTGTCCATTTAAACTGATTAACATATTTAATTAAGACCATACCTACACAACACACTGTCTCTTTAGTCTGTGTGGTTCAGTGTTACTGCTAGAAATAAGGTCCTGCATTCGATAGCCGGGTCGAGCACAAAAGAACAAAATCACTTAGCTTTTGTTTTATTTTCATCAGAAATTATTTGGTATCCACTTTACTTATTTGGAGCCTCAAAAGGTCACACAACGCCATCTAGTCCCAAGCTAAGCAGAGCTTGTGTTATGGGTACTAGACAACTGATATACATACTTATACAGGGTGTCCCAAAACTCAACGTCAAGCCGAAACGGGGTGACAGGATTGATCATAACCATCACGAGAAAAATCTGAAAAAAAATCTATCCCATGCAGTTTGAAAATTATGGACATTTTAAGAAAATCCTAGAAATTTGATCAATCTGTACCATTTTTCGGTTATTGTGGTTTTCCTTTTTTATTTTAGTTCATTTGAACTTTGGAAACGTAATCCTAAAGCACATTTCTAGAATCCCAATAAAAAATAATGACACAATTGCCTCAAGTTTCGGAGAATTGAGACTATTTGTTTAACTACGAATTTAAAATTTTCAACATCCGTCGACTTTGACAGGCCCTCCTTTAAAAAAAATGTACTAGAGTGCCTTGGCAAGTGGCATTAAAAGTTGGCGCATTTAATCAGGATTCTAAAATGGTATAATACTTGTCAGTTCCATACAATGAAAAAGAGTAAAAAAATTAAAACCTCAAGTAAGCCGATTTTTGCTATCTCAGTTAAAATGTTTTTGATTCGCACAAGCTCTAGGTAGGTTCTTAATTTTAAGGCAAAATGATCTCAAAGCCCATTGAAAACGTAGCCGACCTGCGTGAATGCATTTCTCAAACAGCTGAGGAGATCAACTCTCGAAGATAATGCTCGACTAATAAGTAGATCTTTTTAAAGATGTAGGGCTTGTATTGAGGCCGATGGTAAACAATTTGAATTTATTGTAATAAAAAATGTTATTTCTCTACCTGACTTTTATTCCAACAAACCTAAATTAAACGAGATCAAGATTTTTCATTATTTTACTAATTTTACTAACTTTTTTCACTTTGGTTAAAGTGGCGTCATTATCTCGCTCACTCATGGCAAACATTCCCACTATCCATCTTTCTCATCATTTTGCCTTAAAATTAAGAACCTATCTAGAGCTTGTGCGAATCAAAAACATTTTAACTGAGATAGCAAAAATCGGCTTACTTGAGGTTTTAATTTTTTTACACTTTTTTATTGTATGGAACTAACAAGTATTGTACCATTTTAGAATCCTGATTAAATGCGCCAACTTTTAATGCCACTTGCCAAGGCACTCTAGTACATTTTTTTTAAAGGAAGGCCTGTCAAAGTCGACAGATGTAGAAAATTTTAAATTCGTAGTTAAACAAACAGTCTTAATTCTCGGAAAGTTGAGGCAATTGTTTCATTATTTTTTATTGGGTTTCTAGAACTGTTATTAAGGATTACTTTTCCAAAGTACAATTGAACAAAAATAAAAAAGAATAACCACAGTAACCGAAAAATGGTACAGTTTGATCAAATTTCTAGGTTTTTCTTAAAATGCCCATAATTTTCAAACTGCATGGGATATAATTTTTTTCAGATTTTTCTCGTGATGGTTATGATCAATCCTATCACCCCGTTTCGGCTTGACGTTGAGTTTTGGGACACCCTGTATATTTCTAAATACATACATATTATAGATAAATTACACCCAGACACAGAACAAATGATCGTGCTCATCACACAAACATTTGTCCTGGGTGGGAATCGAACCCACGACCTCCGGCATAGCGGTCAGGGTCACTAACCATTAGACCAACAGGCCAGGAATAATAATAATATTTACTTTTTTTTTATATCTATACTAATATTATAAAGCTGAAGAGTTTGTTTGTTTGTTTGTTTGTTTGTTTGAACGCGCTAATCTCAGGAACGACTGGTTGGAATTGAAAAATTCTTTTTGTGTTGGATAGTCCATTTATCGAGGAAGGCTATAGGCTATATAACATCACGCTATCACCAAAAGGAGTGGAGCAGCAATGAGAAATGTTTCAAAATCGGGAAAATGTATTCCTTTTCGAGAGCTTTCGTTGCGTGCGCTGCGTAAACGGTTAAAGATACGCAAAAATGATGTACTACGGAATTATTCCTCATAAAAAGTTCTAAAATAAAGTCCGCGAGAGCATATATCTATCTTTTAAGATTAAGTCACTATAACCTTTTTTATGGAAATCAAATTTGTTTTATAGTAATGCATTATTTTCGAAGGTATTTTCATTAATATGATATTAATCCTTATCAAAATAAATACGTTAATCATCACAAGCATTTAATTTTGAACAAAATTGCCCTTGACATCGTTTGATTTCCATGAATATCTTAGGAGATATAATAGTTTCAAAATAATATCACAACAAAATTATTACTGCCTGGGCAATACTGAGCATAATCATAATTTCGCGTGAGGGAAAGTGCACCCTCTAACTTACACCCGAGCCACCGCTGAAGACGCCCAGGGCGTCGGAAATAGTGGGTCATATTCCAGCCGCTTACGGACGGGGAGTAATGGGTAGCTTGCCGTCCGACGGCATGTATTTATAAAGAAGCACTGGCCAATCCCCGCTGCATAGACAAGTCGAGACGCGGCGGGAAGAGCTCCGGCGCCATCTCAGGGGGCGGTATGGATCCTGTATCAAATGGGGAAGGAAGAAACACCTGGGTGTCACCACTGCGAGGATCGCCCGGAGGACACGGTAGAACATACGGTGCAGGACTGCCCCGCTTGGGCAGAGCACCGCCGTGTCCTCACAGCGGCGATACGCACTGGTCGAAGCTGCGGGGCGAGACGGAATGGGAAGCGGTCGCCTCCTTCTGCGAAGCAGTAATGCTAGCAAAGGAGGAGGCGGAACGCGTGAGGGAGAGGTCAGCGTCCACCTCACGACACAGCCGCCGCGGGAGACGCCCACGGCAACGGACGTCGCGAGATGATCTCCGGCCACCGTAGGCGCGGGCATGCGGGCGGCGAGTAATGGGTGACTCGCCGTCCGATCATAGACCATGCCCGGGTCGACGGCGCGTTGTGTTCCACGCGCGCCTCAAAGAGCTGTCAGCAATCTGATGGGGCCCCATAAGAGTGCCAGAGCCTGCCGGGGTCGCGGGACTGTCTCACTCGGTAGCCGTAACCCTGGTACATAAAAGGCTATTGAAGGAACACCGTGGATTTTAGTCAGTACAAGTCTGACAGTCCCTCCTGTCCCGCCCTGGGCGGGAGGACTCATTTGATGATTTTGCCACGATAAAAAAAAGAGGGCGGTATGGAGGGAGCGACTATCGAAACCGAGGTTCGGGCACGCCTCAATCGCGGCGGTAAGACCTCTCTTTGAGGATTTCATTAATATGATATTAATCCTTATCAAAATAAATACGTTAATCATCACAAGCATTTAATTTTGAACAAAATTGCCCTTGACATCGTTTGATTTCAATGAATATCTTAGGAGATATTATCATAGTTTCAAAATATTGCCACAACAAAATAATTACTGCCTGGGCAATACTGGGCATGTCATAATTGCGCGTGAGGGAAAGGGCACCCTCTACCTCTCACCCCAGCCACCGCTGAAGACGCCCAAGGCGTCGGAAATAGCGGGTCATATTCCAGCCGTTTACGGACGGGGAGTAATGGGTAGTTTGCCGTCCGACAGCACGTATTTATAAAGAAGCACTGGCCAATCCCCGTTGCATCGACAAGTCTAGGCGCGGCGGAAAGAGCTCCGGCGCCATCTCAGGGCGGTATGGAGGGAGCGACTATCGAAACCGAGGTTCGGGCACGCCTCAATCGCGGCGGTAAGACCTCTCTTTGAGGAGTGGCTGGATATAGGTGTCACGGCTTCCTGACCAACCACCTGACGCATTGGTTGACGCCATGCTGCAGGGTAAAATAGAGTGGGAACCGGTCGCCTCCTTCTGCGAAGCAGTCATGCAAGCGAAGGAGGAGGCGGGACGCGTGAGGAAGAGGACAGCGTGTAACTCACGACCCAGCCGCAGTGGTAGACGCCCACGGTGACGGACGTCGCAAGACTATCTCTGGCCAACAGGCGTGGGCATTCGGGCGGCGAGTAATCGGGCGACTTGCTGTTCGCTCATGGACTATGCCCAGGTCGACGTCCCGTTGTGTTCCACGAGCGCCTTAAAGAGTGTCAGCACAATGACGGAGCCCCTCTTAGAGGGTCAAAGCCAGCCGGGGTCGTGGGACTTACGAGCTACCGTGACCCCGGAACGTAAAGGGCTATTGAAGGACGCCGTGGATTTTAGTCAGTACAAGTCTGACAGTCCCTCTTGCCCTGCCTTGGGTGAGAAGACTAATTTGACGATTTTATGACGCTAAAAAAAGCATAAAGAAAATGATTTGTATCGGTATCCTCCAACAGCGCTTCGCACTAAATATTGTTAGGTTCCGGCATCCACGCGAACGAAGTCGCGGGCACGGCTAGTGTTTAATATTTTCAGAAGCCGTTACCTAAAAAAAGCTATTGGGATCGTGTGACAGACAATATTATATTACCGGAAACCGTACTAATAATAAAGAGCCTTGAATATCGGATTAGTGCCGCAAAATGCTAATTTTCAAGCGGAATTTCTTAACTGTATATATTTTTATTAAAATAGGATGTGTAAATAATAGTCGCGTTCTAGAACTGGATCACATACCTACGACATCGTTTTATAATATTTACATACTAGCATCCGCCTTTGGCTTCGTTCGGCAGAGTGGCGAGCTTGTATTTCTCCTGTGTCCTACCTCAGAGCATGATTTTTCCATTTATCGAAATCCGTTCAGCTGTTTAGGCATTATAAGGAAAAAAACCTACAAACATACCGAATAACTTTCGTACTTTATAATATTTACAAAATCAGTTCAGTAGTTCCAGAGATTGCTTCCTACAAACAAACTTACAAACTTTATCTCTTTGGAATAATAGTATAGAGGTATGAATTTACATAACAAGCCTTTTCCACAGACAACCTTTTCTATAGATTCGATAAAAAGATACGTTCTTAGTTAATCACGATTTGTAAATTAATTGCTTTTTGATGTATTTAGGTTACCCATAAATGAACAGAAAACTTTAGGAATCGAAACGTTGCATAATAAAGGGGAAGGGCCAAAATTTTCTAAAGAATTATTTCGAGTTTCGCATTATTTTTCTGTTTGTTTTTCTCGTTATTTTCTTTATTTTTCATACCATAATGATGATTAAAAAGCATACGAAATACCTGTACCCTTAGCACGAATTCTCACTCTTTTACTTTACAGCGTCTTTCCAGTATTTACAGCGTTTTTGTATGAAAAAATGGAACAGCGCCTCTGGTGTGCGAAGAAAGAACTAATTTTTTCCTTGAAAATTGTCAATTTGAAATTGTCAAAGTTCCAGTTACTTTACGTCTCAAATACTGAAAATTCGTGCTAAGGGTACTGAACGAAAACTGTCACCGTAGCCTATGATGAGGATGCCTGGAACACCAGACCCATGGCCCTCTACCGGGAGAACTTCCCCGTCATATTGCTGACAGCTCATTCCGCCGTCCACATGCCCGCGCCTAAGCATGGTTAATTACAGCCTATTTCCACTCATAGGGAGGTGGTTCGTGTCCCAACAGTGAGATTAATTAAGGTAGATAATAATTATTGTCCCGAAATACACTCGCAAACAAAAGTATAGAATCACTTACTCTGATTCCGCGAGATCTTGAATACTTAATTAATGGTTAAGAATAATAAAATGGTACCATTTTAAAGGTTTGAACTGTAAACTTTAAATTGATGCCAAATTCATTCAAATCACGCCATTATTTATGGAGCGATCAAGTATCAATTCCAAGTAAGTGAATCCATAATTTTGCTCGCAAATGTATTAACCAGTCTTTGTCAATCATTATACTGTAATGGCTCATTTAATGGTCCCAGCTTTCATTGCTCCAGCTAGATGTGCCCTCAAAGCATTTAACACCCAGAATTATTGCTTACGCTATTATTATTAAATAAGGAAGCCAGGCATAAGTGGCCATAATGTGTCGTTTCTGATTCATCTTCATGATTTATCATTCTATTTAATGTACCTACCAACATTCTGTAAGGCCCGGGCACGACTTGAGACGATGCAACTTGCGTCAAAATTTCAATTTTGTAGATTTTTTATGTCATCTAGTGACGAAAGAAACTTTTTGGTAGCTTATTTCAGTTTAATACATTTTCGGTTTTTTCTTCATCATGTATAATGACAACGGTTGACACGAAAATTGGAAGAATAAAATATGTATTGCACCAATCCCAACCAGTACGATCGGAAAACTCGAAACAAGGGCAGGAAGATGTGGAGGAATACCATCATTAGCTTATTTCGGACTCTCAACTAAACGCATTTATCAATTATTTCCTTCGTATTCCAAATCTGAAGGCGGTGATCGATCAGTGGCATGCAAGTTCTTTGCAGTCGCTGTCGTAGCTCGCATGTCGCTTGATCGCATAGCTTGTGGCCACGCATTAACAATTATTATTAATTTCCTATAACGGTAAGCAGCACTTAGAGGCCTGCAGTTATTTCCTCTGCAATTATCAGTATCATTAAATTCTAGTTAATGGAATACTGTTTCTGTTTGCTGAGAGCACATTAGAATTAATACGAATAAAATAATTATGTTGATAAACGTAATTGCTGTAATCTTTAGTTTATAGATAAAATGCGGTGAATTAAGGGACATTATTCAAGCCTAGGTGTGTACCGTTCCATTGAATTAAATGCTACTCGTAAAGCTAAGAATTTATCTCAGATTATACAGAAACACTTTTTAATTTTGCGTCTTGATGCAATGCAACGCCATCATATTTTAAGGTTGATGAGATCTCAAGGTTTAGTTAGAAGCTTTCTAGCAGTAATTTGAATCTATGACCATTGATTATAAATTCCGGGGAACAAATAACACCTACATTTTCGGGGAGCCAAATTATTATTACAAATAATTTTTGAAACTGTTTTTACAGATATAACGAAGAACGAGATCAATAGCTCCACCCAGGGTGGGTGGACTCATGTGTTGGCATTCAGGGTGAAAATACACGCAGAGAAATGTATACGAGAACTTCTGGTTGCAACCGTGACAGCAAGACTCACTAGTTGACTTTACAACATTTCTAGTAATAAAAGTCCTTGATATATCTACTACTTAGTATTTATTACTAGAAATGTTGTAAAGACAACTGAGTCTTGCTGTCACGGTTGCAACCAAAAGTTCTTGTATAGGTAGCCAGATATTTTCTCTGCGTGTACTGCAAGTACTTATGCGTTTTTTGAGGACGGTCTAGGAACTTTCCGAGGTGGTCGATTCGAATAATGCTTATTCATATTTCATGAAAAAGATTGTACAATAAGTTTGCATTATGAGGTTTGAGATAACGTTATTCTCATTAGAATACAAAAATTCACTTACATGAGAATAATGGAACCATAAAATTAGTCGATATTGTTAGTTTAACAAATCTAGATATTCAAACAATAATTATTTTGTGGGCATTGATGATAAAAAACTATGAAGAAATCGAGGTCCCAGAACTGACAAAATAAAGTCACTGCCATAAACGCATTACCAATACGCATTCCAAGCAACGTCCTTGCGAACATTCCAACACAAGCGTACTATGGGCGTGACACTCTATAAATTAAGTTAATTTTATGTAAAGGTGCTAATAAACTTAATCATTCACTTGTAATGACCATTCTTACGAATGTTACGTTACAGAAATGTAAACGAGAGCGTTTTAGCGAGCAGTCGAAAGAACGTTCTGGCGAGCTCAACGACTATTATATTACTAAACTGCGCATTGCACGATCTAAGAACAAAACTATTCTGCCAACTCGCTGAGGTACTACGTAAGCGAGGGGGACAGGATACTGCGTTGTGATTGGCTAACTCAAGGTCTGTTCTGTCTCAACGTATGTTTACGGCTCACAGGATTGGTCGAAATGAGACGGATATAAGACTTTTTTGCCTAATGTGTTGGCAGACATCGGTCGCCTGTTATTAGGAGTCTAGTATTATATCGTCGTTGGGCGAGCTTTTGGCCGAGCCGGCGTCAAGTCTTTTTTTTTTTCATCGTGGTAAAATCATCAAACAAAACCTCTAAAGGGCGGGACGGGAGGTGACTGTTAGACTTGTACCCCCTTATTAATAAACGTGGGCTAAAGTTACAACCAGGATAATCTTCGGATTAACCATACATTTTTCTGGATTAACTTTGGCGTAACTTTACTTCTCGTTTTATTAATAGTAGTACTGATTAAAATTCACGTGGATCCGTCAATAGGCCTTTACGTTTCAGGCTCACGGTTATCTGATGGGACAGCCTGGTGACCCGACTGTCAAGTCCGACATCTTCTTGAAGAAAAAGTTTTTGGCGACCATCGACTAGAGCGTTCGTTCGGCCTATACTCGGCTCTGGTACTTGTTCAGTTCGGCAAAATTAAAACGGTGAATGCTCGATGTTCTGTTAAAGTGAACGCTCAAGTCTATCAACACCTTTAGACTTGCAATTAAAGAAATCGTGAGTTTTAACAGCTGGTTGGCATTTGTATCGTGAACAGATAACACATCTTATTGAGTTTGTTAATTGATTTTATTACGAGTATGTTGATAGCTGCTGGTGGAATTTTGATTACAAGTTTGATATGTTTTACGGGTGTTTATGAAGATTAAAGTTTGATTATGTTACGTGGTTAACTAACTCCTGGAATCTTAAAAAGTATGACAAGAATTTGATATGAATAATAATTCTGTCAACGAAGTTATGCCTATTACCTATATGTGTTCTCTCTGGCACGCGACCATAGTCGGGAACAATCGAAAGACCATCCATTTTTTCCTGTATGACAAAGATAATATCTGTGGTAATGTGAAGGAAGGCGATGGATCTACAAGTGCTTTTCTCTCTTTCTATAAAGTACATGATAATTTTAACCAGCTAATGCTCAGTCTATGTTATATGTCCACGATTATTATAGTATTACCGTCAAACGGGGTGAATAGGGAAAACTTTAACAGGGATTAATTTAATATTGTATTGATTTGATAGGTTACCAACAACTACTCAATTTTATATATTGAATAATACTTCATGATTTCGAGACCTTGTTGGCAACGTACCATAATAATAATAAATATCCCTAAAATCCCTTTCAAATAAGAATTTTTGACAATTATGACAGTTTGGGGAATAATTAAAGTCCCCATTTGGCGTTTTAATGGGGGCAATTGTGAGTCACTGGTCATTAGTTTTGTCTAGGTTATACTGAACAAAAATATCAGACATACGCGTTTAGTACACAAGTTAAGTGCAGTCTCAAGTCCCAGAAAACAAACAAAGAGTGACCTACCTACTTTATCACGTCGGCAATTATTTAATAAATCATCCGGACAAGCAGACTCAGTAGATTCTCTTACTCACACTAGGTAAACAGTCAGATAACCGCTGTTATCGTAACCCAATTGTAGAGGTCAACGTACCTGCAACAGAAAGAAAATAAACATTAGAGATAATTATATAAATAAAGATTGTTATTAATAATGGTCTATGTTTAAATATAATACGTCAGTCGTATACAAATTACATTCATAAGTTTAGAATTAACATTGCATTTTTTTAACGTTTTGACATTGCATAATATAATTCGTCTCAAATAAAGTGATCGATCTCCTGTCTAGAAGAAATGTGTTGGTGTCACGAACAATATTATTTAGTTAGTTATCTAGAATTATGTTTGTTTAACTTCGAATCAATATATATCAATAAACAAACGATATAATAGGAACATGGGAACTAGAATGAATAAACTTCATTAATTGTAACTGCTTTCAGATTTACCTAAATCGTTCATCGTTTTGGTAATAAATCACCACATATTAGTCATAAGACGTCCACTGCTGAACATAGGCCTCCCCCATAGTAGTAGGTACAACAGAACCTTCATCAGATTGTCTGATCGCTTTGTGGGTAGATGTCCCACACTGCGTTTGCTGGTGCGTTGTCTCCATTCGAGTACCTTACGGCACCATCGGCCACTTTATCTTGCTAATTCGCTGGTCTAATGTCCTTTAACCTTAAGTTCATCTTCGAATCTCCTCATTTCTCATTTCATTCGATCACGCAGAGACTCCGATCATAGCCCTCTTCCTCTTCATAGCTCGTTGAGCTTAAGCCAACGACGATATAATACTAGACTCCTAATAACAGGCGACCGATGTCTGCCAACACATTAGGCAAAAAAGTCTTATATCCGTCTCATTTCGACCAATCCTGTGAGCCGTAAACATACGTTGAGACAGAACAGACCTTGAGTTAGCCAATCACAACGCAGTACCCCGTCCCCCTCGCTTACGTAGTACCTCAGCGAGTTGGCAGAATAGTTTTGTTCGTTAGATCGTGCAATGCGTAGTCTAGTAATATATAGTCGTTGGCTTAAGCTTACTAATGAGGCCCATACTGACACAATTATTGTAATACTTATATCTACAGTAGCAGTATAAAAACCACCATTTAGATTAATTTTATCACGAAAGAAATAACCATTTTGAGCAACCTCACATCACGATCATTAAAAGTTCGCCATTATGCTAACTAGGTATCATTAAGTGTGGTAATATCATTACTTGCCTTTTATAATGTCGGTTAACAGTAGTGTTGTAATTGCATGATTTATGGTGAATGGTGTTGTTCACACGATAGTTATTATGTGGCTTTGGAAATTAAAGTATAGTGGACTTAATTGAGAGCAGTGGTGGCCCAGTGGTATCGGTCCCGACTTACGAGTTGTAGGTCGTGGGTTCGAACCCCGCCAGGCGCATAACTTTGTGTAATTTATTTCATCACCACTGCCAGCTCTCAAAACGGTGAAGGAAAACATAGTGAGGAAACTGGCATGCCCTAGAACCAAAAATTCGAAAACATGTGACATCCACCAATCCGCACTGGGCCCGCGTGGTGGATTATGGCCCACTCCCTCACACAGAGAGGAGGCCTGTGTCCCAGCAGTGGGAACAATATAGGCTGATGATGATGATGGACTTAATTCAGGGGCCTACCCGGAGAGTAGTTCCGTTGTGGGAAAGAGACAGAGATATACAAGTCGTCTATCGCCATCTCGGTACTACAGTGGAACAACTCTCGAGACGTTGTGGTAAGCCACCAGTTGTCAATTAAAAGACGACCAGCGACATCTATGGAGTGATGGAAGAACTAAAATCAAACTCTCACTCACATAACAGTGAATTTTGGGCAGAAAGCCTGGTACAAGATCTCAAAAGCCATAAGGTTGAAGGTAGGAAGGTACTCCTTTTAATGGAGTATTGAGGACTTTTAACCCTGCTTCTCATCCCTCCAAAAAAGTTTATTTTCATTTTAATTTAACTTTGGCCCAGTGAAAAGGAAAGGCATATTTCCAGTTGTCATTCTGGACTAGAATTATGGTTTTGACTGATACTACTATAGATTTGCATGCGACCATGCATTATTTATTGTTTATTAGTCTAGTACATTATATTTTTTTGAGAAGTGTGTGCTCTTTCTTGACCTTAGTCTAGGAAAAATCCTGAGAACACATTGCATATACTCGTATCGTCATGATTTTCAAAAATATTAAATGACTGAAGTTTTGTTAGCTGTTAATCATAAGAAACTTAGATATTTCCAAAGGATACTTTGTTAGCCACGTGCCAGAAAGTATTCTTTTCCTGAGATAAATACTTAAGATTAAGCAGATTATCTTTTATATCCAAAAATTCAGTTATGTTGTGTACTTGTTTTTACAACAATTACATAACCAGCAACATTTAGTAAGCAAAGAAAAGTAAAAATGTGTATATTGTCATAATCTCTCGATAAAATCTGCATATCATTTTGTTAGCAACTGATATCAAGTGTCAACTTTCTATCTAGAACTTTCCATCTGACGGTAGGGCTGAAATATGATGCGGGGAAACGGTTTCATTTCACTAGCAGAGTATTAAAATGGAAAATGATATGATATTGTTAACGTGGTTGGGTGATATGACTGCAAATAAACTTTATGAGATGTTATGGTGAGTATTGGTTTTCCATACGACAGAATAAACCACCACCACACTCTACTAACCTCAATATACTCTAAATAGGTGAGTATTGGAATATCTAGCACAAAAAATAGCTCGTACGCCCGATAAAATAATTTCAATCGTTCAGCATCAGGACACGATTTTACGAAAAATCCATTTCTTAAGTATACGCTTTTACAGTAACCACCTGTTCCTCTTGCAACTTTACTGAAACTTTAAGGTATCTGTACGAAGCCATGACAAGCAAAGAAAGAATTACACGGGTTTCTTTTAGCTACTATCATGTCCTAAAGACAAAAAAAAGTTACAAACACGGTTTAATCATTCAATTTAGCGCTCGTGGCAGTTTTTCCTGCTTTTGTCAGTCAAGACTCTCTTCGCTAATTGGCCACTGCTGGACGAAAGCCTCCTCCACAAATCCTGGACAGTCTGAATCCATTCAAGGCCAGTCATTTTCTTCAAATCAACGATCCAACGTGCCATCGAGTGATCCAACGACCTGCACGTTCAACAACACGTTTGCCCATACGTGGCCAAGGCTTATCCTAAAGAAGCATTTACTCTAAAACAGTCAGTTCAGAACTTAGAAGAAACTTCAGTTTCTAAATATCACCCCTATTCAATTCACGGGATGCAAATCTTCACAGGGCCAGACAGTCGACAGACAGTAGGGTGGCATGGATCAATACTACCCCTAGACATCCCTTCGTTCATTTTTTATCTCGCCAATTCACTGTGAGATTTCCCCCCTGAAATCCCCTCTAAATGGTAGAATGATAACATCGCCCTTGGCTGAAGTGTATTGGGGTAGGTTTCTCTTTATTTTTCCGAGAGGGTTTGAGATATACAGTCTTAGGATTGAAATTTATTTTGAACTAGCTGTTGCCAGCGGCTTCACCCGCTACAACTCGAAAATTATCCCACGGGAACATAAAATCGGGATAAAAACTATCCTATGTGTTAATCCAGGTTATAAACTATCTGTGTACCAAATATTAGCCAAATCCGTTCAGTGGTTTTTGCGTGAAAGAGTAACATACCTACATACACATACATACTCGTACATCCTCACAAACTTTCGCATTTATAATATTATAGTAGGATTTGAAATACAAATACTACAAATGGAAAAAAATTGGCTGATGCATTTAATGAAAACTCATCAACTGCTTCATATAATGTAGTTTTTTTTACGAGACTTTGAATAGACTCTAAGAATGACTCCTGTGTCGTATGCGTTTACAAACATAGAAACTCACATATACAAACACGGAGACTTGGAACAACTACTAATAAATGGACTATCCAACACAAAAATAATTTATCAATTCGAACCAGCATTTTCTGAGATTAGCGTGTTCACTCAAACTCTTCAGTTTTATATTATTAGTATAGTAAAGAAGTGTGGATTATATTATTCCGTTATTTTTACCATCCAGTAGAATAATATACCAAGTAGTAACATGCCTCCACATTTATTTATTGAACGTTCTAGTATTGTCTGTTGTGTTTTAAATCTATAAAATAGATGTAAAACAATACACAATGCACAATACAAGCTAAATGAATTGACGAAGAATGTGCAGGAAGCTTCAACACATACTGGAAACCATTTCCTCATATGAATTGGTTATTTACTTAAGAGCGCATATTCTGAAAGTTGGCAACGTCGCAAATGGCTGTCAAATATTTACAAGTTTTAACAAATTTTACAAATTTACTGTATGAAAATAAGAAATATGGCACTGTAGTGCACTAAAAAATTGATTAGGAAATGCAATAATTAATATCGTAACACCGAATATATAGTTTTAGACGTAAAAAAAGCATTTGGAAACTTTCCAAATGCCTTTTACCTGAAACGGTTACAGCATCAAATTCAGTGTTTTAATTGCATTCCTATATCAGTTTTCTAGTGCACTACAGAGCCATATTTCTTATTTCCATACAGTAACTTTGCCAAATTAATTAAAACTTGTAAATATTTGACAGCTATTAGCGACGTTGCCAATTTTCTGGTTATACGGCCTTAAACATAGGTTTATTTTATGAACCAGAAGTTTATTATTTACATACGGCTCAACATCAAACTATGCAAAACCAGAACCCGCGGGATACGGCTATGGCATCGGACGTCGCGAGGCGATCTCCGGCCACCGTAGGCGTGGGCGTGCGGACTGCGAGTAATGGGCGACTCGCCGTCCGATCATGGTCCATGCCCGGGTCGACAGTTCCTCAAAGAGCTGTCAGCAATATGACGGGGCCCACTTAGAGGTCCAAAGCCAGCCGGGGACGCGGGACTGTCTTATTAGATAACCGGAACGCAAAGGGCTATTGAAAGACACCTTGGATTTTAGTCAGTAGAATTATGAAAGTCCCACCCGTCCTGCCCTGACTGGTAGGACTTATTTGATGGTTTTGCCACGTAAAAAAAGGTCAACGCTTTTAAACCGACTTCAAAAAAAGGAGGAGGTCCTTAATGTAATAAATTGCTTAAAACCGTTTAAGCACCAAACAAAATTATTCAGCAATTCGTACGTCAATTTCTCTAGTTTACCTCACTTAGCATAAATTCAATCAATACCTTCTGAAATCTATTTTACAAGTAAAACCCTGTCAACGCTCTGGAAGCCAGAAGCCAGACAAACCAAGGCCGTAATATAATGCTTTTACGTAAACCTAATCCGCTTTAGTAACCTCTTATTAACGCTTGGAAAATGGGACAAGTTTGTGCGTTTACAAATGTATGCAAAACTAGCTGAGGGCCGCGGCGTTGTCTGCGTGAAGTTCGCTAACTGTCCCAAGGAAACGTCAAAACAAGATAAAAAACTATCCTATGTTTTAATCATCATCATCAGCCTATAAATGTTCCCACTGCTGGGATACAGGCCTCCTCTCTGTGAGAGGGAGTGGGCCATAATCCACCACGCGGGCCCAGTGCGGGTTGGTAGATGTCACATGTCTTGGATTTTGGTTCTAGGACATGCCGGTTTCCTCACGATGTTTTCCTTCACCGTTTTGAGAGCAGTGGTGATGAAATAAATTACACAAAGTAATACGCCTGGCTGGGTTCGAACCCACGACCTACAACTCGTAAGTCGGGGCCGATACCACACGGCCACCACCGCTCTCAAATCCATCTCAAATGTTTTAATACTGGTTAGAAACTGACTGTGTTATTGAATTTTGTGTAACTCAGTTCTGTAGTATTTATGTGAAAGAGTAACAAACATCAATTCTCACAAACTTTTGCATTTTTTACAGTAGTAATATGTTTTTTCGTTGACGTACTAAGAGAGTAGACCCCTGGTACTGGAGACTGGATTCATGTTCGGCCTACACAGGGTGATTTTTTCTACTGTGAGTATATCCGAAACTATGAGGAATATCCAAAAACATTGAAAGGACTCTCGAGACCAATTTTGACTGAAAACTAAAACTGCATCATTGGATTTTAGAAAATTCAATAATCCTGACTAAGAATCGAACCCGATGATTTTGAAAAAAAAAACCACCTGTACCACACCACACCATTCGATAGTGTAGCAGGTAAGGATCAAATTCTGGGAAGTAATCATTTTAGCCTAATTAAAAAAAAAACGAATCAATCTTCAAGGCAACGCAACGACTGTATTCGAAACATAAGTTAACCGTATACCTACTATGTAAAGGTGACTTAAATACAACTGAAAAAACATAGGTGTAGCATCATTCAGTATACCTCTGCCTTACTCAAGTTATGGGATAACAAACGTGACGTTATGTAATTTAATGTGGATATGTATGTGTAGTAATGGCGGTTACGACTGTGTTGAAATGATCAAGGTGTAGATACAAAGCGGAAACCACATCGTGTGGTAAGGAGTAGGAAATCTCAGAGTTATGACATTTCCTAACGTGTGGTCTATATGGGGGTTTGTTGCGAAGATCTATCTCAAAGACAAGGAAGAACTAGGGTATAACTATGAGTTTCCCATTTTGAATATGAGAAATGGTAAACGGACATCGTTCAAGTAGTATTTCTGGTACAAAGGCGAAATTGATCTTGCGTAAGTGTTAAACATTACAAAAAAACCAGATGTTCAGTACATTTTGCTGTCAGACTCGTACTGACTAAAATCCACGGTGTCCTTCAATAGCCCTTTACTTTCCGGGGTCACGGTTACCTGATAAGACAGTCCCGCGGCCCCGAAAGTCATTTTGACGCATTAGGCGAACATTTTTTTTTTTAGATTTTTGCCAAACCCAGCTCTAATGTAATTTTTTTTCACTATGATGAATACATTGACCCTTGAAGTGGATTAAGACGACTTAAAATTAAAGGTTGTACAGTAAATTAGTTAATCTTTAACATTATTCTTTCGTAACTTCACGTAGGCTTCAAACCTACTACCCACTGCACATATAGCAGTAAACTAATCCCTTCACAAATATAATCCATGTGTGGGTTGCAATGGGGATAATCTTAACTACCATCACACTATTTGAATATCACTGATAACACGTTAAAATTGAAGTAGCTACTAATTGTAGACATTATGGTAGCATCTGGAAATAAAATGGAGGATTTATCTTTGAAGTTTGTTATGGGGAACTTCAAGATAACAGCGAAACATCAAGTGGATTATGGAACAGATTTTTGCCGTTAAAACTGAAACATTTGTAACAGCTTAGATTATTGAATATTCACATTTATAATAAACCATTGAGAATTAAAGCCAAAAACACGGAAGAAAAAGTGAGTGTATAAAAGCGTGGGAAAAATTACAATCATCATTGTTCGATTGCTACGTAAAACAAGTGGCTCAGGCGCAAAATGTCCCTTTCGCAAAATGTAGACAGGTAGCAAAATGTTCCCTTTCGCAGAATGTCCCTTTTGCAAAATGTACCTTTCGCGGAACGTCCCATTTCGCAAAATGTCCCTTTCGCAGAATGTACCCTTCTTCATTCATTCATAGGCATTTTGCATCTGTGAAAAAAACTAGTCAAGAGCCAGGAGATGTAGAACACAAAAACCGTCTGCCATACTTTTTTTCATACAATTTGTACGTAAAAATATTTTTGTTTTATTTGAGACAGATAATTACCATTTTCCTAATTAAACATCACAACAGTAGCGTTTTTTGTGCTCTACACCTCCTAGCTCTTGAGCAGTTTTTTCTCTGATGCAAAAAGTCTACGAATGTTTGAAGAAGGGTACATTCTGCGATAGGGACATTTTGCGAAAGGAACATTTTGAGAAATGGGACATTCTGCGAAAGGTACATTTTGCGAAAGGTACATTCTGCGAAAGGTACCTACATTTTACGAAAGGTACATTTTGCGAAAGGGACATTCTGGGGTTGAACTGCTGCGAAGCGGGTCGCGGCTTCGATTCCCGCACGGAGCAAATATTTGTATGACCTACAAGTAGTTGTTCCGGGTCTGGGTGTTTGTGTATGTGAGTTTATATGTTTGTAAACTCACCCACGATACAGGAGAAAATCTTATTTTTTGGCAAGATTCAAAAAAAAAAGAAAATGAAGATAAAATACTGGCTTACCTTTAACTTACACTACTTAACACCATTGCCAAGTGTAATTGTAATGAAACCCACTCATTAATTAAATACAAAGATGGAAAAGATAACCCAGCTTCCTTATTAAAAACATTTAATTTGTGAAAGTTCAATAAAAAGTTACTTTATTCGATGAGAAAGTGAACACAATCACGATCAGTTTCGGTGTACTGCTCATGATTTTGAATTGGATTTTGTAAAATATCGATTATACGGTACATTATGTTAATGTTCAGTATTTTAAATGATATTTAAGTAAACGTTCGTTATGGTTTCAATTTGTTAACATCAAGTGTTAAAACAAAAACAGCACGCCGAGAAATGAATACGAGAACTTCTGGTTCCAACCGTGACAGCAAGACTCACTAGTTGACTTTACAACATTTCTAGTAATAAATACTAAGTCCTTGTTATCTCTACTACTTACTTAGTATTTATTACTAGAAATTTTGTAAAGTCAACAGTGAGTCTTGCTCTCACGGTTGCAACCAGAAGTTCTCATACAGGTAGCTAGACATTTCTCTGCGTGAGGTATGATGAAATTTGTAACTGAATATTACAGTGGCTTCGTTCTTATGGCGAAGAAAATAGAAGTATTTCGGTTTTTTTTTTTCGAATCAGAATTGCCTAAAACAAAACAAATTGTTTTCCCATTATTACATCTTAAATGAAAAAAATTGTATTATTTCCAATATCAAAAATGCGAAAATGTGTATTTATATTTTGTTTGTAAGATCTGTAAATGGCTGTCCTGTTTTTAATGAATTTTGTTACAGAGATAGATGGAACCATAGGCGAACATGGGCTACATAGTGAAGAGAGGGGCAAGCGAAAGCCACGGGTAAAAGCAATAACTACTAATTTAAAAAATCTCTACCATTTGTTTTGTATATAAATTCCGATACTTACTCGCGAAGTTTTACCAAGCTTGTGTTCCACGCGCGCCTCAAAGAGTGTCAGCACGCTGACGGGCCCCCCTAAGAGGGTCAAAGCCTGCCGGGGTCGCGGTACTAAACAGCTACCGTGACCCCGGAATGTAGAGGGCTATTGAAGGACACCATGTATTTTAGTCAGTACAAGTCTGACAGTCCCTCCCGCTCTAAACTCGAACAAACTTCCGTGCGTTCAAGCGTTTTTGCCATACCTATTATTGGAATCAAATATAGCAGCTCACAATTTAGGACCCATTAATATTAGTAGTCATTTTTACCCGTGGTGCTAGGCAACTGGGCTTCTCCCAGTTGTAATGTCCCTTTGTGCCTATTGGCCTTGTTTTGTTCTGTCTCCTGCTTGCATGGAGGGAAGTGGAAACATATTTTTCCTACTCCTCCACTATTCTTTTCTGATTAATTTCGTGCAGGATCCAAGACAGGTAAATTCATTCTCCGGGACACGTCGAGCTTCATTGTCTCGGCGCTTTTCTGGTGGTTGCCACTGTTGATTCTGGCTTTCAGGAGTTGCAGTGGTTTGGGAATAGTGTGGTGGGTTTGTCCCAAAAAAAAAAAAAAAAAAGTCCCTCCCGCTCTGCCCTGGTTGGAAGAACTCATTTGATGATTTTACCACGTCAAAGAAAAAGTTAAAAACCGTTTCTTACAATATACCCTATCAATAAGCTACTAATTCCCAACCAGCCCTTCAAAATTAACCTTCTCCACAAATATCTGAACCAAAACAACCACCTTAACCATTAGAGTATCGAGTTTATCGTTCAGCGAACTGTACCGAACTATACAAGTAAAAAAGGTGGGTCTAAACGAGCCATATTTTTACTACAATGTGGAGCTACAACATTTCAAAATACAGCCCAAATTTTATTTAAGATACTATATTTTGGCAATTAGTCTGAATCAGCACGGCTCATACGTTTAGTCTTACGGCCAGACCAAAAATGTGTGGCATTAGACAGGGCCCCACCCAAAATATAGTCATATTTTGCATTGTCTCCATGTCATAGGAGAATGTGGTCAAGAACTCCACGACCTCTTCCCACCAGCCCCCTTCTATCATCGCACATCTAGACGCACGGCAATCATCCTTACCTTATTGCTGTAACACCAATTCGCACTAAGCGTTTTCAAACGTCTTTTGTAATGCGACCAGCGAAGGAGTGATGGAACTCTCTGTCCGCGTCTGTTTCCGAACGCATACAACCCTAATCTCTTCAAAGTTAGAGTGAACAGGCTTCTTCTGAGTAAGCTCGCTCTACCGTCGACCTTGTCATTGTCATCACTGACCTAAGGTCAAGAGCAAACCCATTGCACAAAAAAAGTCTGGCTACAATTGCTGGCAATATTGCCGACAATTGTAATAAAAGTATTGCCCGTTTAGACGCACCTTAATGTACATAAACTGTACATATGGTACACCGATACTGTACATTTAGCAGACGAAATTACTCAAGGGCAACGCACCGGCCGCTAAATATAATTACAATCTACCAATGGGCTGGTAGATTCAGTAATAACAACACTGGATGTTGGTAGCTGTTTATAGATATTGAGAACGGAAATAATACGGAGCTACCTGAGTTTGTGGCTGAAAAGGGTATACGTTTACGGCTGTGAAAAGGATTCAGGTAATTTCATACCGAAATTAGGTTGGTAAAGGTTTGTATCCGGCTCGAAGGACCACCAACAATAGACTTTTTAAGTTTACATATGGTGGTCAAACGCGAACCTACCTTTAATAAAAAAAAAAAACATCGGTAACATATTGAGCAATTTGTCCATTCAAAAGACACTAACCATACCAAATCGAAAGAAATACTTAGGCACCTTTGCACGTGCTATTCTAGTCATTATGGCAAAAAGTATGTTTGAAGGAGCATTCAACAATAGGAAAGCAAAGATCATACAAGCTAACATCATAGCCAAATAACTATGAACTAGGTCAAGATATAACGAAAACTATTATTCGAATGTGGTTTTTCTAAACACACTTGTCATATCATTTTATTTTATGTAGTGGTGTAATAGATGGGTACATCACTTAATGACAGAGAAACTAAATGCTGCAGACATGCGCGAGCGCATACATGTAAAATGTATGTATTCTTGTACATCGCGTGTACTAATGACGGGTTTTTTACCGTTTTCCCATACTCTTACTTTGTCACATGTAGGTAGGTACAGTACATAGATACTTTATGATATGTATATCTGTTTGTAATTCTGTCTCATCTTCGTTGACAAGAATTAGAAAGAATAATAACATAGAATTAGGTTAAGACCATCAAGTCTTTTGATGCATGGCTAATTTATATTCTGATTGAAAGCCCGAAACGTTTCTAGTACTGCGTTAATAAAAATTAAATAAATATCGTATTCAAAACATTATTGTTTTTAAAGATGATTAAACTGTTAACAACATAAACAAGTAGGTACGTGCAGAAATTATCAGACTTTTGACACCAAAAACAATTCACAAAGACAAAAAAAGAACGAGCATTTGTTTCACATAAAGATAACTCCAGACCTTTAGTCTGGAGTAATAACAACGCACTATACATAGGTATTTTTCATTCAACTTTCAACTCACCTTTTGAATCAATAAACAAGACGCCAAATAAAACTGCGATGTCTCATCATCACTTCATTGATCTAGATAAAATACTACGAAAGATCTTAATACCCACTTCACCTTAATTATTCAAAAAAGTGTAACAGCAACTGATTAAAGTTCACCGTACACATGTAAGTACTGTAATGGATAATGGAAAATGGAGTTACGAACTTAAATCGAATTCAACTCGAGCCGTTCAATATTATTATCTATGAAAGTCCAAAGAAACACCTACCAGTAGAGTTACGACGTCATATTTTTAGGGACGCTCACGCAGAGGGGTTCTAGAAAATGGAATAATAATATGGGAAAAGAACTAAATATTTGGATTTAATGGACATTTTGGGAAGGTGAAAATTTGAATCTGAAAATCACATCAGTTCAAGTTTAACTAATGAACTTGTAACGCAAAAGGGCTATTGAAGGTAAAGGGTAGATATAAGTCAGTAGGAATCAGACACGTCCATCCCGTCCCACCCAGTACGAAAGAACTCATTTGACACAACCCACACCCAAAGAAAAATTCAGTAAATCACAAGTAATCATCGAGCTTACAGAGTCTACCAACGTACCACTTACGTTGGTGTCAACCCAGTGTGTTGAGCTTTTTGTGATAGCAAATTTTGTTTTTTATATCTCGAGTTTTTTTGGTCAGTTTTGCAGAGCTTGTATGTGTGCTTCGGCCTTAAAATGAACGAGTTCAGTAAACTTTAGCGCTGAACATTAACACCGCCCACTTGTGTTAATTCTAGCACAGAGGTTTGTTTCTTTACTCGCTAAATGCTGTGTTTGCGTAAAGTACCGATATCGACTCATTGGCCTACTGGAGTAATGGCCGAAGGTGTGATAAAATGTCTCGCGTTCTGCTCAGAAGTTGTAAGACAAGGCGGAGAAAGATTGCTGTTGTTAAAGTTGGCAGAATAGTAAAACTTCTTATTAAATTAACTTTCAGAATAAACACCATTTACAATGCTTTAACAGATGTTCAAGTAGTGAGAGGCATATACCCAGCAATGGAAACTACATATTTTCCTACTCTTCTTCTATTCATCAGCATCATCATCATCAGCGTATAATGTTCCCACTGCTGGGACACAGGCCTCCTCTCTGTGAGAGGGAGTGGGCAGTAATCCACCACGCGGGCCCAGTGCGGGTTGGCAGATGTCACATGTCTTCGAATTTTTGGTTCTAGGACATGCCGGTTTCCTCACGATGTTTTCCTTCACCGTTTTGAGAGCAGTGGTGATGAAATAAATTACACAAAGTAATGCGCCTGGCGGGGTTCGAACCCATGACCTACAACTCGTAAGTCGGAACCGATACCACTGGGCCACCACTGCTCTCATACCACTGGGCCACCACTGTTCTCATACCACTGGGCCACCACAGCTCTTCTTCTATTATTTTCTGATTAATTTCGTTGCAGGATCCAAGACACTAAAATTCATTCTTCGGGACAAGTCGAACTTCATTGTCTCGGCGCTTTTTAGTGGTCGCTACTGTTGATTTCTGGCTTTCTGGAGTAGCAGTGGTTTGAGAATAGTGTGGTTTTGCCCAGCAGTGAATGAAATAAGGATGTTCATAATGATGATGAATCATTACAGAAGAAACAATTAAGAATTCTGTACAGCTCTTTCAAAAAACTGGAAGTGAATATCTCGATGATGACAGCATGTTCCGAAATCACTTAAACGCGTCCTGTTTTGAACGATTTTGGAAAGAGAAAGCAGCCATTTTGTGCTTCAAGTGAAATTACATTTGCAACAACAGCACGAGCTTTTCCTTTTAAGTTTAACATAAACATTATATTAATACTGTGTGTCGTAGTAAAACAAGATTAATAGTTTCCTTTGCTAGTTAAGGTAGTAATGGCAGAAGGTCAGTTAGTTTAAAATCATGATGCAAGATGTAGTTCTGTTTATTTAAAATGAAGTATTGATTGTTCTGATGTATGATTAAGAATTAGTGAGCGTTTGAAAGCGGCAGTCATATTATTTTAAGAGTAAACAACTTACTTATAGCACCAACTGACAACTTTTACGTGATTTGAAATGCCAATAGCTGAAGGTCATTTTTGTTTTTTTTAGCGTGGTAAAATCATCAAATGAGTCCTCTCAGGGCGGGACAGGAGGGACTGTCAGACTTGTACTGACGAGGATCCATGATCCTTCAATAGCCCTTTAGGTTCCAGGGTCAAGATCACGGGGAATAGATGGATGACGCACAGAACCAAGAGATATGGCAAAAAAGGGGAGGCCTATACCCTGATCCCGGGCTGAATGATGATGAAGTCGCTTTTTATTTATAGTAACTTCTTGAACAGGAATGTATAAAACACGTGGGAACCAGAATGATGAATTACGCATATGCTGATCAATTAATTATTCTTAACTAAAAATTTATTGCACTTTAAAGCAACATTTAATGCGCCAAATTGAACAATTGCAATACAGAAACCTAATGGCAAATTAATTGCATATCGCCTACGAAGAATAAATCTTAGAACCGATTCCTTTAAGTAACAAGAAGCGTGGTAGGATTACCAAATAATTATACAGTTTACAACCACAAACAGACCTTGTAATTAATCATGTATTTAATAGAGAAGCAATTAATGTCCGATTTAAAATGAACAATGAATAAGAAGAAATTGATAAAATAACAAAATTATGAGTTTTGCCCAAGCAAAGGGCTATCTCGCTATACTATCACTAAACTACTGCAACTCCTGTGCGCCAAAATCAACATGGGAGACAAAAGTACCGAGGTAATTAAATTCAACGAAGTCCCAGTGAATGAATTTAAGTGTCTTGAATCTCGCAAAGAAAAGAATAGTCGAGGATTAGGAAAGGGTCTAAAATCCTTTCAAGAGGATCTTATATAGTAGACTTGCTGGATGTAAGCGTTCCCCCAATTACCCCATAATGTAACCATAAACATATTTCTGCCTCAAGCATTGCAGTGTTAATTTGGGGCACATTTTTAGTTCATCTTTAACCTAAGCGACATTGGATTGACGAAAGAGTTTGGGGAGGTGTGCAAAAAGTTGTTTTATCATCAGATACAAATCTAATTACTCTTCATCAGTCACAGTCATACAAACATAGTAAAATTCAAATTAAGAACATAACGAGCTAATTCCAATTCTAAATCCTAGCTTCGTCAGTTAAACTCTCAATCAATCTTGCCAACATTAGCGCAATCAATCACTTCAACCATTGATTAAGTTGGCAACACTGCTAATGTATTTGAAAGGTTAAAGTCTCGTTCGGGGTTGCCATTTTTCTGAATCAATCATATGTAACAACTGTTTGAGGGTAATGAGCGTTTGAAGGATAGGAGGTGATTAGAAATGGGAAAATAGATGGTTTGAGTAGTAAAAAAAATCGACAACTGCGAAATGTAGTTCCTAGGACTAAGCAAGGAAATGGAAATGGTGCAATGTTAAATGGATAGAGACAATTAACTATAATGTAACGCCAAAATTGTATGAATTACTATACAATTGATTATCTAGCGATTGTAACAACATGGTGATAAGTTTACAAGGCAAGCATTATGTAATTCAATGATCTTGACTCTATCGACTTTTGGAACAAACAACACAGATATCAGTGGCAACACTGGCAGTACCCTACCTAACCCTGTAGTGGACGGACGGATGCCCTAGCTGGACTATAAGGACACACACCTTATTGGTATATAACGAAATCTCTTAAGAAATTTCAGAGGTCATACACACTTGATAGTTGGGACTACTGTCCCAACTATCAAGTGTGTATGACCAAAATTGTAAACGTGGCTGAGGCAAAAGATCTATATAATATGAAGATCGTAACAGATTACTTGCTATACTAGGCTGAATGTATACATGAAACTCATCCTCAGGATCTAAAACGTCAAACAGAAATGAAACATTCATCCAATAAATTGAATAAATCCACAAGTGAAGGTATTATCACGGCGTATAATGAACTTGAATAGGCACAATCAGAGCCGTGGGCCTAATGATAAAACTTACCAATAAATCTTCATTAATCAGGACTAGTTTAACCTAGATTGTGGAAACTGTAATCTTGTAGGAGCCCGTTTATCAATGACGTGGGGCCAAGAAATGGGAGGAAATTATTTGTGGTTAAGCAAACACGATTTATTAATGTCCGTTGCTATTTGTTTGAAGTTTATATTGTTATGGTTAAGGGTCAGTTTCGGATTGTAAAGGATTTATCTTATGGCTCTATCTGAAACGAGAAATTGTAGGCTTTGGTAACTAATTGATTGCGATGTTCTGCTTTGAGATTTTGTATCAAACTAACTCAAGCTAACAAGTAAGCAACCAAAAAGACCTTGTTGAACGCATATTGGTAAAAAACTAGCATATGGCCCGGCGATAGACGCCTGCAAGACCAGAGGTATCTATGCCGAAACCCTGCAGAAACTTTTACAACCTCTTTGAAGAGCCCCATGTTGTTTCTCATTGGCAAAACATCCGAAATATTCGAAAACTACTTTCCAGCGAAAAATCTACACAAAGTCTTAAAATAGAACAAATAGGTACGTATACTTGAACCACCTCCTCCAGATAATAAATCCGCCGTTTCCATAGCTCTAAGGCGTAACCGCGGTTGCATTACACAAATCATTGGATCTATGCAGACGAATGAGCAACAAAACCGACGGGACAGTTCTGAGACGGCCATTAGATTAGCCGCCATCGCGTCTGATTATGTCTGAAGTTCGGGCAAGTTTATAAAGGGAAGATAGACGGTATATATAATGTAATAGGTAATCACTGAATGTGAGGAAATAATTGCTGAGGTAATTGTGGTAGATGACAAAAATGACACAGGAGGTCGGTGATTTGCGCAAGGAAAGAAAAGACCTTCAAAGTATAATTGTGAATGATCACTGATGATGAATGCGCTGAGGACTACAGAATCATAACAAACAAAGGAAAGCAAAACAAAAACTAAGAACAGTTTTAACATAGAGACAAGAAATGACACAATATTGACAGCGATACTACTAATCAGTAAAACCTGTGACAGACGAGGCAAAACTAACATAAATGCTTTAACACTACACCAAAGTGCATTATTTCATCATTATCAGAGAACTTAAGTAGAATAGATGTTAAAGATAAGAAAATACAAGAAAACCTTCAGCCAAGGCTGTTAAGATAAAGATAAGGACCGAATGGTATCAGTGCAATGCGTATGCAAATCTAAGTCGTAAAGATTTCCATGGTAATACAAATGTTACAGCCCTCGTTAACACCTACGGAGTAAGTAATGTTAGAACATTCTAGGATTGAAATGTCTAGTTAGGTAGGCTAGAATATATTTACGATCATTAGATGAGTGAGGAATTGTTTAAAAATGACAGAGGCAGATATGCAAGAAATTATGGAATTAAAGCTCCCGAACATAGCAAAAACCGAGAGAAGTATTTATTAACAACTAGTATTTTGTTGGTCAACATCACCAATGTTGTGGGTAGAAACAAACTGGATAGCCAGAAACAACACTGTTGATATACAAGATTTGGATGAGACCTAGACTCAACAATGGGTGGACAAAGATTTAAGGATCAACATTAGATCTTTGGAAATGGACAATCAAGCAGATAAAACCAAATGCCATTTAGAATTTTTATAGCATGCATGGAAACAGACAAGACGAATCATAGAAGTAGAACTCCAAGACCACACGGCAAATCTAAGTCCACAAAGCATTAACACCATTAGTACTGACAACAAAAGTATTTTTCAATATGTCCCCAACGAGATATTAATTCTCTTGCCTATAAGGCTATAACTCAGGGCTCAATTAGGGCCACTAGAGACAGTTATTGAGGAAGTAGCTCTGCTGGACATGGACACATCTGGCACATTGTTTGAAGATGAAGATCTATAAATTGGTGTCTTTGTTGTGTTGAATGGTGAAGTGCAGCTTGTGCTTGATGGTAATGGTTTGTGAGTGGAACTATTTTTGGCAAGTTCAAGCCAGAACAAAAAAGAAAAATCGGTGATAAGATACTAAGTGAAAAGGTTTTATTATTTTAAAAATTGGCAATAACATTGGTTATTAAAAATATAGGGGATCATTACAAAACATTAACCAAGTCTAATAAAGAATAGAATATAATTTGCTAGAGATACACTCAAAAAACAATCAAGGCAAAGCACAACATGAAAGCAACAGTTCTTATCTCATTTAGATCCAGATTTGAATGTAGAAAACCACCATCGACCACCACAATGATATACCAGTTTGTGAACATCAGCAAATTTTCTAGTGTTATTAACTAGTGTACAAACTGCGTTAATCGTAATGCGGTCTATGTTATAAATTCCGATCTAACCTTGATAATCACGGTTAATTTGATCAATAGAATGTCTGAGCATGAACTACTAAGCAAGTTTCCTCACAAGATGAGAAAAGGGTTAACCCAAGGCAATTACTGTCTTATTCCACGTATTACTGGTACATTTTAGAAAATAATTGCCCACTTACAATGCCATAGCGCTAGGAATGCAGCTGTCACCATGGCTGACCTGCCATAGCTAAGTATAACGGTATATGTGTTGCATTTATGTGTTATATTTCACCCGCAAGGTCGCAGAGTTAGTTCGTCACGCGTTCCTTACTTTTTGCTGTGGTTTAAGGTATGAGAGGTCGTCTCATCTTTTGAACTGGTGTGTAAACAGATGCGCAGCGCTTCGTCTCGTGGGTTCGTCGTTCGAATATCGCGCGGAAAAATATTTGTTATCAACAAGTATTTGCTTCAGAACTAGGTATTTGTGTATGTGAGTTTTAATGTTTGCTAGCGCACCCACAACAGAAAAAAACCTATTCAAAAAACGTTAACTAGTAACGTTTTTTAGACGACATAAAAGCATTATTGGTTACAAAATTGCCGTTTAGACCAGGAGCAATTACGATTAGTCTATTAAATGACAACGGTAATGACACGGGTTCGATCTCAGCTACACGCAGAGAAATGTCTAGATATCTGTACGAGAACTTCTGGTTGCAACCGTGACAGCAAGACTCACTAGTTGACTTTACAACATTTCTAGTAATAAATACTAAGTAGTAGATACTCGTATAACAAGGACTTTTATTACCAAAAATGTTGTAAAGTCAACTAGTGAGTCTTGCTGTCACGGTTGCAACCAGAAGTTCTCGTATACATTTCTCTGCGTGTAGGCGCACTTCTTTGCATTATTTAATTATTTCATCACCGCTGCTCATAATAGAGTGTACGTTGATAAGTTCTGAAAAAATTAAAATCTAGACATTGTGCCAAGACCTTATAGACAGAAGGCCTGTGCCCCAGTCCCAATCTTTCGTGTGTTTAATCTCATTATCTCTGACAAAAATGTTGTTTCTCCTGAACAGGATTTATTTAATAGATGATATGGAATATCTTTCCAAAAACGCTTTCTCTTATGCCATATGCCACAGCGTTCCACTGCATTACAACCGTGATAAATAGCAAAGAATAATGAATCGCAAATACGTTTAGTGTATTTGTGAGCAGTGAATGCTTAACCAATCACTGATCCAGATATGGCTGTCATCTGGCCGCTGCGTTTTTATGGCATTTTTAACGCTATTGATATGTTTGATAAGAATGAAATTGCTATTGAGTTATACGTCGATTTGCGAATTACCTTTTTTGTCATTTGTATTACTAGTTGACGAATGGCCATAGCTATTGATTAAAAATTTGATACAATTTAAAGTATCAAGAGACGATACTGTATTGATAAACTTGATGGTAATAAGTTAACCCCCTATCATTTGGGAGTTGTACACCTTGCAGTACATTTTTTTCCCCGCCGATAATATAAGATTCACAGGTGTCGGCCTAATTTGCATCGATCGTACAAACGATGTGTTTACTGTCGCACTCTAATCAAAGTTTGCAAGTAAACTATTGACGCAAGAACAGTAAAAGGAATACCTTTTACTGTCTCTACAAACATTTTCATCGCCAACGACGAACGCATCGTTTTGCTCGTTCGATCGTTGCTACTTTATTTTTTAGTCTACTTGATTTTCAAATAAGCGACACTTACTACGGTGTTACAGTTACTTATAATACAATAACATAAAGCCAACATTCCTATATACGGCTTCAAGAATCGCTGCAAGGGCTTCCTTATTATGTTATGTACTATAATTCTTGTCTCTGTTGTTTTCATATTGTTTTTAGACAAAATATACAAGTTTGTCAATTTTCACAAGCATGATCGATGCTATATAACACAGCAGTATTGTATTTATCGTATTTGCGACAATTCCACCGCTCTATTCCCAAATCACAGCAACTCCTCTAAACCAGAATCAAAAGCTTCGCCCACCAGGAAAGCGCCGAGACAATGAATCATTACGAAGTCCCGGAGAATGAATTTGACTGTCTTGGATCCTGTAGCGAAATGGAAGACTGGTTTGACTGGAAGCCGACTCCGATGAAGCCTTGCTGATGACTCGGTAGTGCCTGGATGATAAGTAGTCAGCCCGTCCAGCCAAAAACAGTATTTAACCGACTTCAAAAAAAGGAGGAGGATTGACATTTCTATCCATCTGATCTACCCCGAGATCCCAGAGAAACAATTTTATGATCATCGTTTAACGTTCCCACTACTGTGGTGGTGGAATATGTAGGGTAGTTAATTTTTTTTTAGATTCGATATAAATGCAACCTAGTGATTAAAAAAAAATCAGTAGTTCCATAATGGAATTGTACATGGTACTTGTGGCAACGAAGCTTTCCTTCATCGATTGAAAAGCAGTGGTGATGAAATTAAATGTCAATAGTAAAATGCCTGCTTGGGTTAGAACTTATGGACCGTTACAACTCGCGAATCGGGAGTTATATATCACTGGACATTTACAGTAAACCACTCATTTCCTCACTGAAACTTTCAACAGCTACCAAGCAACAAACCAAACCCGATACCCAACTAGGTCAAAGCAACCCGAACACTGAGCTAATTCCACAATATTATCGAGTACCTCTAATTACTCACACTCGGCCGATCGCCAACCGTTATGGAAGCGGTGAGGCAAGTTCATTGTCATAGTTTTGACCAGCAATTGTGTATGCTTGGGTGGTTCCTCTTTTGAGTTTTGCACTAGTGACTTATTTCTGTTGTTTACGGTAACTGTTATGAGGATGAGGACATTTTACGATGATGTTTTTGTATAATATACTGGAGAAACATCAGAACGGTGACCGCATTTACCTCACTTCGTTCTAAAACACAGATTACTGACGATGGTCACAGGCCTGCGAAGCTGATACGGGTCTGACGGATGCTCGATGTACTATGGGCCAAAATAACCACTATGTGGAGCCCTGACACAACGAGAAGACGTCGCGGCAGACCTCGTAGAAGATGGCAAGACTAGCTAGACATTACGACGACATAGAGTTATTGTTGTATTTCTCGGTAATCTTATGTCCGTCTCTGACAACTTATAACGTATATGCAAAAGCAAAGTTGCAGGATGATCGATTCAGTGGTTAAGGAGTGTAGGGTAAGTAACAAACTCAGTTTCGCATTTGAAATAGGTGTTAGTTAGGATAAAGATTTGGAAAATATGAGTTACCGAACTGTTCATGACAAGGTATAATTTTACAGATCAGGAGAAACAGCACAGCTTATTATTAAATTCACAATCAATGCTCTCTCCGCAGAGATAGGACCCAGCAACTCCAAGACGGCCAATCCATTTACACTTAAACACAATAGACGAATTTCAAATAATTCCGGTAAATTTCTCGAAATTTACATACAATTATTGAAATTATTTGCTCCAAAGTAATCGTTACGACCTTAGTCACGGTTTGGAATGAACTACGCTTTGTTTATGGTAACCTAGAATGTTCCTTTCTTAAAAGGTATTTGAGTTTTCGAATAGACAATGATAGGAAAATTTCGTTGTCAAAGCAAAGTTCAGAAATGAATTCGTGTTTCTGGAATAGACTGTTTGAAAATGTGGACAGATGGTAGAACTAAGTTTTGGTAAAATATTATTGTTTAGACACATGTGGTTATTAAAGAAACTTCTGACAACATACTGAAGACAAGGCGAGGAGTATACTATTTAACACAAAGGAGCGATAGACAAGACTTATTCTGAAATCCAGATTACTTTGAAATAAGTTTAGAAAAATATTCTTTAAGCCACCTTAACCACCATGCAAACTTCTATGAAGTCATTCATCATCCTTGTCTTTAAATAAAAGTCATACTTGTCCATCTGATTGGCCGTCCTCACCCATTGATCATCTATCCACAGACCCACCAAGGCAAGCACGGCTTAACTTTGAAGATCTGTTCGTGTAGTTGTTATTATTTACCCGAGAGGTCCACCTGTACTTCATAATCTGTTTTCTCTCTTATCGTCTCATCTTTCATACAAATCAATTTTCTAATGCTTACTGCTTTCAAAACGGTTTTCTTCAAAACATGGGGAAACGGACATGTCCTAAAACGAAACATTCGAAGAAATGCGTCATCTACCAAACCCGCACTGGGCCCGCGTGGTGGATTACAGTCCACTCCCTCTCGCAGAGAGGAGGCCCGGGTCCCAGTAGTGGGAAGATTATACGCTAGTAATACTTAAACACAAGTCACGTAAATAACCCACGTCAATTCAAGATTTAAGTCCACGTGAGCGCCTTCGCACTAATTTGATTAACTATGGACAATTCGATGCGCTCGCCATTCATTAATGTTTACTTGTTAGCCATTTTGAACGCTTCGTCGATGCTCTTCAGCAACATACTCCTTCACTGTTTAGTGAAGGAGTATGTTGCTGAAGAGCATTGCTTTACATTACAGTAACGTCAGATGTCAGCAGTTCTGAGAACCAAGAGGAAGCACACCCAGGCCAGGACGGGAGAGATTGTCAGTCTAGTAGTGACACCTAGGCCTTTCTTCCTTGCCTATCAGACACATGAACCTCCCGAAACTTTCGTGTCCGCGACTGCGTCAAGCGAAAGGAGAGGAAGCCGTGGCGCCTTAAGCTTAAGGCGGCGCTAGTCGCGAGCTCGAACTCACTGGCAGGCATGGTCAAAAACCATGATATTTCACCGGAAATCGAGCCATATTGTTCATGTGTGCGCGAGCGTCATCCCCCCGTGGAGAAAACAGGGGAAAACTTATTCAGTGAGATGCACGATCATTCAGAGTAAAAGGCGCGCGTAAAAAAATACGAAAAAGCCTTTGGAAGTTGGGGTTTTATGAAAAAACCACTGCACCAATTAATTTCAAATAAAATTTATTAAATTCTTCGATAAATTTGCTGTGTCGGTACGGACTTCGTTTTGGAAATTTGATGCTTCTTTAGCTTCTAATTTACACCTAAAGTTGTGTTAAAATTAGCAAAAAAAACGAATCTTTAGAAGCTCGTAACTTTTTAACAGCTTCATATTTTACAATTCTGCTTCCGTACAGACAAAATTAATAATGAGACAAAACGATACCATGTTTAATTTTGGATGTACTTTGTCAAATAGTGGAGTAAAACCCCAACGAAGTTTCTATGGAAAAAATGTTGACTTGTTTGACCTTAAGGCAAATAAATGCACTGATGTGTGGCACGCCTAGATTGCTTTGTAATGCGGAACCTAGTAGGGTTATCCATGTTTTTTTTTAGCAATGCCGTCAAAGTCTATTGCCACCATATTATGACCCATCCACTTCGGGTTTTTTCGCATCTCCTCGTGCCCGTGACGCTTCTGTCAGATATTCGCGTGACAGTCGGCTGCGCGTAGATCCGCGCTATAAAGGTCGACGCGCACACGCACCGTTAGAGGCGGGTATTTAGGTCGGCGCACGCGCCCGCTACAGTATGCCACGCTGGGTGGCGGGCTGGGGCATAAGCGGTAGCGATTTATTTTTGGAAATGTCTAATGTTGAATAGTCAATGATCATTCCATTAGGAGGCTCTCATTGTGTGACTGGGAGCTTGATTCAAAAATCATAGCAAGACTGGCAAGACGCGCATAATTGGTTCCCCTCACTGAATCATCTATGGTTTTAGGAGTTAACACTGGTTCGGAATACTAAGTTATTGTTTAGATTTTAGATAGGTGGGATCCTGACCAAACGCGGAATAGCAACTATAAATAAATGAAGTCTACCAATGCTTACAAAATATATTCTAAAACTATTTCAAGCAGTAGCAATTTATTCCATTAATTGACAAAAAATAATCGTGCAGTAGTCATTTGCAAAGTTAATTGAACAATTAATGTGTACAATTATTTGTCCAAATAAATTATAAATCTAATATAAATTCCTGAGTTTATTGGGTTAGGTAATTTTTCATAGACGTCAAGGTAGACGAGCTTATAAAGGGAAAAAAATATGGCCACTCATGCGCAGACAGTAATAAATTAACAGTCCGTAATTTTAGTTTAACACCGCCGTTTATAAATGTATCAGCATAAATATTAACTGCTGTACATTAGGTCATTGGATTTTAAATCCATATTAATAGTATACATAATTATATGAAAGTAAGTCTGAATGTAAGTCCATCTGTTACCTTTCACGTCTTAATGGCTGAACCGATTTCGATGAGGTAAACAGATAACCTTTGACCTGGATTAGGAAACTGATGAGATAATGTTTATTATCTAAATATGGATTTATCTTATTTCACTACCTTTTCAGGATCTACTTTTACTTGTATTGTATGATTTCTATAAAGAGCTGGTATTCGTAACTCCACGTCACAGGCGCGTATTTTGGGTGCGGATAACTTGTGCAACGTTCAATTCATGTTTGATTTGACCTATGTTTTTCTTTTCTAATTTTATTTTGGTTACCAGATAAAAAAAGACAAAATATGATGAAACACCATATTAACGGTCTACTTATAACTTCTCCAACAAATTAAGTCAAAATTCTAATTCTAATTAGTTTTAAAATTCAGCTAGATTGTATTCTAACCGTAAACGGCACAAAATTAAAAATACAAAAAAAAGATGGCGCTTAATTTCAAACCGCTTTCATTCCATACCTTACGCCATACTAGCAGAAACAGTAATCTAGGATGTTATGTGTTATGTACGTGACATGTCAACGTTTGTGACGGAATGTTACCGATTTTACAACATGTCCAGCCATAGCAGCTATGACGGCGGTGAGCTGGACAGTCAATGTACCCGCGGTAACTGACTGACTTGCTGACTCATACGCATGGGGAAAACTATAGGAGATAGTGCTGTTTGGGTGTTCTGAAAATATGCGTGGACTTCAGATTTTATGTTATTTAATAGTGTAAATTTTTGTGGAAAGAAAATACTCGACTGTACAAGACTTGAACCTGCGGCCTTCCGATTTAATACACCGGACGCTTTACCAACTAAGCCACCGCGATTATGTCCTGCTGTGAAGTTATTAATAAAACTTTACCAATAACATTAGCTAATAAGTTATAATAAGGAAGGATAATAAACATAAACACGAGTGGCTGACCTACCACATAAACACCGTCCTCTGCCCCACCTAGTGTAACTAGGTCATCGGGAGACCCCCCACTGTGTTTAACAGAATGACCACACGTATCGATGCAAAATTGACTTGAACTAGATAGAAGAACTTAGTGAAAATGAGAAACCCCATTTTTAGTATAATGTTTATTGTCCTAAAATATTTTAGCATATAGTTTGTGTTGGCATCATACTTCTTTTTTTTTACATTTACAAATAATATTTAATTTTAAAAAAATGGCCCACCAGCATCGGGAACACGGACCAATCTGCCGTTGGTTAGGGCATAATGATTACCTTTGAGGGTCATTTGTTGCAGAATAATTTTACTTGGCACTAGATATGAGCGCCGCGCCGGCGCGCCGCCGCCGCCGTGATTTTCCCCGCGCCGTCGCCGCCGTCCACAGGCGCCGGCGCGCCGAACTCAAGGTGTTCAGTTTAATCGTTTAATGTAACACGCTGATCAAACCGAACGCACGATAGTAAATGCTGGCAAAATGGCAGCACTAGACGTAGACGTTTATAAAACGAAACTCTTTGACATTACATTCAAATTTTGAATTGAATGAATTCATGAATTTCTGTGTTTTCCAAGTTATCAGCAAACGAACACAGTTTTTGTTGGACCTATTTTGGTCAGTTAGTTGTTAATATTAGGGAAAAAGCCGACCAAGTGCGAGTTGGACTCGCGTGAAGAGGGTTCCGTACAATGTTACCTATCACGTTTTTTTAAATCTGACAAACTTACGAATATTAAAGATTGGTACGCACAATATTGAGTGATTTACCATGTTATTTTAATATCATGGACTTCTCATAGGTTTTCCTATAATCTATAAGTAGAAAACTAATTTCTGTATTTTTTTCAAAATTTTACGTTCAGTAGTTTCGGAGCTAAGGGCCGAGAATGGTCAATTTTCGTCTATTTTCTTAAATAACTTGAAAACTATTTATTTTAAAATTACAAAAAAATACATTTAAGATCTTTTCAACAAGACCTTTCATTTGATATGTCACACGACGCAGTTTTCAAAAAAAAATGATTTTCCCTTTCCCCGATAAGTCCCGCGGGGCCCCGTCATCATGCTGACGTTCTTTGAGGTGCGCGTGGAACACAACGCGCCGTTGACCCGGGCATGGTCCATGGTCGGACAGCGAAATGCCCTGTACTCGCCGCCCGCATGCCCGCGCCTACGGTGGCCGGAGATCGTCTTGCGATGTCCGTCGCCGTGGGCGTCCACCACTGTGGCTGGGAGGAAGGGAGGACGTTGATCTCTCCCTCACGCGGCTCGCCTCCTCCTTCGCGAGCATGACTGCCTCGCAGAAGAAGGCGACCGCTTCCCACTCCGTCTCGCCCCGCAGCATGGCCGCGACCAATGCCGGGCGCGAGAGGTCTCCACCTATCGCCGCCGTGAGGACACGTCGGTGCTCTGCTCAAGCGGGGCAGTCTTGCACCGTATGCTCTACGGTGTCCTCCGGGCGACCCTCGCAGTGGTGACACCTAGGCGTTTCCTCCTTCCTCATCAGACACAGGTACCTCCCGAAACTTCCGTGTCCGGTAAGGACCTGCGTCATGCGGTAGGTCAGGACGCCGTGACGCCTATCCAGCCACTCCTCAAAGAGGAGTCTGTCGCGATTGCGGCGTGCCCGGACGTCGGTTGCGACAGTCGTCCCCTCCATACTGCCCTGAGATCGCGCCGGAGCTCTTCCCACCGCGCCTCGACTTCTCGAGGCAGCGGGGATACGCCCCGGCGCTGCGCCTCCACGCGCCATTCTAGACGCACTGGAGGGCAGTCGCCTCCAGATCCCAGGGCAGCAATCCGACAAGGAGATTGGACGATTCGCCGGCGATCGTGCGGTATCCCCGGATCATCCGGCTTACAGTAAAAATATAGCCACTAGCAATTTTAATGTTAATTTGGTTTTCTTTAGTTTATCTTGCCAATTCAATTTGTCTCGTCAAAATTATAATAAATCTTAATTATACGTAAAATATTGTTTATTTTTTCTCTTAAATTAAAGTAGTTAAATAAAGGTCACGCCGCGCCGCCGACGCCGCCGCCGTCGACTTCAAAAAGTCGGCGCGCCGCCGCCGACAGTTTGACCATCGGCGCTCATATCTACTTGGCACTAGCTTCTGCCAGCGACTTCGTACGCGGATCCTGTTGCTTATGCCAGCGACAATATGGTCGTCAAAATCGAAGATCTGAAACGTCTGATGTCGAATTCTTAGAGCCGGGAAAACAACGGGACGCGCATGACGATTCCAGACGTTCCAGATCTTTCATTTTCATACGTCAACAGAGAGTGCTCATTAGGCTGAACAACTCTTGCTAACGTCATTCCTATATATGTTATAGTGTAGCTGGGCTCTTGGAGTTCCACATCAGGTGTTCCAGATCTTCAGTTTTTATAAGTACGACAACAGGGAGTGCTCATCAGGCTGAACAACTCTTGCTAAGACGTCATTACTGTATATGTAATACTGTAGCTGGGCTCTTGGGAGTTCCACATCAGGTGTTCCATATCTTCAAATTTATTTTCTCAGCAGAAAATGCTCATCACGCGGAACAATTTTTGCTACGGCGCTATTTTTGTATCTCTTATAGTTTAGCTGATCTATTGCAGTCCTGCATCAGGTGTTCAAGTTTCCAAGATAAATTATAGCCTATATGTTGCCCAGACTTAATAGCTATACAACAAAAAAAACAATCAAATCCGTCCAGTAGTTCCGAAGATTAGCGTGTATGGAGTAACTTCTCCCGTTTTCCTAATATTTCCCTTCACTGCTCTGCTGCTATTGATTTAAGCGTGATGAAAAGTATACTATAACCAGCGCAGGAGTATGAAAAATAATTGTACCAAGTTTCGTCAAAATCCGTCGAGTAGTTTTTGTTTCTATAACGGTTATACAGACAGACAGACAGACAGACAGACAGACCGACAGACAGACAGACAGACAATAATTTTATTAATTGCATTTTTGGGATCAGTATCGATCCCTAATCACCCCCTGATAGTTATTTTGGAAATATATTTCATGTACAGAATTGACCTCTCTACAGATTTATTATAAGTATAGATAGATAGATAGAAGATATAGATAGATAATGCCTTTTAACCTAACAGTAGGCGAATGTTGTTTTAGTATCCAGATGGATTAGGAACCATCTGTTTTTTTCATTCGTCATTAAATTTTGGTTTTGCATGACAACATGTTGGTTTTATTCCAATCGACTTTAGTCCAAGAATGAGCGTAGCGAGCTCAGAAAGATCGGGCACCCCGACAATGAAAAATTTGGTTCCTAGAGGGTTCGAAATTAGTATGCTAACGTCCTCTTTATACAAATAGACTGAAAATACGTCATTTGTTTCGAAATTCACTTTTGACATTTGATTTGTTATACTGGATCCTATGCATTCCACTAGGTGTGGTCAATCCTCTTCATTTACCAATAAAACTACGGCTACGTTTCGCTACATTACTCGTAATCCACTTGTTTACTCATTATTCTTTAATTAATGAAGTAAGTACATACTCGGTTATGTAACTTGTACTTGCATAGTGTTGGCCGTGAAAATAATAGGTATGTAGGTAATTAACTCAGTTGGCATTGGATTTTATGAGGGCTATGTGTGAGAATTATGTAGTGAAACATACATAAATATGTACATACACTTACTTATACATAGTTTAACGCCTATCAACTCGTAGGGTTAAATAGAGGATCGAGAGATCGTCTGTAAAGGAACCGTGACCCTAGAACGTAAATGGCAATTGAAGGAACACGATTAATTTTTTGTCTCCTCCACCTTGGGCGGGGAATTCTGTTAATTAGACCCTAATTTGAGGTTTTACCGCCCAAAAAGAGGGTTCCGTAGAGGAAGATCTATGTCAAACCCACATTTTGTCAGTTATGTTGTTAATAAACAGCGAAAACTTTTTAATAAACAGCACTATAATTTGTTACACAAACACGCAGAGAAATGTCTAGCTACCTGTACGAGAACTTCTGGTTGCAACCGTGACAGCAAGACTCACTAGTTGACACAACATTTCTAGTAATAAATAATAAGTAAGTAGTAGAGATAACAAGGACTTAGTATTTATTACTAGACATTTTGTAAAGTAGTCTAGTGAGTCTTGCTGTCACGGTTGCAACCAGAAGTTCTCGTATACATTTCTCTGCGTGAAGTTTATACACGAAAAAAATTAAGTAACTTACCGAAAAAATAAATCCTTGAAATCTCAATTCAGGGGCTGACACATCTGCAAAAGAAAAAAAAAACATTATGTTTAGACAAACATAACAAAAATAGATAAAAGACACGCCAATGAAAACAGATTAGATCATTCCTCTCGTTGCGAAAATTATACTACTGCCAGACGACCTGACTAGCATTATACATTCGTAATAATGCGAAAGTGAGTCGGTTTGTTTGTAACGCTTTAATAGTTAACCGATTTTAATGTATTTTGGTACAAAGTTAGATGCTACCTTGGAGATGGTTAGAGGCTACTTTCTTTTTGCAGAAAACTTGAACGAAGAGAATCATTTTTTTTTGCGGTGTAAAAATCATTCCGTGCTTTCGCGTCACACAGGGTTCGCTGATTAAATTCTTATTAGCTAAAAACCATGTTCCTTCATATGCCCTTGCCTTTCCAGGGCCGCGGTTTCCTGCTCATATGGACCCGGAGCGGAGACCGGAGATATAGGGGGTTAAGGCGAATTTTGTTTAAGACTTTTTATAATGTCGTCTAACTTCGAACTTTACAGAAACATTGTTTACAGAATTGATCGTTAAAGCGAGTGAAGCCGCATGCAAAAGCTGGTTGAAATTATAAATAGAGCAAACCTGCAAGGCCGTCTGAGAAATGTCCAAGGAAACATGTAGTTAATAGTCGATAGTTAATAAATAATAATGATAGCTCCGGCTTAGAGCAGTCACGACTTATGAATCCATAATCTTTAAGCTTTATTGAAGAAAATCCAATTAGAAAGCTTAGATTTTAAATGGCTGAGCAGGGATTCTGTTTCAATCGTTTCATTATCATTATTAATTGGTGAAATTGATGATGATGGAATACCATAAGGTCAAGAAAAGTGGCAATATTTTTAAAGTATTTTAAGTTTTTATGTCTTTTAATAGGATGGGTAAAAGCTATTCAATTGCTGATGAAAAACAATCCAATCCATTTTGGACTCTACCGCTGTAATGGCAAGTTCATGCAGAAGCAGGCACTTCAAGTTCCTTCGATCTGACACAAAAACAACATTTAAAAAAATAAGGATCACAGGTACTTACAGTACAAAATATAGATCTTTAATAAAATAAAGACAATCAACTGCTTCTTCGATACCAGAAGTTAAGGACACAGTCAATAAGGAAGAAAAAACAGAGGATCCATCTTGATTCATTACAAAATAAAATAATGTGTAAATATAAATGCAAAACAGATACAGCTACAAGATAGTATCAAGCTATGGCATAAAAAAAGAAAAAGAGCCAGGTCAACTGCTAACTAGAGGGACGGAGACAAAAATGTAAATTCTCGAACAAACAAAAAACCCGGAATTTAGAATCCATGCCACCACCGTAGAAACGATGGCCATGGGTCATGGCAAATATGAAAATAATGGGAAAATAATGATAGCTACATAATTACCAAACGATTTCAGAAAACAGAAAGCTAAACTTGAATTTAGTAGTGATGTTATAAGGAAGGTATTTGAAACGATGCTTTAAGAAACAAGTAAAGTATTTACGACGATGATGTAGAAAGTACTTTGAAGAGAAATGCAAATAGATAACGATGTATCAATTGCCGATGATAACATTGGAGAGTACTCGGACAATTGAAGTGTTTACAAAGGTAAACATGATAATAAGGGAAGTGACAGGATGAAAACAGGTGCAGATAACTGAGAAAATGTTAACGAAAATTATAACAATATCGATTGCCCTAGTGTTATAATACTGGTGAGCTAAGGCGGCGCCATCATAGCCACTAGTAAGTGTAAAACATCGAAGAAGGATTAAAGGACTAAAGTATTCACAAAAGACAATGACAATTTTATAATCAGTAATTTTGTTATTGGTAACTAATAATTTGTTATTGACGACACGATTGGCGCAGTGGCTAAGCTATCGACTGCTGTGCAACGTGTCGCGGGTTCGATCCCTACACGGAACAACTCTTTGTATGATCTGCAAGTAGTTGTTCCGTGTCTGGGTGTTTGTGTATGTGAATTTCTATGTTTGTAAACGCACCTACGATACAGGAGAAATACCTAGTGTGGCGGAACGTCTTTAAAAAAATCAGCACATAACGTCCCCGCTACTGAGTGAGAGAGGTATGTGACATTCGCCAACACCCTAAGGCATGTGGCCTTAGGGTGTTGGCGAATGTCACATACCTTCGATTTATTGGATCTAGAACAAACATCAGAAGGAATTGATGTTTTCCTTCACCGTTTTCACAGCAGTGGTGATGAAGAAACCACAATAGTCTATATTGAAATTAAACAAGTCGTGAACTCTGGGACACCATTAATCTATACAATAGAAAAGCTACCGTAGTCTACTAACGATAGGAGAGAAATAGACGTCCAACAATCACTAATGATGACCATCTTAATAGAGATAAACAATTCAATTCACAAAACATAAAATTAGAATTCAGTGATGATTTTAGTAGCAAAGAATTTAAACCAATGAATTGGTTGTTAGATAGGGCGTTTTTCCATTAGACGGCACGGCACCGGCACGGCACCGGCCTGGCCGTGCACCGGCACCGGCGCCGGGGCTTCGTTTTTCCACTGCACCGGTTCCTAACCGGCCCGGCAACGGCACGGCGCCGGCATGGCCGCGCATCCAGAATCAACGACTATATATTACTAGACTACGCATTGCACGATCTAAAGAACACAAACTATTCTGCCAAGTTGCTAAGGTACTACGTAAGCGAGAGGGACGGGGTACTGCGTTGTGATTGGCTAACTCAAGGTCTGTGCTGTCTCAACGTATGTTTACGGCTCACAGGATTGGTCGAAATGAGACGAATGTATGACTTTTTTGCCTAATGTGTTGGCAGACATCGGTCGCCTGTTATTAGGAGTCTAGTATTATATCGTCGTTGCCATAGAGGTTCGAACACAAGCACGCGTCAGTGAATACCAAAATCGTAAGGTATCGGAGAATTGCGTCGCCTAGTGTACGAAGGGGCTTACTCGAACGCGTGCGCGTTGCGGACTGCGGGAGGGGCGGCTTCTAGCCGCTAGTCTGTATCACGAAGCTACTCAGGCACACAGCGGCGGTAGTTACGAATTTGAATATTGACGATTCTTTAAAGTGATGGGTCTATCAGACCCACCAGGCACCCCAAGGGTTAAAAACAAAGTAACATGACTTAAGACTTTCAAAAGTAAAGAGGTCGCACATTGTCAGGCCTGTTGGTCTAGTGGTTAGTGACCTTGTCTGCTATGCTGGAGGTCGTGGGTTCGATTCCCACCCAGGACAAATGTTTGCGTGATGAGCACGATCATTTGTTCTGTGTCTGGGTGTAATTTATCTATAATATGTATGTATGTAGAAATATATAAGTATGTTTATCAGTTGTCTAGTACCCATAACACAAGCTCTGCTTAGCTTGAGACTAGATGGCGTTGTGTGATAGTTGTGGAATATTATATTATATTATATTATATTGCTAAATTAACCTTATTACGAGCCATAAACCGAGTCTCACGCCCTCAGCCCCGCGTCCTCCTACACGCCTGCGCACTCACACATGCACACGGCTACAATTCATACACATGCAATTATATTATGCACATTTGCCGGCCGGCACCGACTGGGAAGCTTGCTACCCCGGCGACGGCGACGGCGCCGGCAGGACTCAACGCCGGGCCGACGCCGGCGCCGGTAAGTGGAAAAGCGAGCCATACATTTTCATATATTCTTGCTTCCCCGGCACCGGCGCCGGTGCCGGCGCCGGCTAATTGAAAAACGCCAGGCCAGCACCGACTAGGAAGCTTATTACCCCGGCGCCGGCGACGGCGCCGGCAGGACTCATCGCCGGGCCGGCGCCGGGCCGGCGCCGGGCCGGCGCCGGCGCCGGTAAGTGGAAAAGCGAGCCATACATTTTCATATATTCTTGCTTCCCCGGCACCGGCACGGCGCCGGCGCCGTCGCCGGTGCCGGTGCCGGGCCGGCTAATGGAAAAACGCCCATACAATTGTTAAACTTGAACAATGGTCTAACAGGGGCGTTGTTCTAATGATTGAGCTAATGTCATTGAAATTGTTCGTTATGCCGACATCAGTTGATGCTGCTTCAATCATAATTAAAATCTGTCAGCTGTGTATTAGGTTACTTATGGAGATGGGTTCTGCAGACAATAAGAATGTGAAATTATATGCAATGGTCGAATAAGGGTAAATATTTTGATAGAGCATATTGGTTTTTGGGGATATACTGTTTCCAGTGCAGAAATGCAGAGACTAAAGAGAGAGAGAAAGACAAAAGATAAATGAACAGTGTAAGGGAATAAAAATTCAGTAAATTGACGTCTGACAGTGGAGAATGGAAGAAGAAAACGGTCTGCTAGGGGATATTCACCGAAAGAAGTGAAATAAAAGACTGCCACAATCAGATATAGTTCATTTACTTCCATAGAGCTACATTTTAAATACCCGACCAATCTTACTACTTTCACCATACAAAAAAAATCGATTCGTATATATTAAGTTATTTTCGTATTTGATTTAACGGACACATGCGAGTTAATTATTCGGAGTTCCCTGTTTTACAAGGGAACCCCAAAAATCAGGACATTGGACTTTGCTAGACTAATTTCTTCAAATGATTTTAATTTCAATCGTTTTACGACCCGAACATTTAATGTTGTTACAATTAATATGAAATACTAGACGTTCATCAAGGGGTTACAGCAATGACATTTGATTTAGTATTGCAAAAACTGGCATGTGATGTTTGATGTAATTTATTGGTTTTGAACATTTGACTCTGAACTTTACACATGATTACACTTGTCTATTGGTGTTAAATGTCTGATGATCAAGAAGAATGTGGATGTAGAAATACGTGAACCAAAATTAGCAATATTAATGTCAGTTAGGGGAACCATTTAAGTTTAAACTAGTGCACTATATTATTATCCTTCATTGTCTTAGGTATAGACAGTTAAGATAGATTAGCTCAAAACTGTATTGAGATATAGAGACGAGGTCGTGTAAGGCCACGAAGGAGATAAGGAACGAACTCGATAGGTTCCATCGAAACTGGAAGGAAATCTCAAAATTTTCGGGTTCCTAAGAAGTGGGGGGAGTTTGCCTTTGCCCAGGAGTGGCATAGAGCAGGCAAACAAAAAAAAAACATTTCAGTGTTTTTGAAAAAGTTTTTCTCCTCGGGTTTTGCTCCCGGTGGCTTTTCCTTGCTCCCGCTCTGAGACCCTCAGGGAAAAGGACATTCGGATCCGGTGTAGTTTCAAGTACTTTTGGTATACTGTCTTCTATCATCCACTAAATAATTACCAATTCCATATTGCTGTCATAGATACTTTCGTAAGTTCTCTGAAATAAGATTTTACTAGGACTAGTATGAAAGAATGATCTGCTTTGCTCTTTGCAAGACCAAGAAGCGTTTATAATCCTCATCTAACCAGATCTTCTACATCCAAATCATGATTAACAAACCCAAGATAAAGATCCGGGAGTCGATCCACTAACAGCGCGACGCGTTCCAAATCCGACTGCGACTATTAAACCAATTACGCGACAAACGCAACAAAAACGCGACAGTCGCACGATATGAACCAGTGGGTGGAAGGTGAGAGTGAAGGAAAAAGTGTCGTGATGAGAGGTTCTTGGAAGCTGTCGTTAATGCGAGGTAAGTGTTAGTGGCGCAGGCGCATGTGCTATGGGAGTTTGTAAAGATAGTTTGTGAATATCGAAGTAAGGTTAGACCGATAGTCAATGGTAGGTTTACCGGTATAAGCTGGTCTCTTTTGATTTTGGAACTTCGTACTATTAGCTCAAGATAAAATGTTTTAGTACCTGCGATCGACTGTGCACACGGGTACATGTCAAGATATGCAAAACCATAATATACTTCAGCTGACCGATGAATGTACAACAATATCATACAAAGCGAGACCACGATAAACTGGTTTTGTATAACTTCATGTCTAGCCGTATGTACTTTGCGTTCTATAGTAGTAGGTACTATTAAACTTAAATCTAGACTCTACAGGATACAGTTTACCAAGGTTTAAAACATAATTAGGGATATTGCAACACACTCGTTCTGTATTACATCTTCATATTGCATTTTAGAAAGTGCCGGTTAAAAAAACGTATATGTCAAAAAAAATTCAAAACAATAGTACAACAATAAAAAAGTAGTACATTAACTACCAATATGAAAACCCTTAAGAAATCGTTCTGCACTTTAACAATATCTATGAGTATAAAAAATCTCAAGTAGACATCGAAATATTGTTCAATATAACAAACTATAAAAAATAAGTTATAGTAAAAGCGCACGCGCCGGCTAGGTCAATCCGCGTGACGAATCTAGTGACACGAGTGCCCCACAGGCCCGGTTAACGAAATATGAGGGTTTGGTCATGATGGGGAAGCGGAGCGGGGAAGTGGAGATGAGCGGAACTATAGAAGTCAGACATCTCAAAATGAGAAAGTTTTTTTTTTAGTTTTAATAAATCAGAAACTGTTGTTATGCACCAAATTTTAAATGGAGTTCATTATGTTTATTTATGTTACAGTAGATTTAGACCTCCAGATTGATATAAGATTTCGGTTATCCAGAAATATGAAGAGGAAAAGCACGCTTGATTACGTTACTTCTCTTCAGCCGGAATTGTGGCGCAGGCTGAAGACAAAAAAACGAAGTAAGCAAGCCTGTACAGTATCAAAAAAATTACGTGTGGGGCATCCATTTAATGTGTTTCCATGGCTGATGGTTTTGATTCTTTGCGACTGTATTTCAAAGTTAAAATTGGTATGTCCTTTTAGATCCACTTATTTGCACTGTTATTTCCAAACTCCTTCTTATAGTCTAACTGTAAGATTCGATTATCAATCTGTCTCTTACTAGAGATAGGAAAGCTATTCCTAATCTATATAGATTGAATATGGATATATTGGCCGTAAGATTCCAACTCCCAATTCAATTTTTCAATCGCTCCGCCTGTTTTTCCGCTGTCTCGCAAACCTCGGACCACAGTCAACGTTGAAATCATTCAAATTCCATTAAGTATAACTGCGTATGACTGATGCAGAACTGTTATGCATTGCTAGCTCATGTCCGGCTGTCACGACACCAAGCTGTTCTATTAGATTATAACATAACTGTTTTGTTATTGAATGCTGATGAAAAAATGTTCTGACGTAGAATTTTTACGAAGATTTTGGTGAAAATAAACAAGCTTTATTTTCATGGAAGTCAAAGGCTTTCGCGGGGCATGCGGATGGCCAGTCATGGGTGACTCGCTGTCCGATCATGGACCATGTTGGGATCGACGGTGCGTCGTGTTCTACGAGCGCATCAATGAGATGTTAGCACTCTGACGGGCCTTAGAGGGCCAAAGCCTACCGGGGTCGCGAGACTTTCTCATCAAGTAGCCGTGACCTTGGAACGTAAAGTACTATTGAAGGAACACTGGATTTCAGTCAGTACGAGTCTGACAGTCCCTTACGCTCCATCTTGGGTGGGAGGACTCTTTTGATATAATTAACACACAAAAAAACAAAAAAAAAAATACAGGTGTCACATGTAAATATATCAGTGGTTAAACTTAACTACATAGATGGTTAAATGCTATAATAATAATTCAAAAATACACGAGCAATCGACACAAATAAAGACTCAGTTTAATTCCAGGTTGTACTAGTAAATTGCGATATATTGGAGACGGAAGCTAGAAAATATAAATGTTTGCTGGCGAAGTGGTTGGAAAAAGGAATAGTTAACTTATCACGGGTTATGAACGATTACTGCCTTGTAACCGTGGTGCTTATAATGAGATCGATATGTTAGCTGGATACCACGGATATTAGTATTGTAGTTACTTTCAAAGCGTATTGTCTGATACTGCGGATATTTTGAATTTGGAGCGCACCGATTAAAAAGGCATCGTACGTATCGGACGCATCGCATCAAACGGATATCTATATCAGCAGCGATCGGATTGCCGACGCGAGTATCAGCAATCGGATTGCCGATGCCACCTTCATCGCGTCCACTGATCGGCATTCCGTATGACGTCATCGGTACGCAAACGCATCGCATGTAGGCCATTGCCGATGAGCCGTCCGTACGATGCGGATCAGTGGACGCAGTTGATATGAGTTTTTATACAAGGCAAACTAAAATCCGTTACGTACGATACGTCCGATACGTGCGATGCGGACCTGTGGACGCTTACCATAATAGTGACGTTTGGGCAATAAAATGTTTTGATAGAGGTGGTTTAAGTACCTACCTAAATACCTAGTCAAAGAGAAATTCAATCAGTGCTAACAATTGTATTGGTAAAATCATCAAATGAATTTATCCCCGCTTCGGCTAGAGAGCTCACATACCCCTTACCTTCTATAAGCTACCATACATTTTAAAGACGGGAATGTGGATGGAGAGTAGGTAATGTGTGACTCGCCGTCCGACATCGACTATGCTCGGGTCGAAGGCGTGTCGTGTTCCACGCGCAGTACGCGTAGGTACCTCAAAAGGCTGTCAGCACTGACGGGGCCCTCCTTAGAAGACCAAAGTCTGCCGGGGTCACGGGACTGTTGTTTGACAGGCCTGTTGGTCTAGTGGTTAGTGACCCTGACTGCTATGCCGGAGGTCGTGGGTTCGATTCCCACCCAGGACAAATGTTTGTGTGATGAGCACGATCATTTGTTCTGTGTCTGGGTGTAATTTATCTATAAGTAATGTGTATGTATTTAGAAATATATAAGTATGTTTATCAGTTGTCTAGTACCCATAACACAAGCTCTGCTTAGCTTGGGACTAGATGGCGTTGTGTGATAGTTGTGGAATATTATTATTATTATTATTATATTACTGTTTAAACAGATAACCGTGAACCTGGAACGTAAAGGGCTATTGAAGGGTCACCGTGGTTTTTAGGCAGTACAAGTCTGACAGTCCTTGCCATCCCGCCCTGGGTGTGAGGACGCATTTGATGATTTTACAAAAAAAAAAGCCCTTTAAAGGCAATCCCTCATCAGTTTTGAAAAACTGATGAATGGATTGGCATAATCTATCAAAACTGTCTACTCAAATTGTCATATAAACGTTTAATTTTCGGTAGGCAGACCCCGGCTAGTTGCCATGCAAATCGCCCGAAAATTGCCGTGTATAACCCGGTTCACTGAAGAAAGGTTTCTTAAATGGCGGCGCGTATCGTGTTCTCTCGCTCGCACACTAGTGCCGTCTATACTCACTCCCGCGGGTAGCGTAAGCAGAAAAAAAATAGTCTTGATGTCTTGACGCGCTCAGTGATCTTTTTTAAGAATACCTATTTACTATAGTTTTCTGTTATTTTTCCGTTGTTACCTGTTGATTATTGTTGTTTTAATTTTGTTTTATTGTTAGGTTAAGTTTGAGAAATTATTGTGATCCAGTATTGTTTTTATTATTTTTAATTTGAAAAAAACTTTTACTTGAAATCTTATATGCTGACTGTACAATCTGTCAACGCAAGTACAAGCCGCCATTTTAGAATCCTTTCTTCAATGCTCCGGCTTTATACCTAAAATACTCATACCCCATTACAAAAAAAACCGCAAGTCTCGTGTGCCAGTATTATCTCAAATCAAATCATTGACACAGATCACACAATAGACTGACCTCAGCACACCTCAAAACATATCAAAACAATTTAAATACTCCATTAGAACACATTAAATTAATCTCCCATATCAGACATCAGTTTTTTACTTCACCCATATCCAATTCCATCACGACTTTTAATTAATAAGAAAACAGTGTTTTTTGCCGCCATGACACCAAGTCAGTCGTGACTAGTTAGTGCTAACCGACTTGCGGGAAGTAAGGTAATGCGTTTGACATTTTCGTATCACGGATGATCACGATGTTTGATGTTCTCTTGAAGGTTAACTTGAGTTTCTTGGTGTGAATCTGTGTTTATTGCGGAAAAGGTGGTAATTTAAAGAATCTTCGTTCTTAAGTTTCGTATCTTGAAACCTATAGCGATGAGTTGCTCATTGTTTCCCTGACTTTCCCTCACATTTTATGAGTATTTTGACAAGTTAAAAGGAGAAAGGTTTGCTCTTTAGAGCAATCGTTGAGTTGTGGCGCCGCGCCGCGACGGTTCGAACCCGCATGGAACAAGTATTTGTATGATCTGCATGGAAGCAGTTGTTCCAGGTCTGGGTGTTCGTGTATGTTAGTTTCTATGTTTGTAAACGCACCCTCAACACAGAAGATAATTATTCCTAGTGAGAGGCAATGAAAAAATAAAAACGTGCGCACATAAATTAGAGTTTTTTTAGTGCCCATGTTGACCTATTTGAAATGAAAATAGGTACTTTTATTAGGTGTCGAATGAAAGTACGTATATTTTGCATGAAGCTTCTCCCATCCACGGACCGACCTCGGAAAAAATGGCTCAACCTTTAAGAAAGAGCCGTGCTGCTCTTATTTATTCGGAATTCTCTCCGATTGATACCCTCCACATTTAGATATGCATCAGAGTTTGTCAAGTTTTACTAATTCAATTTGACCCCGTCGAAGTATCACTTTCATCACCACGTGATTAACCGCTCTAAATCAATAAGTTCGTTGTATTGAAAAGTAAAATAACATTCACTCAACAATATGCAAATCAGACTCACAAAGCTTCAAATACTAGACCGTGGGAGGATCTGTCAACAGTCTTATCATAGACTTATGAATCTGTAGAGAACGAAAAATTAATTGGCTTTCTTTTGCCCATGTGCCGAATACCGATATTGCCGAAAAAAAATATTGTAACATTTCCTATATATGTATTACGACATGACTAATGTTCGTATGACAAACAGACTTACCCTAAGGGACTTATCATTCGGGAGGTACCTGTGTCTAATGCGGAAGGAGGAAACGCCTGGGTGTCACCGCGAAGATCGCCCGGAGGACACGGTGGAGCATACGGTGCAGGACTGCCCAGCTTGGGCGGAGCACCGACGTGTCCTCACGGCTGCGATAGGCGGAGACCTCTCGCGCCCGGCATTGGTTGCGGCCATGCTGCGGGGCGAGACGGAGTGGGAGGCGGTCGCCTCCTTCTGCGAAGCAGTAATGCTCGCGAAAGAGGAGGCGGGCCGCGCGCGAGAGAGGACAGTGTCCTCCCTCCGCCCCACCCGCGGTGGTGCACGCACGCGGCGACGGACGTCGCAAGACGATCTCCGGCCACCGTAGGCGCGGGCATGCGGGCAGCGAGTAAAGGGCAACTCGCTGCCCGACCATGGACCATGCCCGGGTCGACGGCGCGTCGTGTCCCACGCGCGCCTCAAAGAGCGTCATCATAATGACGGGGCCCCCCTCTCAGAGGGCCAAAGCCTGCCGGGGTCGCCTCCCGCCCATTGGACACTGGAGGACTCATTTGATGATTTTGCCACGTAAAAAAAAAAAAAAAAAAAAGGACAAATCAATCGATTCTTGTTCGATGTTGGATCACAGAGGGTCTAAAACAACCACTTTAAGCAGTATTCCTAATGATTCACTTCTCAACATCATTAGCTATTCTTCTATTATTCAATATGGCTGAGTGGTCGCCTTAGACCCGCAGAACGCACCCAGTTTGACAAGTCCCTTAATTTCTAGAACGAACACGATTAAAAGTATAAATCTAATTTTATCTTTTCTTCTGAACATGTTAACGGCAAACTACATTTAGTACAGCCAGAATTTTACAATGAGTTTACTGTGTGTAGCATCGTCCATCAGTACTTTTAAGGTGCAAACAATAGGACAGCCAGGAGCCAATATTAGATACAGGATCTTAAGAACACTTTTAATATGTATTAAAATATTACTTCAATATTCGAAACCCAATAAAGGTGTCCTCTCTACAGATTCCAATTCTATGGCTACCACCAGTAAAACCGACAAGCGTGCACCGTGAGATTAGAGCCTACGTGCTAAATAATGTTAATAAACAAGATGTCGGCCACTTCTCCAATCAGAGCGAGAATAATCGAGATGTGTCACAGTTTCTCTTGTTGTTAGTGATGAAGAGATTAGTGTGGTGTGGAACAACTGAAGCAAATGATATGGGAAAACGGGCTGGTTATATGGCAAAAAGAACTGATAACCGATGGGGAAGAAAAGTTCCCGAGAAGCTCCCACTAGGTGGACTGATGTATGCAAGTGGATCATTGGACGTCTTCCGATTGATGATTATGATAATCACAGATAAATGACGTGGAATTAAAAAACCTCTGTCCATCTGTGGACGGCTTTTAAGCTGATGATGATTTTTCCTACTCCTCCACTATTCTTTTCTGATTAATTTCGTTGCAAGATCCAAGACAGGTAAATTCATTCTCCGGGATACGTCGAGCTTCATTGTCTCGGCGCTTTTCTGGTGGTTGCCACAGTTGATTCTGGCTCTCAGGAGTTGCAGTGGTTTGGGAATAGTGTGGTGGGTTTATCCCAATAAAAAAAAAGCTGGTGATGATTACTTTTAGGCCAAAATTCTAGACTGATCTTCAAGAACAAAACACAAACTAAATATCCAAATTACTATGAACTGTATGGGCTAAGTGAACCCGCTAGATACGATTAATAGAAATCGGTCAAACACTTGGGGGATGCGCAGAAAGCCGTTGCATAAAGATTACGAATATGATTTTAAACTTGCAGCATTGTAGGATTCGATCAATTGGCCAAAAATTTGTTTCACAAAATTCTGCCGCAATGTTGTTGCAATAAACTCACAAAATCAGTGGCAATTGTAATAGCAATACTAAATAGTTCAACAGCATTCTATGAAGCATACTCGTAGCAAAACACGCTCTAACCTAAAATTGACCGAAAAACTGCTAAAACAACTAGTCCTACCTACCACAGAAACTTCTATCCTCCATTACATAAGCTTGAATACTTCCAACAAACAAATAACTTATCCTAATAAGGCTACCTTAATATCCATGTCCGATGACTAATATCGCCTGTCAGCTTCAAACTAATCCAGATGAGATTAGATCTAGACATTTTGAGTTCAGTCTAGCCATAGGATATTTATAGTTATGGGAAACGAGTTCCACTATAGGAAGTATTTGTTACAAGTAGATACCTTTAGATTAATAATTTGTCTTTTTAGAAAAGATTTGTAATTAATAGTGCTATTAGCGGTTTTATCAACGAATTTGTCAGTATCTGGTTTTTTAGACTTAGAAGTTTAATTTATTCGATTATTTTATCTGGAGCAATTATTTTTGCGATTTTCTCGGCTTATTCAGTTATTCGACTAGTGATACGACTTTTTTTCTATATTTACTACAACATGGGCACTGTGTCGTACGCGCACGCGGTACCTCTGGTGTGCCACGCATCTATAGACTACGGTGACCGCTTTCCATCAGGCGAGCAGTATGCTAGTATGTCACTTATATGGCATAAAAAATCTAAAGATAATTCGTTCGTAAATGTCTACCCTTCGGCCAATGTCTACCAAGTCATCATCATCTGCCTAGCCTTTTCCCAACTATATTGGGTTCGGCTTCCAGTCGAACCAGATGCAGCTGAATATCAGCATTTTACACGGAGTGACTGCCTAATGGACCTCCACAGCCCAGTAACAGGGCAATACAACAGCACTTGATAAGACTGATTGTCAGACTTATGAGCTTCTGACTAACAGTAACGACTGTCAAGGATCTACAAATGACAGCCGGAACGAAAGACTTTACGTGCTTTCCGAGGCACGGACGAAACTCGCTACCCGCCCATCCACAGACCAACCTCGGCAGTCGCGGCTTAAACCCGAGATTGGCCTGTGTGGCTGTAATTATTTAGCCACGAGCCAAGTCTAAGTCTAGTGTCTTTGTACTCTTAGCCATCATCAGCCTATAATGTTCCCATTGTTGGGACACAGGCCTCCCCTCTGAGAGAGGGAGCGGGCCATAATCCACCACGCAGGCCAAGTGCGTCACATGTCTTCGAATTTTTGGTTCTAGGGCATGTCGGTTTCCTCACGATGTTTTCCTTCACCGTTTTGAGAGCAGTGGTGATGAAATAAATAACACAAAGTAATGCGCCTGGCTGGATTCGAACCCATGACCTACAACTCTAAGTCGGGGCCGATACCACTGGACCACCACTGCTCTTAGTACTCTTAGTACCTACTGTATATTAGTACTGCTTTTTTTCATCAAAACTTTCTGTTTCAATCACCAAAGTGATCCTTAATCAAGGTCACCACTCAGACTTCCAATATGACATTGACATGTTATCATACACGTCAGAATGTTTGCCGACTTCTCAATACCCGCTGACAGGCGGTATCAGCTGAGTGGACATATTGACAGATTGCCGCATTACTTATGCATAAAGACTTCGTTTTGGCACAGTGAAAGGTGAAGCTGAACTGATTAAAATGACATTACTCTATGGATTTGATGCCTAAAGTTCTCCGTTGGATTTTGAATATTCGGTTTTGTTCTTAGAGTTGAAATTGCAATGAGTTATGGATGGTATTTAGGTGTCGCTTTATGTTCGTGAGAATGGATTTTGAGAGAAATGTAGGTGATGTGGTGTTAGGTTTTAGTCTAGTCTGGGTTCGTTTCAATTACTGGGATTTGACGCTTGAGTGGTATGTTGGTGAGAATAATTAATTAGACAGAAAGGTCAGACAGATACGACATTATGTTTTTTTTTTTTTTATGATGCCGCTTCGAAACTCAAGTGTTGCGTTTGAATTCTCACATTATCAACGATGGAAGTTTGGTGTTAGTACAAGTCTGACAGATCCCTTGTCCAGGATCCACCCTTAGGAGACATCCATTATGGGTTTCTTACTCGATAGTACCTTCATGGTACCTTAATTGATAAATTTTAAGGAAAACAGTCCTGCTATTTTCTGGACACTATTACTTAAGCTATTGTCAAAAAGACAGGCGAAGGGAATGCGATCCGAAGCGTTTTTATTTGTAATGTATGGAATTGTTTGAATCCAGTCACATAGAAAAGCGAAAGCGATCTGATAGTATTTATGTGACTGGCTTCAAACAATTCCATACATTACTAACAAAAACGCCACGCTTCGCGTTCGCCACGCCTGTCTGCTTGACAATAGCTTTAAAGTTTCAGGACTATAGAGACGTGGCAAATCTCGTTGTTTGCCGTTCATCTAATCTTATATTAGGACCAAAAATATAAGTTTTGAGAAGAAAAACACGTTTATTTTTAAAAGAAGCTACAATAAAGACTAATGGTCATGCTAAAACAGACCTACATTATATTGTTAATTAATTGCTGATTCTTTTCAAACTATTCTTAATATTAATTACTATGATTCGCACGTCGAAAGTTCTGTTAACATTAATAAACTAATGAACTATGTCAACCGAGACGATTTAAATTAAATGAGCGATAAATTTTGCTAACCCAATTGTTGTGACATGCTATTAGGATCAATATCGTATAATAGACCAGTTTTTGACATCCAGTCTAAACATCGGACCACTTCGGGTGTCTTCGTGAGTTATCGTATCACTTCGTGACAGTTCGTATAGTGATGTGAAACTGTGATTGGCTATTGGAACTTTTAATTTTGAGTGGTTTATTTTTTGAATTTAAATTATGTTAATTTTGTAAATTATATATGTGATTGTCTTTGCAAAAAGCAGTAATTTCTGAGATTAGCGCGTTTAAACACAAAACAAATTTCTTCAGCTTCATAATATTAGTATTGATTCCCTATAAACAAAAATACGTTTTAAGTTTTCCAAACCCTTCTAAACTCAAAACAAATAAACATGTAAATATCCCGTTTTAAATACCAATGACGGCCAAATAATTATGTAAATTATTCTTTGATCATAGAAATCATAGGTTATCAAAACAAAATCTGTTTAAGTAAATTAAACTATTAACTGCAGACACACAGTAGCCAGGACCTAGATTCAATCTGCCATTCATAAATCATTTCTCATGTTAATATTATCTTACTACATCAAAGTTGAACCAATAACCATATAATTTCAGCTGAGCCAATAACTGTGCGCCTAACCCAATCTCGTAGATAAGCGTATGTTAGTGTCAGTAGATTTATTTAAGGTAAAACTAGTCGACTTTTCTTCCTTATAAACTTTGAGGGGGTATTACTCCACTATTTGAAACTGTATTGTCCGAAGTTAAACATGGTATCGATATTTCTCGAAATTTTTTGAAATAGCAAAATAGGGCAAGCGTCTGACTGCTCATCACTGATACTCTCGGTCACGATGGCAGGTAAAGCCGAGTCCAGACTAGTATAATGCGTAACGTAATTACATGTAACACTCGCAGTGCCGTCCACCCGTAGAATTCCCGTTACATTACACGGTGAATTACATTACGCCTTACACCGGTCTGGACAGGGCGGGCGGGTCGTGATGATATTACCACGTAAAAAAAGGGTGAGACTGCTTGCGTTTTGGCCCCGCCCACCAGAGAGTTCCGAGTTCGCGACTGGTGCCACCTTAACGACTGACACCCATATTACACCATTCATATAATAAATTAATGACATTAGGATGCGTAAAAAACGTCGCGAAATCCGTTCTAAAAAGATACAGTTATGGGATCATTTACCTTTTTTATGGTTCTGTGTTGCTACCGTGGTATTTGATAGTATTCCGTAAGTCTATGGATATTGGGAGTTGCCACATTCTTGCATAATTTAGGTTTTATAGTCACTGGGTGCGTTAATTTACTCAATTGTTTAAGGATGTCACTAATTAGAGGTAGGTAGTTGCCTTAGTCACGTCATTAGTTGACTAGGTTGGTTGTGGCAATCTATAATAGCAGACTAGACTCGAGTAATGATATGCTCGTTTTTTTTTTATACCTAATCCTTCTTTGAGAAACGTGGTTGATTTAATCTTGTTCACTTTTTGTTTAAAGAGAAGATCTCTTCATGGGTACTTTTTGGTATATTTCTGAAGAAATTAACAATTTTACTTTGGTCCTTCGAGCCGGATTCGTTTCACAAAAGTTGAATCGGTCATTCATTCAGACATAACACAAAACCACAAACCAGTTCAACCTCAAGGCTCACCAGCAAGGTTGCCCCACAATCTGCATGAACTCAAATATGACTTAATCCAATCCAATTCGGACGCCATTTAATTATTTGTGCTACTTTGAACTAAAAGCCACTGAATGTAACGTGATGAGGTCCCTTTGTCCTCCATTGATAAGTATCTCTCAATGTGCTGGTCCAACCATGACGGCCGCCATTTTGAATTCGTTTGTTAATAACTGTCAAATCACACCCATGCGTGAGGTTTATTTTTAAATGCGTGGGCGCTGTTTTTAGCGAATAATGTCGCTTAATTGAATGAAATGCCATAATTGGGAGAATTGGTGCCGAAATGAATTAGGCGCCGGTTTCTAATAATTCTGATTGATCAATGTTATTGAATAGTTTGGCTTGGAAAAGATAGGCAGATATTGAGTGGTAAAAACAATGGGTGACACGGGTGACACTTGGAATCAACTAAGAAAGCGAAGGTCGCTCTTTTCTTTTTTTTTGGGACAATCGCGCCGTTATATTCCGAAACCAGTGAAACTTCTGAAGTCAGAATCAACAGTGGCGTCAACCACGTAAGCACCACGGTAATGAAGCTCGATAATGTCGAACAATAGATTGGTGTTTAAATTCCACAGAGAAATTAATGAAAAAAAAAATTAGAAAAGGGTAGGAATGACATAAAATCTACTACAAAGTGTTTTGTCATCATCATCAGCAGTCAACTTGACATAAGCCTACCTGATTAGCTGCTGCCAGCCACTCTGCGAAGATCGTCGCTTGTAACCTAAGCCCGAACTGGTGGTAAGTTGCGAAAAAGACAAGATAGCTCTTACAATTTTCAATTTTCTTTTAAATAGTTTTAAATCATGTAATTTCAATGATCAAAATAACTAATCAACTCCAAGACAAAACAAAATGCGAAACAATCCACAAAGAAAATTGACATTCGCAAAACTCCCAATAAATTCCCGCAAGCGGGATTGCGGAGGACCAAAAATAAAAACATGTTAACATGTCAATGTCCCACATTAACGACTCTTGCGCATGCCAAAACAACGGCCTTGGAACGACATTGAACCTGATTACCTGCTCACACGGTTTATTTGCAATAATATGTCACTGGGGATTTGTGCTAAGATTGTTCATAGTGATTAAAATTGGGATTGGGGACTGGGCCAGAATTCTTCGGTTTTTGGGACGTCTATAACTTAAATAGGTGACCCCGTATCTTTTCGTGAGTGATCGGAAATCGTATTTTTGGAGATATTTGCGCAAGCGCCGATATTGCAACGCGTGGTTTACAGCTCTTGTTTTAGAATAGGACTCGAGATATGGCAAAAGTGCCACAAATAACTGAAACCAATCAATTAGCAACAAGCAAGTTTGCACCTTTTTTTTTACCTTCCGGAATCATCAAATGAGTTCTCCCGCCCTGGCCAGGCTTATTCCGGCGAGTGACAGTGACAGAGCTATACAAGTCGTTTTGCGCCATCTCGTTCACTCACTGGAAGAATCCTGGTTTTAAGACGTTGTAATACCCCCCTGGGTGCCAATAAGTCCATGTTTAACGGGGGCAGGGAAGCCTTTGGCCTACAGTAGGACAATATAGCTGAGTGGCAGCGGGCTGGTCATGTCTGCCGCAGAACCGACGAAAGGTGGAGTAGGAAGTTCTTCTCGAATGAAGACCGCGTGTAGGTAAACGTAGGGTGTGACGCCCGCCGGCTATAAAAAGCGGGAGATCGTGCGCTGTGGCGCTCCCTGGGAGAAGCCTATGCCCAGCAGTGGACTGCAATAGGCTGAAATGATGATGAGGACAATACAGGCTAACCAAAAAATAGGCACAGCATCTTGAACAGTCAGTTTCGCTCATGATTTACCATTAGGCGATAGTTGATCTCATCTAGTTTGAGTTAGAAAAAGTCAGGTTTTTCTAAAGACTGGTATTAAGAAATACAGTTACATTTAAACCTTCCAGTTTCTCACATAACAAGTTTTATATTTCAATGAAAAGTATCACGTTGCCTTACCTAACAATCCAGACTTTACTCGTACGTGTATGGACTGGAATTGTGTAAACGTATCGAATTGTGAGCCGGTATTACTTGACACTCGTCTGACCAGTGCGATTTAGATGGGTTAGCAGGAATACTTGTAATGATATTAGTAATTATTCTTTGAACAACTTGTCTAATGGTTTGAGAGGGTTCACTGATGTGGTCATCGGAAAACCCATTTATGTAGATTTTGTAGATACTATTGTTTGTGCACTTTCCAGTTCAACTACTATATCAACGACGTAGTCAGCTAACCAGTACAGTACGTAAAAGCAGTATCCATATAGCAGAGCATTTAACCTTTTATAGACCAAAATATCGATTAATTAGTATTAAAATTAAATCTTTGACTGTTGACTTTTCGCACTTTCTCCTAATAAAAAGGTTTTTGTGTAACATCATTATCGTACCGGATATACATTATGACAATCTATATGCCATAAAGTTTGTTGGTATCTTTATGGTTTCCTGTGCGGAATTTTCTATGCTAATATTAATGGCGAATTAATCGCTTCGAACTACTTATTGTAATCCTGTATTAATTATGTAACATTATGTATCTCTGACTCATTGATAGGTAATACATAAAGTTTATCTCGTAATTAAGGTGTAAATTCTGTCAACTTTTTCAATATGTTTGAGAAATAGATTTTTAGCCTTATTAAGACATGCATACGAATTGCATTACATTGCAGACTATTGATGAACAACGAATTCAGTTGATCAAACAAATAACGCAATGTAGTCTAACTTATGCGCAAGTTCTTGCATTGTATAAATGAGACTTTATAATTTTCAGATGTTCAAAAAATGATACTGTAACTGTGATAAAGTTAATCTACTTAAATAAGGTCGATTGTACAGTAACGAATGGCTTATTTCTTCATCCCTGATTCGAGATAAGTATCCTTAGTGTGGTGGTCCTTAGATCTTGGTTTCAAGTCTAACAGTCCCCCTTCCTAGGGCACGAAGACTCGTTTAAATATGTTACTACCCTAATACCTACATATTTAAAGAACTTCTTACGTCGCGTCACCAAAAACTTCTCTAATTGAAATTAATAATTTCAGAACTTATCCGTACTAATTTCCCCCTTCTACAACCTAACAATAAGAACTATTGCAAAAATACAGTCCGGAAAAAATATTTCACGGATTAACAGTATTCACGCCGCCTATTGACCGCCGATTCATCGACAATCGACGTGTCGTCGTGTCCAATCGCCTATGTCCATTATAATGTCCATTGTTAGCAAGTGTGCCGGACAGTTACGAAACCATTTAATTCAATAAAGGGAATTCGATCAGCTGCAAAATGAGGTGTTATATGCTTTGGAAATATTAATGTTGCTTCTAAGAATGGTGCTTTGTTTATTGCGTAATGTTTTGTGTGAATGAGCGGTGGTAATGACCCCGAGGTGATGGGTTTGACACTTTAAGCCCAGGGAGACGCATTAGGAGTCGAGAGACTATCTGGGGTCGCGAGACTATCTGGGGTCGCGAGACTATCTGGGGTCGCGAGACTGTCTGGGGTCGCGAGACTTTCTGGGGTCGAGGGACTGTTTGGGGTCGCGAGACTGTCTAAGATGGTTACTGTGGCCCTTGAAATTAAATGCAATTGAAGGAACAGGGTAGGTATAGTCAGTAAGATTCTGACAGTCCTTTCCGCTCCACACAGGGTGGGAGGATTCCTTAGATGATTTTACCACCCAAAAAAAAGGGGAGGTGCATTATCTTACGTTACTTCAACATCACTGCTTTCAAAATGGTGGACGATACCGTTGTGAGAGACATATTGGTATCGATCAACCAGATCTGGGTCTAAATGAGGAATAACGACCCACTCCATCTCGCTAAGATAAAGTCAACCCAGTAGTGGGATAATTATATCCGGATTCTGCTAAGTAGAATAGAGTGGAACTCACTAATTACGTCTGTATTCCCGAACGCTTACAAGCCCAGTATTAAAGTTAGAGTGAACAGGCTTCTTTTGGGTTTGCTCGCTTCACCGCTACGTAGACTTTTTCTCTTTTACTTTTGACTTCGCTTCGTCTACTCAAGAGCCAACCTACTTCGAATACATACTGACTAAATAAATACTGGCTTAATTCTTTTATTTACCACACAATAATATCTGTTTAAGCCTGATTTTAGCTTATTACACAATGCTTTTGGCTTCAATATTAAATTAGCATTTACCCCAAAGGGTCTTCTATGCAATGGAATGCAAACTTGTTTATTTGTAATGCTGTTCGGAATCTGGTCATCTAGTACTCATGCTAAAGAAAACCAGTATAAGCTGATCTTTCATTGTTTGGAAAGATCATACAAAGCGAGGCCAGGATAAACTGGTTATTTTGTCAAATCACGAATTTGTGTAAAAGGACCACGTACGTGTTTGTGGCGTAATCTGAGTCATCTGGATGGTGTCCAGTTGAGTCAGAATTCGCAATACTTGTTAGAGCAGCTACTTGAATTTCATCACGGAATCCGGCAGGTGTAATTCTTGCATCGTTCTTAGCATCTACTTAATAGAAATCTTGAAATTTATTGACAGACAAGGCATAGCATAAACCGTTGGGCATAGTTTACAAACATAAAAAAAATATTTTAAAGGGAAAGTGAGGGTTTTTCAAAAATACCCCCTGAAGGGAGAAAATAAATGTAATTTTTGTCATCCCATCGGGCATATCATTACCCTCTTTGGCCGCAATTTTCCCTATATACTTTTTATGTGCCATATTTCCTAGACCTGTGCCAATTCTTAATCAGGTTTTACTCGCGATCCACTGAGTATCATCAATTCATCGGGCACACGACTTGTAAATCTAAGTTGATGTCCTAGAAAGGTGTCAAACGACAATCTGTTCGTAGAAAACCATAGCAAGTCTCCAATAAACACTTAACGACAAACCTTGAGGTGACAGCAACCTACAAACGACCTTTAAGACCACTCACAATATGATTTCAGAGAACTATTCGCATATCTAACAGAATTTGTATTCAATAAGGAACATTATGAATCAGCGTTCCACAAATACAGAAAACAGATACGATCATCATTGCGCCATTTCTTCACGACTATTGAGACACCTCGCCAAAAACTCCGCAATGGAACATTCCAGGGCATACGAATTCCCAGTACATTGTAGGAATTATTGCAGTTACAATACGAAACGGGTTTTATTTGAAAATCTGCCAATAGCCATACGTTGGGTGACTATCCGCTGTTATTTCTCCGGACATGTCTTTTTAGACCTTCTGTCCGAATATTCTGACCAGCTTCGTCATTTATCCAAGCTTTTCAACAAGAGTTTTTTTTTTGAGAAATAACATTTTTTTGGGCAAACTGTTATTCAGGAGTGGTAAAGAGGAAATTAGGACTACCTACTAAAAGAGATTTATTTTTACAAACGTCCGACTTCGTCAAGACTTATCAGATAATAATTTCAGTATGGCAACCCTACATGCGTGTGACCGAAAAAAGACAGTTGAAGGTCGTGGGAACTATTAAGTAATCGTTCGATTTATATTTGTGTGAAAACACAGTTTTTAACAGACGACCTTGCTCGGGATTTGCAACATATTCACCCGATTGATGAATGAAAGCGTTTACGTGTGTGTCCCAAATAAAACCGTGTGTTCATCGAGGTTTTTTGTTCAATTTATTCATTGGCAACTGTGAGGTTTACGTGGGTTTGTAACTTTCCGTTTTCTTTCATAAATTCGAAAAGCTTTTGTGAAGCAGTGTGCCAAAATAAAAAATTTAATTAAAAATTTAAAAAACCCCCGACACAAAAACCAAGATCCCTTTAAAAAGTACTAAATAATAAAAAAAAAACTCAATCTTAAAGTACCTAATTATGTATTAATAATTATAAAAAAAAAATACGTCACGTTGGGGGACCGCTCCAAATTATTTATTATCTACGATTTTTTTAGGTCCCCCAACGTGACGTATTTTTTTTTATAATTATTAATACATAATTAGGTACTTTAAGATTGAGTTTTTTTTTTATTATTTAGTACTTTTTAAAGGGATCTTGGTTTTTGTGTCGGGGGTTTTTTAAATTTTTAATTTAATTTTATTTGATACTTTTTATAGGTACACACTTATAATTATATCATTTTATGTTGGGCGGTTACAGCACAAATTATTTAATAACCCACGTGATAAATCACCTTTAGTAGAATTGCAAAGACTGAGATGGATTAGTTGGCACTCTCACTTGACAATCGGATTTCCATGTCCCAATTTTCTCTCCACCAATTTTCTCATCAAACAAAGCTGAGATCACTCTCGATTAAGTCATCAGTATTCCCTTTCAGTGGCTTTCATTTGCAGGGCCCCCGTAAGGTCTACTGGCGCCTGTGTGCAAGAAAGGATTTTGGCGCCCCTTAAAACATTTTGAATTATCTTTTTTTTATGGTTGATAGGTCAGTGGTGTATTTTAAAATTCAGCGCCCATGGGCTGTAAAGCTTGCCGCCTTGGAACTTAAACGCAAAAGAAACAATTAAGTGCTACTCAAACTTCACACCCAGAGTACCATACCACCTTAGAGAAGAAAAACTTAAAACTTTAAAAAGAGATGGCCCATTTTCTTAGGGCACTCTGCCTAGCAAATAAAAAATCATGTACAGTGACCAATTTTGGTTTATTTTAAACATAATATGCTGTAAAATTAACTGTGAAAGTTACATAATCCAGTAACTTCAGATTTCTTAGTAATTAACAAAAAGCATCAATTGGTCATGAACCTAGTCGGGCTCTTACCTCAATATTATCCAGATTATTTTGCGTGGATATAAAGAGACCCTTGTCACTGGATGGATATCCATTATATTCTACAGTTTAAACCAAGTATTACCAAGTATAGAGTGTGGGTATAGTATGTTTTATTTGTAGGTTTTCACAATAAGTTTTAAGTACATACCTGAATTGTTAGTAATTGCACAAGCATCGTTTGGAAAGGCATGTCTAACGAAGATACAACATGTTTTCTTAGCCGTCCCGTAGCTATACCGCAGTTAATACACCTCATTGTTGTATTATTGTTGACAGTGTCCAAAACGTAAGCACAATCAAATCCGTATGAAAAGCACTAGATAATCGTTGGGCAATGGAATCAGTCCGTGTAGAATAGCAATGGTCGGTATAGAGAAAAGATAATCGCACAGTTTACAAACAAAAATAAGCCTCCGCACAAGCTGCGAACACAAATGAAAAAAATAGTATGAATGTCAAACAAAAAATATGACGGATGTCAAGCGATTGTCGAACCTGTCATGTCGTTTCGTTTCGTTGTTACAGGAAAAAGTTATTATTTCAGTAATTTAAAATAAATGTTTCATAGCATTCCAATAACTTACAAAAGTGTTTTTATTATAATTGCAAAATTGAATAATCATTTTAAGTCAGAATAATGATAAATATTAGTCTGACAAGGCATTCATATTATAGCTTAACAGGGAATGGAACGTTTATCCGAAATAGCGTGCTGCCCCGATACACCAGAAACGTAAAACAACTATTTATGTCGAAATATTTTTTCGGAAGTTGTACGGAAACGTAAATCATTTAGTTATTTATATTTTTATTTTTTATGTATTTATAACTAAACATGTAAAATGTACATGTCACTGAGTAACTAGGCAGAAATTGGCCATGTCATTTGTAGACCTAAAGAAGAATAACTTACATAAGAAGCATATGTAATTGAAAAATGAGCTATCAAAAGAGAGGTCAAGAAAAGCGAATGTCAACCTTATTGGAAGCGCGAGCGAAGCGAGCGCGAAATTTTTTAGGTTTTTGGAATAGGACAAGGTAATTAGGTAACGCAGTTAGCTGTAAAGTAAAACGTTTCCGAACTTCAAGTTTAATCTAAAAGTGAGGTCAAATATTTGAAGTCTTTAGTACTTAAACCTAATCCTATATATTATAAATTCTCAACTCCTATTTCAAAATTATTTTTTTCATAAATCTATTTTTCAAAATTTTTTTGGGCCCTCTCTTGGCTTTGGCGCCCTTAGAGCATGGCGGCCGTGTGCATTGCACACTTTGCACATAATGATAGCGGGAGCCCTGTTCATTTGAGACCTCACTCGTGTATATTTGCAGACATTCGGTTATTATTCCCCACTTTTGACCCCTACAACTCGGCTCAACCGATTTTCATCAAACACATCTATATTCTAAGAACACTCGACACGTAAGTCACCATTATTACAAAAAAAAAAAACTAAATTGAAATCGCTGATATACACAGAGACAGACAGACATACATACAAACAAACAGACAGACACATCAAATTTATAACACCCCTCTTTTTCCGTCGGGGGTTAAAAATGAGCTATCAGAAGAGAGGTCAAGAACAGCGAATGTCAACCTTATTGGAAGCGCGAGCGAAGCGAGCGCGAAATTTTTTAGGTTTTGGAATAGGACAAGGTAATTAGGTAACGCAGTTAGCTGTAAAAGTAAAACGTTTCCGGACTTCAAGTTTAATCTAAAAGTGAGGTCAAATATTTGAAGTCTTTAGTACTTAAACCTAATCCTATATAATAAAATTATAAGTTCTCGACTCCTATTAAGATTTTTTTTTTTTTTGGGCCCTCTCTCGGCCTTGGCGCCCTTAGAGGATGGCGGCCGTGTGCATTGCACACTTTGCACATATGGTAGCGGGAGCCCTGTTCATTTGAGACCCCACACTCGTGTATATTTGCAGACATTCGGTTATTTTTCCCCACTTTTAACCCCTACAACTCGGCTCAACCGATTTTCATCAAACACATCTATTATACTAAGAACACTCGACACGTAAGTCACCATTATTACAAAAAAAAAAACTAAATTGAAATCGCTGACATACACACAGACAGACATACATACAAACAAACAGACAGACAGTCAGACAGACACATCAAATTTATAACACTCCTCTTTTTCCGGCGGGGTTTAATGTACTGACTAAAATCTCCAATGTCCATTAATAGCCCTTTACGTTCCAGGGTCACGATATTCGTTAGTCCCGCGACATCAAACGATGCTAAGAACACTCTCGATTAAGTCATCAATATTCCCTTTCAGTGCGCTTTCATTTAAGACCCCACTCGAGTTTATTTGCAAACCTCGGTTACCCTTCCCCACTTTTACCCCCACAACTTATAAACGGCTCAACCGATTTTCATCAAACATATCTAAGAACACTCGCCCGTAAGTCGCCTTTAATACAAAAAAAACTAAATTGAAATCGCTTCATTCGTTTGGGCTCTATGGTGCCACAGACAGACAGACAGACAGACAGACAGACAGACAGACACGTCAAACTTATAACACCCCTCTTTTTCCGTCGGGGGTTAATGAAATAATGAAGTAATATACCTAATTTGAAAACAAAAATGTTCGGTTCAATGAATAGTGCTGTCATTTACTAATTGCTTTCTGAACTATGAATTGGTAAAATGATAGTAAGTACTCAAAAAACTTAATGTTTTCATGTCAGTCTAGCTCAATACTAGTCAAATTTATTTTAATTTTAATTAAGATTAACTTTTTGAAGAGAAAACAAGTTACAACGCAATAGAAATAAATACTGCAGGGCTAGCATGCGCAAGGCGACATTATCTCTTATTTTGTCGTTCTCGATTCGTTTGTCACTTTTCATAACATGCGCACCACGAGAAGATATCTCGTCGTGACTTCGCCTTCACGACGCGAGATAACCGATATTACCATTTCATGAAAACAAACCGTATTAGTTAAGTTACCTCGCAAAATTTTATCCTGCTGTCAGATTGACATTAAGTTTTGTTGTTTTGCTCGATTCGCGCCGTAAAAACGAATATTATTTTTATTTTAGAGAGTGAATATTATTTGTGGATTATGGATTTATATTAAACCGGCAAAATGATTATTTGTTCAATAAACTGAGCTGTCAATTGAATTTGACAACTAACATTGACATAAACTTATGACTCAATTCAGCGAATCCTCGCTAGTTTAATTTTTTTCCGGCGAAACATCGACGGAAGATTTAAACGCACCCCCTGTGGTTCGCTCGTGCTAAATATTTTCGAATTTGAAATAATTGTTAGATGGCTTTGGCATCAAAGAAATTGTAAGTATTAGATCAAAATCCCGTTACAGATGGCGGAGATGCATAATTTAGTTTATTATCACCTATTCAATGATGGCCCAGAGCAGTGGTGGCCCAGTGGTATCGGTCCCGACTAACGAGTTGTAGGTCGTGGGTTCGAACCCCGCCAGGCGCATTACTTTGTGTAATTTATTTCATCACCACTGCTCTCAAAACGGTGAAGAAAAACATCGTGAGGAAACCGGCATGTCCTAGAACCAAAAATTCGAAGACATGTGACATCCACCAATCCGCACTGGGCCCACAGAAATATTAAAAACAGGAGAAGTGGCAAGGGGACGTGTCCGCTACCATGTGGTTCTGAGCGGTACGCTCAGAAAGTGAAAAAATGGCCGTCACCGCGAGTTAGTCTGTTGTCAACCGCATTCGTGAAAAAAACGATTATGCCGTCTTGTTCGGTGCTTTTGTGCAAAAATAGAAACCAAAACAAATATTTTAGAAGTCATGGCATCGGGTTTCACATGTAATTACAAGTATTTTACAATATTTGTCTTAAAAATCACGAAAAACAACAAGCAGTAAAATATATCTGACTTGTACTACTGTACTTTTGTTTTCCTACATTACTCCGACGGTATTATTTTTGCAATAAGTACATTGCTCTTTTACAACTACATCATTGCATCACATAGTGACTGAACAAGCAATGTAAAACTGACATAACGATACCTCAATCAGCCGTAATGTCGCATGGTACGGCCGCTGGCTAGTGACGTGCTCTTAGAAATCCGACAAAGTCTATCGACAAGAAAGTCGACTGCTAATTGCTATTTTTTTTTTTGAATTTTTTATCTTGTAATAAGGCTGGAAGGCCGATGTGGTTCATGGATTTTTACATTTTTTTATTATTTTACAGAGTATTAAATAAATGCGAAACCGAAGATGGTTAAGTAAATTAATTAATGTTTAGTTTAGTAATCTATGGACTAAATTAATAGTAATCTATACAATAAAGATAATAAAAACGGTTTCATATCGTTTTTTATTAATTTTATTTCCAAACCTTTATAATTTATCGATATATTTATCGTGAACTCTTCGATTTAGTCAAACACTGTCGAGTCCGCCCCCGTGTCCCGACGACACACAATGATAATTGTTTTAGTTGAGTAAATTACACGGAAAAAGTACGCTGTGGTTTAAAGAATAAGGTTTATATTTAAATGACAGAGTTTTCGACGGCGCGTGTGTGCACTTGTTCGTAGTATTGTTTTGATATACTACATGCGTAATATTATCTTTATGGTGGGGCAGTTGTGGCTTCACCGGTTTTCTATACATTTTGAACTCCACGCCATATCTCCTTCTATAATATATCTATGGCCCACTCCCTCTCACAGAGTGAAGGCTCGTGTCCCAGCAGTGGGAACAATATAGGCTGATGATGATGATGATGAATGTTGTAATTGATTTACAAAACAAACCGTGTAAATAATGGATTTTTCAAAGTTCTAAGTTATGTAATCATAATACTATGTAACATTAAATTATCTCGATGAAATGTCCTAAATGTAATGTACAAAATAAACACTATGCCAACCATAAATCAAGATTGAATGTTGACTATTCATAAAGTAAAAAGTTCTGAAATTGCTGCGAAACATTATTCGTAATACGAACGAAAGTTTACTTGTCGTGTGTGTACGTAGGTACTGTACAATAATAGTGCCCTTATTAATTGAAAGAGATAGATTGATAGTTACAAATTGAACTGTAAATAACTGTAAATGTAATCGGCTTGGAGCTTATCTATAACATAAATAGCCATAGGCTTTGTAATTCGCCAAAGGGACTGGAACTCGTTATCCCTTAGGTCAAATGGGTTGCAGACGTCGCGAATCACCTTCCTCTGTATTTTTCATGCTTCCCTCTCCTCATACACAGATAAATGATAATTGTAGTACGGCACCGCCATTATACTTAAAAGTTTACAGAACACTGTTTTCAGTTTTTAGTCACTGTTGTCGCGATTTCTCGTCTTCGAAAACCATCGACGAGAAACTTGTCATAGGAAAATGTCAAAATTCGACTAAATATAGCGCGCATGACGACAAAAACAGGTTTGACAGAACGACATGAGTTCTATGTCAGAACGACACGACATATAAGTGTCACCATGTTAGCTCCCATCGACAAACAGACATTATGTCGTCTCAGCACGAGATAATGTTGCGCATGTTAGCCCCTCCCATCGACAAACAGACATATGTCGTCTCAGAACGAGATAATGTGTCGACAAAATTTTGTCGACTTGCGCATGTTAGCCCTGCTGGTGTGACAAACACGAAAGAAAATGGCGAATGAGAAAAAAAAGTCGACACTAAAAATAAAATCAATGAAGTATTCAATGCTAATGTTACACTAATCGAAGCAGCACATGTACGCTTGAGTAGACTAATTAAAGCAGCCGAAGTAGGAGAATATACCACAGCGTAAATTAGCACTGTCGATTGTAAAACAACAGGTAATAAAAATGTAGATCTGGATGCCTAAGATAAAGTTTATGTTCTTCATCGGATTTGGGATTGCAATTTGTGAGAAAGTGGTATTAGAAAATTTCATAATTGGAATAGTTTTTGTGATAGATTTCCATTTGAATTACCTACTTGGAGGATCTGCAGATGAAAGAAATCACTGAATAATACGAGAGTGTGGTGGACATCATCCACGGAGACTAAGACAGAAGTAGATCAGTGAAGTTGAAGACAAGGATGTGTGGCAATAGTTCCTTTTGCACATGTGGCTTCCCTGGCAGCTCAGCAGCAGTCTAACTTATATTCCACGTGTTATGATAATATTATTCATCTATTTTATTTTTATTCTTGTACATAGTTTTTTATATCTTTTTTCTTTATTTTATTTGTTTTGCAATATTATATTGCCTTTGATTTTACTCTTTTGTACAGACTTTTTAGTTTGTAAGATAATATAGAAGTAACGCAGCTTATATAGCTTTCTTTTTTTATATAGATTCTTACATACTTCTTTTTTGTGAATGTGAGAACATTGTAGGTCGTGTGTATATATATTTTTATTTTTTTTGTAGTACTAATTCTCGTAAGGACTTCTCTCTTGTTACTAGGCCTACGTTTTTCTCACATATCCAATTACCTATTCAAAATTGTAACACTAAGTTTGTAAAACTATACCACATTTTAAAAGAGTAACCATGGAGTTTCTTGCCGGTTCTTCTCCATGGAATCGACCAACCCGAACCGAGCACCTTTTGTCGACGTTTTTGCCTTCATGGGCCTATGTGAAATAAAAATAATTGATTTTGATTTTTTTGATTTTGATCTGGCAATATTTACAACTCAAAGCGATATAAACCGCATTGTACGAGTAGGTAGACTGCAAGAATTCGGTAATCAGATTCATGAAAAATACATAAAACGAACCACATAGGTAGTAAAGTTCTAACGTGATAAAAATAAAACATTTCCACAATGTTAGCAGTTAATTTCGCAATATGTAGTTCTACAAGTAGGACAACACAACCTTGCTATTATCTAGATAGATAACTGGTAATATTCTGCGTCCGTCCGACATCTTAATTTTACTAGGTTGTTGAAACATTGAATACTTATTATAGGAAACTTGCACCTGTCTTGTCTATTGGAGACATTTATAAATAATAGATATTTCGTTCCCTTGATGCATGATGAATATACCTTCAAATTGGTGTTGGAGCACTGATATTTTGAGGATCATAGCATAATTTGTAAAGACTAGTAACAGGAGAAAGTTTGGCAGAAAATCAATCCCTAACTAAGCATGAAAATTAAATTTAAACATTTACACCTACAAACGAAAAAATAGTCAACAATTATTCGGTGCAACTTCGCCAATTGAATTCCTATGTCCAATACTGACAAACAACCATTTCGCAAATTCGCAACACAAAATAAAACCCACAGAGACAGTCCGTTCAATATTCATACCGTCATCTGTGGCAAACACAAAAGGTATATAATAAGACGCATTCAGCACCACATTACCGATGCAGCACGCAGATCCATCATTATGCATTCCTCATGTTGCATGCTTTGAAAATGTCCTTGCGTACACAAATTCACTATCCGGCTCGAAGGACCTATGTCCAAAAGCATAAGGACCAATTTTGCAACCTGCATAGTCCTTCTATGTTTGTACAATCTTTCTCGTCTCATGGTTCTGCATGACAAGGTGGAAATAATAACGGGGTAATTTTATCACATAATGTTTAGCACTTGTATTCATATAGTTGACAATTCTGAGTGATTTAACACTGATTGTCGTTGTTAAATGTTCTTGTCTTGATTATAGTGCCGTTAGGAGTTGGGTTTTTGATCCTCAAGATAATGCAATAGACGCAAATGTTGGTTGTGATTTACTGCCTGACTTTGTCACGGAGGAAAGTAACTACTGGTGACCTTCCTAGACTTGCGGTTATGTTAATGTTATGATAGAACGTTCTCGAGTACTATCTAGATTCTGGACAGGGGCTACCAACTACTATTTAACGAGTTTTACTAGGGTTTTCTAAGTTTAGAAGCTCTGATCCACTTTAACGAGTTGTTTCCACCATCAACGTACGTGCAATAACCATAATCCGTATGACGAACCCGTCTGTCTGTCTGAACAATTGTCATTTTAATTCAAAACCCAGACACCTATCCTTACCGGAAGGGTGCTTCCATTACTAATACCAGCGTAAAATCAACCTTGAATTCAACAGCTAAAGTTCACAGTCCATTATCCAAACGCAGTTGTTCCATTTCTGGCAATTCGAGCTGTATAGCTGGTAGGATAGTGTTGAAAAAGCCTTGTTTTCGTCTAAATGAGAGGTGCTACGTGCCTAACAGCTGTTTTGTGTGACTAGTCCCTTTGTTTTACAATTTTCGACGACGCCAAGGACGGACAAAGGGCCTTTTGTGGGCTATGTGAACAATGAGATGGGTTGGAGACTGGAGGACTCGTAACAAGGGGAAAAAAAAAACAAATTGCGGGTGTTAGTTTCTCGTGTAATGATAGTAGGGATAAAGATAAAGGTATGGAAAGGGAAAAGGGTGAGGTTGTAGATAAGAGAGTACTTTTGAATAAGATGTTAGGGGGTGGAATCTACAAAATGTGTTTCGTTTGACGCATTTCATTTCATCACAATTGAAAAAAAAAAAGGTGACGATGCTAACAATGATTGTTAACATTCATTAATTTATGTAAAATGTCTTGCTTTATGTTTTGCTCCCCCAACTGCCCAATAGAAGGCACGGTTGGCGTAGTGACTGAGCGCTCGATTGGGGCGCTGAGTGTCACAGTTTGATTCCCAGACGGAACAAATATTTGAATGACATACAAGTAGATGTTCCAGGTCGGTCTGTTTGTGTATGTGAATTTAAATGCTAGTAAACGCACCCACGACATAAGAGAAATTCTTTTTACAGAACGTTTTATTAAAAAAAAAACTGCTTAGTTTTGAGTTTGGGCATCAACCAGATCTTACCCCATTTTTCTTTGACCACACTGAAAAAAAACTCCATGTCACAAAAGAACGAAAGTTAATAAGGAAATAATGACTGTCTGTCTGTCACCAACAACTGATAAATTACTCTATAAACTCTTTAAAGAAAAACACACATTCTCTTACGCAACATAGCATGCAACAAGTTATCAAGGGGTTAATCTCGAATCATTAATGTGAGAACAGAAAGACAATACGAGTAAAATCAGGAAGGCATGGCTCATCGGGTCTAATGGCCAGCGTTTCTACCTAACCAGCTAACCAAGACCTTTCAACACCTTGAGAACACTCCTCCAACATCTAGAATAAAAGGATATAAGAAGGGAGGGGAAGGTCTTAAAATTCTGGTATTCGATGGCCGGCGTTTGTAATCCACCAGCCAGTTAAGACCTTTCTAACACCTTGAGAAGACACTTCAAACGTCTAGAATAAAAGTGCAGGAGAAGGGACGGGAAGGTCTTAAGATTCTGGTCTACAAGTCGTTCATTTCTCGTGTGCATGATTACTTTTTAACCTGTGGGAACACTATAAATAGGGTATGGTGTAATTTGTGATGGAACACGTATGGTTGTAGCCATGGTTTTATTGAAGTCTTGATGTGGTTTTAAAGTATTGGGTGTTTTTTATTGGCTTTTATGTTCTATTTACATCCGTCTCAGAAAAGATTATCAAAAGCTGCACTTGCGCTTGCGCACTCACCGTTGGCTAGACCATAGAAGACGCAAACTTAATAATTACCAAAATAACTTCTCTGAAAACACGGTTTGTGGGTTCGATTCACGTACGACATACAAATATACTCGTATATTTGTATGTTTTACAGTTAATGGATAATGTGTCGGATGTGAGTTTCAATATTGGTATGTTTGAAAACTATTTAAAAAACAGTTCGCATAATCTATTAGATAATCAATAGGAAATAACCTTTTTACAACTGTTTTTGCTATCGATAATATTTCAAATGCTTGTCAACAAATAAATAACTCCATGTACAAGTACATAACGACCATTGTAATAAATAATTGAATGGGCACGAGTAGATATCATGGTTGACGATCGAATTCCTTTATTGAATAGTACATACTTGCTTATGATCGTAAATAATGTGGTAAAAACACTTGATCCAGAGCAGTGGGCACGTCAATCATAAGAGTGAATGATAGAGAAAAATATTAAGGAATTCAATTTTTTGATTGTCGACTGCTAAATTGCGTTCTAACACAGTCCATAGAATTACTTTATAATTTGCTCTTATATCAACCCGCACTGGGTCAGCGTGGTTGATGGCCACCCCTCTTACAGATAGGAGGCCTGTGTTTCCGCATTAGACTGAAAATGTATGCCTAAATTATGTAAAATTGTGTCCTTTCATGAAGAAAGCACACCAACATCATAGGTACTTTGATTATCATAAATATAATACCTTACAGGTCAATACACGACCTTAGCTCTAAATTGCCAAACCCAATATTGCCCATAGCCCCATAAACCAATAACCACAACATAAATTACCAAAAAACTGCACACACAAAACCCATTGCCCCAATAACTTCAAGCAATCAAATCTCACATTAGTCCATTTACAAATAAATAATCGGCTCACATAACATCTGAGGCAAAGCTGCAGGGCGCGACAGGTTGAATAACTTACTGATGACGTAACTACCTTACTTAATGACTTAAATATACTTAGGACTAGTCCCACTGGTTCAGAATGTTCAGATCTAGGCGTTGACTTAAGTCCTAATGTAATGCTAGACGCCTGATAAAATCTTTAAAGCAATTTATTGAAGCGTTTAGTTGTGTTTTGAATTTAATGTGTAAGTTAATTGACAGGCCAGTTAATTTGAAATAGATTAAAGTTAAATATGGTTCTTTTGAATGACCGTCAATCGGGAAAAAGGCTGTTTAATATCTTTTATCGATCAATCAATGGCAGATAGAACCTTTTGTCTTTTAACTGTTTTCTTACGAATGTCACACATAAGATGTGTCATAAAAACAGTTTGTCGGAATTGTTTTCATAGAATTCATTTAACTTAAATGCAAAGGATGTTTGGATGGGTGGATATAAGTATTATGTAACTCAATTACGTCAGAATAACTAATCTTAATGAAAATTTAGCTAAGAGACTAGTTAATAACACATAGGATACCGTTTATCCCGGTATTGCATTCCTGTGGGATAATCCAAGAGATATCGTAGATAGAGTAGTAGTAGAATATAAATAATACGAAACAGTACTACCCATACCATACCCATAAGTCCACACGTTACGTCTTATTCTTGGTCCCTCTATCTATTGTCTATCCAGTCACCTTCCAGCCAAGATCACGAGTCTATCACCACTAATCTCCAAAACTACTGACCCTTTCCCATCGATCTTGAGCTTCCATAACCGAACATATTTCAAAGATAATCCGCTGTGACGAAAACAAACCGGAAACTTGGATTAAAACAAGTTTACGTACCGTGTATCCAACGCTTTACTCTTGGACCACGAGGACGGCCTTGTGGTACACCTCTCACTGGCAATTCCATTTAAATGGCTTCGCTATGTGATAAATAGTTAGTACTGTTGCTACTTGTGTTTATAAGTGTTGTTTTGTAAATGTTACTCGTTTCCTACGTATTTGACAACGCCCTCTAAATTATATCTGGTGTTGAAAAGGAATTCTGGTGAAATATGCCTTTTATGGCTAATGGGTCTACCTTTTCTAGAAGATTGTTGTTATTTCCTTGATTCTGGAGTATGAAATATAAATGATCGTGGGGAAGACGCAAAGACCAGGGAAGCACAAAAGAGAGGTTGTAATTCAGTCGGTTGTGGAACAAAGCTGCCAATGAGGCTTTAAAGGTAACGTAGTGCCAAGTTTCTAAACCTAAAACAGGGAATATGGATGTTCTTTATAGTGTGGAACATTTGGACAGTACTGTCGAGATTTCTATATGAATACCTCACGGATAAGTGTAACAACTTAACGCGATCAATTGTAATCAGTAGATAGTTCTTGCCTCTATTTAAAGTAAGGGCTATGATTGGGGTGCTATGACAGGAAACCTCCACGTGCGCCCGTGGACTGGAGTTCCCTCTCGGATACGTCCGGGGGGAAGACCAGTTTTTCGGGCCGGTGCACCCTGGGATGCGGGCAAAAACTCTTCCTTAGGCACTGTGTGCCTAAGGGGTCTCTTTGCCCGTATGCGAATAGCCTGTCGTGTGGACGCTCCAACGCGTGTCCCTCTGATTAGCAGAGGGCACAGCGGTGGAGCGGGCTTGCGGACGGTGAGTTATGGGTAGCTCGCCGTCCGACCAAGGACCAAGCCCGGGTCGGTGGCGCGTCGTGTTTCGCGCCAAATGCCTGCTGGGGTCGCGGGTTTTTTCTTAACCCAGGTTACCGTGGCCCCGGAACGTAAAGGGTATAGGAAGGAACACGGGTGGATTTTAGTCAGTAAGAGTCTGACAGTCCCTTCCGCCCCACCCAGGGCGGGAGAACTCATTTGATGATTTTACCACCTAAAAAAAAAAAAAAAAAAAAGGGCTATGATTGCCACACCTACAATTAGCACAAGTTTATCTACAGACATATTTACGAGCACAATTACTTTGCAAATGACAGCACTACATGTGTGCACTTTCTAGGCCCAAACATAGATAATACCTTGCATCTAGGAGAAAGCGCTGATTAGAACACAATGTGACAAAGGCGTGACCAGGAATTAGTACCCAGCAGAATTCAGACTATTCAAAGCTGTGATTTTTAAAGTAGAAATCTTGCACTACGTTATTGCGAAAGTCTTATTGCAGGCCAGGCATTTGTACCTTTAAAAACCGTCGTGAATAATGAACCTTAAGAAAGGAATTAGGACAGGTTGGATACGGAAGACCGTCTTTCGTTGCCAACATGTCGCGGGTTTAAAGACGCCGAGTAATTGGTAGCGTTGTGCTCCATGCATCCCTCAAGCTGTGTGCAAGTTCAAATGCCAGACAGGGTCACAAAGGGCAATTAAAGGATCAAAAGACCAGGCTGATTGTCCCTTCTGGTCCATTCAGAGCGGGAGCACTCATTTGATAATTTTGTAGACCAAAAAAAACCGTCCTAATTGCTTAAAATGCAGATTGAGACTGCGTGTTGAGACGGAACCAGGGAGAGGTCTGTCTAGCAAAAGGTCATTAGAATACTCGATTGAAGCGTTTAATGCTGCACAATTTCAGTAAAGTTTTTAAACGAGCTGTTGGGATGGGAATGGAATTTAATCATATTTGCTACTCTAAAGGACCAAGAAACGGCACATTACTCCAAATGTTGGTCATCAAAACACAATTTCGCAATTTATCGATCTCAGAACCTCGAAAACGGTATCAGTTCAAAACGGTGCTTATTACTGCATTGCGGTTGTCGTTTATAAGTGTAATATACTTGTTCTGATTGCAAGCATAACATTATTTCAGCTTGGTACTATTAACATTCTAGTCCAACACTGATTGTGCCATGAAGGATATGCTGTTTGTTAATTGGGCATTTTTGACGCCCATGATTTGAAATTTTACTTTTGGGGACAAAATGTGAATCCACCTTGAAGAATCTTCAAGTTTTATTCATTAAAAAGTATCAAAGAACCAATCTCTAAAAAACTGAGCTGTTGGTAATGGTGCTAGATATCACACATTTCACATTTTAAATAAAATAAATTGAGTCAGTGATAATGATCGATCGGAGCACATGGAACTATGTATGAAAAACAGGACAAGGGCAGAAACATGATTAAGAGACCAACTACAATTCATAAGTACTACGAGCATTTTGTTTTGTTTGGTGCATACTCAGAGAACATCTATTTATTGCAACAGTAGCTTAGAGAAACTGATATTACATTACACGGAAAATAACAAGACAGTAATCACCATTTTAAACACCAACTCAAAAATAAAACCCATCACACATACGGCAAGCCAACATAAACTATATAATAAAATCTAAACTTGCAGACGCAGGATGTTCAGCGTAACGTGTTGGTGCGCCGGCGCAGGGCGTTCTAAATCTGGCAACACCTGGTTTGGATGTAAACACAGCGGTGAATGGACGAAATATTTCGGTGAATGATGGATTTAATGGACGGGAATGATAAGCTTTCTTTCCTGTGTTATGTTCCGGTAATCTAAGACCTACACTCAGTAACAGGTGGATAAAGATTGGAGAAGAACAATAAAAAGAAAACAGAGCAACATAGAGTTGCGAGACTCGCTTGTATTAATTCTTAAAAGGAAATGTCTCCTGGGCAACCCAATTTGTTTTGTTTAGCCCTTCGTCAATCCTTTATTTTACGGTTGTCTTCATTCTTTCCAATTGGACTGGCCTGTTGGTCTAGTGGTTAGTGACCCTGACTGCTATGCCGGAGGTCGTGGGTTCGATTCCCACCCAGGACAAATGTTTGTGTGATGAGCACGATCATTTGTTCTGTGTCTGGGTGTAATTTATCTATAATATGTATGTATTTAGAAATATTTATAAGAATGTTTATCAGTTGTCTAGTACCCATAACACAAGCTCTGCTTAGCTTGGGACTAGATGGCGTTGTGTGATAGTTGCAAGATATATATTATTATTAATTTATTTGAAGGATTTTTATTTTTCAGGTGTCTCATCTCATCTCACCTTTACGCTGTCACCTAGAAAGGATTTAATTACAAATCTTAAGCAACAAGTAAACTTGAGTTGATAATAATTTAAGAGAAAAACTAATGCTTTTCTACTATTTTCATGCATAACATACATCATCAAGTCCATACCATTTAACAAAACTAAAAGCAGCAATAAAATTACCTCACGTCATTTCCACTAATAAGGACATTATTTCCTCAATAATTAATACAAATCAGACATCCAACATCCTGGATGATTCAGACTTTGACTTTCAACTTTACATACTCATAAGATATCCAGGACCCCTTCGCAAATATTCATTACATCCGGGACCAGGATATCATGTTTGCTCAGAACGAGTATAACGCTCCTTTCACGACCACAGGCGATGCAACTAGCGTCAAGTAAATCGCGTGGCTGTCACTTTTTCCATCGGTCGTTCCGTAGTTAGATAATAAATAAATTGTGGTTTATCAAGAGTTTTCCGTGTCTGGGAAAGGTTGCTAAACCGTATTCCTTCCTGACTGACATTGGACATGGATAGATCTTTGACAGTCGTTGCAGGCTCGAATGTCTCGCAAAAGGGTATCAAATTATCCTGAAATGTCGTGAACTGATCCGGGTTTATCACGTAGGCAATACTGGTATTTATTAGAGGCTGAAGATTGGAAGATGGCCCTAAGACGGTTGGGCGAAAGCCAAGACAAACGATGCGTATTCATCGCCGTGATAGTTACATCAACATCATATCAGCCTTGGATCTACCACTATTGCGTACAGATCTCCCCCTTTTAGTAAGACTAGTCTCACACCACTCTAAGCAATTTCTTTATTTTCTTTGTGCTTCGCAGTCGCTGTCGCAACACGCGCGTCTTTGTAGTGTGTATCTCGTGGCCAAGCAGTTACTTGTTCAACATAAATAAAATATCGTACATATCTGAGAAGTTTTTACATCAACATCCGGGTTTCCCAGGTTATTAATATGGGTTGAATATACCGTTGATGCTTAGTACGATTAAAGGATTAAGTGGAACCGAGAGGAATTGCTACAGGTTTTGCAAACATGATCTGTCAACAAACGTTGCACTAGGCGAATTTGATCGATTTTGGACTTTATTACAGGCAAGTTTATTCTCAATGGTTTTTCCGGGTGGAGTTCGTCAAACCATCCCACCGAAATATGCTACTGAGATCAAAATTATCTTTTTTCAAAATACGGGTCAATTCAAGTCTACCTTATGAGTTTATTACTATAACTGCAGTTCACGCTTCGACCACCCTCGATATTTTTTTAAACTCAACATAAAAAGCTGATTGCAGATAATATCACGCCAGTAATCATCGAGGGAGTAAGGCGAGAGGTATACCCTTTTTGCCAGTTATGACTGAGTCCCTTGTCCCATGTTCAAAGATGTTGCAAGATTTAATGCTTATAAATTAGCTGTCACAAGTAATGCTTATCATACCCGATTATGTCTCTGGGCCTGTAACCCGAATTTATAAGTAAAACAAAACGTTTTAACAAATAATAACAAAGTTACCGGAACGACAAAATTATCGTGGATCGATAAATAGCAATCGATTCAGGGAGATTTGCGGAGATCAGGGGGGATTCAACCGTAATAAATCAGACAAAGGGCCGATTCATCAACTCATGGTTTGAGTTGATGAATCGGCCCTTTGTCGATTCATCAACTCAAACCAAGGCAATTATAGAAACCAAAGAGGTCACACATCAATAGATCACTAACAACTATTGACACAGAGAAATTAGACCTCAACCCACCGCCCGAGGTACCAGGGCACCAGGTTTGCGAGGAACAAACACCCGGACAAACAAAGCACCCACCCTTTCCGGCTTTGTGTATGCGTGTGCGCACGCCGCGTTATGGCCTGATTGTCGGCTGATAGGGAGTTACATATGGCGTTAACAATTATTTAGGGTAATTAATGGGAATAGGGAGACGTTAATATGGGCTGGTTGTCTTTCAAGGTATGTGGTCATAATTTGATGGTAAGTATGAAGGAATGTTTAAATACTGCCGTTCCACATGGATCATTTGACGTTCGATTGGCGGATAAGCTCTGAAGTTAAAAGTTAGTTAAATTGTTTTGTGAAATGTATTGAGAGAATAAGATATTAGTTCCGTTGATTATTAAGGGTTGGTCTGGACATACAGGTAGGGACATTTTGAGGACCAGAATCTGGACACCGATCTTTGAGAGTCAGACACATTGAGTTAACTCCCAAACTTCGATATCCGCGGCCAGTCCGTTAACAGTAAGGACCAGTGGAAATAGTGTTTCTATAAGGATAGAAACACTATTTTAAGATTTACTAAATTTAAACCGTCACTTATGGGATATTTTTCGGTATTGTTTAGGAGTTGCAGGCGCCATGATTGCGGGTTGATTTGGCGCTTGCACCAGTTTGGAAAAACCAGGAACTCGAAGCAATTAAAAATCACGGAAGATATTCCATAACTGATTGTCCTTCAAGGTTTGCCTGGACGTGGATACTTTTCAGAATGCTTGCGTTGTTAGCAAATTACTATGACATTTTTTACAAATCATGGCTCGCTGGAGAGGATATTGAACATTTCAAAAAGATGTCACGTCAAAACAAGTTATCTTCAAAATACCAACTTACTCAAAATTAAATTGGATGTAGTGACAGAAGCAGTTAGTCCAACACTTCATCCTGTTACTCACAGCTTATGAGTCATACGACTTCATCCTGCGACTTGTACAGTCAGCATCAAAAGTTGCTGAACACATTCAGATTTTCAAAATCGCTGTACACCGTATCATCACGTATTATTAGGGTGTACCGCGATTTTGAAAATCTGAATGTGGTAGCAACTTTCGATGCTGACTGTACCAGTTTTCATGAGCACTAAGTGAAGCTTATATTTATGCTCAAATAAAATTACTGCACTGAATGCCTGGTTTAGTGGTTGCTAAGCACGAAATCCTTGGTTCGTTTCCCAGGTCGCGCAGTTTTATTGTGATTTCTCAGTAGAATAAATGGATTCTGGATTTCTTTCCGTTTCTGCCATTTATTATCTTGTTAATATTATTTTCAAATGATCATTGTTTTATTTTCATAATCATTTATTTATTGCGTTCATGTAGTTTTCAAGTTGTTACAATTAAATGTACAATCGAGAAAGTTGAATCATGACCCACCATAAGCTTATTTTCCCACAGACTTTGAAATACAATTAGGTCCACACTCGCGTAAACATACATATCCATGGTAACGACTTTGATCTTTGTCAATTTGACGGATTCAAACGATTTATTGTCAAAATGGGTCGTGATTCAACTTTGTCGATAGTACGTTCTAATCAATATCCTAACTTGTTGACAGTGCAATTATATTTTGCATTTACTTAGGTGTCGCTTAGAGCAAGAGAAACTGCGCATGAATCCTGCTCATCTCTGAGTCATCAAAACTTTTTCCTGGAGGCTTTGCCCGCACTTGACTTGCGTAGGTGGCGCTTAAGCCCAAAAAGAACATTTATAACGTCATTATATTCAGTCACTTAATATTTTATAGGCCCTTGAACTAAGTACTTTTTTACTGACAATTTTATTGAACTACATTAAAGCCTAACATGCCATATATATATTATCAAACAAAAGCAAGATAAGTCTCGTGTGTGTGACAAATTAACCGCATTAAATGTCTTTTAAAAAGTGAAATATAAAAATTATATTAATTGGTCTTTTGGCCTGCAATTTTTAAGGCCTTGCGGTCATTAGCCAGTATACGATTATTTGTTTGAATTAATGCAGAAAAACAAGAGTTTGAGCTCAAGTTGCATGGCAAGGATTTATAAATAGCACATGTCTCCTTCTTCTAAAAATAAATTAGGTCATTTATTCAGAAATGGCTGGCACTTTTTAAAACATAAATTTCAGAAAAGACAGATCCCCAAAACACCCCTTCTACCTTTTAGTATTTTAGCCGGGAAGAAGTGACGGCACAAAGACGTCAATAATTTCAAAATTTTGCTTGAAATTAATACTTCTGAACTGCCAAAGGTCAGTGAGCCAAGCAAATGAACGTTAATGTTTTGTTCTCTATTTGGTACCAACTCAGTGCTAAAATTTAGATGGCACGATTATCCAAAATCAAGCTCTTGACACGATCCAAGCACGACTTATTATGGACCGTATTTTTCCTTTAATATCAAAATTGTTGTGGAAAAATAAAAAATAAATTCAGGTGATAAAATACCGGTAGTAATAAACTTAAAGGGACATACACAATTTTTATGGTAGCACCTTCAAAATTAAGCCGGACATGAGCCGCTCGTAAAAGGTGGACTAATAAAGAATTATATTAATTTTTGACAATCAATAATTCTGTTAAAGTTCACTTTTACGAGGTTTTAAGCGGAATATATTTATAGTAACAGTTAATCTGGTTATTGCCAAGACATCAAAATATAAAAATCATTTATTCAAAGTAGGCTGAGAAAAAGCAGTTACTAAACACAAACATTGCACAAATACAGTCTCTCCAAAGCTCTAATCTTCCTTAAACTTAGAACAAATAGCAGTATTGTGACTACCCAGTAATCAACCTCTTGTGACTTGCATGACCAGCCTATATAGAACTTTTAGTAAAAGAACACAAAGTTTTTTTTAGATTGTTTTGCTCTTGACAGATAGATTAGTATCTAGATCAAAGGTGGCAGAAGCAAGCCAACGATGGAGCGAGCTTACCCAGAAGAAGCATTTTCACTCTAAGTTTGAAGAGATTCGGGATGTACGCCTTCGGGAACACAGACAGATATTTGGAAAAAGTTCCGCACGTCTCACACACAAGACTATGCAATGACATTAGTACAAGATTAAAAATTTGGTCATTACTAGCCCCAGTAACTAAAATAATCTTACTTAATAAAAAATACTTAACAAAAGGAACAAATAAAAAGGGGTTATCAAACAATAAAAGCATTTGTCATTCCAATTCACAACTCCTCGATTACAAATAAAACTAACAGAGAGTCAAGCCACACTTTGCTCAATCCACATAGTCCGACATCTTACAAAAGTAACATAATGCCCCACAATTATGGCGGCAGCATGGCGAAACAGATAGCACAGCAGTTCCCACAGACACCACGTAACAGATATACGAACAATGCTGATACACTTACGTCATTGTTCAGTAGAGGCTGTAAACTAACACTAATGTATTGTGAAGATAGTTAAAAAGGATTAATGGAAGGTACACTTATACCTTCCATTGGAATTGGAGAATATGTGGTAGATAAAGGTCCATAAGCTGATACTGATGATGATTTATTTAATAAATCGTATAGGTACTTATACAATTGATACAAAAAATGACACACTGAATACAGCTATAGAAAAGCACAAAAGTATTGATTCCGATGGAGAAGAACCAGCATGAAAAAAGGATCATGAAACTGGATTAAAGAAAGTGTTTTGTCCACAAATTTGACGATTTTTTTAAGAAGTTAATAGAGATAAGGATAAAGGAAAATTTATATTCGCGGTATTCGAAAATGTGTATCCAACGAACAAAGATTTCTAACAAAACCAAAAATTTAATAATAACATAACTGCGAACTATAAACAAAATCCTTAAAACAAACAAATACATGTTTTACGAGGACTCCAATATAATTCCGGGAAACGTCCAAAGAAAACCGTTACACACAAATCAAGCCAACATAAATACGATCTTGTTAAGAATAAAATAAAACTTATTTTTATGTGGAATCGTCGTTAACACAGAAAACGAAGTTATGGGTAAAATATTGATGACTTCTTATTGGCAGAGCAAATCTGTGTGGTTGTTATTGCGGGTTTGACGCAGATTGTGCACTTCGCAAATTGTGCACTTGACGCAAAATGTGCACTTCGCAAATTGTGCAATTCGCAAATTGTGCACTTCTCAAAATAGTAATTCGCAAACTGTGCATTTCGCAAATTGTGCACTTCTCAAATTGAGCACTCCTCAAAATGAATGTGAATATTATTATAATGGTTTTAAATAAAAACCGTTTACATACAATTAATTTTTTGTTACTTTGCACGATTATAACACTAACAGTAGTTTCGTGTGAAAAATAATCACGTTCAGGATATATTATTTTGAGTATGTTTTTTCAGTACATGTGACCTATACACATAAGAGCACTCCAGCCTTTTATTATACATATTATTATTTTCTAATAAATATTTATTTTTACTAATAAAAATATTTTAATTAATCGCTTTATCACACTTTCAAAATACATAGTTCTTTATACAAAAAAAATACAATTTAAATAAACATATTGTCTTTTATTTCCTCAGTAGCGTAACTCAGTAGGTCATTCTACATACTAAGTACTCAATTTAGTCAAAAGTAGGAAATAGAATAATATGTACACATAAAACGTGTAACGTTAATAGCGCAAAACCTCTCGTGCGGTAACTCAGCCCATGTTACTGAACGATGTTTGTTCCAAGACTTTTGGAAATTAGCAAAAAAATATATTTTTCATACAAAATGAGAAATCGATCGGGCCCATCAGTATGAAAAATCATTTTTTTTTGCGAATATCCAAAAGTCTTAGAACAAACATTGTTCAGTAACATGGCCTGAGTTACCCGACGAGACCTTTTGTGCTATTAACGTTACACGTTGTATATTTGATGCTTCATTTATTTTTATACTGTATTAATATTTCGGTTAATTAATTATTATACCTATATAAAATAATGTAAGTAAACGTTTTATTTTGAACCATTATGATAATTTTCAGATTCATTTTGAGGAGTGCTCAATTTGAGAAGTGCACAATTTGCGAAATGCACAGTTTGCGAATTACTATTTTGAGAAGTGCACAATTTGCGAATTGCACAATTTGCGAAGTGCACAATCTGCGTCAAACCCGTTATTGCGATGATGATGGAATACGAAATTAACCTGGTTTAGGCCAGTTGGATTAAAGATATTCCATTTTTACAGCAGCATTAACTAAGCCTTGCGTCGATACGTAAGAGTGCAACTCACAACGACTATATATTACTAGACTACGCATTGCACGATCTGACGAACAAAACTATTCTGCCAACTCGCTGAGGTACTACGTAAGCGAGGGGGACGGGGTACTGCGTTGTGATTGGCTAACTCAAGGTCTGTTCTGTCTCAACGTATGTTTACGGCTCACAGGATTGGTCGAAATGAGACGGATATAAGACTTTTTTGCCTAATGTGTTGGCAGACATCGGTCGCCTGTTATTAGGAGTCTAGTATTATATCGTCGTTGGCAACTCACTACCGGTCTTTATTCCTGAGCGCATACAACTCCAATCTCCTCAAAGTTAGAGCGCACATGCAGGCTTCTTCTGGGTGAGCTCACTCCATTGAAGACTTCGACTTCGTCACCTCTGACCTAGACTAGAGACAAGAGAAAACTCATCTAAAATAATACCAAAATGTGGAATGTGAGAGTACAATAAGGTACACACCTTTACTTAAAGGATTAAAAGTTACTGTTATTACTCAAAACCTCACCACATAAATCCGTTCCCACCACGCTACTGAATTTGCTGTCAGAGAAAAATTAGACTCCTTAAAAGTATTCCACATCATTATAACTGATACCTAATAAGCAGGTACTCTGAAACTTCCCATTAGTCCTTGCCAAGACACTCGAAGCCTCGCCCCTGATGCATCAGACTGTAATCATGACAAAGAGTACCGTATAAGACAATATGCCTCGAAATTGGACCAAGTCGATATTTTACACCGATTGGCATTCGTGGGCGGGACCCTGACACGGGTAAGCTCGAAAGAGGTCGATGAAAGGAGGCGTACCTTCCAAATTTATTTCTGATCAGAACAGCTGTAGCTGGAAATGGTATCGTGGTCGTTGAAAAAGAATCTGGAACTTTCTACTCGGATTTGGGGGCAAATCAGATAACAACTGTTCCAAAGACGAAATTGTGAGGGATGGTTGATCAAAAGGACATGTTTAAGATCGAATGAGGAGAATTCCATTTGAAAAATTAGAATAATTTTCCTTAATATTGTCACTCAATGAGAAAGATGATATCGCTAAAAAAGCGTGGATTGCTGAAATGACAAGTACTAAAGAAGCATGGAAGAAGACATGCTGCGACTACCCCAAAAGAATTGTGGTAAGGGCCGGGGAATGAAGACTCCATAATATATTCTCACGTCTATACAAACACTTATACCTACTGCTTTGCGAGAAACTAATGTTATTTAAGACTGTAAAAAAATGCCATTGAAAAAATATAAGAAAAATATTCTGACTCTCATTAAAACATACAAAATTCTACATACGTAAATGGTAATTTCTCTACAGCGGTATCCAAACACGTATTGTTTCCAATATATTAGAATTAATATTCTTTCTCCGTCCTCATACGGACGTCAATAAAAAGCAGTCACTGATGACAGAATAGCAATTACTTCGACATGTTCAAACAACCGCCGATAGCGTTCAGACGATGAAGATAGTAATATAACGCCGGTAAGAGACAGGCGCAAGGGCAGAGTTGAACTTGAATAATTACCTACATTTTAATAATAGGAAACATGAGGGTAACAGCTACATGATTGTGTAACGTTACTCAAGTAACATAAGTTTAAGTCCCAAGTAACAGGGGCGACAATATTTTCACCAAGATGACACAATTGAAGTCTCCGAGTGAGAAATTCCTAATGGAAAACACCAACAACAGTTTTCCTAACATGTAATTCGAACCCAGGCACTTATGGTTATACCATAAATGCCTTGCCATATACCATAAGGTCTTGCAGCAAACGACGCTGTCGATAAAGACAGTGGCAATTTTTTTTTTCGTTCCACTGAATATTTACAATCACAAAGCAACGTCTCAAGAACGGCAAATTAAAATTTCTTAGAACGCAGGAAACGCGTTTAGAAAAGAATATACCTCATTATCAAGACAATAGGTAGTACTTTCGCTTGAAACTCATAGAGCATGAAATCGACACAGTTCCATAAGTGATTTATCGAACTACCGTAGGCATTCTGTCTCCCCAAGATTATCTACAACCAGTACCCGGTTATAAAGAAAGTGTTAAAAATAATATGGATAATGATTAATGTTCAAGTGAAAGCAATAAGATATTGTATGCAAAAATAGTCGACGATATGTAGGACTGGAGATAAAGATTAATCTCAGTATGTTAAATAGCTTATGATCGAGAGCCCATACAATTATAAACAATGTCACTGATAGTAATAAAGGCTATAATTGCTTGCTTTTTAGTGTTCTGCATTTATCAGAATCGTCAACCCCTTTCTCTTGGAATTGCATCAAAGAAAAAGTAAGTCCATTTGAAAAGATTGACCCAAATACTCGGACAGGTTTAGTAACAGTACTGTATGAGTTTGTAATCTGTGGATAATTGAAATTCAGTTTAATCGAGAGGAATTAAGGACGTCTCTGAAACCTGTCGCCAGATTGATTTAGAAGATCAGAGTCAGAAATAAGATGTCGAAGATTTTAATAATATACAAGTACTGTCAGATAAATTCGAAACAATTATTGTTGCCCCACATGTTGGTATTGAGAATAAAACTTCGGCTACCAAGATATCAGTCGCAATCAAAATTGAAGAGCAAATGAGTCACATATAGAAGACACAAAGAAATTCTCCCAAGCCTAGAGCAAATTCCAACAGCACAACAATTAAGCCATCAACCCAAGTAACAATTAAGTGAAAACAAAAGACAAACAACAAGTTTATACACCATTGACATTGTAAAAATTACCACACCCAATATGGGCAATATTTTTGCTTTTAAAGACCGGGTGTGGGCAAGACTACTCGTTACTAAAAGAAACATGGATGTGCATTTGCATTTAATCGTTGTCGTGGCATTTGCTGGTGAAAGCATTGTAATTTCATAGGAAACGTATCGTATGGATGGCGATAAATAAAGCATGAGTACATTCTACTTCTGTAATGACTAGTTTAACGTTATTGTGGAATTCTGGGTCATTTCTGAGAGTATAGTCAAGCTTGAGGAGTATTATCCATGGATCAAAGGTTTTATTGATACTGAATTTCTCAATGCTGTAAATGATTGGTCTAAAGACCTACTAAAGATAAACTTAAATTATTAAGCTTTTCATGGTCCTCTCCTAAGCTGTACCACAAATACCATGATCTGTCGCCTTTGTCATCGAGTTGGGGGCATCACCCACGATACTAGCTGATACGCGGTCATTGTCTAGTTTATGATAAAATAAATATTTATGCAGATCCATCATTATTTCGTTTTCTCACAGCAAATTTCATAAGCGCTATGGAATTTTATAATAATATCCTATATCAATTTAACGCCAGGAAATGCCAAGAGAGCTAAATATAGCTTAGAAATCTTATGAAGGAAGCAAGTCATGTTAGCAACAGATTTTATGATTAAACAAAAACTAGGTTCTTATTACTGCATTAATCTAGAATACCGTATGACCTTAAGATAAAGAACAAGCCCTATTTCCTGTGGATAGAAATACAGAAACTGACCAAGTAAGGGCAGTTGAATTTCAGTGGAATAACCGGTATTTTACATGAATTATTACAGCCGCACAGGCCGATCTTCCAGGTTAAGTCGCGCTTGCCGAGTGGTCTGTGAATGGCTGACCATCTCTCATAGCGAGTTTCCTCCGTGCCTCGGAAAGCACGTAAAGCCGTTGGTCGGCTGTCATTTGTAATCTGTGATAGTCGTTACTACTAGTCAGAAGCTCTAAAAGCCTGACAACCAGTCTTACCATGGGATATCGTATAAGCCAGTTACTTGGTTGTGGAGGTCCGATAGGCAGTCGATCCTGATATTTGTGTAAAATACTGATATTCAGCTGCATCTGGTTTGACTCGAAGCCGACCACAACATAGTTGGGAAAAGGTTAGGCAGATGATGAACCAGTATTTTACATGGAGCTTTTATCTGACCTCCACAAAGTAACTGGGTAAAACGATACTCTTGACAGGACTGGTTGTCAGACTTTAGGGGTTTTTACTACTAGTTATGACTAGAAATCACTCAGATACGTGACATGATATGAGGATGAAACTCTGATAAAATGCTGCTGAGCTTCATTGGTATATTAAAAGTATCATAGAAGTACACGATGAAAACAACTCAGACACTATTTAGAACGCAAAAGCTGCTAGAGCCCATAACTTCAATTCACAGCATAGCTAAGATTATCTCCAAACCAACAATGTTGATATCAGCAAATATAACAATACAAGTAAAAAATCAGCAAGGTCGTAAGCAAAACAGTAGGATACAATACGGCACAAAAACTAAGGTTGAACAAGATTGAGGGAGATAGTGTTACATGGTAATACTATCGCATTGTGCGACGTTGAATTTGTAATGTTGTACGTGAATGAGTTTGAAAATTCAATTTGTGAATGTGAGAAAAAGTTGGACGATATGGAAGATGCTGGAATGTGAAGGAATATTGGTTTGGTAGAAATTAGAATACTGTAGAGATGAGAGATGATAATGATAGTGATGTAATGTGTAAATAAATTAGCAAAATTGAAGAAAGACTAAGTTATGAATGATTTGAAGTTGTGAATCATGACGGTGGTGATAAATCCGATGAAACAACTTCAAATTGAGTTCAAGATGCTAAAATATAAAAAAATGCGTACTAAATACGAATACATTCCAAAACTCGAATTAAGAACATCGTAACACGAACGTTAAGGAATACCAGAGATAAGCGGACAAAAATAATGAGATCATAAACCCTGATTGGCAAACGAGTCATAAAATAATGATTGTCAACTTAATATCTTTGCCAATAAAAACTATATCGAAGTTGATTAAAAAGTAAAATATCGACCTTAACCTGATCAAACGGACGTTCATAAAATATTTAGCACGAACCTCGAAGCCAAAAGAATTCTTTGCTTTAATTTAAACAGCCTTATAATCGTAATTAAAAATGTTTTCCTTGTAAACAGCAAAAATAATCAGTCTTGTTTTGAACAAGTGTATATTTTCAAGCACCGTTGGTTCATCGACTCCGTTAAAATATTCAGAAGATTTTATTGCACATAATATAAAAGAATCTTAAATTTCTTTGACCCAGACTAGATGTACCATTAACATAATCAATCTCAAGGATAATTATTCAGACGTGGCTGATGTTGCCTGATGAAAAGAATTGTTTCAAAATATTCGCTACAGTAATGGAATCACGAGTGTGTTGATGGGCTGTTTGTTTCTCGCTGGGGAAGAGGATAAAATCCAATCCGAATTTATTACCAAACTTCATGAATCTAAAGGTATTAAAAGGCACCAACAGAAGAAAAATAGGTGTTTAGTCAAAGGCCTAGCTTCTGATTTTAATTGTGTGATTTACCTTTACCAGTTAAACACGTGGTATTTTCTTTGCGATATTGAAGTCCGCTATCAACGTTATTACAAGCTGTCTTTAGCCTTAAATCTACTTCAACTCCTACAGTAATAATTATATCAGTAGTCACAATACAAATTACCTTATTCACCTTGAATAAATCATTTAAATCGTTTACTTGGACATTGTCTTATGGCTGTGTCACTGATCACTTTCAAGCCGTAAGTCATTATTCATTATTATCCGGATCATGGTTAAACTTGTCAGTTTCTCTGACTTCGTTTGTTTGTTCTTTTGGGAGTTATCTTCAATTTAGGCATTCTTAGGTATTGGTTTATACTTGTTGTAATGATTTATTGGAAATATGATTCAATTGATTAATTTGGTTCTGATTCTTACTAATGATTTCGTTTCGAAATTCGTTGGTCATATTCATTACTGATAACCTGTGTCATCCCATTGCAGGCCAAAGGCTTCTCCTTATAACTTCTTATTATTCCGATCCAAGGTTGATGTGAGCCACTGGTCGTCAGTGTTGTTCAGCTCGCCTCGTCCCGCCATCTCATTGGCAATGTAGAAGGATATGATTCTAACTTCATGGTCTTTCTTGATGCCATAACTGACTGACTAAGCTATGAATGTTAGTCGCTGTATCAATAATCTGGTTATCTTTTAATCTGTAAATTCTTTTTGGATTTATTTATTACAATTTTAATTATAGTATCAGAGTACAAGGTCTGATTTATGATTTCATTGTTTTGTTAAGGCTGTTTGCAAGGTTTGCACTGGTAAAATGTGGGTGAACCTCGTCTGCCTACTCCTTTGTCCGATCAGACTATGAGAGTGGAAAAGACGGAGTGCATCAGTGTTGTGAGTTTAGCAGTTTAGCAGCCAGGCGCATTACCTTGAGTAATCTATTACATCACTACTGCTCTCAAAACGGTAAAAAGAACCGGCAGGTCGTAACACCGAAAATTTGAAGACATGTGGTATCTACCAACCCGCACTGGGCCCTCGTGGTGGATTACTGCCCACTCTCACAGAGAGGAGACCTGTGTCTGAGCAGTGAGAACATTATGCTATGCTATGCTTTATAAGTTTGATTGAGCACACAGTTGTGCACTATATTGTTGCTGCGTCGATGGCTAGCTAGGCTCTTCTGGGATTGACGAGAACCGGTAATGTTCAGGATGACTATCGTCTACTCCTTCAATATAAGCCTTTGTTTATAAAATCCACAGGTGATAAGTAGTCAGGCATAAACAATTGGCTCAAGGACTCGTTTAGTTACATACAATTAGGTTTGTCACGATTTACCCTCGATTAAACTTTAATTACTAAACACTGCCAACTATTGCCGCGTGTTTAGCATGTTATTATGCTCATTTCGTATTATTATGGTATGCATTTATGCAACTTGGATTTAACGAAAGTGCAAGAAAAACTAAATAGCAGATAGGACTGAGTCGAATGTTTGAACACATGAGCTAACGTCATAAAGCTCGAGTTCTCGAAGTGAAAAATTGTTACTGTAATTCCTGGATTTATCGAAAGTGGAACAGAGAAAGACGATATAGTAGATAGAAGATATCTCTGGGTAGAATGGTTTAACATAATATATGAGATAATGAAAGAAATATCGAGTTCTCGAGATGCAACAATCATAATTGTTTCGCACGTGACTTCGTCTGCGTCAGAGATATGCGTGGAGTATGGCATGCAGTAATAATATAGCTTTTCATTAGTAGAAAATTCTTTCAAGTCAAATGGGTTTTCTCGTAATAACCTCCTTAATCATGAATTAGTGGCCTGACAGTCTACTGAATATGATTATGATCAGCACAAAGCTCTACAGTAGTAAAATTAAATAAAAATAAAGAGATTTAATCGCTTGCAAAAAGTTTACCAATCAAAATCTCTGCGAGGACCAATAATACAAAAACAAGGAGTATAACATTTCTGTGAGTTATAATAAATAACACCCATGTTACTGTAATTCTTGTTCTTGATACCAATGAATAAAATAATAAATACGAGAGAAAGGAAGCCTTGAAAACAGTGGCGGTTATTAAATCACACGAAATCGATATATTTGTGACAGCAGATACATTAGTTTGGCGGTCGTGAAGATAGTATAAAGACGGATAAGGTAACAGAGGCTATAACTTTAAAATGTCGGAGATTTAAACAAGAAATAATATATGCAAAGCAGCAGGTCTATAGAGAATTAATTTCATAAAAGAAACAAGAACAATATTTATTCTAGAAATCACGCAAAACTGAAGACATTTTCCGAAACTTTAAATGCAATTTAGAAGAAGTGGTCTTAGAAGTGAAAAAATGCAAAGTAAAAGGGAAGGCTGATACTGAAAATATTGAAAAACGTATTTAGATTTTTTGTATCATTCGCGGTTTACAGCACGCTACGTGGCGTTCAATACGGAACAAATCTTTTTATGAGTAGCATAACCTACAAATAGTTTGTTTCGGGTCTGGCAATTTGTGTATGCAAGTTTAAATGTTTGTATCGCATCCACGACACTGGAGAAAGTTCCTAATGTGGGGGCAACGTTTTCCTTGCCAAATGAATAGTAACAAAACACCTCGCTGCTTTTGAAAATGTCTAAAGCCACTGGAAGTCTTAGATGTCGATGCTGCCTCCTGAGGAATGTCTTGCTTCTTGTTTAGCGTTACAACACCATTTAAGGCCTTGCAATGTTTCTCTATCTCTTAATTAAACCTGGCTCCACAATCACAATTCTATATTTAGAATCAAAAGCCTGGCTTCGTCCATGTGGCTCCGTTTATTTTTATACCAACACCGTTCCTCTGTCAGTGCTGTTTACCCCATCTATTTTAGGAGATGCACACACCACGTGTATTTACCTTACGAGAGACGCATTTTGAACTTCGGAATGCACGTTTGAACGTTTTTAACAAAGAGAGGAAATTCTCAACGTATTTTCTTCGTTAGAATATCATCAACATCATTATCTCTTTCTTCAATGAAGAGAAAAACAAAAGACTAGTGGTTGGATTTTTCTATAATCACTGAGCATTCTAAGTTTTTTTTTTTTTCCGTGGTAAAATCATCAAATGACAGGGCAGCAGGCACTGTCAGACTTGTACTGAATATAATCCACGGTGTCCTTCAATAGCTCTTTATGTTCCGGTGTAACGGTATTCGCTAGTCCCGCGACCCTGGCAGGTGAGCACTGATTGCTTACTTTCGATATCATAATAACCTTTTCATCTAATTTGGGTAAAACGGATGTGTTTGACAACCGGAGACAAGCAAAAAACAATTTAACTCACGTCAGAGAAATTGCAGACATGAGAACAAAAAAAAAACATAATAGAAAAAGAAAATCTGTTTGATTGTGCGAATAATTGCCGGAAATAATCAACTGATGACATGACATTTACATCACAGATTTAAAGTAAAACAAAATTATATCTATAGAGTCAATTTAAATCCTAAAATGGTAGCAGAAATTAACATTGCAAATAATTGCAAAATGGCGACTGCCAATTTAGGCGGGATAGTTAGCGCCATGTCAAGGTAATTCTAAAATAGTTTTTGCACATTGCAAGAATTTCGTAAATTGTCGCCGAAAAAAGATTCTATTAGCTTGAAACAGTAGTTTTTGTGATTTCTAACCGGATAACGGTAATAACGAGCCAAGAACGACATTCATTTATTTTCTTCATAGACAAAATGTTTAATGATTCGAGGTTTTGTATTAAATACTCTTTTCTCCATGGTTTTCTAATCCATAGAAAAGTATTTATAACGGGTTGAAAAACAATTGCTTAGGATTTTGGAAAAACCGTAACTTACTTTTTAAAGTAATTTACTGATAACTAACTTTCTGTGAAGTTTTTTTTAATACCTAACAAAAATTTTTTGACTATTTAACGTAATATTTCGGAGTGACTAACCAACAGTGTTGCCAGATTATAAAATTAGTGGGATTTCGCAATGAAAGTGAGCGAGTAGGTAGGCATTGAGATTAGAGTTCAATGACCTAGACGGCTTGAGATTCCGGCATTAGCTTTTTACCTACATAGACTAAGTTTTTGTTTTGTTTTTTAACGTTTCATAAAAACAGACACAGATAACTATGTTGTAACTGGAATTAGAAGATGATTCTCTTCAAGTGTTGCAAAATACCTACAAACAAAAGAATGCGACTTTTGACCGGTTTCATGGTTCTTGGAAGGTTATTTCGAAACTTTTCATTGATGTTACGTTTGATCATTTGAGATCTTAGTTAGTATGTGCCTATCTTTTTTCTCCAAAACCCTTTGTGCGGTCACGGGACTAACCGAATTACCGTGACCCTGGAACGTAGAGGGCTATTGATGGACACCGTGGATATTAGTCAGTGCGAGTCTGACAGTCCCTCGAGAGCTCTGCTCTGGGTGGGAGGACTCATTTGATGATGTTAACACGATAAAAAAAGGCCCCTTTGTGCCTTTTCCATGATAGGTATTTAGATACCTATTTCTTTTAGATATAATGCCTACATAGTTATCTAGATTAATATCGATATTAATTTAGAAATAGCCGCGACTGTTGATTCTGGCTTTCAGGAGTTGCAGTAGTTTATGAAAAGTAACTAGGTAGCAAGCTTATGCCACAAAAAGGGATACGGCTTTCGTAGGTACCTGCTGGCGCTACTGGCTCACGCTTTGGTTATACCTACAAGTAGGTAGGTATGTTGATCTCTTTATCCAAATTCCTTAGGTATGAGTTCGAACATTGGTAGGTAAGTATCAAACAAATTCCATTTATGAGATTATCCCCACCTCACATGTACACATCGGCGATTTGTTCAACTGCGAATTGAGATTACATTACGCACACATTCCAGCAAACACAATGGTTCATGTTTAAAGATGGCTAAAGTGTATCAGAAAATCACAATGGAATGCGAATTTTGGCATGTCGGGCTTTGTCAGACAATCGAGATGCATTCACAATAGATGCAAGGACCCCTAGGTCGGAATGTGTGGGACATCACTATTGTTGTTACCATAGACATCGCGGTACCTACCTACAGCTCGACATAAAAATGTAGAAAACCGGAAGTCGCCACTGTCTTCGCGCTACCAGCACTTTGAATGATTTTATTTCATTTTTTTTCACTTATTACGTTAGTTTTATGGCACAACCGCACAATAATAAATCTAACAAACCTGCGGTCTTTGTTTACATCAAATATCAAAGATTTTAAAACGCTGTCAGAAATAAAAAATTTAGTTCCGTTTCAATCCGTTCTGGCCAAGCTGTACCTACCGGTGGTAGCTAACATCAATGAGAGTCAAAGATACAACATGAATTACGAAAATCGCCCTTACTGCTACGACTTTCATGCAATGATATTATAATAAAAAGGTGCATAAAGGGTCTGCTAGGTAAATACCTACTTACATAACAATGTTTGGTTGACTCTGGCTGTAGGTATGCTAAACTAGCACTATCATCAAAATTCATAGCCAAAAATGTTTTTTTTTGTAGCTGTTTGATGTCAACAACTTTTTACCTGCCGAGCAAAGCAACGGTAGCAAACGAACGACGCTTTGCCACAAAACTGGCAAAACAGGGGACAAAAACCTCCTTATGTCTTTAATTAGCGAAAAATCTGACGCCTTAGACCACTAAAATGCAAATTCCACTTTCAACCGGTTCGAAACGCAATGTTTTTTTTTTTAAGAACCAATGTTTAGAACAGCGGCCGTCTAAATTCAGTCAGTTATTGGATCGCTATACGAACCATACGACCTACTTCGACTTCTAGATACAGATTATACAATATCAGCGAGTGATACGAACGAGATATTTTTTTCCGCGAATGGCTGTATCTAAGCGTGCCACAGCAAAGCATGGAAAGTACAGTTAAAATAACTAAAATACTCACGAGACTCCGGACAGCACACGACGAGATGCTTAGAAAGATTACGTTTTTTCAAACGTTTTAGACACTGGTTATGACACACAGATTGTCCAGTTCACTGTTTTGGTGCACTAAATGTTTTTTATATGTTTAATTAACGTGTTATTTGTGTTTATTCACAGCTGAGTTCTATAAACGGTTCACGGTTTAGGTCGGCGAGGAGCGGCAATCGGCCTTCGTGCGTGGATACGACGCGGCGCGGCGCGGCGAACTGACGGGGAGCGAAACGAAACGTCATCAATGCGCGCGATCTCCCACTCTCCTGTGCGTTCGGAATTATTTATGGTCAGATGGTTTGTGTTATTTACAAAATATTTTTGTACATAAAAAAGTACGTGTTTGTAAAAAAAGAGAATAACTGTAACATTTACTACACTTTTGGCAAGAAACAGCGCAACAGATGTAGGTATATTAACTTTTATATTGGTAAAAATTTTTAACTTGCTTTGAAGGGATATTATAGCGATTGTAATTTGTATCCTGATACATTATAGGTATCTACCTAGGTAGTACATGCTATAGGTAATTTGGATTGTGTCGAATTCTGGGCATTATTCATTTACTAAACAAGAACTAGAGATAGAATCACACTCTGGTTGACCTATCCAAATAGGTAAGCTACTCGTATTATTTAAGTAAAGTAGGTAGTTATTCTTTGACAGCTTAATTTAGATCCTAATAATCTACTACCTACGTGACCAGAACCTTGCATCAGTTCCACTCAAAATCCTGGTGTGACTGTTATGTTAATTTCGCACTCAATATTTGGAGGAATGTGTTATCTGTGGGTTTTCTAGCGAAGAATGAAAATGAAACTCACGTCAAGTTACGGGAAAAGTCTGGTTTTGGTTTTCGCTTTATGTTGAGATTTGACGACACAGTTACAGCTATTGAAAACTCATCGCTAATGAGATTTCTTCTGCGATGTGCTCATCGAGAAGGCAGCTTTGTGTTCGTCCCGGTCCCGACATGCAGCACGAGCGGTGACCGCTCCGCTAGTGTCGCTGTCAGTAGCTTGGTGAATAGCAAACTTTAATGTTACAATTTATTAAAAGCCATTGGTCGTTGATTTGTGTATGTGATTTTAAATTTTTGTAAAAGCATCCACGATTTATGCGAAATTCCGCTAGTCAGGGATAAAAAATAGTTATAGGTAGGTACTACCATCATTTATTTAAGTAAAAAATGTAACCGCCTTCAAAAACAACCACAAAAAATGGTAAAATAACCTACAAAACTTTTCTTTCGGAAGTCGGTGACTTTTTTTTATTAGTTTCATTGTATTTTTTGCCACCGACTTCCGAAGGAAAAGTTTTGTAGGTTATTTTACCATTTTTTGTGGTTGTTTTTGAAGGCGGTTACATTTTTTTTGAAAAAAAAATTATTTTACTCTTTTTAGTTTAAATATTTAACCACAATTCTTGTCAAATACATCATTTTCTTACATATGTAAGAAATCCGTAGCACCTGTAATAACATCGTTAACATCTCTTTCATTCCTTCTCTATCTCAAAAACTGCTGAACTGATTTTGATGAAACTTGCAGTATTCCTTAAGTTGAACGATACCTAGTACAACATAAAAAGAATTACTTAAATCGGATTTGTAGTTCCGGAGATATGCGAACACAAACATAATTTACTAAATCAGTCGATGCCGACTCCTTACTAGAGGATTTGTACCTTCCATCATCAGCTCATCCACCTGAAATGATGATTAACAGATGCAAATACTTGAACAGCTTTAGAAAATATATGAAAATGGTACTATGTGCCTATAAAATTTGAAGGTTGCCCTCGATTTCCCTGGGATCCCATCATCAGATCCTGACCTGATGATTATGGGACCAATTGGAAAGTATACCCTTTCAAACAAAAGAAAAATTTTCCAAATCGGTCCAGGCGTCTTCGACAAATCGGGGGACATACATAAAAAAAAAAAAAAAAGATTCCGACGAATTGAGAACCTCCTCCTTTTTTGAAGTCGGTTAAAAAAGGTGTTTTTTTTCCACAGGGAACAATTTTTTTTTTTAATTTAATTAAAATATTATAGTATAGGTAGGTACCAAGTCATATTAATATTAATAAGATTACCTACCAAAAAGTAAACAAACCAAAATTCAAAAGTACTTAGGTAGGTAGGTACTTATTGTTTATATTTCACATTGTGTGACGTGTGTATTGTATGTCCTATTTTTTTCAGCGTTTCTTGGAAAACTTTTGATAACACGCACAACAAATGAGCCCTTATCAAAACTTTGCTGGTCGAGGTCCTACCTATTTCCGTATTCTTCTTTTAGTTTAATGTGCAATAGTTTTTGTTTTGTGATAATGCGGGTCAAAGATTATCAAACTGTAAGGATCAAAATAACTAGAAAAATACATTAAATAACTTAATTAAACACAAATAATTACGTAAAAAATACGAAAAAAATCTGACACACAAGTTCTCTTCTCAACAAGCAGTGCCTCTACCGGCCAATCTATGAACTAAACTCGCTACGCACATAGGGCCGAGACACACCGAAATGGCAGAGGCCGCCATCGCCGCTGGCAGCCGTTGGCGGCCGCTGCGCTGGCGGCCTCGCGCGACCTCAAGAACCCGCACGCCGCAACGTCCCGCGTCGCTAGACCACAGAGAAAATGGTGCGCTCAGTCAATGTTGCGGCGGGGGCGGGGGTGAGGAGCGAAGGCGCGCGGCCGCTCGCGTCACCACAGGCGGCCTCGCGACCTTTTCAAGCGATACTGGTCTTTTAAGTATTTAGTTAAAGTTTAAAATTATTTCACACTGAAAGTGATCGCCGCGTCTGCCATTCCGGTGTGACTCGGCCCTTAGTTTCCGAACAATTCGTTTTGTTTCACTTTGGGGACGACATTTTGACGTAAAATAATAGGTACCAACTATGTTAATTAGTTGTTTACCTTGTACAGGGAATGGAATAAAATGCCTACGCTTTATTAAATAAGTGGATATTCAGATATTCCAAACTGCATCGCATTGGCATAACAATCTTGCATTAGTTATGCTCGGCGCTAACTTACCTATATAAGTTATGTAACTAAAATACTTGATTAGTTATGTAAGCACTAACCCCTTTATTATTTAGGCATGGACAAGGTTAGGTTATCTAGATAATGGTAAAGGCCTACCACTATTAAGTCAACGACATTAATCAAGTTTTTGAGGCCAAAACGTTTAATTTTGTTATTCTTATCAAATCTAGACTAGTCCCAAGGTCTTCCAGAACTCGCAGAATTGACTTGAAGAGCATCGCGAACCTGATACGCAAAAGGCAACTGAAGGAACAGGGTGGTCTTTAGTCAGTTATCCCTTTCTCATTGAGAGTACCTACCTAAAATCATACATTATATTTAATGCTGTAAACGCCGCCGAAGGGTTAGGTGGAAATGTAACTAATAGGTAGTACTTACGTCCTTAACATACCTATCGTCAGTTATGGTTTTTTAAGTGTAATAGGGGCGAGCTGCTATCAACCGAGCATTCCTCCGTCCTCCCTGCTCAGTGACTGTTGCAGAGAATTTTCTTAAGGGTAAAACTTTGAGGGGCTCAACAATTTGGTCTCAACCTGAGAGTCTCGTTATCTCGTGCTTAGCAGTCGCGTTTGCGACTACTTGGCCAATTATTTTTATTTGACATGGTGGTTTGCTCTTGGCGTCAATCTAGCCCAGAAGCAAAAGAGCCTGAGCACAGCGAGCTTACCCAGAAGGAATTCGTATACCTGGGCCAATGACCTGGGCAGTGTGCAACGTCAGAACTCAGTAAAAACTATTTGCAGAATGGTGGTTGTCAGCAAGTCAGGTGGCCCTGGTGAGGCTTACGAGTATCACCGCCATGGGATCCCTCAGCCATTACCCCAGGTTACAGTTATGGAAGTCATTGGAGCTGTGGTGGCCCAAGGGTATCGGCCTCGACTTACGAGTTGTAGGTCGTGGGTTAGAAACTTTGAACCCAGCCTGAAGGAAAACATCGTGTAGAAACTAGCAAATCCTAGAACCAAATTATTATTTTTTGCTCTTGACTTCAGTCTATGAAGGATGAAGGAAAATATCATGAAGAAAGAACATGTCCTAGAACTAAAAAATCGAAGATCTCATGTGACATCTACCAACCTGCACTAAGACCTCGTGGTGAATTTTGGCCTATTCCCTCTCACAAAGAGGAGGCCTGTGTCCCAGCAGTGGGAACATTATAGGCTGATGATGATGATGAGTTATTGGTGCCGTTCCCCAATTCAAACTTCAGAAATAGTATCGTCTCACGTCCCGACTCCCGATCACAAGGAAGCGTCAAATATAAACTCCAGTTATTGTTTTACGAGCCGATATTAAAAATACATTAATATGATTTATGGTTCTGTTTACGCCGGTGCCCGCATTCGATGCTATTGTGACTATAGATTGTAACTTTGTTATAGAAGCAAAGTATTTATAGTTTAAAGTTACTATTTTTTATGTATTTGTCTCCTGTTTCATGCCCTTTTTTCGCTTTATAATGCAGGAGGGACCTCCGCAGTAAAGCTATTGCATAACATTTTTAACCGACTTCCAAAAGGAGGAGGTTCTCAATTCGGTATAGTTTAGATTGTTTTTTTTCATGTTTGTTCGGGCATAACTCCGTCGTTTATCAACCGAATTCCTTTTTTTTGTTGGAAATACTTTGATACTTCCCGAATGGTCCCATTTAAATTTTATCGAAATCGGACTAGCACTTTTTGAAAAATAAACAAAAGTCAACAAAAACCTAAAAAGTTTTCAACATTATCTACATCTCTACATCTACACCGATTACTCCGAGGTTTCTGGGTCCGATTTCGATGATTCTTTTTTTGTTCGATACAGTATATTTTTGCCATTTGATCCCATGAAAAACAACCACAAAAAAGTTCAAAATAACCTACAAAAAAACTTTACTTTCGAAAGTCATTGAAAAAAAGTTATTCTAAAAAAAATATGTAACCGACTTTCGAAAGAAAAGTTTTTTTGTAGGTTATTTTGAACTTTTTTGTGGTTGTTTTTGAAGTCAGTTACATTTTTTTTTTAAAAGTTTTTTATCAACATGCTTTTTTTTTCTTTTTTTTAGGCAAACACCGTGCCGAAGTGTGCCGAACTGAAACGACGTTAGACGATGCGGGGTGTTAGGTTTAGCTAAATTGTTAAGTGCTATATTTTTTTTATCGTGGTAAAATCATCAAATGTGTCCTCCCACCCCGGGCAGGGCGGAAGGGACTGTCAGACTTGTACTGACTAAAATTCACGGTGTCCTTCAAAAGCCCTTTACGTTCCGGTGTCACGGTAATGAGATAAGTCCCGCGACCGAAAATTGTTAAGTGCTATAGTGCTCTTATCACGGGAAGCATCAACAACTTGATTTAATATTTGTTTTTGAAGAGGCTGTGAGTTTCGAACCCCCGGCCCTAGACTTATAACAGCAAACGGCTCGAAAAATGCTTTTGTTTTTGATAAATTATTTATTTATCAGTTACGACAAAATATTTCTAAAGCATTGGGACCCATCGGGAGTAAACTGTGTGTGTCCACACACAGACTATCCACCCCCCACGGGTTGGATAGTCTATTCATTGAGGAAGGATATAGGCTATCGTATCGGTATAACATCACGCTATGACCAACAGCCGCCGAGCAGAAACCAATAACGTGAAACCACTAACAACTAGCCAATCAATATTTCCGTTAGTTTTATTCAGACAGCAAAACTCACAACTGTCGGCTTTTCAAAGATTTGACTTAGTAAAATAAAACCGCCCCTTCCTCAATCGCCATACAAGTACACTCGGAACAGTTACTTATACCAGTAGCACAGTTAGTACAGGACAAGTAAATAATCGCTGTAATATAGTCGACAAACCGTTTCCTTTATTTCACTTCAGATACAGATTGGTCTTATTGGCCCATAAGCTTGTGAGACGTCGTGTTTTCCGCTACGTACGACTTTAATAGAGGGGTTTTAAAACATCATCATCAGACTAGTTGGCTTCTTACGCGGATGTGGTTGAATAACTGTTTTGGACAATAAAGATGACTTGACTGGTTGGTACAGTGGTGATTGAGTGCTCAGCTGCGTGTCCTAAGTTGGATTCTTGTTTGGGCGACTCGCTGTCCGACCATGGACCATGTCCGGGTCGACGGCGCGTTGCATTCTCCGCGCCACAAAATGTGCCAGCACAATGACGGCGCCCCCCTTTAGAGAGTCAAATCCTCCTTGGTTGCGGGACTAAAAAACAACCGTGACTCCGAAACATAAAGGGCTATTAAAGGAAACCGTGGATTTTAGTCAGTACAAGTCTGACAGTCCCTCCTGCCCTGCTCTGGGTGGGAGGAATAATTTGATGATTCTACCATGCTAAAAATGTATTCAGCGCCAAAACTACGTTTTATCTTTAGTGTATTTTCAACTTCATGTTTTAAATTAATAATTTTTAATGTTTGTATGTTTTTGATATCACCACAGCTACTGAAACGATGCAGATAAACAAAAGGTAGATTGATGACAATAATGTACCTCAATATTTTGATCATGTTGTAGCCTATTAAGCTTATTAATATCGACCTATGCAGCTTCAACCGTTTCACACGTCACGTTAATTAGTCTGGTGACATTTAAAATCACTTACAAAAATCATTATTCATTCAATATTCATCATATCTACGCAAGATGTTATCTCCAATCTAACGACGATTAATAGATAACATAACATCTTTCACCCATATCCGTCGTCGTAAACATTGGAAAACCACCCAAGAATTTCCACGTCTCCAACTGATATGCTGGAGCCACCCAGGAGAGTCGATCTGTATTAATGGCCAGTCGTAACATGGCTTCCGATACAAGCATAACGGGAAACTTATGATTGCGACTCAGTCACAATGTTGGATGTCTTAATATGAATGACTGTAGCTGAATGCTTAATGAAGTAACTTGTGCAAGTTGCTCCGTTTTCTGTACAATTTTGTAAAATCTGTAGAGGATTTAACTAGATGCAATCGAGTTTGAAATTAATTTTGAAGATTTGTGATCGGTTTGTACAAAGCGTTTGGTCAATACTTTTATTGTGCACACAGCTAAGGAATGGAATTTCCTGCCGGGGGTCTGTATTTCCTGACAGCCATAACCTTGGGGTCTTCAAGTCAAGAGTGAACAGGTTACTTCTAGGCAAGCGTGCTTCACCGTCGAACAAATCTTCGCTTATCATCAGACGAGATACTGGTCAAACGCGAACCTAGTTATCATTACATTAAAAAAAAAACACTACACTGAGCCCGCGTGGTGGATTACAGGCATATTATATGAACTATATATATTAGTCCACTCCTTGTCACAGGGAAGAAGCCTGTCTAGTTGTGCGGAACATCATTGGCTGATTGTGCTTATATTGCTAAAGCCTGCTCTACACTAATCGCGAAGTTGCCTCGACGAAGTAGGTACTCGTCGAAGTTGATCGAAGTCGCGAAGTTGTGACTACACACTCGTGCAACTTCGCAAGGAGCTCATTGAGCCCTTTGACTCGGTCGCAAAAACCGACAACAAATGGAAGTCGCCCGAAGCGAGCCGAAGTTGCACGAAGCCAAGGGAAGTGCCCTTCTACACTATCGTATTCGGTCAACTTCAACCAACTTTGCGAGTAGCGTAGAGCAGGCTTAAAGAAAAGACTGGCCGATGATGACTTTAGCAGCGACAACGGTGACGTAGCAAGAACAAGTGGCCTACCAGGGGGGGGTAATACAACGTCTTAAACCAGGCTTGTTCCGGCGAGTGAAAGTTCGTTCACTCACTGGAACAAGCCTGGTTTTAAGACGTTGTAATACCCCCCCAGGACTTCTTAAAGCGAGAGTAATTCCAGTGTGGGAAAGAGACAGAGCTATACAAGTCGTCTAGCGCCATCTCGTTCACTCACTGGAACAAGTCTGGTTTCCCTACTAGGTATTGAGTCTGATCCGTCATTATCTAGAAAATGATACGATGGATTAAATTAGATGCAAAATTATAAAGGCTAGTAGATGTATGACATTATTGCAAAAATTGTTATTTTGTGTGAGTATTACGCATTGCATGCTCTGGTTAATTTGATGTGCAATCAGTAGATACGTTTGAAATGAAAATAATATTTACGACTTCTAAGTGGTTCTGATACATATTTTCGGATTATTTTTAGTTTTGTTTAAGCCTACAATAATAGTTATTAAGACATTTCAAAAAAAATGGACTTCAAAATCTATACGAAATGTCGTTAGTCATACACGCTCTTAAACAACAATAATACAGTTAAGAAAAAGTGGACCTAACCCAACAAAACCAAGGTCATTTCACACATAAACAAACACAATCATCCTCTATTTTTAATTAACGTAATAATTACTAAACGGCACAGATTGCGTGCGCTGACAGGTTACAAGATTCGAACTCTTCCCACGATGCGATGCAATCATGACACGGTTGTAATTAAAATGGCCGCCATTATTTCGTATAGATGGAGGATTTGATAAGCGTTTGATAATGTTTATTAATAATTATGTTGTTTGTTGATAGCCATAGCCATTTATTAATATTATGGTAGCTATGGAACGGTATGATATGACGTACCTAGTTGGAATAGTTTTTCAAGGTTGCATTTTTGGAATGTTTTAAAATTAGGTACCTACTGGTATTTTAATAAACTATGGAGATTGATATTACAGATATTAGATAAGTTATGGAAACGTGGGGCTAGTTTGCACATCCTTACGCAGTAAATATGATAATAGGCTAGTTTCCAGCATCAATAAATTGCAAATCTAATTACTTAGGCAGTCCGTCAGTTATAGTTTCGAAAAATAATGGACAGTTATTTTATGAAATCCGCGAATATTTAAAAAGATGAAACTAATCTGAATTCGAGAATGGGGTCTTGTGAAGCCAGGACGCACTAAATATGACACCACGGCGCGGCATGACGTATAAAATTTGCCTAGCCTTTTCCCAACTACATAATATTGGGGTCGGCTTCCAGTCGAACCAGATGCATGAGAATGTTTTCGCTTAACTGTCTCATCACGTAAACGTGACCCTGGAACGTAACGGGCTAATGAAGGATCACCGTTGATTTCAGTCAGTACGAGTCTGACAGGTAGGTACTATTTTCTGTGCTGATAGTCGGATCCCCGTAGGAGGACTTATTTGATGATTTTACCATGATAAAAAAAGTTATGAATACTTGTAAGTAAGCAGTCGAAGCCAATATTCTTATTGATAAGTCTATATGACAGTATAGGAAGGCCGCCAGTTGAAAAATCAAAGCACCTGCATATACATGCGCACACGCACGACAAAAGTGAACGTGCGACAGTGACCTTGCGCACACGACTGACGTGGGCGGTACGATCACTTATCTTAACGCTCTACTTGTTCTGGGGTAGGTACGAGTACTGACAAACCTGACTTGACTTTTTATATAAAGAATTGAGGTTTTTTTTTCAAACTTTTTGCCGTAAAACATTTGCTTCGATGTCAGCTTCTTTGCAGTGTTGAAGATTTTTGGTAGTAAATTATTTCTTGATTATTTCTGTATTGTAAGACTTGGTTCTTTGTGGTCTTTCAAAGCCAAAACTCCGTTTTTTGTAATCGTTACCTCATACTAGCAATTTCTTCTATGTCATGGGTGCGACTACAAAGATTTAAAATCACATATTTACATAAACACAAAGACCCACTCACCCGGAATAAGTCTAGGGATTGACTGGCCTGTGCTGCATGTCGAGGCTTTGATTCCTGCATGAAAATAATATTTGTATGGTCCACCAGTACCTAGTTGTTCCGGGTTTGCGTGTTTGTGTATGGGAGTTTTGATTTTTGTAAACGTATCCATCCACAGTCGGGCTTCGTGTTTTTTTAAAGTGTCTTTAATAGGTATTGAGTATCCGGAGAATGGCTTTCAAATCACTTCCAATATGGCTGGAATAATCATAGGTACTCGTATTATAAGCTTATGTCTTAAATCGCTGATGGAATGTAACTTCTAGGTTCTTGAGTAGCCCTGATTTTATAGTTGAAACTGTGGTGGATATTATAATTATGTTGTCAACAAAAATACAACTAGCGACATCTATGAATGAAGTAATAGAAGAACTAAAACTAGGTATAAAGCTATTGTCAAACAGACAGGCGTGGCGAACGCGAAGCGAAGCGTTTTTGTTTGTAATGTATGGAATTGTTTGAAGCCAGTCTCATAGACTATCCGATCGATTTCGCTTTTCTATGTGACTGGATTCAAACAATTCCATACATCACAAATAAAAACGCTTCCGATCGCATTCTCTTCGCCTGTCTGTTTGACAATAGCTTAACTGCATTGCATTTTGTATATAAACGTTTTGCCTAATTCTCACTACAAGTATCGTTCAAGCTTTAATAATCTGCCGATTACTTGTTAAACCTTATTCACCCGACTATACCAGACCGGGTTATTGATTCCTTAATTGATTTATATCGTTTTATTAATACAAACCTCCCGGCCAAATCCGGACTACCGATATTTAAATCGATATTACCTCCAGGCGATGTAATTGCGATACAGTTAAATAGTCATTAGTATGTCAGTCTAGTATATAGCTGTTGTTGGTATAATATTCACATTGACATTCTAATTCTCTGACATTATCTCGGAATTAGTATAATCAAGTGCCCATGTTTGTCTGAGCACTAGGAAACGATTTATTAGATTGGATTATTTTGCAGTGGCTGCTCTAAGTTATGGTAATACCTAGATTAAATCCTTTAATGGAGTATAGAAGCTCGAATATACTTTGTCTAGTGAGATCGAGATCCTGGGTTTTATTAGAAGTTCAGTCAGTGTTGGTTTTCGTTAAATACTTTCTAATACTCATTAGCAACTTTTCAGGCCTGTTGGTCTAGTGGTTAGTGACCCTGACTGCTATGCCGGAGGTCGTGGGTTCGATTCCCACCCAGGACAAATGTTTGTGTGATGAGCACGATCATTTGTTCTGTATCTGGGTTTTATTTATGTATAATATTTATGTATTTAGAAATATATAAGTATATGTTTATCAGTTGTCTAGTACCCATAACACAAGCACTGCTTAGCTTGGAACTAGATGGCGTTGTGTGATAGTTGTGGAATATCATTTAATAAAATTAATGTGCTGTTAAATTTACAAGTACAGATGCCAGCACATCAACTTACCTCAATCTGTCTTTCTTAATAGAACTTGATGTTTGGTTTGCCAATAATCTGGCTTTCTTTATCATCTGCCTTGCCTTTTCCCAACTACTTTGGGGTCGGCTTTCAGTACTGGATGCAGCTGAATATCAGGATTTTAGATGCCTATCAGACCTCCACAACTCTTTGGTAAGACCAATTATCACAATTTCGGGTCATTGACGTACCGGGTAATAATGACCGTCAAAGACGATGGTCAGCGGGGCTATTGCGTATCTCGGTGTCTGGGTGGTGACCATCAAATAGCTCAAAGGGTAAATTTCGTATTGACTTTTGCATTTGCAATGGAACTGATAAATGTAAATGTTCCCTAAAATCAACTATTCTAACGCTCTTGGGGCACTCCACTCCCTTATCATCATAACAGGTGTCAAGCCATCCAAGTTTAGGTTGACAATAATTGCTGGTCAGTGACTGACAAGTTAGCTAATAGCCCTGCGGGACCAGTATTTGGTATCCATGGACCTCCTTAAATTGATATAGGTAAGCTACCGAAGATATTAAGCCACATATTCTGGCCCTCTACTTTTCATCCACCATTTAAAACGAATGCAAATTAAAACATTACATTCAATAAGCCTTTCCATTGACCAACCAATAAACTCCATCACATCTTTATCAATAATCAAAATGCCAAATTAATTAACTGTTGTTTTTTACTCAAGGCTCCATTAATTTAACCTTCAAAGTTCCCGGTGGTATGATTACAAGGGAAGGCGCGACGAATCAGCGATCATACGGTAGCCGCTCTTATTTGTATGTAAATTTTAACGAGAACTGCTTACAAAAAAGTAAAAGTCCTTTTTGATGAGGAGGAACGATATTAAAACGATATGATTGAAAAAGTTCTGATTGACTTTTTTTTTACATTTACATTGAAACACAATCTGGTATTTGGTTCTTATATATTATAAGCCAACGACGATATTCGTCGTTATAAGCTATCAAATCTGGTCAGTACTTTTTGCGTGAAAGAGTAACAAACGTCCATCCATCTTCACAAATCAGTCTTTTTAACTTGACAAACAACAAAATTGACAGCCATGCAACATTTATCTCTGTCTCTCCTCAAAAAATGGAAACTATTGTTCCAACTTTCGAATTTTTTTCTTTTACGTGATATAATCGTTGAATGAGTCCTCCCATTCAGGGCAGGGCGAGAGGGACTGTAAAACTTGTACCGATTAAAATCCTCGGTGTCCTGCAATAGCCCTTTACGTTTCGGGGCCACAGTTATTAGTCGTTAGTCCCGCGACCCTGGCAGGCTTTGGCACAACAACAACATAGGCTGTGTTTTGCAGGAAATTATATTTTCAAAGCACCTTAAAAAAAACAGTAAAAATGTAGAAGTTTGCAAAAACCCGTACATTCATTTACCGTTCCTCAGAATATCAACTTTAATAATTAAGCAGGTTTAGCCGGGGGCGACGGGCTGTGATTTTAACTTAATTCCCGTCCCTCTTCTGATGTGGCGTGATGCTACTATTTATAGATTTACAGTAGGTAGTTTTTTATGATGCTGTCCGGTTAATCCATTTTAGACCTTAAAAAGTTTCTTTTGTTTTTGTGCAGACTTTTGCGAAATAAATTCTCAAAAAAGATTGATATATCGCGGGCAACCGATGGATGCAAGTGGCGAATTGCCGTTCGGCGTGGCGGTCTAAGGGGGTGGCCTATGTTCAGCAGTGGACGTCTTCCGGCTGGTGATTATGATGATATATTCTTTAATGAGGTGACATTCTACCTCTGTGTCAATTTACATCCAGACTAGAAAGAGTTTGGCTGTAAAATAAAGGATTCTTTTCAGAGATATAATATGCGCGTGCTTCATTTCATCAATTCATTTCACTTGGCACAAAACTGGGACTACCTAGCTCTACCTATACGTACTTACTTCTTTGTACCTATACCTACGTAACGACTGTTATAGGTATTTTATAAGCAAGATTATTATTTACTTCTAGCGGATGAGTAAGACTGCGTGTCGTATTAACGCGATTTAAAATATTATTAACTTTGACTGGCCCAAGTTGTAAATGGAAGCGTTTCTGCAAGAAAAAATACCTAGGTGCCAAAAAAACGAACAGATAGAGTCGAGATATTTTTAAAGAACCTTCGTGTTATTAATGCTTTGTTCATGTTACACATTTATATACTTAGAGACTTTCCGCAAAGGTTGTAAGACGAAGTTCGAACGCCCTAACTTAATTTATATGCTTAGCGTTTCGTGTTAATATTCGAGGAAGCTGAAACTAGCCATCTATATCTCTTTCGTAAGGACGATAATGCAGCAACTACTGTGGGCTCTGAGGACGCAAAAATATGTGAAACTGAAAAACGTAGCCTCTAACCATTTATCACTATACCAAAATACATCAAAATCTGTTCAGCAAATTAAGCGTAGGTAAACAATATTGAAAAAACCGTAACGTAAGATGATTAAAACAGTTTTGCTTTCTACCTCTTATAACTTGTACCCCGCAGGATATAACATAAGCCTGAACAGCTGTCACAGAGGATGTAGATACGTCAGGAATGTCCAGATAGATGCGCAGGAACAGGATCACAGTTGATACCTGATAAGAACTTGCTTAAGTCTGTCTGAGATGGCGCTAGATGGCGGTTGTATCGCGGCGCCAGTTACATTTGATTCGAGCCAGGTTTAACGGCATGATAGTAAAGATCGGTTTAATAAATCTAAAGCTCTCGTGTAAGAGATTAATGTTTATAGTTTTGACAAGTTTAGAGATGGTTATTTGATTTAGAAAGTAAAGGAAGTACGTCTAGAGGATGTATAGATCTGAGATATCGTTACCTAAGTTTTTAAACCGTGTGTTTTGATTAGTATTTGGATTGCATATTATTAGGTGTTACAGGCATTTGCACAGGAGTTGGACAGTGCAGGCATAGAAGAAAAGTGTTGCAGCAGGATAACACTGTATTGAACATACCTAATTAAGTGGTCATCAATGAGACAACTAACGACATCTATGGAGCAATACATGTACTGAAATAAAAATACTGTATCGCACAATTAAAAACCTCCACAAGAAAGACGGCAGAATTTCTGCCCGATTTCATTGCCAGAATTTTCTAGAAGGCAGAAAGCTCACCCGTTTGGTTAGAGGTAAAATAAAAGTTTCTAAACAATATAAGTTTATAGTATTTATTAGGAACTTTATTCATTCCTTAAAATCTTGTTTCTGTTTAGGTACCTACTTACTGCGAACTTTATTTACATTCTTCATCATATTATTGTGAGTGATATTGTGATATTACATATTATTATGAGTGGTCTGCTGTGTAGCTAATGGTGTTTCCAGGATTAGAAATTACAAATGCAAGTAGTTTTTCGTAGGTAGGTGTGTATATTCTACCAATCTATGAATCATTTTTTACAGGAATGTAACGTCGAGATACTCAACGAAATCAAAAGAAGGATTTAAAAAAAAATACCCATTTTATTATTTTTTGTGGACAACTAGTGGCATTTGATAAAAACAAATAAGTATGCCAAAATTGTAAACATCCAAAAAGAGTAAAAGATTACTGAAATAATTTAATTGAAATTTAGTCTACTTAACATACGAGTAGGTACATAGACCAATTAATTAATTACCTCAACAAACTCAACACAGTGTGAAACTCACCAGTCATCTCAAAGCAAATAATTTACATTGACAAATAATAATTGGCTGTAATCCAGTCCGTCAGATAGGCTGATACAACAATGGTAAGGCGTGCCCTTCGTGGCGCTTGGGAAATGCGCACGCGCCCTTATTGTTGCAATAAGATAGGGCTGCTAGAAGAAAGTACTGGATGTTGTCAGCATCAATAAATTATTGCAAATATAATTAATCCGTTAGCTAGAGTTCCGGAAAATAATGTACTTGTATGTTGTTGTATAAAATATTAATTAATAATATCTTTAACATTCTCGATATAAAGATAAAATGCAGCGAAATGTGATAGGCGGCTCTTGTGACATCAGACAAAAAGGAAAAAAATTATGATTTGTGATTTGTTGTCACTTCAAAAGTGTCTCTTTATCATTTTTTGTTCACCTAACAAAAAAAACACCCATGAACTCTTCGCCCTGCTTCAAACAAGCCCTCGTGGTTGAAAATACCAAATTAGTACTTTAATAGTTAAGTCAATTTATACTTTTTAATTGCCTGGCAGGTAAAGGTACTTGTCGAAGTAGGTTACCGTAGCCCTGGAATGTTATAGGCAACTGAAGAAATAGTTCTTAGCCAGTCAATTCTGACAATCCTCTCCGCTCCACCCAGAAATACTCGTACGTAAAACCTCAAATTATAAATCCAACAACAAAACTGACACTTTCATGTTAAAATATTAAAAACAGGATTAAAAAAAAACATTTCCATATTTTACTGGCAGCCCTGAGATTACCTAAGGGGCATTGCTAACTATTCGCACAGCTGTCTGGAGCTAACCGTGAATGATTTACAGTGTGTACGGGGCCTTAGGCAGATATCTAACTGCTAGAATTAATGGCTGCTAGCCGTTATCTAATGTTTTGAGCTAGTTTGTTTACTGTATTGTATCTAGAGTTTAATTGAGCCCGCTAAATTGTTTCTTAAAGACTTCATAAAACGAATAAGTTTATGCATTTTGGCAATTTGTTTCAATTATTAGGCAATGAGTATCCCTTAGCACAAGTTTTCACTCTTTTACTTTACAGCGTCTTTCCAGTATTTACAGCGTTTCTTGTATGAAAAAATGGAACAGCGCCTCTGGTGTGCGAAGAAGGAACTAATTTTTTCCTTGAAAATTGTCAATTTGAAATTGTCAAACTTCCAGTTTACTTTACGTCTCAAATAATGAAAACTCGTGCTAAGGGTAAGGGTTTGACCATCAGTTACAATATTTATTGCATTCAATAGAATATAATTATGTATATTATTACACAATAGTTTAACGGGCTGGTTTCCGCAACTCACGTCATATTATGCGCATATTTTGCGTGCGATAATCTAATTAGACCATCAAAAGAAATAAATATTTAACTATGTTTTTTTTTTTGGTAACGTAAACAAAGATGCGAAGGATTTAAAATTGCTTACAATCTAGTTAATTTTACCGAGTTTAATATTTTCGAGTTTTGATGCTTTTTATTTATCTTTGTACCAACGAAAAATATGTTTCCATTACTTTAAAAACTCTATGAACTAATTCGTTTTTCTATTTATTGTTGATGTCAATGTGGTGGCCTACTGCAAACCAGTTATTGCTTTTCAAAATTTTAATTCACTGAGGACCTTAAAACGTGGTGGCCCAGTGGTATCGGTCCCGACTTACGAGTTGTAGGTCGTCGGTTCGAACCCCGCCAGGCACATTACTTTGTGTAATTTATTATATTCATCACCACTGCTCTCAAAACGGTGAAGGAAAACATCGTGAGGAAACCGGCATGTCCTAGAACCAAAAATTCGAAGACATGTGACATCTACCAACACGCACTGGGCCCGCGTGGTGGATTATGGCCCACTCCCTCTCACAGAGAGGAGGCCTGTATCCCAGCAGTGGTAACATTATAGGCTGATGATGATGATGATGATGAGGACCTTAAAATGTCCTTACAATCCCGGCTCAAAATACCTCAATGGCTGGAGTGATTGGACTGCTGCACTCCGTGTCGCGGGTTCGATTCCCAGACGGTCACATATTTGTATGTTCTACAAGTAGTTGTTCCGGGACGTTAGTGTATGTCAGTTTATGTTTGTAAACGATACGAGAAAAATTCCTGGTGTGGGGCAAAGTTTTTAATAAAAATCTGAACATTGATGGCGCCTCAGTATCTTTAATTTATTTTAGAAAAAAGTACCTATCATAATAATTTATTATTTTTCTAGTGTTTGAATTTAAAAGGGTTTCTGAATATAAACGTAGGTAATCGTAAATACACATTAAAAATGTATGTAGGTGATAAACACATAATGATCAGTATGGCACTTACACGGTCAATAAAATATTAATTAGTTAATTTTCTAATAAAGTTTTCATATTTTAAGAAAATGCAAATAAGAGTTTCGCGGGGAGCACTATGAACATGTTTCTATTAAGTTTATTCGTTTTACAAGGTAAGATAACTATTTGTTACAAAAATAAAACATGAATAATTTAGACTAGCTGTACAAAAAGGCAATGAAATACATCTTCTTTACTTATATTATAATTTTAACTTGTATACCTGTTTCTTTGAGCGGCAATACAGAGGTGTTACACCCACCCTTTGCCATCAATCACAAATACAAAATTCGATATGTTACCTACTCAAGCATTATCAATGTTCCTTATCATCGTCTTGTCAATGATTTCCATATTTCAGTAAAAAAAAAACAGATTGAAAAACCCAATAACACTTTGTCCGGACTGTGAATCTAACCCAATACCACGTTCAACAGTGGAACTTGCGATCACAAGACGGACGTGGTAATACATGTATACTATTCTAATCTCGCACCTATATTTCCAGTACTAACTAGTTCTTTTTGCCATGAAGGAGAGGTAAAAGGAAAAGCGGAAATAGAAGACCGACTCCTGACAATGTTGAAAAAACCCTCAGACATAGTCGACGTGGTACTCAAGTATTTACCTTTAAACGTGTCAGGCAAAGGCAATCTACCAGAAGTTATACCAGAAAGTGTCGAGCCCATGATAAAGAGAGCAGTCAGGGTATTCAGAAGTAGAGACGCAAGTGAAGCTGAAAATAAGAAAACAGATCCATTAAAACAGTTCATGAATCATCTTCAGAATAAAGCAACAAAAAAACTGAATAATGTCGCATCACATTTAATAGTTGAACTGAAAATAATAAAAAACATCACGCCCATGATAGAATTCGTTACCAATGATTATACAAATTTGATGCAAAATTATTATGAATTCGTCAAAAAAAAACAAAACGAATCTGAAAGAGATTCACTATATCTAGACATGGTTGAAACATCTTGCAGGTTGCTCTATAACGAAGAAAAGAAGCTATTAAACGATATAATTATGCATGAAAACCTTAACACCAATGGTGAACACTATAAAAGAATGTCTCATGAACTTTTAAAATATAGTAAAAGAGACAGAAAGGAAGTTATGAAATATGTCTGCGAAACGTATCAGGTTTGTAGAGAATACCCAGCCTTCATTGATTATTTTGCGGATCTGATGAGCAACGTATTAGTACTTGACGACAAAAAATTTCGCGTAATCCTTGAAGCAATAACTAAAATCATAAAACAAAATGAGAAAATCTTTGCTAAGTTTGTGGAAAAGAAAGACAAAGAATTAATAGGAGCGAAACTACAAAGTTTTCCTGATACGTATGTTTTTAGAGAATTCTTTGCTGTGGTGAGGTCTGTGCTAAATAAAAGATATAAAACCGTTTTAAGTGGTAATGAAGAATTCAAAACTAAGACTAAAGCTACAAGTATTATTTTAGATATAATAGATAAAGCTTTGACTTCGGAAGACGATCTCCTTGCTATTGATTTTGATAATGCTGTACAAGCCATTAGAAGTTGGTCCGCTAATAAAAGACGTGACATAGAAAAGTATCTAGAAGAATTTGGAAGAAGTTTGTTACGAAGGTTGAACCACAATTTGACAAAAAATGCAAGAGAAGAATTGAAAGTATTAATTAAAACTGTAATGAGAGGAAACACGCTGGATGATGAGATTTACCGCCGTAGTCTTTTTAAGTCTGGATCCAAATATGTTAAGGGTAAAGATTTTCATCCTGATGTAGATATTCTGAGAAATTAATGTAACTTTCTTATTAAATGTAAGAAAGGGTTTTTCTTTTCAATAATGAACGAAATGTTTATTGAAAGCTTTGCGATGATAAGCGGACCAACCATCATTCTGTTTTTTTTTTTTTCCTTAAGCTGTACTGTCCCTTGGGCAGAGCACCGACGTGTCCTCACGGCGGCGATAGGCGGAGACCTCTCGCGCCCGGCATTGGTTGCGGCCATGCTGCGGGGCGAGACGGAGTGGGAAGCGGTCTCCTCCTTCTGCGAGGCAGTAATGCTCGTGAAGGAGGAGGCGGGCCGCTTGAGAGAGAGGATAGCGTCCTCCCTCCGCCCCAACCGCAGTGGTAGGCGCCCGCGGCGTCGGACGTTAGCAGATGATCTCCGGCCACCGTAGGCGCGGGCATGCCGGCAGCGAGTAAAGGGCAACTCGCTGCCCGACCATGGACCATGCCCGGGTCGACGGCGCGTCGTGTCCCACGCGCGCCTCAAAGAGCGTCAGCATAATGACGGGGCCCCCCTCTCAGAGGGCCAAAGCCTGCCAAAGCGGGATTATTTCCTTACCGTGACCCCGGAACATAAAGGGCTATTGAAGGACACCGTGGATTTTAGTCAGTAGAAGTCTGACAGTCCCTCCCGCCCTGCCCGGGGTTGGAGGACTCATTTGGTGATTTTACCACGCTAAAAAAAAAAAAAAAAAAAGCTGTACTGTCCCACTGCCGAGCAAAGGCCTCCCCCAATTTCTCCATGAAACTCGGTCGTCTCACCACCTTTTTCTGGGCCTCGACGGTGCCGACCATCTTCCGACACCCATTGTGTGGAGATCTTTGCCCAGCGGTCCTCTTGCGTGCGACAGACGTGACCTGTCCCATTCCCACTTCAGTCTAGCCATTCTGTTAATCGCTTTTATTCATTTAGTAAAATTCTATTGTTGCTACAGTTACTTACTGTCATCATGAAGGCAAAGCGAAGTTATGTAACCCACTGTATTTTAACTTTCAAAGAGTTTTAAATCTAGATAATCTAAAAACTCATTGATTGCAGTCACTACAGCTGAAATTGGCAAGATGGCATTTTCATTTTTTGGGTTTCTGAGTCACGACCATGAATCCCACATAGTACGGTTGCATCACGTAACTTCGTTTTTTGTGCTACTTTTGTACCATTCATAACAATTTTGTTTGTATTTTCATAGATAATTTTGGGGGAATGCCAAAGTAACACGTAATTTTCGGGATAGTACATCTAGATTTGAAGACTATTGAACAAGACTCGTTAGCTCAGTAGGTTAGAGCACCGATATATAAACTCACTTGAACATCGGAGGGCGGAGGTTCAAATCCTTCACGAGTCAGAACTTTTTTTTACAAGTGAATTTTTCAGTTATTGAAATGTATGTAGATGCTCCACTTTTTAATCAATATGCGAGAATGTTTTAAAATGATGTCGATATCCACCAGATTTTTGACGTGAAGAATGATGTTCATCATTGTCAATATTCATGTGACTAGATGAAAACCCGGCTTCGCTCGGGTGAAACATGACTCATAACTACAGATCTGGTACAAAATGTAGGTAGATATTTCTGTAGTCATCGGTTCTCAAGGAATGGGTATTAAAGGTATGCAAGGCATAGATTCGTATAGCTTCATTCATTGTGTTTAATAAATATAGTACCTAAATAAAAACTGCAGTTTTTGCCCATTGTTCGCGCCTATTGGCCGGAGATCGTTTGCGACAGTCGCTCCCTTCATACCGCCCTGAGATCGCTCCGGAGCTCTTCCCGCCGCACTAAACTTGTCGAGGCAGCGGGGATTCGCCGTACCAACACAGTTCATGCATGTACCACCATACCAACACTTTTCAGACTCCTAATACCTATTATGAAGAGGAAAGATTTGTATTTTTGTATGTTTTTTTTAGTGTGTAACATCATCAAATAAGTCCTCCCACCCAGGGCTGTCAGACTCGTACTGACTAAAATCCACGGTGTCCTTCAATAGCCCTTTACATTCAGGGGTCACAGTAATTCGTTGGTCCCGCGACCCTGGCAGGCTTTGGCCCTCTACAGAGGGGCCCCGTCATAATGCTGACTGCACTCTTTGAGGCGCGCGTGGAATACAACGCGCCGTCGAAAAATATTCAAGTGGGATTCAAAAGTGGGATCCAACGGGAATAATTCGTTGGTCCATGGTCGGACAGAGATAGGGCGCAAGAGGTCTCCGCCTATTGCCGTCGTGAGGACACGGCGGTGCTCTGTTGCGCGCGGGGCAGTCCTGCACCGTATGCTCCACCGTGTCTTCCGGCCGATCCTCGCATTGGTGACACCCAGACCTTGCCTCCTTCGTCATCAGACACGGGTACCTCCCGAAAAATCCGTGTCCGGTGAAGACCTGCGTCAAGCGGAAGGTCAGGACGCCGTGACGCCTATCCAGCCACTCATCAAAGAGGGGTCTTACCACCGCGATTGCGGCATGCCCAGAGCTCGGTTGCGACAGTCGCTCCCTTCATACTGCGCGCCGCAGCGAGTAACATAGGCTATAATTATTATATCATGTGCACCCGTGCGAAGCCGGGACTGGAAGCCAGTAAATAATATTTTCATAGGTCCTTTCCTCTCTGAAGCAAGTCGGCCCTTTGACGTGAAGAAGCCGGAGGTAATATCGTTCTCGATCAGAAAGGCATTCGTGGTTGCCACTGTCATCATTGTTTACGGCTACACGTTTGTTTGACACTGACATAAGTTAGGCCAGGTTCACACGGCGACCATTCGATTCGATTCTTTCACGTACAGCTTGGCCAGAACGGATTGAAACGGAACTAAAATTTTTATTTCTGACAGCGTTTTAAAATCTTTGATATTTGATGTAAACAAAGACCGCAGGTTTGTTAGATTTATTATTGTGCCATAAAACTAACGTAATAAGTGAAAAAAAATAAAATAAAATCATTCAAAGTGCTGGTAGCGCGAAGACAGTGGCGACTTCCGGTTTTCTACATTTTTATGTCAAGCTGTATACGGTTTTACCGTATACGATGCAGTCGTTCACACGGCAACCATTCGATTCGATTTTTTCGGGCCACGCATGCGAGTGCGTACGATTCTCGAATGGGCGAGTCGTGTGAACGACACAACATGAACATAAGCGCCACTGCGAGTCGTATTCGATAAAATCGTTTCGAGACGCGGCGTTCCGGTGACAACTTCGCACGGTATACGGTAAAATATATTTCTCGAACACGGGATTTTCCCGTATGAACGCCGTGTAAACAATTTTTGAGTTTTCATATATATTCTGTTGTCACTCCTCTATTTGATAAAATCGTTTATACGGTATACGGGAAAATAATCGCCGTGAGAACCTGGCCTTACATTTCATAGTTTTTTTTCTAAATAATATCGCAACGTGTCGAGGAGGTTTAGTACTTAATACACCACATGACACTGGCATGCTAACAGTGCTATCGACTCGGTTGCCAAAAACAAAGAAAATTAAAAAAGCTTCTCAACATGTTACCCGATGTCAAAAATGGCGGCTGCGATCTGTCTGGTCAGAAAATCATTAGAAATGTACAAAATACTCGACAATCCGAATTTTGCGGATATATGTTGTCGACTCGAAATCTTTATTTTTTCATGTTTTATTAATCAGGCAAGCTTTCGATCGAGTCTACCGTAGCCCTGCACGAAATCTATATCTATATCTATACTTATAATAAATTTGTAGAAAAGTTGTGTCTGTACAATGGAAATATACAAAAAAAAATTAGCAGGGGTTGTTATTTTATCGATGCCGAACCCGAAAATGTAGTTAACTTTTTTTTTGTCTGTTTGTCTGTTTGTCGGTTTGTCTGTTTGTCTGTTTGTCTGTGTGTTTGTGCACGCTAATCTTCGGAACTACTGGACGGATTTGAATGATTTTTTTTTTGTTGTATAGGTATTAAGTCCGGTTAACATATAGGCTATAATTTATCTTGGAAACTTGAACACCTGATGCAGAACCGCAACAGACCTGCTTAACTATAAGAGATACAGAAATGGTGCCATAGCAAAAATTGTTCCACGTGATGAGCATTTTCTGCTGAGAGAATAAATTTGAAGATCCTGGACACCTGATGTGGAACACCAAGAGCCCAGCTACACTATGACATATACAGGAATGACGTCTTAGCAAGAGTTGTTCAGCCTGATGAGCACCTTCTGTTGATGTATAAAAATTGAAGATCTGGAACACCTGATCTGGAACTTCAAGAGCCCACCTACACTATAACATATACAGGAATGACGTCTTAGCAAGAGCTGTTCAGCCTGAAGAGCACCTTCTGTTGATGTATAAAAATTGAAGATCTGGAACACCTGATGTGGAACTTCAAGAGCCCAGCTACACTATAACATATACAGGAATGACGTCTTAGCAAGAGTTGTTCAGCCTGATGAGCACCTTCTGTTGATGTATACAAATTGAAGATCTGGAACACCTGATGTGGAACTCCAAGAGCCCAGCAACACTATAACATATAAGTGAATGACGTCTTAGCAAGAGTTATTCAGCATGATGAGTACTCTCTGTCAACGTATAAAAATTGAAGATCTGGAACACCTGATGTGGAACTCCAAGTGCCTAGCTACACTATAACATATACAGTAAAGACGTCTTAGCAAGAGTTGTTGAGCCTGATGAGCAACCTCTGTTGTCCAATAAAAATTGAAGATCTGGTACACCTGATGTGGAACTCCAACAGCCCAGCTACTTTATAACATAATATATAGGAATGACGTCTTAGCAAGAGTTGTCCAGCCTAATGAGTACTCTCTGTTGACGTATGAAAATTGAGATCTGGAACACCTGATGTGGAGCTCCAAGAGCCCAGCTACACTATACGTAACATAGGAATGACGTCTTAGCAAGATTTGTTTAGTCTGATGGTCATTTCCTGTTGACTCACAAAAATGAAAGATCTGGAACGTCTGGAATCGTCTCGCGCATCCCGTTGTTTTCCCGTCTCCAGGCTCTTAGATTACGACGTTTCAGATCTTCGATTTAGACGACCCCGTCGTCGCTGGCATAAGCAACAGGTTCCGCGTACGAAGTCGCGGGCAGAAGCTAGTTATTAATATATATGAATATTGAAAATAATTGATATTGCTTTGTTTGTTTTTTGCAACCTGACGTTGACATTGGATATAGGCCAAGAGTATACGTCATTTTCGGGATAGTACATACATCTAGATTTGAAGACTATCGAACAAGACTCGTTAGCTCAGTAGGTTAGAGCACCGATATATAAAGTCACTTGACCATCGGAGGGCGGAGGTTCAAATCCTTCACGAGTCAAAACTTTTTGTCAAAACTTATTTTTTTACGATACTCTACTACTATTAGATTTTTTCTGCGTTATCTACATCTCTGTGTACTTCAATTTACTAAAAACACTGTACTTCCTGGATAATACAAATGTGGCTGTTATGATTGATCCTGAGCAAGTGTTAACTCCTTTCTGTTGTCTAAACTCCTAAGAAGTGCTCCCTGAGTCATGTCATAACTGATATTTTTAAGTGAATAGGCTTTTTTTTAAACGTTGCCCCACACTAGGAACTTCTCCGTGTCATGGGTGCGTTTACAATCATATAAACTCACATACACAAACGCCCAGACCCGGAACAACTACTTGTAGATCATACAAATATTTGCTCCGCCCGGGAATCAAACCCGCGACACGCAGCACCGCAGTCAAATCGCTCAGTCACTGCGCTAACCGTGCCGTCAAACTACTTCTAGGCTGCTTGCCTATCTTGCTTGACCATCGACCACATCATAATTGGCATCAGGAGATATAGTGGTCGAACCCGAGCATATCGCTATAATAAAAACAGGAGTAAAATATTTTCATCTGTGTGTTTTGAAAAGTGACGTAAAATCTGGAAAGCGGCCAGTGATTTACGTCATTCCGCGGATAGTGCATCTAGATTTGAAGACTATTGAACAAGACTCGTTAGCTCAGTAGGTTAGAGCACCGATTAGTCCAGTCATTAAAGCCCAAACCCGAAAATAATTAGTAACTTGCTGAAATTTTAGGGGGTTCTTAAGGAAGGTAAAATAACATACCGGGTGATTTTGCAGCGTTCTGGGGTGTACGGAAAGGGTTGAAAAGGGGTGAAAAGGGGTTTTTTGCTAATAACATTGCCAAAAAAATTAGTAACACGCTGCAAATTTGGAATAAGGTTGTTCTTACGGTTTTGTAACGTGTATTAAATTTGCAGCGTTTTGCAACATACGGAACATTGTTTTTTTTTAAAAACAGTGCAATTAGTTAAAAACAGGGGTAAGAAAATTAGTAACACGCTGCAAATTTGGAATTAGGTTTTTCTTACCGGTTTGTAACGTGTATCAAATTTGCAGCGTTTTGCAACATACGGAACATTGTCTATTATTGAAAAAACAATGAAATTATTTAATCACACGGGTGAAAAAAATTTGTAACTCGCTGTAAATTTGTAATTAAGTTGTTTTTACCGTTTCGTAACGTATATCGCACTGTTTTTTTAATAATAAACAATGTTCAATTTGTTGTAAAACGCTGCAAATGTGATATACCTTACGAAACGGTAAAAACAACTTAATTACAAAATTTACAGTGAGTTACAATTTTTTTTAACCCGTGTGATTAAATAATTTCATTGTTTTTTTAATAATAGACAATGTTCCGTATGTTGCAAAACGCTGCAAATTTCATACACGTTACAAAACGGTAAAAATAACCTAATTCCAAATTTGCAGCGTGTTACTAATTTTCTTACCCCTGTTTTTAACTAATTGCACTGTTTTGAAAAAAAACAATGTTCCGTATGTTGCAAAACGCTGCAAATTTAATACACGTTACAAAACCGTAAGAACAACCTTATTCCAAATTTGCAGCGTGTTACTAATTTTTTTGGCAATGTTATTAGCAAAAAACCCCTTTTCACCCCTTTTCAACCCTTTCCGTACACCCCAGAACGCTGCAAAATCACCCGGTATCTTATTTTACCTTCCTTAAGAACCCCTTAAAATTTCAGCAAGTTACTAATTATTTTCGGGTTTAGGCTTTAATGACTGGACTAGATATATAAACTCACTTGACCATCGGAGGGCGGAGGTTCAAATCCTTCACGAGTCAGAATTTTTAAGATACACTTTTGCGAAATTTTTAATATTTTTTTAAATCACGTGATGTAGAAACTCTTAGAAGCCTTTTTAGGCATCTCATCAAAGAACAAGGCTGTTTATAGAAGTATTATCACCAGAAAATACTACCCTGCCTGGAGCAGACAAACGTGGTTGTTTGTATCCCGGTAGTTATTATTAGTTTATAGTATCCTCAGTATTCTTCCACAGAATGATAATTCCCATATAGTGAAACAAAACAGTTTCGTGAGTGTTTTGAAAAGTGACGTAAAATCTGGAAAGCGGCCAGTGATTTACGTCATTCCCCGGATAGTAAATCTAGATTTGAAGACTATTGAACAAGACTCGTTAGCTCAGTAGGTTAGAGCACCGATATATAAATTCACTTGACCATCGGAGGGCGGAGGTTCAAATCCTTCACGAGTCATTATTTTTTCCCACGTTTTTATACACTCACTTTTCTTGTTTGTTTGTCGTTCCGGTTGGACTTTTGCAACTCAATTTTGAGGCACTTCCCCCGAAAAAAATAGTCACGTGACTTAAATCCAATATGGCGGACGTCCAAGATGGCAGACAGGCTATTTGAAATGCACACCTATGATATGGATATCAAATGAAAGGGTTTGCTGTCAGGAATACGAAAAAAATAGTCATGTGACTTAAATCCAATATGGCGGACGTCCAAGATGGCAGACTGGCTGTTTGAAATCCACCCTCATGATATGGGTATCAAATGAAAGGGTTTGCTGTCAGGAATACGAAAGAAATAGTCATGTGACTTAAATCCAATATGGTGGACGTCCAAGATGGCGGACAGGCTTTGAGGCACTTCCCGATAAGCTAGCAGGCTGAAATTTTCAGGGTAGCTTTAAGCCCGATGAACAAAGATAAAAATATATGTAATAAAATAATTAATAGATTTAAAAAAGTATAAAAACCCACGTTTTTAAATGTCCTAAAAATAATAAAATAAACCTGCGGGGCTGAGAGAGGGGCCACTCAAACGTGGGGGTGTATTTTATTTAAAGGATTATTTATGGGATATATTTACGCCCCCACGTTCTGAGTGGCCCCTCTCTCACGTGAGTTTTTAGATTTAATTAAATCTATTAATTTTAAAGACTATATTTATGTAGTTTTTAGATAGACCGCTACTCAGATCAAAGGACCGCTATGAAGATTTCTTAAAATGACATGACGTTTATATTTCCAGGGTAGTTAAGTAAGTCGCGGAACTGTATCATCAGGTAATCGTGACCCTGGAACATAAAGAGCTATTGAAAGAACACTCATTTTAGTCAGAAAAAGTCTGACCCGCCGAGGAAGGAGTCATTTGATGATTTTAACACTTAAAAAAAGTTATGTAAAGGCTTATTTTGCTTTGGATCCAATTTACCTTTCATCCCGAATCAAAAGTAAAAGGGGTAGGTAGTTGTACCTAGAGTAGAAATTTTTAATTGACACGAAAATCGCAGGCAAAAACTAGCTTCTCAATATTATTCTCATTAGTAGAGGTAGGTACTTAGGTGTACCTTAGGTATATCTTTGATCTAAGATTAATCTTACCAACAAGAGCAGAGGTTTTGATGACTAAATTAGTTGGACAATGATATAGTGATTATTTATTTTTTGCAACATTGTTCAGGTGACAAATTGCGCCTATTATCTTGTTATTTGTAACCTAACAATTGTCACATGAAATGATTGCTTTTTGTCGCCAAAACAAGTTCTTGGATTATATTTTAATCTGTTCGCTTAAAAAAACGTAACGTCTATCTGCCTGTCTGGGTTTAAGAGGATGACAGTTTTGTTAAAGAGAAACACTATTTAATCAATATATTCTTTGCTGGCTACAATGTTAATATGTACACGTACAGATTTCAGCTCAAATGACAATGCCAGATCCTGCCCCACCTTTCAGCCCAAGATACAGGAAATATAAACTAATGAAAAATATTAAATGAAAATAAGACCCCTGATTACATAATTGTTATTCTGCAAAAGATGCTTTTAAAAAGTTAGTGATAAAAGGATTTCGAAAACCCAAAAACCATTTCCTGTTTTCATCGCGGCCATGTGCGTTACGCATTAAGCATACCTACACGCAGAGAAAATGACAAATGACACCTTTTAATGTGTTATTGTTCGGATTTAAATATGCAATATTCAGTTTTAATAAAACATTATTTTCAATAAGTGTGTTTAACGAAAATAATGTTTTTTTATATAAATCACATTATGAATATAAACTCTTAAAAATATTTCACATTTGAGCATGAATGATTAGGTACAACGAAACGTCATTGACGCGGAAATACCTTAGTCAAAACATAGCCCTATCATAAAATCTGGACTGAGCACTTCAAGTTACCTAGTACCCAAAAATGAACCGTAATCGCCACCGTTTAGGTTTTTTTTGATTTGCTATAATTAGCATGACGAAAGAGAAGAGCAACTTGGATGGCGCTTGTCCCTTTCCTCCTATTCCCAGAAAGTAGTATGGATAGAAACAGTAAAATATAACTCTTACTTGCTAACCTTATTTACTTTTTCGGCTTTAAAATTGCTTTCAGGTTTATTTTTCAATATTCTTTTTTTATTTTTATTCGGGCTATTGTCGCCAATGTCCCTGATATTGTTGTGATAGACAGATCGGTGCGCCGCGTAATGATAAATAATCGATGATACCATCTCGCATGACGAGAACCTTCTGAACTGAAAGCTGAGAAATATAAATAAATGAAATATCTCAACTTAGCACGCGCGGTTGTCGGAGTGGGAATGTGAGCTCGGCTATCATTATGCCGATTTATCGTTACAGCCAATGGCCTGATGGCAAAGGGCCTCGACGAATACCTTTCGAGACTCTCTCTAGGTAGTTGGATGAAGGGCCTGATTTTGAAGGCAGTGTTCCTAAATACGGCCCGCATTGTGAGGAGGTTCCTGTTTCTGTAGCCCTAACCACCGGTAGTTTGGACCCCGCTCCCACACCGGCGGACTACTGTTTTTAAGTTTCTAAATGTTTTTTTATTGTTTTTATTAAGAAATATTTAAAAACGTAATAACATGTATTTTGGTTACCTACCCTATTCATCATCATCATCATATCAGCCGTAAGACGTCCACTGCTGAACATAGGCCTCCTTTGGACTTGTAGTAGGACCGGTTGTAAGCGGCCTGCATCCAGCGTGATCCTGTGGCCTTCATAAGATCGTCTGCCCACCTAGTGAGTGGACGTCCTACTCTGCGCTTGCCGGTGCGTGGTCTCCATTCGAGAACCTTACGGCCCCATCGTCCATTAGTTCTGCGAGCTATATGGCCTGCCCACTGCCATTTCAACTTGCTAATTCGTTGGGCTATGTCGGCGGTTACTTTGGTTCGTCTACGAATCTCCTCATTTCTGAGTCGATCGCGCAAAGAGACTCCGAGCATAGCCCTCTCCATAGCTCGTTGGACTTACTGAGCTTACTAATGAGGCCCATAGTAAAGGACCACGTTTCGGCGCCATACGTCATCACTGGTAACACACATTGGTCGAAAACTTAACGACTTGAGGCACTGAGGTATTTTGGACGAGACCTACCCTATCAGAAAGAGACAACTGGCCCCATCGGAGCTATCTCTCTCAGCACGTTTTTACGGCATGAGTGCTCAGTCCATTTCGTATATTGTTTGTGTATTTTATCCTTGTGTCAAAATGTCACAACTGGCATTATTGACAAAGTCATTTGATTTTTGGGTGGCTATTGTGTTTGTTTATTACAAATTATAAATGTGTTTGAATTATCTTACAGCTTCCACCAACATCTGTAATCCGTCAAGATTGTTAATATTGTATTGTGTGTGCTTTGTGGCTAGACCAGCATTGTGAAAATAGGGACGTGACGTTAACGTATGCTCGACATAGGTATCTAACCTAAATGTGATATTTTATCCAATAAAACAGAAACTGCACTTTTAAAGACATTTAATCATAATTTTAGTAATCACTGATAAAGGACAAATAGAATGCTACATTTGGTATAGTTGGAAGCCAACTTTTATTTGGTGGGTCATAGCTCTAAGTAGCAACTGGCATTGTCTTTTAGAAAATGTATGGACCCTATTGGTGTGCCTTGCGAAACACGGGAAACACCCGCGCAAGTACCCATACCATGAGTAATGTCATTACGATACTCGATCATCGATATCGACCGCGTTTGGCGCTCTAATTGGCCCACTCTAAGGTTGTATGAACTCTCAACCAATGAGAGCGCCAAACGCGGTCGATATCGAGTATCGTAATGACAACTCATGGTATAGGTACCTACTGAGCCCCATCATTACATTTAGCACTTTTGTAAACAGACTTTACTGTAGAGTTTCTTATGCGGAATAAGGGAATGAACACAAGAAAATGATGAATATTCCGTATGTTATTGTTTACATAAGTAATCTGTATTGTTTCAAAAGCTTCAAGTTTAAGTAAACAATGGCAGTGAATGTCTTTAACGGCCGAACCGACATAAAACAACTTGGTATTATCTATAGCCGACATTTTGACTTAAAAGGCGTCTGTTTCATCGCAGTTAGATGTATCTGACTACCTCGAAATATGAATCATTTGTTGGCTTCAACAGCGTGCGATTTCTTATTTTGGTTTTATTATGAATTTGCATATCTACTCTTTTGTTTGTCAAGTTGCAATTTCACGTTCTGTCGAGTTTGATCAAAATCGTCTCTCCAATCAGTAAAAAGTAAGAATTTCCCTTTACCCGTTCAATCATTAAAAAGCGAATTTCTTTTAACCAGACCCATCATCATGGTGGACGTCCTACCCTTTTGCATGAAGTGATTTGTCAGTTCTTTCATTGTACGCACAGCTAAGTAGTGTATTCTCTGCTCTTAATAGCTACAACTTCGGAGTCTTTGAATAGGTAAATAAGTTACAAGAGTGAATAGGTTACTTCTAGGCAAACGTGCTTCACCGTTGACCACATCATCGCTTACCAACAGGCAAGTTAGTGGTGCACGAGTCTCTGCTGATTAGCAGGATGCAGGTGTATACTTACCAGTGTTTTATCCACATCCAAAACCCAGATAGTACTGAGTAGAATAATTCGCCAACGTAAGATGGTTCTGCCTCATTGCAGAGCTAATGTTTTGCTTCAGAAATGAATCATTTGGAATATTGCTAAGTGGTCGTTTTAGACCCGTTGATGTGCCATTTTCACGTGTTGTTAAGTCATTATCGTCTGAACTATATTTTACTTACTATTCTATTACTATTCTAGTTCATCAATTTTCTTTTGTTACCAATGTTTTAAACCTATTTATGTCAACCAAAATAATAGCTAGAAAACAATGGATATGACACCTTAATAAATACCCAAATCATCACACATCTTTACTTTAATAAAAAGTGCCATCAACTCGTTGCACAAACTTGTAATCATATTATTAAAATTATATTAAGAGCAGGTATCTATAATGTCGCTTGTTAATGCAAAATGTCACATGACAAGATTAACAAGTGACTCACGATATGAAATAAATATATGTATGTATTTTTAAATACTTTTTGCATTCCAACCTTGATCGTGCGAATGCAAACGACTTTTTTGCATAAGTAGAGACAAAACCTCAAATTGAAAGTGAAATCAGAAACTTCCATAAATATTGATGAAGAAAAAATAAATAGTCTGTTGTTGTAAAACGTTGCACGTTAGTAATTACTCCTCTACAGGGATGCATTTACAAAAAATTAGACTAACGTCCAGAGGCCTTACCATGAGCTCTTATCGCGACCCAGTTAGGCTATAGGAAAGAGACAGAGCTATACAAGTCGTCTAGCGCCATCTCTTTCTCACAGCCTAAACTGAATCGCGTTAAGAGTTAATGGTAGGCCACCAGATCCTGAATAGCTACTTGCAAATCAAACAAATAAATATTTGTTCCGTGCCGGAATCGAACATGCCAGATGCAGCGCCGCAGTCATTCGCTCAAACACTGCTTACAAGGCATTAGAGTAGAGTGGTCATATTTTGGGTATTCCAGTTCATCTTTAATTCTTTATACTTTTCTTTTTTATTTCTAATCCGATATTTTATTTCTAATAATAATCCGACCCAACCTGACCCTTGCTGCCCATCTCAATAACCACACTAAGCCTAGGCCCGAACCCCACGGGGGGTGCCCTTAGTGATGTTCATTTAATGAACCTTTAGTTGTAAGCCCTGGCTGGGGGCCTTAAAGTAATTTTTGGCCACCACAGGATTGTCTGGTTGAGTAGCTACAACCTAGTAGAGAAGTTGAGCTACTAGAGGCCATGTCAAAAAAAAAAACTAATAACCCTATATGAAATCCTGGTTTGGTTATTTTTCTGGTGTACCACGGTACTGGGCCTACGGCCCGTGTCAAAGGGTGTTAAAGCTGCCCTGAAAGCTGAAGCCAGTAATAAACATGACGATTGTTATTGAGAGGCACGTGCGGGTAACAATGCTGCTTTACGATCTAAAATCTTTGCGCTTATACGTGAATAACTAAATGGGTAATCACCGCAGTGACTGGCATGTGCAGTAGGGCAAGTGATTCGAAATGCTGTCTATATGAGTATATTTTTTTAAACTATGTTTTGTATTGTTTAAAAGGGCTGTTAAGTGGAAGCTTCGCTGCAATACACAACGCTTCAATTGTCAAAGCTTAGTGTTAAGGCTATTATCAAACAGACAGGCGTAGCGGACGTGAGGCGTTTTGTCTGTAATGTATGGAATTGTTTGAAGCCAGTCACATAGACTATCGGATCGCTTTTGCTTTTCTATGTGACTGGATTCAAACAATTCCTTATATTACAAATAAAAACTCTTCGGATCGCATTCGCTTCGCTTGTCTGTTTGACTCCCTTTGAATAGTGTAAAACTCAGGAATAATGGCGTGGTAAATAATTGTAGACGGTATAAATGCAATCGGTTATATTTCCTTGCTATAACAAATTATCAGAATCTCATGGTAGGCACAACTCGTATTTTTCATGGGTGACGGCTGTCTGACAGGCAACCATAAAGTTACATGCTCTGTGGCAGCAACTGTCACATCATTTCCTGTAAATAAGACTCCTTGGTCACATCCTCTCCCAAGATCAGGCCTGATCTCGTGGAAGGATGTGACGGCATTGCTAGCGGCTTAGCAGGCTTGCTAAAAGGCTTTTGGCATTGGCTGGCTGGCTATGGCGGTCCGGCCAAGGCTGCGGTTAACTGGCTATGGCGGTCCGGCCAAGGCTTGGCTGCAGAGGCGATATCTGGCTAGGCGTTACATTCTAGCTGGCTCCTGTTAACTGGCTATGGCTGACTGGTCAAGACTGATCTGCAGAGGCGCTATCTTGCAAAGCGTGCGTTACATTCGGCCATCCTGTAAGCATTGCTCCCGCAATGAAGAAAACAAAACATGATTAGTGGTACAATCAACAAACCATGTGACGACGGAAACTCGGTCGACGGCCCTTGAGCAACTATAGATATTAGAGCTTCAATTTCTAGCTGCTGGTTGGTAAACTACTTGCAGTAACGGACATAGGTATGTGCTACACTCTCATATACCCCTGTGCGCGATGTCAGCTTCTCCTGGTGCACATCACTATCACATCGCGCGCTGCGGTCTATTTGATAGACCCCACCACCGCACACAGCGTTTAGGTGGATAGCCAATAAGTTAAGCGGATAGTTGAGCTCCTTGAGTTATGAGTCGGGTTACACGTTAACTGACAAATGCTTGCACTGACTGGACAGGTCCACTCAAATCTGAGCAGCTATTTGCCGCAATGTTTTAAGTACCTATTTCTCGTAAACAGAACAAATAGCATGCTGTTATTTAAGTCGTCGGTGACGTACACGTTCTCCAGTCGTGTCTCTGTGCGACGTAAGTATTGATAATAACAAATATTTGCATCTGCAGTACTGTTCAATTAATCTCTCCTCTGTTGACCGCGCGGATTTAGCGCTCACGCCACGCTGGAACTAAAGTTGGCTATGCTCTTAGCTACTGACAGCAACACTAACCAATCGTGCGGCGCAAACGGTGAGCGATTGGACGATCTCAAAGCCATCACGTCGAAGAGCTAATCGTAGAGTCCAGCGATGTGATTTCTTAATCAGAATAGCATAGCTGTTATTTGTGTATAAACTCTTATACACAAGTAACAGCTATAACAGATACCATGTTAAACCTGTTGTGTGACCCATCCCTAATTGTCATTATCAAAATATTGATTAACTAGACCTATCGAAGACCTATCGCTGTCATAACGTAAATCCGCAAGTGTACCCGCAGGCTAACAATTTCAACAATAAGACGTTATTTGCTTAAACGATTTACAACTAATAATCAAAATACTAATACCAGAACCGTATTTCTTACAAAAAATACTTCGTACTTCGTTTATTCATCAGGCCTACGTCCAGCTGTGTAGGTACTGCAATTGGCTGATATGACTGGCAAGCTGTAAGCTTAAATCTAGGTTCTTAGTACTGTTACGGTTTTCCAATGAAAAATTCCTTGCACAACCAGAGGATCGCACTCAGGCTTACACTCTGGTTCATCAATCACTCAACAACGCCATAAATGCTCTACGTTTAACCGATAAACGTTACAGCTAGAGCACACTACACCAATTCAGAATAACAGTGCAACTTAAGTACGACTCACACGATGAAATGAGTCCTGAGTTAATCGCAGCAGTTTACAGCACCTGCATCGACTGCAGAAGATCGTGACTATCAGCGAAGTCCCGATGCACCAATGTAGAACACGAATACTACATTAGCGACGTGGTCCTCGCCCAGTTTCGCCGCCTTGCTATAGAAACGACACCAACATGATCTTCCGACCTAAAATCATAACAAACAATATTAATGTCTCTGCTAGTCAAATAGACGTTGCCAATGCTGTAGCCCGCTCTCGTCTAGAATTTATTGTTCAAGTATTCCTCGTATTCCGGCCTTGCTCTCGGCAGCATTATAATTATATCATCGCTTCAGTGGTTTGATACTTCCATCTGAGAACAGCATTACGAAGAACATCACGTTGCATTGCATGATAAATATTAGTTTTCTCCAAGTCAACTGTTATTTTCAACGTTCAAATGCTCGTCTTGAGCAACAGAAAACAAAAATCTTCCAGATGCTTGAGAGTCCACAGTCAATATCTGTCTTCCTTTCCATTCCCCTTATAAAACGCTGGCGATACTACGCTTATACTTTGCTCGAATCGGTTCCCAGTAGATTGGCAGATGAGCATGTTGAACGGCTATCATTCTCATGAATCCACGTATACTTAGGGTCCGTTCAGACAATTTAAGATTTCTCAGGGGTTTCATCACAATCAACTGTTCGGCGGCTTTGTGTCTGTGCCCCATTTCACTAATGTGGAAATTCTCATCATCAGTTCAGGCTTCCCACAAAAATCGATCGTCAGTTCATCTCCAGCCTTCAATTGTTTTGTCAGATTTTTCGAGAAAACTGTTCGATGCCACTTCTGAATGTAAAACTCAGGAATAATGGCGTGGTAAATAATTGTAGACGGTATAAATGCAATCGGTTATATTTCCTTGCTATAACAAATTATCAGAATCTCATGGTAGGCACAACTCGTATTTTTCATGGGTGACGGCTGTCTGACAGGCAACCATAAAGTTACATGCTCTGTGGCAGCAACTGTCACATCATTTCCTGTAAATAAGACTCCTTGGTCACATCCTCTCCCAAGATCAGGCCTGATCTCGTGGAAGGATGTGACGGCATTGCTAGCGGCTTAGCAGGCTTGCTAAAAGGCTTTTGGCATTGGCTGGCTGGCTATGGCGGTCCGGCCAAGGCTGCGGTTAACTGGCTATGGCGGTCCGGCCAAGGCTTGGCTGCAGAGGCGATATCTGGCTAGGCGTTACATTCTAGCTGGCTCCTGTTAACTGGCTATGGCTGACTGGTCAAGACTGATCTGCAGAGGCGCTATCTTGCAAAGCGTGCGTTACAATAGCTTAAAGGTTTTTGTATGAAAAAAATGCCCTGTCGTATAAGAAAAGCTTCAGCATGGAGATCAAATCCTTATAAGGTAAATTAAAAAAACAATTAGCAACACAAAATTTCCGAACCCTGCTATGATCCTAATCACAGCGGGCTAAACGCCTCCTGCCGTAGGCTGTATGCCGCGCCGGTGTCGTGCGGTCCATTGGCCTCTACGGGGCCCCCGTGTGTGCCCTGAGCATCCGGACGCGACCACTAAAGTTGGTCGCATGCCAGAGGGTCATGGCTATCCGGATGATCCGGGGATACCGCACGATCGCCGGCGAATCGGCCAACCTGTCGCGACCGACGTCCGGGCACGTCGCAATCGCGGCGGTAAGACCCCTCTTTGAGGAGTGGCTATAGGCGTCATGGCGTCCTGACCTATCGCATGACGCAGGTCCTCACCGGACACGGAAGTTTTGGGAGGTACCTGTGTCTGATAAGAAAGGAGGAAACGCCTGGGTGTCACTACTGCGAGGATCGCCCGGAGGACACAGTAGAGCATACGGTGCAAGACTGCCCCGCTTGGGCAGAGCACCGACGTGTCCTCACGGCGGCGATAGGCGGAGACCTCTCGCGCCCGGTATTGGTCGCGGCCATGCTGCGAGGCGTGACGGAGTGGGAAGCGGTCGCCTCCTTCTGCGAAGCAGTCATGCTTGCGAAGGAGGAGGCGGGCCGCGTGAGGGAGAGGACAACGTCCTCCCTCCCACCCACAGTGGAGGACGCCCACGGCGACGGACGTCAGTCCGAGTCTGACAGTCCCTCCCGCCCTGCCCGGGGTGGGAGGACCCACTTGATGTTTTAACCACGCTAAAAAAAAACCCTGCTATGATTGAGTGACCAGTTTTTCCCAACTGTAGCGTTGCAGGGCTAGGTATCATGTTACGACTGCCAAAGAACTACGAATACAAGTCGGGACCATGTTGGGACCAATAGCTGCGTTTTTGAGACTTCCTTAGAGTTTTTCCTTCTTCCGTTTTTAATCTGAGTATGTAATTTGTCAGACGTCACGGCATCATGTACCGGCTCTTTTTCTCACATCATTCTTCGCACTATCCATCCATCTTTTGCCTTGTCTGCCACTTCCTCGCTGTATCTACTCTATCTACCTTTTCTTTGGCGTATATCTTCTTTGCAATAACGGCTAAATATAATATTCAAATATCTCTTAGACTTGACACACTGGTTCCACCTGCACTTGGCCATAAGTTTATTTCGAAGCACAACGCGAGCACTTGGAATGTTCGGATTTGATTGCACTTCGGTTTACAGTCAATTGTTTGGTTTTCGTCATCGATTCCGTCTGTTGAAGCATGTACTTGTGTTTTTGCTCTTTATAAGGAACTAGCAAACCCGGCGAACTCCGTTTCGCCACCAGATGGCTTCGTTTTTTTTCCTGAATTTTCTTTGCTATAAACCTCACGGAGCCCGAGACCTTTCCAACGAATGCAAAACCGTTGAAATTGTATAGCGTCAGGAAGGAAAACCCGACTTATTTTTATATAATAGACTAGCTGCTGCCAGCGGCTTCACCCGCTACAACTCGAAAATTATTCCACGGGAACATAAAATCGGGATAAAAACTATCCTATGTGTTAATCCAGGTTATAAACTATCTGTGTACCTATCAAATTTTAGCCAAATCCGTTCAGTGATTTTTGCGTACACATACACATACACATACATACATCCTTACAAACTTTCGCATTTACTTATAATATTAGTAGGATTAGTAGGATTGCGGAGTAAAAGACCAAATATGGCAGTAGGTATGTATGTATCGCTCGCGGGACTGTCTCATCAAAGAACCGTGACCCTGGAACGTAAAGGGCTATTGAAGGATCTTCGGGGGAGGACTCATTTGATAATTTGATCCGACAAACAAAACCATATGTATAGGTATTGAGGAAATTTGCTTCACTTCGAATTATCGTGGACGCCTAGTTTGGTACGGTTACTAAACGATAAACTGTTGCGCTGATCGTCGCGGGTTCGATTCCCGCATGGAACAAATAGATACTTGTATAACAAATAGATACTTGTATAACAAATAAATACTTGTATAACAAATAGATACTTGTATAACAAATAGATACTTGTATAACAAATAGTTATTCCGGGTCTGGCTTATTGTGTATTATGATTCAATTGTTTGTGAAACATAATAGCGCAAAAATGCTGTATGTCTATGATTGCGCCTTGCTAAAATATTTGCAACGTCTTGTACCTATGTTTATTTTCATTATAAGAGGATAAGAATACTCAGATAAAAACAGAAAATAATGTGGGAAAGTATCAACACACACGTTATTTTCTTGAAACATCCCCAAAAGGGGTGTTTATCGACTATAGCCAGTAGGTAGTCAATCAATTTACAGAGTATGAAGAGCCTTCTTTCAAATAATTACATAGTTATAGAAAACAAGTTTCTTCTAGGTAATAGAAAAAAAATCCAATTACACTCTTGCTCGACTTTTAAATCTAGATAAAAATATCGATAGATTTAGTAACTACACATGAGGGTAAAACCGTCCAAGTGCGAGACGGAATCCAGTACGAAAGGTTCCGTACCATTATCAATAACAATGGCAAAAAACCATGTGTGTTGTATGGGAGCCCCTTAGATAATTACTTATTATGTTTGAAAAAAGGGATGATGTATTCGCATAACAACAAATACAATCATCATCTCTGAAAATGTCAACTGTCTAATTATTATACGTTTCATAAAACAGGCGGACAGACAAACAAACATACTGACGGACAGACGCAAGGACGACTGTCTTAGTAGGTTAGGTAATAGGGTCCCGTGTAACACTTTAGATACGGAACCCTATAACCTACAAAGTACGCTAACTGCAGAAATAGTTGCATACTATGGATTTAATAGTTACACACTCAGATTTAAATTACGATACCATATATCTTAACGTTAGGTGCATAATAAATGCAAAAAAACTACATCCCGTGTGAATCTGTGTCGGTCCAGCGAAAGCTATGCTTAGTCTATATGCTATGCTAAGCTATAATATACAGGGTGATTGTTTCAAAATCAATGATGCAGTTTTAGTTTTCGTCAAAAACGACCTCGAGACTCCTTTCAACATTTTTTGATATTCCTCATAGTTTAGGAAATAGCCATCCACACCCAGATGAAAAATTCACCCTGACAATCCACACTAACGGCATTTCCGATTTAATGTGGCCCTAGTGTAAAAATCAGCGATAATCATTTATCTTTTTAAAACTTTGGCCCCCACCATGAATTACTCTTGTATCGTGGGTGCGTTCAAACATTCAAACTTATACTCGTACATATACGCAAACATCCAGATCCGGAACATTTATCTATACAACGTCAACAACCGTGAACGCCATGAACTATCTGGTGATGTAGATCATTTTAATACTTGTTTCATGCGAGACAAGGTTTGAACCCGCGACAAGCACGTAGTGGTGCGCCAAACCGCGCCGTCTATTATCCGTATCACCATCTTTTTTTAAAAAGAAAATTGTTGCCCTTGTCTTATTACGACCTGCTTTAAATATATTTTCCTTTAGGTACCAATCGTTATTTGCCTAAGAACAATTTTGTTCACAAATCACAATGAATATCATTTCGAAGTGAATAAAAGATAAAAACGCCTGTAGTAATTTTAACAATTCAAGTCACTAACTTGTGTTGTAATGCCTTGCATTATTGGTTTTGGAGATAAAATATCAGCAGCCAGTTGCGATGATAAAACTTATGATTCTATCAGTTCTGGTGGCCTACGATGACGTCATAAAGCCAGTGTGGGAGCGAGACAAAGCTATACAAGTCGTCTAGCGCCACCTCGTTGACACTCTGGAATTGCTCTCGCCTCTCTCTTTTTACCCGACAGAAATGCGTTATTGCCAAATATTAGCCGTTATTATACATCTGTTGTTGAACACTTGTTTTAAAAAGTGTAACTGCAAAACTACCCTTTTAACAAATTCCGTCTATCAGTTCTTTTAGACAGACACGAGGAGCCCGTGGCTAAAAAAAATACAGCCGCACAGGCCGCTCTTCCGGGTTAAGGCGTGCTTGCCGAGGTTGCTCTGAGGATGGGTGACCATCTGTCATAGCGAGTTTCCTCCGTGCCTCGGAAAGCACGTAAAGCCGTTGGTCCCAGCTGTCATTAGTAGATCTTTAACAGTCGTTACTGTTAGTCAGAAGCTGTAAAGTCTGACAACCAGTCTTACCATGGGGTATCGTATTGCCTAGTTACTGGGTTGTGGAGGTCCGACAGGCAGTCGCTCCATGTAAAATACTGATACCTAGCTGCATCTGGTTCGATTGGAAGCCGACCCCAATATAGTTGGGAAAAGGCTAGGCAGATGATGAGTTCTTTTAGACAGAATTTAACTTGTTTGTTGTAAGACCTAAGACGGTAGCAGTTTTGGCCCCCCCCGTAAAGGTCCCCCAGGTATGGTAAACTTCAGAAAACTCACTCCCTTTGTTAGTGACATTACTACAACAGGTTTTTAACCGACTTCAAAAAAAGGAGGAGGTTCTCAAATCGGTCGGTATGCTTTTTTTTTATTTTTTTTAATATGTATGTACATCGATTACTCCGAGGTTTCTAGTCCGATTAGTGTGATTTTTTGTTCGATGCAGTATACTTGCAGTGTGGTCCCATAAAGTTTCTCAAGTCTCATTCGGAAGTCGGTGGCAAAAAGACAACGAAATAAAAAAACAAAGCCACCGACTTCGGAAAGAAAAGTTATTTTGTAGGTTATTTAACCTTTTTTTTGTGGTTGTTTTTGAAGGCGGTTAATTTTTTTTTTCAAGTTTTTTTATTTAAAGATAGGTTCGCGTTTTACCACTATCTCGCCTGATGGAAAGCGACGATGTGGTCGACGATGTAACCGGACTAGAAGTAACCTGTTCACTCTTTACTTGAAGAACTCAAGGTTATAGCTGTCGGGAAATACAAATACAGGGAAATTTCCAGTCCTTAGCTGAGCGAGTGAGGTGGTGAGTTTTTTTTTAAACTGGCTGTACGACTGTCGGTCAGATCTGTCCGACAGTTGTGTGCAGATATGTAAGATGTCTAGCTTATAGCTGGCAGTGGAACACACCTGAATCCAGTCTATAACGAGTCGTTTATCGATCTGGTTTAATTAAAATCTGCGGCAGATGGTGCAGCTCGGCCATTCATCAATAAGATAGGACTGATTGACGTAGGTAAAGTACTGTAGTGTGTTGCTATGTACTTTACGGATGTGTATCTATTTTAATGGAGAGTTAAAATAATTTTTAATTTTCTTTAGAAAGTCTACGGGTCATAAAAAGCGACGGGTAGCACTCTAGAATGCGTGACGTCGATTTAGAAGCTGATTTTTTTTTCTGTATAGAGCTCGACATGTAGAACGATTTACTAAAAATTTGGTAGTCCGAAAGAAAGATCATCAAAAAATATTTGATCCATATTTTTTTTCTATTGTTACTTACACCAAAATTACGAAGAAACAAACGCTTCTAAAAATCATAAAACGTCAGTCCGTCTGTACCTATAATTTTACAAGCGTTATGACGTCCCATTCCCGAATTCCGAAGACTGTTACACTTGCCATTATTATATTGATAAAAAAAAAAAAAAAAAAACAAAAGATACGGGTACACTATTTTTTCATATTTAACTGACGACGCATTAAACCGATTTTCAATTTAATTATGCCGTAAACTTAGGGTACCGTGGAATGGGGTGTCATTGATCAATTTAAAAATTCAAAGGGCTGTATTTTCTAAAATACAAAGGTACCGAAGACGAAAAAAAAATTGGAATATCGGTTTTTACTATACAATCGATACAATGAATTAGATTCTATTTTAAATGAATAATATGTCGATGAAAAATATAAATGTGAGTGGTCAATGTTAAACCGTAAGTGGGGTTACTTTGATACCCCCTAATATTTTCACGGCAAATGATAGTAACCCCTTTAAACGTTATTATTTCGAAAGAACAAAAAAAATCGGCTAAGTGCAAAAAAAGATATTAATTTTTTTAAAGTTTAGGGGTGACATTGATCAAGGCAAAAAAAACTTTTTGAAAAATCACCTTTATTTTAACGTTTCATTGAGATATATTAATTGTAAAAACATAATTAGAAACATTAAGCAGTCAAAATCTTAAATGTTAAGTAAAAATAGAAAAAAATCACTACTAGCTACTGCTCGTTCTAACACGTCTTCATTAGAATTCCGATAGGCGCGAGCGCCTAAACGCTTCATATATGTTCTTGGCATAGCGCTGAAAGTAAAAAAAAATCATATAAAGCAGCCATCATTGCAAATATATTGATAATATATGTTAAAAATGTCATGGGGTGAGATTGATCAATGACCAAAGTAACCCCATGCCTGTGATCAATGACACCCCGTATAGAAAATAAACCACCACTGAATGAAATTTTGGAGGTTAAAATACAAAAACAACTTCTTTCTCAAGCTAATTAAACACATAACAACATAAACTATCATTTTTTCTAGCAACTTGCATATCCAATCTGGTACCCTGGAAGTTATTTTAACCCCTAAAATACTTTAAACACAATACTCACAGTTTTTTATGAAAATCTCCGGTAGTGATCTGTTTGTACGTGCAGCGCTTGGGCAATGTCAAAGAGTGACACACAGTGCTGCCAATGCAAAAGACGAAATTTTTCGGTTGCGTCCAGAAATTAAACAATTCCTGTTTTAAAAAAATATAAAGTTTTTATCAATGTTACCCCGTGAATCAAACTAACCCCATTCCACGGTACTTTACTGATAATTAAATTAGAATCGATTTAATACATTTTATATCGGTTTAATTGCATTTCATATCTGAACATAGACTTACAATCTTACATCTTTATACATATACACATCCAGAGTGAATATAAACAATGTTTATTTCTGACCGACTCCCAAACGGTCACCATCCTAACCTTAGAGCATTGAACTTAACCGACTGCGTCAAATGGAGTGATGTGTTTGTTTGGACCAAGTGATTTATAATGCTGTTAATATGAATGTTCCAGCTGTTTTAGTAAATTGGTTTTCCAGGTGTGAAAATTCAAGATGGCACATCTCTAATTTTTAACGCAGTGGGTATTTCCTTGCCTAAGTTTGGCCTATATGATTATTTGCCAGAATTTGATCCTTATTATCAACACTATCGAATGGTGAATCATAGAGGGTGTTATTTTTTTTCTAAAATCTGCGTTTTCGATTCCTGGCCAGGATTATTGATTTTTCTAAAATCCAATGATGCAGTTTCAGTTTTAGTTAAAATGGGCTTAGAGACTCGTTTCAAAGTTTTTCGATATTCCTCATAGGTTTGGATATAGCCATCCACGCCCAGTTGATAAATTCATCCTATAAAATAGTTTTGTCGTATAGTATTTTTGCAAATTCTGTTTTATTTTCTGTATCTAGATTAATTGAATAAATGATTAACAAGTAGTATGTCGCCGTGGGCTTGGTCTTAATGTCATAACTAGCGGACAAGGCCAAACCGCATTTCTATTAGAATTCCACATTATGCTATAAATCTGGGTCTAGATTCTAGACTTGTTTCGATTGTGACCTAACAACTAGTTTGTTAATGTCACTCTATTTTAATAATCTGTTCATGTATATTGATACATACACTATCTCTCTATACATGTACCAGCTATCTATTTGACAAGTTAGTTTGCTCAAAAGTAAATCTATGATCCCTTGTGACTGAACATTAGCAACTTTAAAGATAAGCTAAGTCGAATCTCTTTGTTGCGGGACTTACCGAATTACCGTGACCCCGGAACGTAAAGGGCTATTGAAGGACACCGTGGATTTTAGTCAGTACGAGTCTGACAGTCCCTCCCGCCCTGCCCTGGGTGGGAAGACTCATTTGATGATTTTATCACGATAAAGAAAAGTGAATATTATAGTAACTTTAAGATAAGCTAAGTCGAATCTCTTCAAAGTTAGGCTGAACTGGCTTCTTCTGGGTAAGCTCGCTCTGACCTGGACTAGAGTCAGGTCCTGGTCTTTTCATAGATGAACTGAGATAGTTAGACAATTGAAATTTTCATAGATGGTGTATTTCTGTTGACGCTTTCACATCAAATACCTACTGAAAACAGTATAAAATATGGGGCTATAAACAAAAGACATGATTTTTGCCGTTTTGATACTAAAAGCACGGCTAAAAGGTTCGGAGTACTTCGTGGGCTAGTCCGACTCGCACTTAGCTGGTTTTTGCGTGGTAAAATCATCAAATGAGTCCTCCCGCCTTAGGTGGAGCGGAAGGGCTACCAGACGCGTACTGACTGAAATCCACCGTATTCCTTCAATAGCTCTTTGGATTTCAGAATCACGGTAACCTGTTTAGATAGATAGATAGTCCCGCGACCCCAGCAAGACAGTGGCACCCTGGAACGCAAAGAGCAACCGAAGGAACAAGGAGATTATGGTCAGACAGTCATTTCAAAGCCATACACGGGGAGGGTGTGACCAAGTGAAGATTTTACACGAAAAGAAACGATTATTTTCTCAAATTCACTCATGCTTCTTAATTCTGTATGAATAAATCGCTCATAGCATTGTTATATCGAAAAATCGTGTGGAGTAAACATAACCATGATGATAAAAAAATGTGGTTTTTATCATAATATTTATGTTATCACAAAAATATTTTTTGAGGTATGTTTGATTTCATTTGGAAATGTTATTGTCTTCAGTGCAAAATATTTACTGAAGAACGAACGCTCTGGTTTTTTTTACGGCATAATTCCGCCGCACTTTTCCTAATCGACTGCGACACCTGTGCGCTCTAAATCATTATGTTTAAAAAAAATAACTTTTAACTAATGACTTTTTAGACCTATGTATCCTGCTTACTATGTAGTACGAATTTAAATTCAAATCAGTACATTTATTTCGAAAAATATGAACTAGAAAGTTACTAGTGGTAGTTCAAAACACATTATGTACGGCAAAAGGTACTACATATCTATAAAAAGCGTGTATCAATATAAATGGGCTATTAAACAATAAAAAACTCCTGCTCCACTATCCTTTATGATTATTTTCGATGCGGGATTAAAGGGATAATTTACGTTTTTGGTATACATTGACGCGTGCGTGCCTATGTACAAATCTTCAATGGATAGATAGTGCGATAGTCGCCTGGATGGATACTAAAGTCGTTATCTGAGACTTGAGTCGCGTTGTGTACGAAGTGCCGGGACTTAGTCGATCTTCGGTCCGTTTTAGGGTGGATAAGCAGCAAAACTTATATTTACCCAAGTTCGGTGAAGTTTTTCTAGAAATACGAATGTATAATTTTTCCATTCATAATTTTGAGCTAAACCAAAACATGTTTGCATTTTTTGAATGGTACGCTAAGAAAGAGATTCATATTTTTTTCAATGTATACAAACGTGCGTATGACTCTGATCATAACAACACTTTATTTATTTTATGAAATAACAGGAAACAGACGGGGCTTGTCATTTCATGATAGTAAACAACATTGTATTGGGGGCGAATCAACAAGGTTGCTCTCCGTTTTTATCATGTTTTCATCAGGAGATAGGTCAGTAGTACAATATTATTGCCAACCAGACTTATTTCCTTGCCATACTTTGGTCTCGTCGCTTTAAAACAGCCGTATCTTTAAAGTTACGGCCCACTTGCCAAGGTTGGTCTGTGGATGGGTGATCATCTTTCAAGTTTCCTCCGTGTCTCGGAAAGCACGTAGTATAGCCGTTCGACCTTAATGCCTTATCGTCGTTACTTTTAGTGAGAAGCTCGACAGCAGACGGCGAGTCACCTATTACTCTCCATCCACATGCCTATAAAAGTGGGTAAAGTTCTTATAGCATTTGAGGAGGAATACTCACGCAAGCCTTATAGGCGATGGTGATAAGGAGCCGAGAGCAGCAATAACAATGTTCACGTGTATCGAACGACGTTTTTCAATAAACTTCTGAAAAGTATTGAAAAAAAAACTTGAGAAAGGTGTCAAGGGACACCCGGATGGAACGAAGTTACTGTATACACTCAACAAAAATAATCGTCGCGACTCCACTCCACTCCAGTCCGGTCCGGTCCGGTCCGGTCCGGCGCAGTCGGATAAAAGTGTCGTGCCAAATTTTCGTAAGAATTTTTTCCGTCCAGCCCCCTTTCACAACGCGCGATAAGGAACTTCGTTCCAATACATGTTTATTAGTTACAATTAGTTTAAATGGAAATAGAATCCATACGGAGTCAGAATCTAAACATTGGGCAGGGGGCTAGTATGTAAATACATTATTATCAGATATAATTTAAATGTGAATAAGTTTACACTTTAATGTGAATTGAAAGATAAAATGGAAGCAGTAACATTAGCCGACGATCATCGCCATTTTGTATGTTATTGGTGTCGTTAAAACATTTAATTGACACATTGATATAAAATACTTGTGATTTTATCTGCAGTGTGGAATGTTTAAGAAAATTGTTAGCTGTGTAGTAATAGTGGATTCAATTCTCTCTTGTGCCCGGGATACACGAGGCTAGTTTTCAAACCAGGACAGCAATTATGGCTGACTTACAAAATTTTTAATTTGTGAAGTTAAGCTAGTTCTCTATAGGTACAAAAAACCCCAGTCTCTACTCTGTTAGCTTATTATCCTTTTTTTTGACACGGGTTGGTCAATGGCCGGACGGCGAGCTACCCATTATACCTTCTTGTCCTGAAGCAGGCCTCAATCAATGCCGGTCGCGAAAGGTCGCCGAGTTAATCTCACCTTTTTTTTTTTAGCGTGGTAAAATCATAAAACGCTCTTTGAGGCGCGCGTGGGACAAAACGCGCCGTCGATCCGGGCATGGTCCATGGTCGGGCAGCGAGTTGCCCTTTACTCGCTGCCCGCATGCCCGCGCCATACGGTGGCCGGAGATCGTCTGCTGACGTCCGACGCCGCGGGCGCCTACCACTGCGGTTGGGGCGGAGGGAGGACGCTGTCCTCTCTCTCTCGTGGCCCGCCTCCTCCTTCACGAGCATTACTGCTTTGCAGAAGGAGGCGACCGCTTCCCACTCCGTCTCGCCCCGCAGCATGTCCGCAACCAATGCCGGGCGCGAGAGGTCTCCGCCTATCGCCGCCGTGAGGACACGTCGGTGCTCTGCCCAAGCGGGGCAGTCTTGCACCGTATGCTCTACTGTGTCCTCCGGGCGATCTTCGCAGTGGTGGCACCCGTGCGTTTCCTCCTTCCCTATCAGACACAGGGACCTCCCGAAACTTCCGTGTCCGGTGGGGACCTGCGTCAGCCGATAGGTCAGGACGCCGTGACGTCTCTCCAGCCACTCCTCAAAGAGGGATTTAATCTCACCTTAGCTTTAATATTAAGTAGTTATGGTTTTGGATTTGTCTCTGACGCCAGTTACTGGGGCGAGTTACCGGCGCCAGTAACTTGCTCCAGTAACTCCCTCCAGTGACTGGCGCCAGTAACTCGCTCCAGTTACTGGCGCCAGCAACTCGCTTCAATACTGGCACCAGTAACTCGCTCCGGTAATTGGTTTCAGAGACTGGCTACAGTAACAGGCGCCAGTAACTAGACCGAGTAAGAAATAAAGAACATGCATTAATACATTGATTTTTTCACCATCCAAATTTTGATTTTTAATCTTTGGCGAAAATCATTGAATACGTGTTTTTTCTTTTTGTATCTCTCAATACAAAAACATTGAGCAATCACGTCACAAAGTTATCGATAAAAAACCGGCCAAGTGCGTGTCGGGCCACGCACAGTGTAGGGTTCCGTAGTTGCCCATCAAAATACTTATGCGAACTAACTAAACTGATTCGCTGAATTTAATTTTAAAAAGAAGAATTTTCAAAATCGGTCCAGGCGTCTTTGAGAAATCGAGGAAAATACATAAAAAAAGCCTACGACGAATTGAGAACCTCCTCCTTTTTTTGAAGTTAGTTAAAGTTAGTTGACAATAAAAACCTACCTATCTCCAAAACATACCCACCTATTATAGCTGTAAAAATAAAGTTGACAAATTTACATTTGCAGTTGAAGAACATGTTCTCCGATACATTTTGTTTAGGAAAATATGTTATCCAAGTACGTTTTATAAGTTGGTCGACTATTACTCGTAAACTTGTAAAGCCTACTTAGTCATGATAATTTTCTTTTAAACTTCGTTATATATACTACTCTTGTGAATTTATTCACACCCCCAAACATAACCGTTTAGCTGGTAGAGGGGGGGGACACTCGAGTCGAGCAAAAATTAGCACTTTAAGGCTTAATATTTCACAAACGGATCTTTTTATCAAAAAGTTGTAAATGTAAACTATAAATATTTTTTAAAGGCCTATTTAATGATACCCCACACTAAGGGTTACGCGAGAAAAAAAAAACATCCCCACTTTACGTGTACAGGAGGTACCCTAAAAAAAATATTTTACGAGATTTTATTTTACCACTTTTTCGGAGCAACAAATCCGTATATTTACACCAAATTACAGCTTTCTAGTACAGGGCGTCTCTGAGCTAAGCTGCGGACAGACGGACGGACGGACGGACGGACATGGCGAAACTATAAGGGTTCCTTGTTGACTACGGAACCCTAAAAAGTTGATGAATCTGGACACCGCGCTGTGATGTGTCGCTCAGGTGTAGCGGGGCGGGGCGAGGGGTAAGCGGGGTGCGCTCCAGTCTGCCTGTTTCATGCGCCGGCAAGTGTAGTATCATTAACGTTTAGCTTTGTGACCACGAAGAGCGGATAATTCCTATGAGAAAATGATTTAATATGAAAATTTGAAGTATCGATTTTTTTTTCAAAAATGGGGTTATTGGTTGATACCTAATGCCAAGAAAAATTTTGGACGGTGGTAAAAAAGTTTTCCTGTATAAATATCAATTTTATTCAAAACCATAACCAAGTCACTGATTTACGGCAGTAAAGCAGGTGTAGATTGCAGTGGGTGCATAAAGAAAGGGTTAGTTACGGCACTGCTAATGTAAGCTACATACAGATTAATATGTCAGTAAGTATGTATTTTAATGAGCGTCTTTTAACCAAGATTAGCCATCAGCAAATAAATTCTTTTGGACAGCATCTTACAAGTGAGCACAAATATTTCTTATCTCCTCAATATCACGATCACCACCTAATCGGCTCTTAGATCGCACACCACACTCTGATAAGCAACGCAGTATCAAATATCACCACAGCCCCGTCAATAACGGTGCGCCGGCGCAGCGCCGTCACTTCGGGACACTTCGGGGAACTTCGGCGCCAGTCGGATGACCCGTTGGACTAATTGTCGCTGATCAGCTGGTAAATAGTGCGAGTGTAATTATTTGAACATGACTTTGATGTCATAGAGTAGGTAAAAAAGTAGCTGTGAAATTACAGTAGGTAATGGGAGGTTTCACGCAAAGCTCGGCTCAGATGGCGCTACCAGCGCATGATGTCGTTTACTGTATGATTTTTTTACTTAAAATATTTTTTACCTATGAAAAAAATTTATTACTGTATGAATATTACACTACAATATAACTACACACTCGAAGCTACACTTGAACGTTGTTTACGTTATGCGCTTGTAGCGCCACTTACGGCAAAAACTGGCAGTGAAACCCCCTATTTTTTTTTAACTATTAATTAATGTAATTCAGACACAATGCAAATTGTTATATGAATAAATGAATATTTGCATTGTTTCAGTTATTTTATGCTTGCCTTGCAAATTGTTCTTCTATCCGTGCCTCGGAAACCATGTAAAGCAGTTGGATCCGGCTATCATTTGTGGATCTTTAATAATAGTTGCTGTCAGTCAGAACCTCGAAAGTCTGATAACCAGTCTTAGCAATGCGTTTCGTTTTACCCAGTTACTGGGTTTTGGATGTCAAAATATAGGCAGAAGTTCCATCTAAAATACTGATATTCGGCTGCATCTGGGTCGACTAGAAGCCGATACTAACATACCTGGGAAAAGGCTAGGCAGATGATGACCGAAAATCGTGATTTCCTCTCGTTAGTGTTGTTGTTCGGTATCGGGCCTACCCTAAGCAATGTTTTGGAGTGCATTTTAAAGTTATAACAACATTACTTTGAACATTACTTTGAGGAGCTCGTGGCTAAATAATTACAGCCGCACAGGCCGATCTTCCGGGTTAAGCCGCGCTTGCCGAGGTTGGTCTGTGGATGGGTGACCATCTGACATAACGAGTTTCCTCCGTGCCTCGGAAAGCACGTAAAGCCGTTGGTCCCGGCTGTCATTTGTAGATCTTTGACAGTCGTTACTGTGAGTCAGAAGCTCATAAGTCTGACACCCAGTCTTACCATGGGGTATCGTATTTCCCAGTTACAGGGTTGTGGAGGTCCGACAGGCAGTCGCTCCATGTAAAATACTGATATTCAGCTGCATCTGGTTCGACTGGAAGCCGACCCCAATATAGTTGGGAAAAGGCTAGGCAGATGATGAACTTCATACATTACTTTACCACCTTTATCCCGGTTTTCAGACCTATCCTGCAGCTTTTGACTTCCAAAGCAAGCTTTCGCTGCCATGGACAGTCGTATACTAAAGCCCAATCGCAGTACACTAAATAGTTTACTAAGTATTCATAAAACGCAATGTCGTGTAATAATCATTGTTTGTATTAGTCATCTACATTATTTTAATCTATATTATTCCGCTATCGTTGCTACATAGAAAGTTGAAAATCCATTTACATGATACGACTTTTTTTGGGAATAATAAAAGTAAAAAAAAAAATTAGGTTTGCTTATCTCCGCTCTACTCATATAGGCTTCGCCCTACTGATTATCGGCGTCGCTCTACTTATTATTGGCGTCGCCTTCCCTACTTATTATTGACGTCGCCCTACTCATTGTTGGCGTCGTCCTACCCATAATTGGCGTCGCCCTACTCATTACAGGCGTCGCCCTATTATTGGCATCATCGTACTCAAAAACGACTAGGATACGACGACGATAAATCGTAACCACTAAAGGAATCCAAAACAAGTTTAAACTCACTGGCTTGTTCACGAAACAAACTACAACTGGCAACCTGCGAAATCTTACTAGTTTTGTTTTATAAATGCGAAAGTTTGTAAGGATGGATGGATGTTTGTTACTCTTTCACGTGAAAACTACTAGAAAGATTTTGTTGTAACTTTACTATACGACTTCTTGATGTTCCAGAGGTTACGTGATCTCTTATGCGTGCTCATCACACAAACATTTGTCCTGGGTGGGAATCGAGCCCACGACCTCCGGCATAGCAGTCAGGGTCACTAACCACTAGACCAACAGGCCTGTCATATTCAGCCAGTCAGTTTATTCATTACAAACATACACAAAAATACATGTATGTATGTTCTGTCTTTGAGCAGTGTGTGTGTCTAGAGCAGTGGTGGCCCAGTGGTATCGGTCCCGACTTACGAATCGTAGGTCGTGGGTTCGATCCCCGCCAGGCGCATTACTTTGTGTAATCTATTTCATCACCACTGCTCTCAAAACGGTGAAGGAAAACATCGTGAGGAAACCGGCATGTCCTAGAACCAAAAATTCGAAGACATGTGACATCTGCTAACTCGCACTGGGCCCGTGTGGTGGATTATGGCCCACTCCCTCTCACAGAGAGGAGGCCTGTGTCCCAGCAGTGGGAACATTATAGGCTAATGATGATGATGTTCTGTCTTCATAATATTAGTGCAGAGAATGCAGATATACCATTCCCCGTATTTTCGCGTTCCCTAAACGGCTCTTCTGGCCTTAATTAATTAGTATGTACTTATTATAGAAGTATAGGTAGATAAATTAACGCGGGTGAAGACGCGGGCAGTAGCTATATTGGAAATTTCCAGCAGATTATGGATTTAGTTACTGATATGGAGCGTGATGTTTCAGCTTTCTGATACCTTGTCAAGTAGCGGCTTATTATGTCTATTTATGTTCGATTGGGTGGATATAGATTGGATGAACAATATAATACTGTTTAAGTGGGCACCTACCTAGGTATATTTACTTTTAAAATGTAATTATGGCGCCGAAACGTGGTCTCTTGCTATGGGTCTCAGTAGTAAACTCAAGATAGCCCAACGAGCTATGGAGAGGGTTATGCTCGGAGTCTCTCGGCGTGATCGAATCACAAATGAGTAAAAAGTTGCAAACATAGCCCAACGAATTAGCAAGTTGAAGTGGCAGTGGACAGGCCACATAGCACGCAGAACTGATGGCCGATGGCGCCGTAAGGTTCTCGAATGCAGACCATGCACCGGTAAGCGCAGTGTAGGACGTCCACCTGCAAGGTGGACAGACGGTCTGATGAAAATCATTGTTTCGCTCTGGATGCAAGCTGCTTCCAACTAGTTCTATTGGAAATCAATAGGGGGGCCTATGTTCAGCAGTGGACGTCCTTCGACTGATAATGATGATGATGAAACTGAGTGTAGACAACTGAAGCCCAGGCATGAGTCCACGTTTTTGTGACGTAACGTAAACGCGATTTTTTACGTTATTTTATGGACAAAAATAGTTCCTCGTTTACTCGAGGCGCTTTTTCATTTTCCATACAATTTATATCGAAGATAGATTAAATCCACTGTTGGTAAAATACGGAAATCTTGTGCTAAGGCTAGATGTATGCTTTACTTAGTATTCTGGCGTTACAACCTACCCTCATAAGAGAAAGGCTTGACTTTATAATAATAATATAATAATAATTGTTTATTGAGTCTCATAAATTAACATAAAAAAAATGTGATTGAAACAGCCCCAGTAAGTAGTTAACAACACTTGTGTTGGGGTTGCCTCGCTCCTCCCCTGAATTTCTAAACAGCATCGAGACTGACAATTAAATTAATGCCAAAATTATAGTTTACATTATAATTTACAAATATTAATAATCTAAATTTAAATCAATACAATTTATGATAATGAAAACAAAATTAAAATCAAAATCGAAGCAAAATTCAAACAAACAACAATACAATTTAAAAGGAAAATAAATCAATATAAAAGTCAGATCTAGTATTAATTTTAATTACTTTATGTTTGTATATTCTTTACCTAAATTCCTTGACTGACTTTGCTACCTCATACTTCTCTCTCATGTCCCAATCAGCGTAGAAAGTGATATGAAACATGTAAACAGAGTCAAGTCGTGATATAATTGACACACCGCCATGATTGTCGCGTGATAACAACAGTATGCTAAGGGCATTTCATATTTGTTACTCTTTTGACGTACGGTAACGCACGATTTAACACGTAAATGACATAGTGTCTTAATTTGTTTTAATTACTAGTGACAGTACGGTAGTTTGTAAGGTAGATTATAATTATAAGAAACAACTAATAAGATGTAGAAAACGATTAAAATATTAACTACTTAGGTACTGCAATTTCTAGACGCGTTCAAGTGAGATTGGCCGGAAAAGCTGCAATAAAAATAAATAATAATAATAATATTCCACAAATATCACACAACGCCATCTAGTCCCAAGCTAAGCAGAGCTTGTGTTATGGGTACTAGACAACTGATAAACATACTTATAAACTGATAAACTTACTTATATATTTCTAAATACATAAATATTTTAGAAAATAACACTCAGACGCAGAACAAATAATCGTGCTCATCACACAAACATTTGTTCTGGGTGGGAATCGAACCCACGACCTCCGGCATAGCAGTCAGGGTCACTATAAACCACAACCACAAACTGTCAAAATTGAAGGTTATGGGATAGACCTTTTGCCCAGCAGTCGAGTCAGTCAAGTCGTATATTCCTCATTATTGTGGGTCGTTAATCCTCCCTTGAAAACATCTTTTCCCTTTTATTGTTACGCCATATCGGTCTATCCTTAGCCAAGTGAAGTGCATCGTGAAATAAAGTTCCGTTGAGAGAAGAGCTTAGTTGGTCAGACCACAGAATGTGCTGAGAACTTTAGATCGTTTCGTGACCAACTTGCCGGTTACCACCAAATTTTCCAGGTTATTGCTACTTTTCCGTAATTCTCTGAATGCTTACGTAATTTAATATTTTCAAATAATTACCTACCTGAGTGTATATGTCCCTTAACACTTAAGACAAAACAAAAGGTACCTAGCACAGAGTCCGTGCCACAAATATTTGCGCTCGCGCAGTATCGCAACACGAGGTTGATGTACCAACTGTGAGTTTCTCGGTATTGCGAATGAGAGATTGAGAGCTATTGTCATTCATTCAGCATGGTTTTCCTTGATAATTGGGAAAAAATTATATAATTCTTGGAAAACTAAAATAAATAATTTAACTAGGTTTTTAGGTAAGAATTATGTAAATATTTTGTACATTTACCATAACTACTCGTAAGTATATCGAATTTCTGTGAAATAGTTTCTACGGATTTAATAATAATGTACATCTTTTCCCCGCTTTTTGGTTTTGCCCCGCTATTCGGCACTTTTTGGTCATTTCGTGTTGTTATAAAGCCTATAAAATGCCTTTCTGGATAAATAATAATTATGCTTTCATGTATCTTCCAATTGTTTATTGTCAAGAGTCAATGTAGTAGAGAAATACTGAAAAATAGATCAGGAAATTAGCACCAAAACAAAACACTATCGTCATACCATGGACTGAAAGCATGACTTAATAACTTGCCATGTCATTCACCAAGTTTCAGTACTACAGGAAAATTATATAAACAGTTATGACGTAAATCTGTACACCATTTGAACGGAACAAATGTTGTTAAGCCTAAAAGCTTGAAAAAATAAGATCGTTTTCACATTCACGTGTTTGTCTGTTTAAATACAGATAATAATGTTAAATAAAGACGAGATTTTAACACCTACTTACGAAAATTGACATAAAATTATTTTCTACTCCTGACTTTTCTTGTGTTAAGGCAGTAAATTTTCACGAAATCTGTATTCAATTCGCCTAACGTTTATAAGGGATAAAATAAGCAATGCTGAATGCTATTGTTACATAAATGCAAAAGATAGCTGCTCTATGCCATGTAGTTTTGTCAAAAGCAGTTCTATATTTGTTTTCAATGAAATACCGGATGTCATGGGGCCATTTTTATGCATTATTCTTGATTGGGCCTAAGATATCGATCAAGCACTTTTGTTTCTGTTTACCTACTGGACTTCTACACAATCAGAAATAGAGTAATTATAGACTAACTCTTCCGACAACAATAAAGATACGAGTAGTAACTAAAAATAAAACGTCGCATAATCTCCACAAACAGAAAAAACAATTACCATTTTCGCTAAGAATACCAGCTTATGTAGCTCTCTCAGTACGCTTGAAAACGTCCCCAGAAAAACACGCGGGGAAAATAATCTCAAAATTTAATTGCGCGTCGTAATAAAAATAGCTTCATAAATCATAATGTCAAGCACATCTCAGTGAGCTGTGAGACAACATGGGCGATAAGATAAGACCTACGTCGGTAGTCAGTCACGTTCAGGCTATGGACAACTTCGGGTACCGCGAGATGGGGTGGCCTTCTCCCCTTCAGACACCCTCCCCCACCACACCGCTGCGAAACCGCTACCGAGCAAGCAGCATCAGATCCAGAGCACCCAGAGAACCTGAAGAATTTCCACTAAACTCAAGTTATGTCAAAAATGTTCGAAATATCGATCTTTTGGAGTCAGCTCGAGAACCTGGCAAAGCAAAAGAATACCTCTTCGTGGGACCATCGCCACCTGCTGAAGATGCCCCTAATATGTACCACAGTTTCGATGTCCTCGCTCCAGACCCTGAAGCCAGGCTGACAGAAGAAGCTGCTAGACGAAGTTTGTGTGAAAAAGCGTTGACGTTGGGAGCTGGAAGATTTTTCGATGATGTTGAGTGTGGTTTAATCACTACGGAAAATATCGAGGAGCATATCAGTTCTGCACCTGAAGTGGTTGTGAATTTAACATTACTATGGGCAGCGTTGCTTGCAAGGGATGAACTACTGCCAGCTATTTTAGAAGCAGGTGCTGATATTCACTACTCGGAACCTGCAGGACTGACTGCCTTGCATCTCGCTGCATTCAGTGGAGCAGCGAGAGCAACTGTCTTTTTACTCTCTCGAGGCGCTGATGTTGATTTTGCTCCAAAATATTTTGCACCTCTCCATTGCGCTGCATTCGGGAATTCTTTGGAAGTGGCTGAAGTACTGATAGCGAACGGTGCGTCGTTACATGCTGTTGTACAAAGAGCTGGATGTGAAGATAACCTAGTGCATTGTTCAGTGAGAGCCGACGCTGTAGAGTGCATGGAACTCTTCATTGAAAAGGGTGTGGACCCTGCATATGCTACATCAGGAGGATTGAACGCATTACATTTAGCTGCTGAACTTGGTGCTCAGAGATGTCTCTCATTTCTACTTAAGGAGACAAAGATAAGTGTAAACGCTGTGACCAAACAAAGAGATAAGGAATGCACAGCAATACACTTGGCGGCCGCTAGAGGATACGCTGAATGTATAGAACTTCTGTTATCAGAAGGTGCTAAAGCAAACACGAAGAATTACAGAGGTTTCACTGCATTACATCTTGCTGCTAGATGTTCAAGTATTGAATGCGTTGAAGTGCTTCTAAGAGATGGTAATGCTGACCCGAATGTTGAGGACTACGATAAAAGGACACCACTGCACGCAGCCATTGGTCGATCAGAACGTGCTTGTGACATCATTGATATGCTAGTAAGTTGGGGAGCCCAAGTCAACAAGAAAGACGAATACGGATATTCACCACTACATTTGGCTGCAATGGATAATTTGACGCAATGTGTGGAGACTCTTATTTTTCTTGGTGCTGATGTGACTTCGAAATCGAAGAAAGGACATACGGCTTTAAGTGTTATTGCTAGAAAATCTCCAAAATCACTGTCAATATTGAGACATAATCTGGATTGTGGCATTTCACTGAATCAACCGAGCGAAGCTAATGAAGAAGTGCAAATTGAGTTTGATTTTGGTAGAATGTTGAAGTTTTCTTATCCCCGTGAGATCACATATTTGAACAGTTTGATAGATGAAGGTCAGAAAGACATATTGCTACATCCGCTGTGCTCCGCATTTTTGTTTATGAAATGGAGGAAGATAAGGAAATTTTATTTGGCAAGACTAATATTTTGTTTTCTCTTTGTGTCGTTTTTGTCTATTTACGTATTAACCGCTGTCGTGAAGACCTGTAAAGGCAAATACGCTGAGAAATATGGTGTACTAAATGAGCTTTGTCAGAAAGAATCGTTATTAGGTCGTATTCTCACCAACAATCCTATAGAATTTGAAAGATGGATCCTTATGGCCATCACTGGGTTTGAGATTCTTCGTAAATTGACAGGTATAACTGGTTATTCGAGTTTCTATCAATACTTTACCACTTTTGAGAATTTAATGGAATGGTTCGTCTTGCTGTCTGTGTTTTCTCTTTATAAAATCCATAATGATTACAGTTGGCAGAACCACGTGGGGGGTTACGCAGTGCTAGGAGCTTGGACCAATTTAATGTTGATGATGGGTCAACTTCCAATGTTTGGTGATTACGTGGCTATGTATCAAAAGGTTTTGACAGAATTCCTGAAATTATTGTTGGCATACATGTGCCTTCTCCTGGGCTTCACAATCTGCTTCTGCGTTGTTTTCCCGAATGAAGAGATGTTTTCAAATCCTTTGATGGGTTTTATTAGTACTTTGTCAATGATGGTCGGAGAGTTGAACCTGAATATTTTGATCAACGACCCAACTAAAGACGACCCACCACTAATATTTGAGTTGTCCTCCCAAATTATATTCATTCTTTTCCTCATGTTTGTCACTATCATTTTAATGAACTTACTCGTCGGTATCGCTGTCCACGACATCCAAGGCTTGCGTAAAACTGCGGGTCTCTCTAAGTTAGTTAGACAGACTAAGCTAATTTTGTTCGTTGAAATGGGCATGTTCAATGATTGGCTTCCAAAATGTCTCCATAAATATGTTTATCGAACCGCTTTGGTATCTCCAGAAGCTGGCAAAGTAATTTTGAGTGTAAAGCCCCTAAATCCTCGAGAGAAAAGATTGCCAACTGATATAATGATGGCAGCGTATGAACTAGCTCAGTTGAATAAGGTGAAATCTGGCAGGTCTATCAAAGAGATTCTGTATAAAAACAAATACACTTCGAAGTTGAAGAATGAGGGCCAGTTCGCGCAGGATCATAACTTCAGCTTAGAGATAAGAGGAATGCAGGAGAAGATAGATCAGGCAACGTTTAATATGAAGAAGATTGATCAGGAAATAAGGCATTTGAATACTCTTTTGATGGATCAGCAGCAGCTTTTGCATAATTTCTTCAAGTATACGGATCTGATACCGTATAGAGCTCCTGTTACTCATACGGCCACGCCCGTGTATTCACCTGAGTCTCCAATATTCTTCTCTAGTAACACGAGTCAATATGCAGAAAGTGTTGCCACGACCAGGACGAGACTAGACTAGACTCTCTCTTTTGAACTTTGGGAGTGATTGAAGGATTTGATACTTTGCTTAAAAGTTTAAGCATTGAGGAAAGATGTTAGATGCTGGATGGAAACCAAGGTGTCTCCAAGATGAGGAGGAAGTTCGAATGGATGGAATCGAATGAAGATTATTATGAGTCAGGGTATTATTGTGATAGATTTTAAGTTTGTCTATAATCTCAGTATTAATATTAATTTTATCTTATTTTGATTTTATTTTGCCAACTTAAAAATTAACGTCACCAGAAAGAAAATTGTTATAATTGTTTTGGTAAGAGTACTTTGCGAAATCGTTCAGGTCGGCCCCGTTTTTGCATGATTTGGAATGATTTGGTAAATGACAAAGTCGATTCAGATTATCTTTGTAAGTCATTCAATTCAAAACTATTTCATGCTTACTTTTATACACATGAATTTTCAATATTGTCGATCGGTTGTGTCGAACCATGCCGATTCGAATATGTGAACAACACGAAATATAAAGGTTACATGCCGATCTCATTAGTTAACAAAATGTTAAGATAATTATTGCAAAAATAATAAAAATATGTGAAAAATGCGATTTCCTGTCTTATCTTTGAACACAAAACGTAACCATTACAATTATCTTTTCAAGGTAAAAACATTTTGTTAACACTATATAACATACCTTAAAAATTAAGTAATTTGTTTGTTCAGTAATTTCATCTGATAAGATGATGTCTTAAAGTAAATAATGTCTTGTGTACAAGCCGTCTTTCGTTGATGAGTGATAACAGAGAACTGATATCATGCTGGTTTTTAAATAAATCTTATTTTTGTAAGTATTATGTCTTGTTTTATTACCGGCACGTGTAGCATGACCAATATGCATGTTATTTTGTCCGTATCAGCTAGAGTTTTGAAAAAATATTGGACATATATTTTCTACGGTGTCATACGATGCGTATTAGTCGAATTAAAATTTCAATATCTGACAAGAATATTTCAATCCATGTCTGGACATATTTTAAAGTTAGGAATAGTTTTTGAGAATTTCTACATTTATCAATATGGCGATGTTATGTATGCCCGCCATATTCCAATTTTTAAAAGTAAAAAAAATGTCTCTGTTACTATAATATTATAATGGGGATGGCAACTCAAAGCTAATCGTAGATGGCGCTGCGATAGTTGGTCTTACGTCAGATTACTGTCTAATCTTGTACAAAAAACAAACAAGATTTATTATTATAAAAATTGAGTAAAAATACAAAACAAATATGGAAAATTATTCGTCAATGCAAGTGCACATACTAAAAGAAGAATTAAGACGCCGCGGTGCATCTACAAGAGGAAAAAAAGTGTTTAATTGAGTGGTAATACATTTGATTTTACCGTAATAAATCCACAATTACTTGTAGTTGAGGTTTCAATTTTTGAGTTCAGGTATGTTTTACCTGTCCTCTCCCATAACAACAATATAATGCTGTTTCTGACTTTCTATTTTGATAAAATATCATAATGTTTGAAGTCAGTAATTTTACTCACTTTTTTCGATTTAGGTTCGAGAAATATCACAATATATTTAATTTCTTAACACCACAACCATCACAAAACTCGTTCCAGGTGATAATTCTTCCGCCAGATGAACCATTTCATGATTTATAGAGCGATGCAATACTGGTACTTAACCTCCAATAGAAAAGTAGATATTATTTTGAAAAGTGTATTCGATTGTTTAGTTATGGTATAATCATAGAATTTCATTAATAAACTCAACTAACGGCCTGTCTCGGCTTCGCAAGGCTGGATATTTGTTTAATATATAGCTTTTCCTTAGTTATAATTCAATTTGTGTTCTCAAGGCAGTCACAGCAGCTACCCATTATTATTGATAGTGTGAATTGTCGGAAATTTGTATGTTCCATCATTTTTACAGCTTATTACACAGCATCTAGTCATTTTACATTAATAAATCGTTTTTTTTCAGAAAATTCCTTTGAATTGACAGATCTTTTGGGGCCAAACTGTCACTTGTCACTTTGACACTTGCCTTCCCCATTGTTGAGGTTTTATTGTAAACGAAACGTCAGTTGTCATGTTGATTTTTAAAAAGAAAGAATAAAAATGTCACACTCGAATGAAGGGCATGTTTTATTGACTATAATCCTGAATATTATTTAATTCCACTAATTCGAACCTGAAAAAAGCATCCAGAGATTCGGCGACGAACGCTGGCCGTTCGTGAGCTTGCTGGACAATAATAATTCCAAAACAAAACAACACACATTTAACGCCTGACTGCATTGTGACGATAATTGCAATTGATTGTAGTTAATTATTAATTCATTAAATATTCTGTCAACTAATTTTCGAATATCCTTGCCTTGTAATGTACGACACATTACTATATTTAAATGTAGTTATTGTGTTTTCCGGGTACTAATTATTCTCCAATATATTAGTATGAGTAACCGGCGTTCTACCTGATGATAGACATACCGTTTCTATTCCATCTCATAGCGGTTCACCCCGGGCAAAGGATCCACAGACTACTGCAGCTAAGCTATTTTCAATAAGAAGTCACATCGCTGTACTGTATGATACGACGCGACTGCTTGAGATCGGGCATGGTCCATGGTCGGAGAGCGAGTCGCCCATTATTCGCCGCCCGCATGCCCGTGGTCAGTAGCTTAAGGCGGGCTTTCAGTAATTTTTAAGATTTTCAAACGTCTGAAAGTCTCATTAACAATGATATTTTTAATAAAAAAAAAAGGTTGCACTCCAGGAGTGCCGGTAGAAGTGAAAACTTTTTTGTTACTATGTTTTATTTTGAAGTGAAAACTTCTTTAGCGGCGTTGTACACTTTTTCTGTAATGGGTAAAAAATTTAAAACTCGCGTCAGGGTCACGTGACCCTGATCGAAAATGAGTAAGACGTCATTCAAATTAGTTAATTTCATATCTGTACTACTCCAGTTTTAAAATAAAACATAGTAACAAAAAAGTTTTCACTTCTACCGGCACTCCTGGAGTGCAACCCGTCGTTTTTTTAATTTGAATGACGTCTTACTCATTTTCGATCAGGGTCACGTGACCCTGACGGTCACGTGACCCTGACGGTCACGTGACCCTGACGCGAGTTTTAAATTTTTTACCCATTACAGAAAAAGTGTACAACGCCGCTAAAGAAGTTTTCACTTCAAAAAAATCATAATATTAAAGTTGAACATATCCTCGAGTGAATGGTAAAGATAGAAACACGAATTGGAATAATTGGCTCGATAGAAAAAAAAAGGTTGCACTCCAGGAGTGCCGGTAGAAGTGAAAACTTTTTTGTTACTATGTTTTATTTTTAATTTGAATGACGTCTTACTCATTTTCGATCAGGGTCACGTGACCCTGACGGTCACGTGACCCTGACGGTCACGTGACCCTGACGCGAGTTTTAAATTTTTTACCCATTACAGAAAAAGTGTACAACGCCGCTAAAGAAGTTTTCACTTCAAAAATCTCAAACATGACACTAAATCACAATTTTCAAACATCCACTGCTTAGAGATTTCACAATGAATTTATATGAAACTTATAAAAATAAAAACAGCTCATTATTTAGAAGTGCATGGTAAAAGCAAATTTTAAAATTTCGTTATAATTTTTCTCCAAGAAATAAAATACCCAAAATATTGGCATTATTTCGCTCACCGGGCGCTCGCCAGTACCCGCCGAGGCGTGATAGAGGATGGGCGTACGTCGTTGCTGCGCAAAAATTCCCCCCGCGCGGTTACGTAAGCAGGCATAGAACTGAACTACTACATGGAAACAAAGTCACACACACAAGCGATTACGTGTTAGTTGCGGGAATAGAATAAAATAGTCAAGTGATCTAATTTTGAAACGATGTAATTTTTTTTTATGGACCACTTATTTTTTAGCTAGGATGCGAACTTGATGGAGTGACCTGAAGGTCTACATCGGTCACTGCCACTGGAACTCGGCGACGGATCGAACTAGATGTGCCGAGTTTGGGCTCTTTTTGTTAGTTATGATGAGACCTTACCTCCGGACTTGATGGAGGGACCTGAAGGTCTACATCGGTGACTGCCACTGGAACTCGGCGGCGGATCGAACTAGATGTGCCGAGTTTGGGCTCGTTTTGTTAGTTATGATGAGATCTTACCTCCGAACTTGATGGAGTGACCTGAAGGTCTACATCGGTGACTGCCACTGGAACTCGGCGACGTATCGAACTAAATGTGCCGAGTTTGGGCTCATTTTATTTTATTTTATTTTATTTATCTGGTTCACCAACAATTGTACACACTATTGCAAGCAAATAAAACAGTTAACTATAAATAGGAATAAAGTGTAACAATCACTTACAGGTAAACTCTGCATGCACACAAAAAGTTGTCGTAACATACTAAAAATATATTATGTTAAAAGTTTAATTTAGGTTGACTACAGTTACACAAATCGAACAAAGAAAACTAAATTAAGTTAAATAAATTTAAAATTAACCGAACTACAGCTTGGCCAGAACGGATTGAAACGGAACTAAAAATTTTATTTCTGACAGCGTTTTAAAATCTTTGATATTTGATGTAAACAAAGACCGCAGGTTTGTTAGATTTATTATTGTGCCATAAAACTAACGTAATAAGTGAAAAAAATTAAATTAAATCATTCAAAGTGCTGGTAGCGCGAAGACAGTGGCGAACCCAAAAAACAGTCACTTCGACGGGCGTAGCTGGAAAACTGTCGCTGCAAGCACAAGAATGGAACCAGGCATCTCTGGAGCTCAACATCAAACCGACACTCAAGACCAAGCCACGGCTGATATGTTAGCAATACTCATGACCATCAAGACCATCAAAAGTCAATTTATAACATGTAACAATATGATGGATAAGGTAATTTTAATTCTGACTCACCTAGGTCAGTATGTTTAATGTTAAAAATTTGCACATCTTATACTGGAATGCCGATGGTATTCGCACTAAACTTACAGAATTGTTAGATCTTTTAAATGATATGTCCATAGATATTGTTGCTTTGTGCGAAACTAGCTATCCGCAGAAAGGCACTAGATGAACACAATCCTTGCCTCCGACGGCATATGTTTGCGAAAGTAAATCAGCTACGACATTTAATAAAAAACAGTATCAAATCCCTTAATGACAACATTTGGAATAACAAGCTCTCAAAAGTGGACAACCCTGGTAACGATGTATGGCGTTTGGCTCGGTCAATCAACCATAACCCTCATACTATTCCTCCCTTAAAATCTAGTGGCGATCGAATGACATCCTCAGTGTCGGAGCAGTGCGAAGCTCTTGCTGATGCATTCGCTGGTAACATGAGCCTCACTCATGAATGGCACAGTGACCCTGAAACTGAGACCGCAGTGAAACACTCTATCGCGACATTAAATTCCACGGACACAAGTAGTCACTTTCTCCCTCATATTAGACCTAAGGAAATTACGAAAGCGGTTAATAAATTAAAACCACGCAAAGCCCCAGGTATTGATGGTCTCAGTAATCGCCTTCTTAAAAACCTATCTCAAAAAGCAATAGTTTACCTCACGAAAATATTTAACGGATGCCTGAGAACAGGCTACTTCCCTACGTCCTGGAAAACAGCCAAAATAATCGCCCTCAAAAAACCCGGCAAAGATGGCAGTATCCCTACAAATTACCGTCCCATCAGCCTACTCCCATGCCTGGGCAAATTATTCGAGTCTCTCATAATTACCCGACTGCTGAAAGCTACTGAACACTTATTAATACCGGAGCAATTTGGATTCCGTAAAGCACACTCCACCACTCAGCAATTGGCTCGGGTATCGGAGCACATCGCACACAACCTGAACGAAGGTAAATCCACAGGAATGGTGATGCTAGATGTCGAAAAAGCCTTTGACACTGTCTGGCACGAGGGACTACTTCATAAACTTGTTGTTAACAATGTTCCTTTCTCATTAATCAAAATTATACAAAATTATTTATCAAACCGCAACTTCAAAGTTTTTATAGGACAAAACTGTTCCATGACTAAATCTATAGTATCTGGTGTTCCACAAGGTTCCAATTTAGGACCATTCCTCTTCATCCTGTATCTAAACGACATACCTAAGCAACCCAGAACTCATCTTGCAATATATGCCGACGACACTGCCTCATATACCTCTTCAGAGGATATTGACCTCATAATCGGGCGGCTTCAGCTTGCACTAAATCTTCTTGATACGTTTTTCACTAGATGGAAGCTAAAACTAAACTCTAGCAAAACGGAAGTTATACTTTTCACGCGTAAACGATCACTACCATCCAGGCGCATAAACTTTAAAAACTACTCAATTCCCTGGAGTCGTTCAGTTAAATATCTTGGTGTAGTTCTGGATAGCAAAATTAACTGGAATGAAAACACTGCTGCGCTTCGCGAGAAGGGCCTAAAGGCTATGAATGCGTTAAAACCTATACTCAATAGAAAATCCAAGTTAAGCTCGTTCACTAAACTACGCATTTATACTACTCTCATTCGGCCTTGTCTGACATATGCTAAACCAGCCTGGAGTAGTACGACTGATAATAACTATTATAAGTTGCAAGTTGTGCAAAATAAGGCTGTCAAAATAGCATATAACACTGCTTTCCGAACAAATTTGAAACGAGTGCACGACCAAATCAAATTCCCGTCAATTAAAAACTTTATTTTAAAACTATCTCGTAACTTCTATTTAAACAAGAATCCCAAAAATCATAACCCATTAATATCATCCATAGGTAAACTTAAACCCAAAAACTTGTCGTATGCAAAAACATACAATCGATATCGCTTACCCCATCACTATTTCTTGTATGAATAACTATAGCTGCCTACCACCGGACCGGCCGCGCTGCTCCCACCTGGCCGCTGTACGAACTATTTGGTGTGAATATCACGCAAAATACCCACTATAGAGAATAATTTCATTATAATTTTATTTTTTTGCTACAATTTAACTCAAAGTTTAATCAGTAATAAGTTACCATTGTTGTTTAATTTCATTCCGCACCATTACTAGACTTAGTGTTAGTTATGTGTATTACCTCTAGCAGGTAAATAGAAGTGTTTTGTGCCGTAAAGTCAGTGCTAAGACTTTGAGCTACCAGCACTTATTGTGTTTACTAATGAACTATTATAATAAATGAGTAAATTATTGTACGAATACATGGAAAATGTTTGTAAAGGTAAGTTAGCCTAAAAACTAGTTACATCAAGGGTTGTAAATAATTAGAATAAGATCTCATTGTTTGCAGTTGTAATTCTTATGCTAATAAAGATATTTAAAAATCAATCAATCAATCAGTGGCGACTTCCGGTTTTCTTAGTTATGATGAGATCTTACCTCCGGACTTGATGGAGTGACCTGAAGGTCTACATTGGTGACTGCCACTGGAACTCGGCGACGGATTGAACTAGATGTACCGAGTTTGGGCTCGATTTGTTAGTTATGATGAGATCTTACCTCCGAACTTTATGGAGTGACCTGAAGGTCTACATCGGTGACTGCCACTGGAACTCGGCGACGGATCGAACTAGATGTACCGAGTTTGGGCTCGATTTGTTAGTTATGATGAGATCTTACCTCCGAACTTTATGGAGTGACCTGAAGGTCTACATCGGTGACTGCCACAGGAACTCGGCGACGTATCGAACAAGATGTGCCGAGTTTGGGCTCGTTTTTAACCGACTTCAAAAAAAGGAGGAGGTTCTCAATTCGGTCGGCATGTTTTTTTTTTTTTTGTTTTATATATGTGTAACCAACCCAAATTCTTGTCAAATACATAATTTTCTTACATGTGCACTAGAATTCGCTCATGTACACATGCTAATAAAATTTCCTATCTCAAAAACTGCTGAACAGATTTTGATGAAACTTACAGTATTCCCTAAGGTGAACGATCCCTAGTACAACAAAAAAAGAATTTTGAAAATAGGTCCACAATTGGCGGAGTAATTGCGTAACAAACACGCAAAAAGTAATGTCATCCAAGTAGCCGATATCAATAAAAATGCTCACAAAATAAAAAGTACAAAACCAAATTGGATGAAATTTTTACGGGACCACACTGCAAATATACTGCATCGAACAAAAAAAGAATTACACTAATCGGACTAGAAACCTCAGAGTAATCAATGTACATACGTAAAACAAAAAAAAAAAACATGCCGACCGAATTGAGAACCTCCTCCTTTTTTTGAAGTCGGTTAAAAACGAGCCCAAACTCGGCACATATTGTTCGATACGTCGCCGAGTTCCTGTGGCAGTCACCGATGTAGACCTTCAGGTCACTCCATCAAGTCCGGAGGTAAGATCTCATCATAACTAACAAAATGAGCCCAAACTCGGCACATCTAGTTTGATCCGTCGCCGAGTTCCAGTGGCAGTCACCGATGTAGACCTTCAGGTCATTCCATCAAGTCCGGAGATAAGATCTCATCATAACTAACAAAATGAGCCCAAACTCGGCACATCTAGTTCAATCCGTCGCCGAGTTCCAGTGGCAGTCACCGATGTAGACCTTCAGGTCACTCCATCAAGTCCGGAGGTAAGATCTCATCATAACTAACAAAATGAGCCCAAACTCGGCACATCTAGTTTGATCCGTCGCCGAGTTCCAGTGGCAGTCACCGATGTAGACCTTCAGGTCACTCCATCAAGTCCGCAGGTAAGATGTCATCATAACAAAACGAGCCCAAATTCGGCACATATTAAATATACTGCTGCCTAAGAAAGTACTCCATTGTATGCACTTTGTAAAATCAAAACTATCTCGAATATCATTTTACGAAAATCTAATCCAGACACACTCGTACGTAATTGACTTACTGCATTACGCTACGCTGTGGCATATACACACACGGTCCCTCCCGCCCGCACCGCTGTCGACTTGCCCCGCCCCTTTGCGGGGGCTGAGGTAGTGCGCTCATAGCTGCGGACTGTACTGGAACCTGGCCTTAAAGCATAGCAAACTTTTAGTCCCAGAGTGGCGTCACGTCAAGGCTTGATTTGAGAATATCAGCGCTATTCTCAATTAACACAGTCATGTCTTCGGTGACGGCTAAGCGATTCCACTGGGGGCGGTGGTCCCACTAGAGCCTCCTGACTCGCGACCACCTTTCTGTTGGAGTTCGGCGTCAAATAGCTTTTACTGTGTTCAGTCAGTGCGCAGGAGTTGCAGTTCCCACTGGATGTCCTCGCTCCATCTTAGGTTTGCTTCTGGTCGAGATCGAAGCGATAGGAAAACTCATTATAAAAAAGGACAATGGAAATGTGATAATGTGTGCAATACTTTTACTACATACTCTACTACCGTGGTAGTTTAGACCAGGCCCTGCAGTCTCGACAAATAACGGCAAAAATCGGTCGTTAAGTCTAATCGATGTCAAACTTCTTTAATAGATTTTCAACCTTATGCTTTCGAAATAAAGTTGAAAATCTATTAAAGGAATTTGATAACGATACGACTTAGCGACCGATTTTTGTCGCTATATAATGTCGAGACTGCAGGGGCAGCACAATTGAAAATTTGAGTGCGTACTGTCGAAACGAAATTTCGACGAAATAAAATCTGACGAAACAAAAACCTGTCCGTAACGTGAATGACTAAAATAATAAAATAACAATTCGTAAAACTCATGAAACTTTTTATGTAGCACCAGCTATAAGAAAACTCCAACTCTATAAGAACGTAAGAGATTTCCATAAGGAGTAAGGACATACCTTTCTATTAGTAAGATGGATTTTTACGATAATAAAACACTTCTAGGTCTTCTAAATAGACGTGACTTTATACATAATATTGAAAGAATCTCAGCAATATTGAGCACTTATTGGTAAGTAAACCGGACCGTTGTAAGGGCATGCTCATATTGAAAGACTTCTAAGTACTTGCGATTAATGAATAATATTTTAATTAAAAGCAGAGAGGCGAATCATGTGCCAAGGATGGATGGGTAGGGAACACCCAAATACTCCGAAATATTTTATTCCGAATTTCGATATTCCGATTTTCAAAACTCCGAATATCATAATACCTAAACATTACAATATCGATTATTAAGAATCTCGAAATTTATTTGACTGAAAGTCGTATGTCCGATTTCTTCTTTTTCCGATTTTCACATATTCGAAAAATGTAATGCTCGATGAGTTCTCATTCCGAAAAACGAAATTCCGATTTTCAATATTCCGAATAAACTGATTTTTTCGGAATATTGAAAATCGGGATTTCGTTTCTCATTCCACAAACTCAGTGACAGAAACGAATTTGTGCAAAACCGGCTCCACGTAATTTTGTCTACCGTACTCCCATAGTGTTATTTAAGCCTGTGTAGGCACGGAGTGGCGAGGCGTATCCTCTTAACTTTCACTGTTTGCCTTCAGGATTTTTATTGTTTTTAGGAGAACTTAGGATCCAAGAGCGAGCGAAGCGAGCTCGGGCCTTGGGGCACCCCGACTCGGACAGGTTAGGTTCGAAGGAAATTTGATGAAGTTCAGTAAAGTCGTGCCTCTTTTTAAATCTGGGGACTCTAAAGATACTAACAATTATAGACCAGTATCCGTGTTGCCAGTCTTTAGCAAGATATTTGAAAAAGTAATGCTAAATCAGATGCTTAATCACTTCAACACCAACAAAATCTTACACGATCAGCAGTATGGTTTCACCAAGGGACGTTGTACAACTGACGCCGGTGTCACCCTATTGAAGCACATATTTACTGCATGGGAAGAGGCACAAGACGCCATAGGAATATTCTGTGACCTCTCCAAAGCATTTGATTGCGTTAATCACGATACATTACTTTTGAAACTTGAACATTACGGACTAGGTAAACTTGCGCTTAGTCTGGTAAAATCTTATTTATGTGATAGGCAACAGCATGTTCAAATAAATGGTGTAAATTCACAGGGTTTAACAGTTAAAATGGGAGTTCCACAAGGCTCAATATTGGGTCCTTTTCTCTTTCTTGTATATATAAATGATCTACCCTATATACTTAAAAATCAACTACACAATATGGTGTTATTTGCTGATGACACATCCCTAATTTTTAAAATTAATAGGCGAGCTCAGAATCTAGATGACGTCAATAATGCCTTGCGTCAGATCCATAACTGGTTTTCAGCAAACAATTTAGTATTAAATGGAAACAAGACTAAATGCATTAGATTTGCCTTACCAAATGTTAAAAATAGTAATTATGACATAGTGTTGAATGACGAGATACTAGAATTCGTCGATAAAACGGTTTTCCTGGGAATAACACTTGATTCAAGGCTACAATGGGGCCCTCATATAACAACACTTGCAGGGCGATTAAGTTCAGCAGCATATGCTGTCAGGAAAATTCGCCAATTCACTGACGTTGATACCGCGAGAATTGTATATTTTAGCTACTTCCACAGTGTAATGTCGTATGGAATTTTATTGTGGGGACGGGCTGCTGACATCGAGTCCATCTTTATTCTCCAAAAGAGAGCGATCCGAGCTATATATAATCTCCGTGGACGCGATTCTCTAAGGGAACTGTTTAAGGAAATTAACATCTTGACGGTTCCTTGTCAATATATCTATGAAAACATAATGTACGTTAGGAAAAATCTGCATCTTTTCTCTAAAAGAGGTGACAGACATAATTATCATACTAGAAATAGGGACCAATTAGTTCAGCCGGGCTTCAGACTCGCCAAAGTAGACTCTTCCTTCATGGGGTTCTGTTTAAAATGCTATAATAAGCTACCACAAAACGTTCTTGAACTGAATGAAACTAAATTCAAAACATGCATTAAACGCACACTTTGTAAGCAGGCATATTACAAACTGAGCGACTATATCGCTGATAATAATGCTTGGCTCCATGCTGGTCCTGCTCCATGAGACAGTGAATGTATAAATAAATTGATAGTGGAAGTATACTTAATACCATTGTTGGAGCTGCTGAAGATTGTACAACTGTATTTGCATTGTATAGATTCAATCTTCCTTGTATTATATAGCTTCATAGCCGACATTGTGTGAGTACTATGTACTTCAGAGCTGTCATTCACTGAGTACCTACGTCTCTTGTTGACTTGAATGACCCTGGCGGTTGAGAGTGTGTCATGCTCACTCAAATGTCTCGCTGATGGTGGCGCGTGTGTCGGATCATTTGGCTCCCTTCAAAATGGTTGAGCCGAATGGTGCTGATGCATGTGTCATGTTCGTGAACGGGCGCTGTCAGTTGCGACTGGTCATCTCTTAGCTGCCACGGTTTATTTTAATTTATTAATTTTTATTTCTGAATTGTCTTTGTTTTAAATTTTACTATGGACACTTTTAAACTTGCTACATCGTTCTCACATAATGTACCATCTAAGAATGAATGATGTAACAATGATTCTGTAATAATTTTGGCGATCTGAAAAGAGTGTCCATGGAGTTTCTTGCACGTTCTTCTCCATAGAGATCTACGACTTGGAACGTGCATCTACGGTACTTTCACAGTTTTTATGTCTTGTGACTGGGACTGTAGCACCATAACTTTTTAGTGTTTAATACTTAATATTCCTTTAATTGTCTATGACAATTCAAAAGTGCCTGTAACTGGCCTACTTGAAATAAATGCTTTGATTTGATTTGAAAGGGGATGGCAGGGTCTGAAAGACCCCGCCATCCCCTTCGTGTTAGGTTACTTTAAACCTTGCTCACAGAAATAGGAGCCCCGCGAAGCGGGGCTCCGTCGACCTACCTTGAAAGGTGGCAGTCAACAAATTGACCAAGGATGCAAGAGCGAGCGAAGCGAGCTCGGGACTTGGGGCACCCCGACTCGGACAGGTTAGGTTCGAAGGGGATGGCGGGGTCTGAAAGACCCCGCCATCCCCTTCGTGTTAGGTTACTTTAAACCTTGCTCACAGAAATAGGAGCCCGTTGAACCACCTTAGTGGTGCTATAACTCAGGATGCAATAGCGAGCAAAATGTGTCTTGGGACACCCCGACTCGAATTTTTGACCTGACGGACCCGAGTCGGAATTCCAATAATCGGAATTTTAATATTCGGTATTCGCGTTTAGATGTTTCGAAAAATATATTATGTCGGAATTTTTGATATTCGGTCTTTTGAAATTCGGTATTTTGAAAATAGTAATTATAAACGTTAGGAATTTTGAAATTTCGGAATTATTAAAATAGGAATATTCATCCATCGGAGTTGTTATATTAGGAATTTTGAACCATTCGGAATTCTGAAAATCGGTATTTTGAAATTCGTATTTATGAATTTCGGAATAAAGTTTTTCGTATTAGCGTAGTGTACCCGGATGGGTAAGTGTACGAACAGGGGTGGCAAAGCGTCCAGCGGGGCGAGCAAGCGGCGAGAAAAACAAGCCCACTGTTCGCGCCATTGAAGATATTCGTAAGTGTTCCTTAAAAACGCTGCAGTCTGCACGTTCCGTTCTACTGACTCTTTCACTATTATTTTCAGATTAATTTCGTTGCAGGATCCAAGACAGTTTAATTCATTCTCCGGGACACGTCGAGCTTCATTGTCTCGGCGCTTTTTTGGTGGCGTCACTGTTGATTTTGGTTTTCAGGAGTTGCAGTGGTTTAGGAATAGTGTGGTGGGTTTGATAGAGATTGGATTGGTGTTTCCTAACTAATATTAACGTAAGACATAAGTATTTTCTGAACCAGAAAAGTCTTGTGTGCTTTGAACCTAAGGCGATAAACAATTAAAACGCAATGCAGTCCCCGCGCCGCCGCCGACCTTGCGCGTGCGCCGTACCGTTGTACACACAAGCGATTACTTATTGCTTTTAGATATATTTGAATAACTATTGATAATAGAAGAGATAGTGTCTAATGTCGATTTATGACGCTAGAGTTATGACCTACTTTATTATTTGTGCATATTATGATGCGTGCCGTCGTAGTGTGACCAATTTTATTTCTATTTTATTAAGAAGATAAAGTAATTAAAGAAAATAAAATGAAATAAAATCGTAATTATTTGGAACACGTCGTATTGAAATTTTCTGCAATAATTAACAGACTTATCAATTCCAAAAATTAAATCTCACTAAATTACTGAAATAGGTGGTAGGACTCATAATCATCATCAGTCTATAATGTTCCCACTGTTGGGACACCAGACCTCCTCTCTGTGAGCGGGAGTGGACCATATCTACCACGCGGGCCCAGTGCGGGTTGGTAGATGTCACATGTCTTCGAATTTTTGGATCTAGAAAAGACCAGTTTCTGCACGATGTTTTTCTGGGATGGCTCATTTGAAGATTTTCCAGCATGCTAAGAAAAACCTCGAGCAATAATAAAATTGTTTTGTTAGAAAAGAGATTTTTTTCTCAAAGAAAAACTAACACATCTGCCGACGACGGTACCATTTACCGTCGCCCCAACAAACGCGGTCGGTTTCCATTCTAAATGTTTTTATTAGCCGCATCAAAGGCGCCGCCACATAACCTATGGCTACTAGTGCTTGGACTAAATAATAACTGTTTGAACTAAACTCCTGCGCCAAGACCCAAGTAATTAATTAATTATCTAAGTTAACTGTTAAGGCGGAGGTTTCGTTTTTTATTTTTCTTATTGATCTTTACTTTAATCTCGGTCAGAGGCAGGGAGACCAAGGGTTGAATCACATCTGGCAGCACTGCCATTTGCTAGACCGGTCTAGCAAATGGCAGTTCTAAGCGACAGAAAGAGAAAGGCAACGGAAAAAGGCGATTCCGTGCTGCCAGATGTGGTTCAACCCTAAAGTTTGATAAGTATTTTTCTTTCGTTAAACCAATGCATATTTTTACAAAGATATAACGATACAGGAGAAATTCCTTGTGTGGGGCAACGTTTCTTTTTTTTCAAAAAACGTACCAAAATTCGGGAGTAGGACTTGTAACGTCAGAAGCAAGTAAAAACTGTACATGCTTGTGACATTTTGGCAAAAAAAGTGTCGTATAATCGTCAATAATTTTGGTTTACGTAACGAAAAAAAAAAACGTGTCAATTTTTTTTGATAATTTCATCGACGTACTAATTTAACGGCACGTTTGGCTCCGTGGCTGAGCGATCGACTGCTGCGCAGGTTCGATCTCTGCACGGAACAAAGATTTGTATGATCTGCAAGTTGTTGTTCTGGGTTTTTGTGTAAGTTTCTATGTTTATAAACGTACCCACGGTATAGGAGAAATTGCTAGTGTGGGGCAACGTTAAAAAAATATCAGGTAGATTTTTTCAGTCAAATGGTCTATTGAGAGAATATCCCCTTAAGCAATTTCTAACGATAATCTCGGAATAGTTTGAACTAGTGTGTGCTCCCGATGTCGACTGGCAATGGACCACTATTGCCGTTTTAGTAACTCGTTAATTGATACTGAGAAATTAGGCAGTGGTCCGACCGACGGCGAGAGAACGAGTAACTCTCGGTGATTTTCTCTCTCAAGAAACGCACAATAAATGTATATTCCGTGTAAACGAAAGAGATGCATATATTAATAGTTGCTCTCTGACTGTTCACACTGCCGGCGACGACTCGTTTTACTCGTTCTGTCGCTGAGCGACGAGCTTTCAAAAATTAACTCGCTCAGCGATACTCGTTCATTGATGCCCGCTCACTCGTTGTTCGCGTTCGGTACAGTGAAGGAAATGTCACAAAAGCGACCGCGGGTGAGTAGCGCGAGTATTCGCTCGTCGCACTTGAACACTCGCCGTCGCCCGGCGACAAAACTATCGAAACTGCACTCGCTTCCCGCCGATCGCCAACTCTTTTTAACCGACTTCAAAAAAAGGAGGAGGTTCTCAATTCGTCGAAATCTTTTTTTTTTTTTTATGTATGTTCCCCGATTTCTCGAAGACGCCTGGACCGATTTGGAAAATTTTTCTTTTGTTTGAAAGGGTATACTTTCCAATTGGTCCCATGATCATCAGGTCAGGATCTGATGATGGGATTCCAGGGAAATCGAGGGCAACCTTCAAATTTTATAGCCACATAGTACCATTTTCATATATTTTCTAAAGCTGTTCAAGTATTTGTCAATCATCATCTCAGGTGGATGAGCTGATGATGGAAGGTACAACTCCTCTAGTAAGGAGTCGGCATCGACTGATTTAGTAAATTAAGGTTGTGTTCGCATATCTCTGGAACTACAAGTCCGATTGAAGTAATTCTTTTATGTTGTACTAGGTTGTGTTCAACTTAAGTAATACTGCAAGTTTCATCAAAATCGGTTCAGTAGTTTTTGAGATAAGGAAGGAATGAAAGAGATGTTAACGATGTTATTACCGGTGCTTCGGATTTCTTACATATTTATGTAAGAAAATGATGTATTTGACAAGAATTTTGGTTGTATATTTATACTAAAAAGAGTAAAATAAAAACTTAAAAAAAAAAAATGTAACCGCCTTCAAAAACAACCACAAAAAAGGGTAAAATAACCTACAAAACTTTTCTTTCGGAAGTCGGTCGCAAAAAAACAATGAAATTAATAAAAAAACCACCGACTTTCGAAAGAAAAGTTTTGTAGGATAATTTACCCTTTTTTGTAGTTGTTTTTGAAGGCGGTTACATTTTTTTAGAGTGTATAGTTCTACTTTACTCGTTCTTCGTCGGCAGTCGGACCACTGCCGTAAGTGAAAATGTTGTAGAAAAACCTTGATATAATTTATGTTTTGTCCTTCAGCCAGCTTCTCACTTATAGTCAGAATTTCGAAAGTTTGACAACAAGTCATACCAAGGGATATTATTACAACCCAGTTTACTGGGTTGTGGAGGTCAAATAGGCAGTCGCTCCAAGTAATACTGAAATTCAGCTGCACCTGGTATAGCTGGAAGCCGAACCCAATACCTATATATAGTTGGTAGGCAGGTGGTAACTAAGCCAACTCCTTATGATGTTTTATAAAATTGTATTGTGCACTATAATAATTTTATTATGTCCCGCGCAATTAGCTAATCTCCGTTAAAATTGGCCGCTGTGGCCGGAATCGGTCAGGAGGAATATTAAACTGGTCATTCATCGTCTAGTTAGACTTAAGCCAACCCTAACATACTTGGGAAAAGGCTAGGCAGTCAGTAATGAAAAAGTAGCAAAAGCAAAAAAGTCGTGGGGCATCTAAATTTCGGCAAAACAAACTAGTATGAATATGACAAACATACATACATAAACTCACGGTTTCTTCCCATGGCGCACGCAGAAACTGCAGAGCACCACCTGCTATACTTAGATATGCCTTTCGCTTCATCCACATTCATACATCTGGTCATACACCGATTGCGAGTACTTTACCAATAAGGTCAGTGTAGGTCTTCCTAGTGCATCTCCTCTTGGCGTTGTCACTCACTTCCGCCTTATAAATTCCTTTTGTTAGTCGACTACTATACGTCCCAAAATACTCAAAAACTAATTAAACCCAAATAAACAAAGCAATAATTGAAAGTTCCCATACCGTTCCAGGTCAGGGCATAGTTTATGAAGTCGCCGCGGTGATTAAATTGAGCATTCGCTTGATTAACTCGCATGCCAAAGTGCGCTGCAAATAGATTGGCGCCGACTTAAATATCAGAGGTATGCCAGTTATGATGATTATAATTCATTACACACTATTTTTTAAACTATTTTATTTTAATTTTGTCTTTTGACAATACAAAAGTGCCTGTAACTGGCCTACTTGAAATAAACGATTTGATTTGATTATAATATTTGTTTATAGGTCACTTATACTACTTATTTTTTCTCCTAGCCCATGGTTTTCCACTGCTAGGCAAAGGCCTTCCCCAAGTCTTCTCAAGAGCTCTTGTCTTGCGCCACCTCTAACCAACTCTTATATGCGTCCAGTTTATCACGCTTACTTTTTCTTGGACGGCCTTAGTGGTGGCGCTCATCTCCGTCCATAATAATTCATTCGCGAACCACATTTTGTCGTCATCATCGATAGCGTGGTTGGGTAATACTGACCGCATCTCAAGTTCGAAACCACAACTGTAAAGCTGCAATGACACTATTCACATGTAAGCGTTTTGCCAATATTTTTATTGTGTGCACAGCTAAGGAGTGGAATTCCCTACCTGGGTCTATGTTTAGTTCTTTGTCTCTAATAGCTAGAATCTTGGGGTCTTCAACACAAGAATGAATAGGTTACTTCTAGGTAAGCGTGTTTAACTGTCGACCACATCTTTGTTTACCAGGGGGGGGGGGGGGTATTACAGGCTTGTTCCAGTGAGTGAACGACATGGCGCTAGACGACTTGTATAGCTCTGTCACTTTCACTCGCCGGAATAAGCCTGGTTTTAAGACGTTGTAATACCCCCCCAGGTGAGATAGTGGTCAAAGGCGAACAACGACGATATAATACTAGACTACGCATTGCACGATCTAACGAACAAAACTATTCTGCCAACTCGCTGAGGTACTACGTAAGCGAGGGGGACGGGGTACTGCGTTGTGATTGGCTAACTCAAGGTCTGTTCTGTCTCAACGTATGTTACGGCTCACAGGATTGGTCGAAATGAGACGGATATAAGACTTTTTTGCATAATGTGTTGGCAGACATCGGTCGCCTGTTATTAGGAGTCTAGTATTATATCGTCGTTGAAGGCGAACTTATAGTTAAATAAAAAACCACACCTATACCGTATTTTAACGTTGCGATGTAGTGTGGTTGTGGTACGTCTGTATTACCCTAAGACATGTTTCATATTGTTACAAAGATACTTTTTAAAATCTTCTCCTTACAGGTCGACCGCTACAATGAGTCCTCTCCCATTCTCCTCATATTTAGTCGTACCTACACGTTATTTGATTCGACCAATCCTGTTCCACTTCCGTCGATGAACCCGTTTCATTTCACGAAATCTTTTCCATAGAAACTATAGGAACTAGGCAAAAAAAAAGTTGAAATCTTGTCGCACACAATTCAGGAGAGGTCGACCTCTTTTGAACTATTCCACAGTGAGGAGACCATCAAAAATACCACAAGCATATAACTAATTACTGCCATATTTCTGTCTGACCGTCAATAAGACATTCCGCCTGAGTCCCGACTATTTATGTACGGAACTAATGGGACAGGTAACACATAGCCACTGCTAATACACCATGCATCACTCAGGAATGTTTTTGAAGATATTACTGTACATTCCTTACATTTTCTTCAGGTTATAAGGTCATTGCGGATGTATTACGTATTTCGGAAAACGGCAACACTGTATTTTATTCGTGTTGCAACACTGAGCTGTCAGATTGATTGTTAGTCGAATGTCAGTCTCTTGCGAGCTGCTGGAGACGGTCGGTTTTAAATTGAGTTTTGAAGAGACATATAATTGATTTTCCCATATTGTTCAAAATTTTAATTACCCACATAAATAAAACCGTGGTAATAAGAATTGCTTTGTTGCGTACGGAAAAGAAGACTCCAGATGTAGTCTGTACACTATCCAACATGATATTATTGCGTTGACATGGAAGTACCTACCTACTGCCACTTTGCAGTTTTATCCAATTAAGTGGTATGACTTGCCATTCATATTAGATTCCATAAAACCCTGCAGACAGAAATAGGAGCCCCGCTGCAGTTCCGTCACACGCTTAACCAAGAAAACATTATTGCCTTGACAAACAAGATTACATCTTAATTAACCACAGTTAAGTAGTAATTTGTTATGATCATAAATCGGGCGTATACATGTGCGGTGCGTCTAATTATAAAGCAAAGTGTATACTGATTCAGTGCGCACAAATAGATGCGCGTACGCATCGCATCTGAGTGGCGCGCCAATTTTAGTGTCTGTCTCGTAACCGATTGATGATACGCTTTTATATCGAACTAGCCTTTGTCCGCGGTTTCATTCGTTCCAGCTCTTGTCTTTTCAATAATAAGTGTAATCGTAAAGATGATTTTTGAGGCAAGAAAAAATTCAGATTGCAAGTGGGATTCGAACCCGCGTCTTCTGGATAGGTACTCCAGACGCCTTAACCAACTAGGCCATTGCAACCCACACCTGCAAGCTGAAATTACGATGCGCGTCGCATGCGATTAAAAATAATAAATAAGGGTAATCGTCTGTATCTCTATTCTCTCTGAATGCCGATCTGATTTAATCCATCAAACTACGTCGTAAGTCATAAGTCTCCGTTTATTTTACGTCTTATAAGGTGTTAACTTCTGTTAAGACCTCTGAAATCGTCAAAGCATACGTTAAACAATCTTTAACTGTCAATAACAGTCCGTAATCTATCAGAAATCAAGTCTTAATGATATCTTCGTTAATATCTACTATCTCTCTTATCTTATTAGGTTTTTACGTGTCATCGTTTTGTCGATACAGATACATACACATACATATCTATAAGTTCAATAGAATTAATTGGGGGCGCCCCTATTGCCATCAAATTCAGGCACAATGGCTGCCATTAAGGGTCACGGTTACCTTTTTAGACAGTTCCGCCACTCATCGACTTCCAGTTCCATAGAAGTAAAAGATAAAGCCTCGTACGGAAACAGTTTCAGAAATCAAGTTCTTCAGACGGCCGCAGGGGCCTTTATAAGGAGGACGCGCTGACTGAACATGTTATGAAACCTCCCAAATGCTTACCAGTCTAGGTGAATTCTCCAAGTGCGCTGTAATCCTTTTTTTTGTAAATTCATCAAATGGGTCCTCCCACCCAGGGCAGGATGGGAGGGACTGTCAGACTTGTGCTGACTTAAATCCACGGTGTCCTTCAATAGCCCTTTACGTTATTGGGCCACGGTTACCCGATAGTACCGCGACTTCGGCAGGAAGGCCCGTGGTGCCGGCAAGTGGTACACCCTTCCGTAGATGTTAGTAAGACACCTCCTCCGCATCAAATGGGTACCTTAGTCCGCTTTACTTTTACTGTGGGAAACACAGGGTCGTAAATAAATCTTTATCTAGATCCATAGATAAATTATGTTTTTTTTTTGTTAATATTTATGGATAATCTATAAGATTACAAATTGGGGTTTTTCTTGACGCAAATATAATTTCGGGGTTTGTTGATTCCGTGTATATTTATTTTATTTACCATGTCGTAATTTACAAAAAAGAGAGGAAGTTGAAGAAGAGTTAAGAGAACAAAGGCCAAATGGGGGGATTTTAGCAGGAAGTTAATCTCTTCCTCGCGTGTTCAGTGACATCTTTGTTTCACGTTCCTGCTTCATAGAATGAGGTGACCTCTTCCCATGCCCCCTCCGTACTATGCCTGGACCAAGATCGGACGAAGAGATCGCCGCCACTTCTTACCTCCACAAGGAAATAGCAGTGTTCCAAGCAAGCGTGGCAAACTTCCACTGTAGATTCCACCATGTGTGCGCGCTCCATACACCATTGTGTGCATATCCTGTCGTCGAATCCGACACAGGAGCCTCCCGTATAAACTGACCAATGAGGACTTCCGTGGAGTTATTGCCGCGGTTGCGCTGCGCTCGTTCTCAAGGAACCCTAAAATTAAGTTTTAGCGGAAAAAGTCTTATCATTAATCTAGATGAGTTGCAGGGCTGCTACAAGAAAAACCCAGTGGTTTATATAAAAATGCCAAAAGTTGTGGGTAGAGTATTATTTTCAGATCAAACATGGCAGTGCTAGCTCTTCTCACCGTCGCCGTCGGGCTCCTTGCAGGTAATTATTCCTAATTGAAGCTTAAGCGCTAAGGATGAGGTCTTTCTGAAAATGTCTGCTGTAAGCTGTGTTTTCATGAAGGAAACAATGACCGGATAATCATTCGGTCATTGTTTCCTTGATGAAAACACAGCTTACAGCCCTGAAGAAGACCTATGCTGAGGAATCCCTCAGCATAGGTCTTCTTCGGGGCTGTCAACCTGGTCAACCACCGTATAAATTGTCAATCCCAGGATACTACTACCCAAGCACGAAATCCATAGCTTCGGCAAAATTTAGGGCGTTTTCTACTCTTTAGCACTTACGGACATAAAAGTAGTTAGTGGTACATATACAAACGAATTTAAAACTAATAGGGAGTAGGGTCCACTTAAATGTTTCGAGTTGCTTTTGTACGGGCCCGTGTCTTCGTTGACGGAATAAGAGAGTAGATCCCCTGATGTATAACTACGAAGTGATTGTCGTTTGTCTAAACCCTCTGTTATATAACCCTCTTCTTTTAAGATCGTTGCTTATATTTGTATTGTCTCTTTTCCAGGTTCCGCCTATTCTAATCCCTCTCGCATCGTGGGAGGGACGGAGACCTCTATTGAGAAGTACCCGTCTATAGTGGCATCAGAACACTATGATATTTGGTCTGGCACATGGAGTCAAAGCTGTGCTGCCAATATTCTGACTACCAGATATTTGGTGTCTGCTGCACATTGCTTTACTGGCATGTAAGGTTTTACTTTATTTACAACGTTTTAATATTGATTGATAATTTATAGATTGTCATGGATGAACCATGTCAATCTTGCTCACAAGCAAAGACGGGGTCTAAAATGGATCGAACTTACCCAGAAGGAGCTGAGACTCCTGTATATCATACTTTTTTCCCATTGCCAACCGTTTAACCCTCAAAACACCACTAACAAGGGTCGATTTGCATAGGTACAAGAACACCATTATGAACTGCCTTTTGGAAATTGACTGGATGATCGCAGCCGCATCGTTAGCAAAAATCTCTCCTTCTACATCAACATCAAACTTTTAATCTTTTATTTATTTCTCATCACACGCCTTCAACACACTTGCAAAATACATAATTATTTACTTAAAATTATCACCTTAAAGCTCTTGTTAAAGAACTCATCTTCGTTTTCAGCTTCTTCCACATAAGCTATCGCCGCTTCAGGGCTGGCTCTAGCTATCGTAACACCGGGGGCGTAGTGTCTTACGCGGCTGCCAATTTTAACCACCCCAGTTATGGCCAGAATGGTGCTGATGGAGACATTACAGTCATTCGACTACAAACCCCATTCGAATACAGCCCTGTCATCCAGCAAGGCTCCATTGTCCCTCAGGGCTTCCAGATTCCCGACAACTTGCCTGTTGTTCATGCAGGATGGGGTGACACTGAGGTAAGCCAAAGATTTTTTCTTATTTGTGTACTCTCATCGTCACATAGATAGTTCTTGTGGACATTTAGTTTTGTAGTTTCAGCTTTGGGTAGACGTAAGCCGAAACAGAAGTTACACTAGCCTTCATCTCATTTCGGTTTTGACTAAAATATTGGCAATCTTGATTTAGGCGCAGAATGCCTAGTAGCAATCGATTCGCGAAAGGACAAGATCTCAAGATGGTAAATTCTGTGCCTAGACCGCAATTTTGACTACTTAGGAAGAAATTCACGTGTCGTTTGATATTCAACTTCTGTTTTCTTATGTTCTCCTTTATTTTTTTCAAATTTTCTATTTTTTATGACTTGTTACTAAAGTTAAATTCTTTGATTCAAGTTTCGACGTCGAAATCTTTTAACACGAAATCTCTCAAATATCTTTCAGTGGCTTGGACATCCCTCTGAGGTACTTCTGGAGACCCAAATCTACACCATCAACCGCGAGATCTGTGCGGCGAGGTACCTCTCCCGGCCCAGACCGTCTGTCGTTACCGAGAACATGATCTGTGCTGGCATCCTAGACGTCGGTGGAAAGGATGCTTGCCAGGGAGACTCCGGTGGTCCTCTTTACTACCAAGATATCCTCGTCGGAGTTGTTGCCTGGGGCCATGAATGCGCCAATGACACTTATCCTGGAGTCAGCACTGCTGTTTCCTCCTACACTGACTGGATTGTATCTATTGCTGTTTAAATGAGATGTGTAAAAGCTATTCAATAAATAAAGACGAGAAGAAACTTTTTAAAGGCATTATATTGTTTTTTTCCACTCTGATTTCTTGGGCACGGCTGCCAGCTAAGTCAGCCAAAAACCTAATTACATAATTGATTTATCAGAAAATGTACAAAAAATAGTCCAAGCCAAGACGTACTCGTAATCGACGGAGCCCCGCTGGGCTGAAACCTATTTCTGTCTACAAGCTTTAAAGGAACCTTCGTCCTTACTTTCCGCCTGACGCAGGTCCTCACCGGGCACGGATGCTTCGGGAGGTACCTGTGTCTAATGCGGAAGGAGGAAACGCCTGGATGTCACCACTGCGAAGATCGCCCGAAGGACACGGTGGAGCATACGGTGCAGGACTGCCCAGCTTGGGCGGAGCACCGACGTGTCCTCACGGCTGCGATAGGCGGAGACCTCTCGCGCCCGGCATTGGTTGCGGCCATGCTGCGGGGCGAGACGGAGTGGGAGGCGGTCGCCTCCTTCTGCGAAGCAGTAATGCTCGCGAAGGAGGAGGCGGGCCGCGCGCGAGAGAGGACAGTGTCCTCCCTCCGCCCCACCCGCGGTGGTGCACGCCCGCGGCGACGGACGTCGCAAGACGATCTCCGGCCACCGTAGGCGCGGGCATGCGGGCAGCGAGTAAAGGGCAACTCGCTGCCCGACCATGGACCATGCCCGGGTCGACGGCGCGTTGTGTCCCACGCGCGCCTCAAAGAGCGTCATCATAATGACGGGGCCCCCCTCTCAGAGGGCCAAAGCCTGCCGGGGTCGCGGGATTATTTCCTTACCGTGACCCCGGAACATAACAGGCTACTGAAGGACACCGTGGATTTTAGTCAGTAGAAGTCTGACAGTCCCTCCCGCCCTGCCCGGGGCTGGAGGACTCATTTGATGATTTTGCCAAGTAAAAAAAAAAAAAAAAAGCTTTAAAGGAACCTTACCAAACCAATACCTGGGGGTAACTCAAACTGTTGCCTAGTTGTAATATTCGTGGTTGAGTTAGTAAGATTATGGCTCGGTTTATTATTTCCTTTAAAATTGTTTATTATTTACATTTTCAAAAGTACCGCACCACTGTATGAAATAAGTCTGCATTCTAGGCACTCTTGGGGCAGAGAGATAGGCATTGTCATTTTATGTCATCAGAATACGCACAATTATAATCACAAACAATGAAAATCTTATCGCTAATCTTTAACTTCAAAGTGCGGTAGTTACAGACGGATTTGTTAATCTAAATCGTTTTTACAATGGATTTGTTCGGCCATATATAAAACTACGTGAGGATTACGATTATCCTCGCAGTAGTTTCAAACTCAAAGATGGCAGTGCTTGTCTTCCTCACTCTTGCCCTTCTTGCAGGTAATTATATGATTTCTCTAAATCATAATATCATCACTGATCACAAGCAAGTGTAATCAGAAGTTGTTTTAGAGTCAAACTTTAATATGACGTAACCAAAGTATTTTCAAAGAAATGTCATAAGCTTAATTCTCTCCTTCTCCTCTCCTTTCGAGGTCTGGCTTTAATTTTGACTAGAGCCTGTGTATACAACGTGGCAAAGCCTGCAGTTCCTTGAATAAATTACCGGCTGATAACGTTAAGACACAGTGTTTTGGCACTCTTTCATATTTTAGTTATTTGAACACCTTTAATTGTATATCTTCCTCTCTAGGCTCTGGCTATGCCTTGCCGTCCAGGATAGTGGGAGGAGAAATTACCTCTATCGACAGGTACCCCTCCATTGTTGCCGCGGAGTCCTACAATGTTTGGTCTGGAACCTGGGGTCAATCTTGTGCTGCCAATATTCTGAATTCCAGATATGTAGTGTCTGCTGCACATTGCTATGACGGAGCGTGAGTATTTTCACCTTTATCTTCATCATTTTAGCTAGATTCACTAATTGCTGGATTTTTGTCTAGCTGCATGTGTCTCAGAAACAATTCTATCTCCAAGAATAGACAAAGTAAAATTTCTATATATTAATTCGTTTGAGATATTTTTTGCCTGAGTTGTCACGACCCGACTGAAGAAAAGATTTTCTTTTTCTGCATTTTAAACAACGCCATGAACATGATACAATGATTCATGATATGAAATCTTTGAACATTGTACGATTTTGTCTATTATTTTGTCGACAAAACCTGTTACAATGTCATGCTACGCGTACCTAATTTTGCTTTGGCAGAAAAAAATATACAAATTTCGATTTACTACATAGAGCAGAAAACAAAAAACTAAATTGAGATAAAGTGTTAAAAAGATTTGCTTGCAGAAAACAATTTAAGCAATTTCTAGAAATTAAACAAATTTGTAACAAAATAAGTTGAGTGTTAAATCTAAGCTAAATTACTAAATGTTGTATTTATATTTGCAGCTTGTTCTCTATCGACTACCGCCGCATTAGGGCCGGTTCTTCCTACCGCAACACAGGAGGTATCATAGCCTACGCAGAAGCTAGGTTCAACCACCACAGCTATGGTCAGAATGGCTATGACGGTGACATATCCGTTATCCGCCTTCGCGAGTCGTTGGAGTTCAGCCCTGTTGTCCAGCCGGCTACCATTATTGCCCAAGGTTTCAGTATCCCCGATAACCTACCTGTTGTTCACGCTGGATGGGGAACTACTGCGGTAAGTAGAATATGCTAAATATATCTTTTCATCGTCATCAGAATTTCCTATAGGTACCTTCATCCTATTTACTTCGGTCGGCTCAGTTAGTCTTGTCCTAAACTCTTTATCTTCTTGCTAGCCGTCTCCAATGGTCAAAAAGTAGTCTTATGCAATCGTACCTTCGTTCAAAACATCATCATTCACAACTTCTTCAATCATATTATGCTGATTACTCCGCATCATTTGCTCTTACCTTAAACGCCGATTAACCCTCAAATTTAAAAAAAAACAATGTCTGTATTACTACCTATGGAACCGTTTACCAACTAAATTAACTCCATCGTTTATTTTTATTTGCAGCAAGGAGGTCAGTTATCCCAGGTGCTCCGTGATGTGACAATTTACACTGTCAACAACAAGCAGTGCGCCGCGCGCTACCTGACCCTCCCAAGACCTCAAGTTGTTACTGAGAACATGATCTGCGCTGGTATCCTTGACGTCGGTGGAAAGGATGCCTGTCAGGGAGACTCCGGCGGCCCTCTTTACTACGAAAAAATTCTTGTAGGCGTCGTATCCTGGGGTCACGGATGTGCCAATGCCACGTTCCCAGGAGTGAGCACTTCTGTCAGCCCCTACACTGACTGGATCGCCAGTATCGCTAATTGGTAATAAAGTAATGATAATTGCAACAGTTCAACTCAATAAATTAAATTTTGAAATATTTGTATTTGTGTGTTTCTTCAGATTGTAGAATTATATAATTATGTACGGTTCACATAGTAAATTAGATATAATTTTAGATCTGACGTCTTAGCACAAGATTACCTACCTAGAACAACTTCCTATCCCAGTTAGTCAAAGTGGAATTATTAAGCCATATAATATTGTTGTTCACTATCAGAACGAAATAAAGAAAAACTCATTTAGAATCTTCTATTACATTCTAATAAATTTAGTTTACCACAAGGGCCGATGCTAGGTCCCATGATTTTAATTCTCTACACAAACTACTGGTGAGATATAATCATGTAAATATAATGTTACTAGCTGAGGTTGGCATGTGGCCTTTTTTTTTTTTTTTAGCGTGGTAAAATCATCAAATGAGTCCTCCCACCCCGGGCAGGGCGGGAGGGACTGTCAGACTTCTACTGACTAAAATCCACGGTGTCCTTCAATAGCCCTTTCTGTTCCGGGGTCACGGTAAGGAAATAATCCCGCGACCCCGGCAGGCTTTGGCCCTCTGAGAGGGCCCGTCATTTTGCTGACGCTCTTTGAGGCGCGCGTGGGATACAACGTGCCGTCGCTCGACCCGGGCGTGGTCCTTCGTCGGGCAGCGAGTTGCCCTTTACTCGCTGCTCGCATGCCCGCGCTGGCTTGTGGCCTTTCAATTGAATTGGAAAAATGGCAAAGGCTTCGATAATTTTGTATTCGGGAACTAGCTCATCACGCGATTCGTGCGTTTCGTAATTTAAAAAATCAAACCGACGAAACATTGAACTGAAAAAAAAAAAACAAACATAAATTAACTATTTGATGAGCAGAATAGCTCGTTGTATAGCTTGTAGTGGTTGATTAGTTCGTCGTAGCTATTCGTTGATTGTTTCTTTGGCGCCGCCTCAAAATTTATTTTTTGCTTTTCAGTTCGATGTTTCGTCGGTTTGATTTTTTTTTAAAAGGTTTTATTTTTTAAATTTGAGTAATTTCCTATCTCGTGTCAATTTATGTGCCAAATAATCATTGAATTGTAATTGAAATACCGCATTCCCTCTCTTTCAAAATTCTTTTTTTTTCGTCTTTCTTTTTTATACATGTAGCACTGTTAACTATTGACGACCTCCTACACCTGCTTTCTGTCTTCATTCTCAAACTCTCAACGTTCTCATCAAGATGAGTGAAATGAGCCCAAATACGATATAGTTGCTTTAACTGATATGGATCTCTTGCTACTGCCCTCTGTCACTATCCTCAGACCCTCGATGACAATTATATCCCAGCTAGGTATAAAGTTTTCATCAAGACTAGTGAAATGAGCCCAAACACGATAAAGGTGCTGTTAACTGTTGAGGACCTCTTGCCCCTGCTATCCGTCACCATCCTCAGACCCTCGATGGCAATGATACCTCAGCTAGGTCTAAAGTTCTCATCAAGCTGAGTGAAATAAGCCCGTGGCATGTCCTAGAACCAAATCAAAATTCCATCTATGTGTCATTTATCAACACATAGTGGACCAAAGTGATGGATTACTGACCATTAAGACCATGATATTACAGAAGAGGCCTTTGTTCCAGCAGCGGCAACATTATAGGCTAATAATCCAACAAAGATCGTTATGATGGAGGCGGTCGCCTCCTTCTGCGAAGCAGTAATGCTCGCGAAGGAGGAGGCGGGCCGCGCGCGAGAGAGGACAGTGTCCTCCTTCCGCCCCACCCGCGGTGGTGCACGCCCACGGCGACGGACGTCGCAAGACGATCTCCGGCCACCGTAGGCGCGGGCATGCGGGCAGCGAGTAAAGGGCAACTCGCTGCCCGACCATGGACCATGCCCGGGTCGACGGCGCGTTGTGTCCCACGCGCGCCTCAAAGAGCGACATCATAATGACGGGGCCCCCCTCTCAGAGGGCCAAAGCCTGCCGGGGTCGCGGGATTATTTCCTTACCGTGACCCCGGAACATAATAGGCTACTGAAGGACACCGTGGATTTTAGTCAGTAGAAGTCTGACAGTCCCTCCCGCCCTGCCCGGGGTTGGAGGACTCATTTGATGATTTTGCCACGTAAAAAAAAAAAAAAAGATCGTTATGATACGTATAAATGCCTGGAAGTCTGTCAATCACACCTATCTGATCTCCAAGTGACTGGGTAAATCGGTGGTTGGTGGTGAAAAATTAAACGATTCCCTTAGACTGGGGATTTAAAAACGCAACTGGCTCACACACACGTGATGCTTTTTTTCTCGAATTCTTATGATACTAAGGCCTGCTGAGGTCGCGAGACTATCATAAAAGTGCTCTGGAATGCAAAGGTCAACTAAAAAAAGGTTGTTTTGTTGAAACCACAACGCAACTTTTATTGGAACCGACGAAAGTTGGAGTAGGAAGGTTCTCGAATGGAGACCGCGTATAGGTACCTAATAGTTGGGTGGGACGCCCCACGGCAAGATGTAGAAGAAAGTCGTTTTAAGTGGTTGCATGAAAAAAGCGAGCTACATCGTGCGCTGTGTCGCTCCCTGGGAGAGCGCCTTTGTCCATCAATAGACTGCAAATGCTCAAATGATGACAACTGAACTGAAAAAAGGTGCGTTTACACAATCCACCGTTCACCTCTGCATGTCCAAATTACGCTGCGATGTGGTGGGTATGGTTGTTTGTGTGAATAGGTGTCATAAGCGCTTTTCCAATAAACAAGTTACTTGTTAACACTATACAAGTTACAAATTGTATACAACTTGAACAAACCTGCATACAAGTTACAAGTTGCAAGTAGGTAGTTCGAACTTGTACATTTTGTTTCAAGTAACTGTCAATATCCTCATTTGGGATCATGTATGCTGGCATAACCCGCATGCAATTTGCACACTCTCTCGAGAACATCAAGCTAATTGTATGCAAGTGTGAGGTTATACTTGTATTCAAGTAGGTATAACGTCACAAATAGCGTGTGGAAACTGCCTTTAGACTTAGCTAAGGGAAGAAAATTGAACCTTGAGGAACTCAAGGAAAATGGAATAAAAAAAGCGTGTAGCGCGTTTTTGCCATTGTTGGTGATGCGGGGAAGGGGGTAGGTACTCAGCGCCACACCGACTGCGCTTCACATACCGTCGCATACATCGCATCGCTGCAAACGAGCGTTTACAGAGCGTTTGTTGCGAAGTATCAGCGTGTTTATAACGATACGAATGCGTAAACGTAAGGATCGTGTGTATAGAACCCGTAGTCTATAGAACCCATCGCCCCTTGCAACATTAAAGCTGAGGTTTGTCTTTAGCGGATTCCAACTTTATACTTAAGAATATAAAGTTGAAAATCTATAAAGCTATTGTCAAACAGGGCGTGGCGAACGCGAAGCGAGACTTTTGTTCGTAATGTATGAAATTGTTTGAAGCCAGTCACATAGACCATAGGATCGCTTTCGCTTTTCTATGTGACCGGATTCAAACCATAACAAATAAAAACGCTTTGGATCGCATTCGCTTCGCCTGTCTATTTGACAATAGCTTAAACCACAAACCATAGTTTCGGCGCTGCCACGGTGCTGCTTCTTATACATAGATGCATATCAGATTCTGATATACACTCGTCTTCAGCGTATAAACAAAAAAACGTGATGTGCAGATGCTCTTTTTACTCGGGCTACTGAGATAAACTACAATCATTTTATTTTCGGGCGCGCCTATATTTTTTTATAGTATCTACTATTAGTATTAAGCACCTAGATAATTCTAAAAGAACTTTATCCTTAATCAGTAGTTTTAAAGTAACATAACAACCGGCTTTTGGTAATCTTTATAATTTTACGATGTTATTATCAGGCATTATGATCGTAATGTGACTGGTGCTCCCTCAGTTGTTATAGAAACCTCCCGAACATGGCAACGATGACCATCCTTGCTCTCACCCTCTTAGCAGGTATGTACCTATATCTAAATCAGAAGATTTAAGTTATAAAGTAGAGATTGTATATGTATGTGGTGGACGTAGATGATGTAAGTCAGCCCGGACACGGTTCTTTCGGCAGTTTCAGGGTTCTGTCAAATGAGTCCCAGTGAGTGGGACCCAGGGCAGAACGGAAGGGACTGTCAAATTTGTACTGACTTAAATTCACGGTTTCCTTCAATAGCCCTTTTCGTTCTGGGGCCACGGTTACCTGATGAGTCCCGCGACCTCGGCAGGCTTTGGCCCTCTAAGGTAGACCCCATCATATTGCTGACAGCTCTTTGAGGCTCCAAGAGGTCCTTGGTCGGACAGAAAGTCACCCATTACTCACCGTTCGCATCTCCACTCGAGACTGCGAGTAAATTACTAGCCCATTGTCACTACAGCAAGGTCTCTAAAGCCACTGATGTTGCCAAAACATCATAATAGATATTGCGATTTTCGTAAAGTCGCTATTTTAGACCCCTTGCTTGCTTATTCAGAATTTTGTAATTACTTATCTATTGGTTGCAATTGAAATTGTAACTTGTATTCTATTTATCGAAGAAGGCCATAGGCTATACACCGTGACTTTTTAGTCGTCTTACAAAAGCAGCCCAGTTCATGTATCAAAAAATGACTAGAACACGTTTATAATAAAAAAAGGCTTTATGTTTAACGTACAACCAGATATAGTAACATATAGCAGACAAAAATAGTAAATAATCACCAAAATGAAACCCGCGTTTTAATGTAAAATTATAACCAAAGTTTTAACATTTCGCTATCCTATTTAATCAAAATGGCTCCAAATAAATCATTGTCAACCCAAAAGTAGTAAATGATCACCAAAATTGCCTGTGTTCCACCAAATATACTGAATGTGCACCAAAATATGTTCATTAAAATATGTCATAACGAGGTAAAATCTACCTAAGCAGGGTCGACGAAGCCCCGCTTCGCGGGGCTTCTATTTCTGTGTACAAGGTTTAAAGGAACCTAAGAACCAAACCGAACTTCGGGGTGTCCCTGAAATCTTGCTAAAGCGAGTTTTAGATTTGGTGACCATTTATCCATTTTGGTGATCATTTACTATATTTGGTGTTCGAATGCAATTTGAAGTGTAGTAGCTAAGGGTATCAAAGCATTTTATGGTGGTCATTATATTTAATCCCATAAAAATAATAGGTATTTATGAGATTTGAAAAATTTAATAAAAAAAAATTAACTCGTTATTATGACCCAAGGCGTAGTTACAAACACCCTTGTCTCATAGAAAATTGGAATGGAATGATCTGCCCGACTATTGCGTTGGGTAGGTATACTCTACAGCTTGATACGTAAACATTTTAACAGGGTGTTTCATATTTGTAATGTACCTATTTATTAAAAATAATAAATATTATTACGATTAAAAAAAAAACTCGCCTAGAGGTATTTTAGGTCGGATACATTAAGTGGACCACTTTTGTAAGACGACTAAAAAGTCATAGTATAACATCATGCAACGCAACGACCAGTATTTTGAAATTGGACTAGGCTGAAACCGCAAGGAACAACTAGGAACTACATAATTTGAATTGCATCTTTTTCAGGCGTTGCTTCGGCCTCCCCGGGCTCTCGTATAGCGGGAGGCAGTCCAGCATCGGTCGCGAAGTTTCAATCCATCGTTCAGGTGGAGTCGCTCGGCTCGGGCTCTGGTATCTGGACTCAGACCTGTGGAGGCCATATCCTGACGACCAGATATGTGCTGTCATCTGCCAACTGTTTCCATGGAGTGTGAGTTAAGACTTTTAAAAGTTAAGTTATTGAGTGGACGAGGCGAAAAGGATATGTAAAGAGGGGAATGTTGGGAAGTGTAGGAGCGTGTGGCGTTTTGGTTGAAGTCTCTGTTTACAAGTAAAGATAAGTTGTCAAGTGCGAGTTGGACTTTCGCACGAAGGTTTCCGTACTATCAATAAAAAAACCGGCCAAGTGCGTGTCGGGCCGCGCACAGTGTAGGGTTCCGTAGTTGCCCATCAAAATACTTATGCGAACTATGTAACTAAACTAATTCGCTGAATTTAAATTTAAAAAGAAGAATTTTCAAAATCGGTCCAGGAGTCTTTGAGAAATCAGGGAAAATACATAAGAAAAAAAGATTACGACGAATTTAGAACCTCCTCCTTTTTTTGAAGTTAGTTAAAAATAGTTGACCATAAAAACCTACCTATCCCCAAAAACATACCGTAAAACCATACCTATTATAGCTGTAAAAATAAAGTTGATAAACTTACATTTGGAGTTGAAGAACATGTTCTCCGATACATTTTGTTTAAGAAAACATATTATCCAAGTACATTTTATAAGTTGGTCGACTATTACTCGTAAAGTTGTAAAGCCTACTTAGTCATGATAATTTTCTTTTAAACTTCGTTATACATAATTTTATACTACTATTGTGAATTTTTTCACACCCCCAAACATAACCGTTTAGCTGGTAGAGGGGGGGGACACTCGAATCGAGCAAAATTTAGCACTTTAAAGCTTAATATTACACAAATGAATTTTTTTATCAAAAAACTGTTAATGGAAACTATTATTATTTTTAAAGGCCTATTTAATGATACCCCACACAAAGGGGTACGCGAGAAAAAAAAAATCCTCACTTTACGTGTAAGTACAGGAGGTACCCTAAAAAAAAATATTTTACGAGATTTTATTTTACCACTTTTTCGGCACAACAAATCCGTATATTTACACCAAATTACAGCTCTCTAGTACTGTGCGTCTCTGAGCTAAACTGCGGACAGACGGACGGACGGACATGGCGAAACTATAAGGGTTCCTTGTTGACTACGGAACCCTAAAAACGGGATAAAATCATAATGATCGTATCGCGGATTCGATCTCTGCACGCATGGAACAAATATTTATATGTCTTACAAGTAATTGTTCCGGGTTTTGGTGTTTGCGTACGCGAGTTACCATATTTTGTAAACGCACCCACGACACAAGAGGAATTCCTAGTGAGGTGAAACGTTTAAAAATCATAATTATTCTAATACGCTGTCGCTCATCCGCGCGGAGATACGATACGGTGAGCGCCACTCGTCCGCGCGGTTGATCGGCGTAGTTGTAACAGGCATCAAAGGAATTCATATGTATAAATCGACATCCGATGATCCGTTTCTCCGCAGAACTCCGCGAGCAAGTGGTGTTACATGTATGTGAAAGACCTATTCCACCTCTTATTCGTTTAAAACTGATTTTTACTTGATCAAATCACACAATAAATTCAATCTCCTACTTTCAGATTCTATGAGCCCAGAAACCGTCGCATCAGGGCTGGTTCCTCAATCCGTAGCTACGCTGGTCAGGTACGCTACGTGGACCGGGAGATCAACCACCCCAGCTATGGATCCAACGGCATGGATGGCGATATCACTATAGTGAGGCTCTTGGAGAATCTGGAGTACGGTCCTTACGTACAGCAGGGTACCATCATCGCAGCTGATTTCCACATGCCTGAAGGTATACCTGTTGAGATTGCTGGTTGGGGCGCCACTGAGGTTAGTCTCTTTAAAATTCTTTCTTCTATTTTAGCAAGAATTGCGATTTTTTTTTACCGTTTTGTATCGTGGGTGCGTTTACAATAAACTCACATTCACAAAAAGCCATATCGGAAACAATTACTTTAGATCATAGGTACAAGTATTACCTATGTATTTTTTAGTTGCATGCATCTTCTAATTAGATTTGCAATTTATTGATGCTGAAAACTAACTTATTACACCAGCTCTTGAACCACGTTTAGATGTTCAATTCATTAAACTCTCTCTACTCGTGCATAAAGAACTGCATAACATCAAACTTACACCTACTCTTGCCACCAGGTCGGAGGCCTACCATCCAACGAGCTCCGTGAAGCCAGCGTCTTAATAGTCGACAGGGACGTATGCGCTCAACGCTACTCCAGCCTCCCCATACCGAGTCCGGTGACCGACAACATGATATGCATTGGGCTCCTGGACCGCGACGGCGGCGACTCCTGTGCCGGAGACTATGGCGGCCCCGTCTACTATGGCAACATCCTCGTTGGCATCCAATCTTGGGGCCAGAACTGTGGCAACAAGACCCTGCCTGGAGTCAGTACTGCTGTTTCTTCTTATACCACCTGGGTTATCAATACTGCTGTTTAAGTCTTCTTCTTCATCATCAACATCACCATCTGCTGGACATAGGCCTCTCCCAATGTACGCCTCTGAGCCCGGTCTTGAGCTTTCCTTGTACAGTCTCTGACGTTTTTCGACTTCTTCATTTTGAGCCAATCTTTTATGTAGATAAAAGTGAAATGGGTTGTAAATAAATAAATAATTTCGGTTGAATTATTTGTTGTTTTATTACTTTTTGATAGTAGGTAGGTACTCATGTTTATTACTGTTTCATATCAGATAACGGACCGGAAAACGCAGCGTAGGCAGGCCTCCAACTAGGTGGACCGACGGCATCGTGAGGGTCGCGGGCAGCCGATGGATGCAAGTGGCGAATTGTCGTTCGGCGTGGCGGTATAAGGGGGAGGCCTATGTTCAGCAGTGGACGTCCTCCGGCTGATGATGATGATGATGATGATGATGATGATATCAGATAAAAAGTTCAATGAAGATAAGATCCTAACTTACTTAGTAACATTAAATAAAAAGAAACTAAACTATTACAAAGCATCGAAAAACTCATCCTCAACATCAACACTGTCAGCTGGTAATGTGCCCAAGAGACTGGCGGCGTTGTTTCTTTGAATGGTACTACTTAGCCACTGCCGCCGCGGGAGACGCCCACAGCAACGGACGTGGCGGGGAAATTTCCGACAAACGTACGAACGAATGAGCGACTTGCTGTCCGATCATGGACCACACACGGATTGACAGCGCGTCGTGTTCCACGCGTGCTTCAAAGAGCTGTCAGCAACATGACGGGGCCTCCTTAGAGGGCCAAAGCCTGCCGGGGTCGCGGGACTATCAGGTTATCGTGGCTCTGGAACGTAAAGGGCAATTGAAGGACACTGTGGATTTTAGTCAGTGCAAGTCTGACAGTCCCTCCTGTCCTGTCCTGGGTGGGAGGACTCATTTGATGGTCAAGGTAAAAGCTCTTGGGTGGGTAGCGTCAACAGGTCGTTTAGAAATCTCAAATTCTCTATAGAGAGGCTGTGTAGTGTGTGTGAGCACTCGGAACGCACGATCGTAGAGACAAACATCTTTCTCTACTTAAGATCGTGGTGTACCTATGTAAGTTAGTTAGTTACCAGATCTCATAAAGATTCAGTATTTTATATTATGACGTTTATTCTGCTATTGATTCATATTATTTTTATTATTCCATAATAAAGGAAAGTACCACAAGTCCTGATTTTGAGCTCCATAAAAATAGCATTAATAAAGCGACATCTAGCCTTCTTAAAATGAACTATTACAAATTGTCCTCGCACAGTTGTCTCCAAAATTCAATCCATGAGCTACAGATGGCGTTGATCAAAATTACAATATATTCAATAAGCGTCAGTTCACACCGAGACGCGACGCGAAGCGACGTGACGCAACGATACTTCAAATTTGTATCTTTTCTTGTAGTAAACAAAGTCAGATTTTGAACGACGTGCGCGGCGCCGCGCTGCGCAGCGCGGCGTCGAGCTTCGTTGCGAAAGGTGTATCTTTTGTCTTTTAAAATAGAGTTACATTTTGAATAACTCTATTGAAAAGTGCGCGCAGCGTCACGTCTCGGTCTGAGCTGACCGTTAGGGTGAAGGAATAAAGTTATCTCAATCCAAATCTCAATCACAGTAAAGTTTCGGAAAGCTGTGTTAGGGCAATTTATTAATCGTTTTAGTCAATCCAAGATTTATTTTTTTTCCTTTACTACCTACTTTTTTTCTTCTAATATTGTGAATAAGTACCTACATCGTAAGTGATATTTTCCTGACTGGTGATCCTGAGTAGTTGTTCCAGGCTGACTGTTTGTGTTTGTGAAAATAAATATTTTTTAAATGCACCATCAATACAGAAGAAATTCCTTGTGTGGGGCAACGTTTTACCCTCAAAGAGAGAAGGCCTTTTACTTGGCATCTCGATATATTTAAAAAAATATATATATCGAGATGCCACGCCCTAATTATTTAAGAAGCACACGCATAAAATGCGATCGTCACAACTAGGTAGTTATCAGTGCAAGCCCCCGAATGCATGATAATCATTGGTCGTAAAATGGACCATTGGATAGGCTGTTATCAAAGTTCAAATCGAGTTTTTGGAGATCCGTTTTCCTAGTAACAAAAACGAATTATTATTTCATAGGCCGACTTACCTAGGTTTATTAAGACACCCATTATACGAAGATTTTTGTTGAATATCTGAAGTAAAAAAGGTAAAAAAAACATTTCGAAAAAAAAAAAGAAAGCTTTCTTTCGGAAATCGGAGGCAAAAAACGATGACGGAGCGTTGTGTTAGAGATGTATAGAGGGCCAAAGAGGGGTGATCTATAGAGGGCCAAAGCCTACGGGGGTCGCGGGACTAACGAATTACCGTGACCCCGGCACGTAAAGGGCTATTGAAGGACACCGTGGATTTAATCAGTACGAATCTGACAGTCCCTCCCGCCCTGGTGGGGAGGCTCCATTAACAAATACGTGCGACTTGAATCGGCAATCGACTCGATATCGCCCGAGTGGCGTCGCGGTCAGGTCCCGTTTTCCCGTTTCGGTACCTTAAAAACCTTTGGTACCTTAAAAGTGTGAAAAACTGTAGACCCATACTTGACCCGTTTCCTACACACATTAATTAAGTGAATAATTCCACGTAACCGACATTAACTATTCACATTCAATTTTCCCGCAACGGTACTCTAAAGTTAGCTACAAATGTGTTGGAATATTTCGTTTTCAGAGAATTATAAATACATTAATTAGGTACACAGTGACCTTATGAGTGGGCAGACTAGCAATCCTTTTGTCTTGTTAATTAGCTACCTTATGAGTAGGTCTAAATTTAGGATTTAGAGTCGCGTGGCACCCGTGTTTTACCAGTTGGGACTGGGCGGATTATATTCAATATCTGGTTGATCGAGCTTCGCTCGGTATCTTGTTTTTGGCCCTCATCGGTCATGGCGTTATAGATGGCGCTTCTTAAAACGCGGTTTTTAAAATGTCTATATCTTGGGAACCCAGCTTTTCTCGAACCTGGGATCTTGATAAATCGATTCCTTGAGCCAAAAAACCCCTAATCTGTAACTTTCATGAAAATCCTTGGAGCCGTTTCCGAGATCCTGATTATATTTATAAATAAATATACAAGAATTGCTCGTTTAAAGATATTAATAACTCGCAAATAACTTTTATATAGCAATGTAATGTATATAATATATGCAATGTTTCAGTAGTTTTTGCGTGAAAGAGTTATAAACAATGCATCCTCACAAACTTTATTTTAGTAAGAATTTATATAAAATTTCTAGTTTCTTTTTTGTGTCGATTCTTGAATTAGGTCATTTACACAAACACGTCACTGGAAATGGGAGGTTTCACGCAAAGCTCGGCTCAGATGGCGCCACCAGCACTTAATTTTGTCAACGAAAACTTCAATGCCGCCAATTTTGACATACGTGTTTACTATTATAGAATAAATAGGTAAGTTAAGTTTTGTAAAATCAAATAAAAGATGGAAAAGTACGATGTTTTGTTTTAACTATCGTTTAATTAAAAAATATATTGCGAGTTCGTGGTGCTTCGCTACAAGGGAACAAACACAAAGGTGACTCGAATGACAATAACAGATTACTTTGAAAAAATTTATTGCCATAACGATGATAAATACCAGTATTTATTCATATAATCTTTATTTATGCTCTTAAAATCCCGATTTAAAGATATCAACGCGGATACAAATTTACCATCTGTAACTTTAACTAAGCATAATACATAAAAAACTATTTGCTAAGGTACGATTTTTATAAATGTTATATTAATAATACTTGAACTTTTAATACACAATAATTTGTACTCACCTATTCATGATTTTGTGAATTTTCCAATCATACTTGTTGAGGATGTAGTATTTAATAGAATTGCATAATTTTCTAAGATGTTACTTCGTGATTTACATACTAATTTGAATTGATCAGTATAAAAATTAAATAAATTTATGTTTTAGATTCGATGCAAATATCGTAAAAGGAATGAAATTAAATGAAAACATGGATGGCCATTCAAGATTACATTATTTTTTTCTTATTTATGGGTCTTTATGGAATAAAATGAACCCCTTTATTATTACAAGCAACTTGTTTTTGTTACAACACTGCATTATTAAATAAAAACATTTTTTTTATGATTTACTGTATGAATAACTTGAAATACACAACAAAGCGCTTGTGGCGCCCCTGGCGGCGAAAACTCGCAGTGAAACCTCCTATTGAAAAATGTATCTCGGTCGCAATCTCGATACCAATGTTTTTAACCAATCAATTTCAGAATTTATCTATTTTTTTCTTAAAGACGGGTCAGGATTTTGATTGAGATACAATATTACAATTTAAAAGTTTTTTTTTCTGTTTCGTACCTTCAAATTTCCATGAACAGGTCCCAAAATAACATTATCAATAAGCATTTAATAAGTGTTAATATTTATGACCCAGATAAAACTAATTCTTGAAAGAAACGATAAGTGAGTAATTTATAACAAAAAGTAAATTCCCTGAAGATTGCGTTACAGTCGTGGCTAAGCAAAATGGCAGCGATACTGTGTTGGGGTATTATTCTGCTTGCAGGTAAGTTATTCATCATTTCTTCATCTCATCATCTGCCTGCCTTTTCCCAGCTACATTGGGGTCGGCTTCCAGTCGAACCAGATGCAGCTGAACATCAGTATTTAACATGGAGCGACTGCCTATCGGACCTCCACCATCCAGTAACTGGGTAACACGATAATTATCTCATGGTAAGATTTTTTTTATTTGGGACAAACCCACCACACTATTCCCAAACCACTGCAACTCCTGAGAGCCAGAATCAACAGTGGCAACCACCAGAAAAGCGCCGAGACAATTAAGCTCTACGTGTCCCGAAGAATGAATTTACCACTCTTGGATCCTGCAACGAAATTAATCAGAAAATAATAGTGGAGGAGTAGGAAAAACTGGTAAGACTGGTACCATGGTAAGACTGATTGTCAGACTTTAGAGCTTCTGAATTACGGCTGGCTTTACAGGCTCGCCTGGGTACAGAGGCTCAACTCTCATGATGGGTGGTCACCCATCCACCCGCCAACAGGCGGCTAATCGGCCCATGCGGCTGTGTTTATTTAGCCACGAGCTCTTTATATTCCACTCAAGGCTAAAGATTTTGTTTGCTTGTTTTAACGCCTTAATCTCAAGAACAATTGGTTCGATATCAAAAAATCTTTTTGTGCGGTATAGTATTAAGTCATTAACCTCAAACCTTAAAATTCCAGGTTTAGCCTGCTCATCAGCGGAACTGGGCAGCCAAACCTCCATTGAGGAGTACCCCAGCATCGCGCAGGTGGAGAGCCTTGCAGGAGAGCTGTGGGTGCAGCACTGTGTTGCCAGCGTGCTCACCAACTATCACGTTTTGTCAACGGCTCAGTGCTTCTCTGGCGTGTGAGTATTCATCTCGCAACGAGTCCTTTTTTATCGTGTTAAAATCATCAATATTGATCCCGCTCGCCCAGTGTTGAGCTCAAATCAAATCAAATCAAATATTTTATTAAAATAAACATTAGTAAAAATACAAATAAACCTAAAAAATACTGATAGTCCTAAAAAATTCGATGCCTGTACTAGGTACATTAAACCTGTATCACAGGCGTATGTTCTAATAATATGTCTACGTGGACAATTTGATCTCTTAACAATATTTAACATCAGAAAGATTTTTTTTAGAATACTGGAAAAATACTACTAAATACTGCTACAAATAGCTTAATTTATCATTAATATCTAACTTACATAGAAAAAAAACTAAAACATAAATAATATTAAAGTAGATACAAACTATGCCAATTACATATAAATTACGCAGTGTCAGCAGTCACTCAATTAACTTAAAATTGCAAAAACCTCATACTATCATTATTGTGCAATGTGCATACACCAACAAATTCACCGAACGCACACAAGTTGAGTCATTAAGAAACGAAAACGAATGTTTCTCTTTTCGGTATAATTCATTAGTTTCCTTCATAATCAATAGAATTTATAAATCTGATCTCTGCTATTTTTCGAGCAGGACATCCAGCGTCTCCCGTTTTGTGGTCACTTGGTTTTTTATAGCGTAAACAAGTCGCGCATTTAGGGAAGAAATCTAACTTAGATTTCTTCTCGCATTCGGACATTGTGTGACCTTGTTCACCACAGTGACCGCACGTAGAGTTCACCTCTTTACAATATTTTGCTGCATGGCCGTATTGTTGGCATTTATAACACCTCGTCACTAAAGTAAAGTCCCTTACTGGACAGGACGACCAATTTATGAAAATTCGTAATTGAGACATTAGCACTTTACGTATTTTAGCTGTGACTTCAATAATATAATTGCAGGTCGTGGCATCTCTCTTCCCAGATTTGTGACTTAATTTTGTCGCGGCTAAGAATGATTCCAAGGTCATCTCTGGTAACTTGTCTTCTACATTTTGTTCAAAAATGCACTTGAAGACCTCACTTTCAGTCAATGAAGACGGGACACCTACAACCACAATCCGGGGTTTGCGCTTGTTGGGTTCATCAGCGGTGAGTCCAGATGTGGAAAGCTGAACTGCGTTCTTCAATTTCTCAGCATCATCTTGAGTCTCGGTGCTGATAATTACGCCTCCATTTTTTGTTTTTCTGACCCCGCGTACGTGCAGCTTCATTTGATCGGGCTGTATGATCTTCTGAACCAGTTCTTTTGTTTCTTCACTCGATTTGAAGGTATCTTTGGGATAGATAGCAATCGCGCTTAAGAGATTAGGTCTTACGAAGTCATTAGATCCTCTCTTCACCATGTCGGCAAAAGAAGCATTTCCCGTAGAATTAGAGTTCTGTTACCGTCTGCTTAAGGTCTGTAATATGTTCCGTCAGGTTCCGTTTTTCTTTAAGAATGTTGATCTCTTGTTCGGCGTAAATAGCTTTTTGTTTGAGTGACTGATACAAGACCGCCATCTGTGATGTACCAGAGCCTATTTTACGGCAGAGATTAGAGATCTTCATCTTCTGCTCCGTGTTAAGTTTGCCATCCGTGGCAATTGAACAAACTTCATTAAGGTGCTGCTCGATTGTTGACATCCATCTTTGAATCTCAGGTGTTGAAACAATGTACTCGGTCGTGCCCGTTTTGGGAGCTGGGTTTTGCGTCTGCGGAGGCGAGGCAGAGGACTGCACAGCCCCCTTTGGGCTGCAGGGGTTGCTATCCATATTGTTTTATTAAAATTTCACTATTTTGTGTCCATCGTTCACTACACTACACACTAAGCAAAATTTTGCATTTATGCAAATACTTAAGTAGGTCACAATATGACAAAATTATTAATTAAATATTGTTAGCATTACGTTATTGTCACGTCTGTACGCTGCAAGTGCTCGCAAAGCAATCAAAGTGAAAGATCAGAGCTGAAAGAACTGTTAGACTCGTACTGACTAAAATCCACAGTGTTCCTTCAATAGCCCTTTACGTTCCAGGGTTACGGTGACCTGTTTCGAAAGTCCCGCGACCTCGTAACGAGTCCCTGAACAACGTCTTACTCTAAGTTATGACTATAAAAAGAGGATGTTCTCAATTCGTCTGTATGTGTTTTTTTGGGTATGTTTGTTACTCGATTTCTAAGAGGCCGGAACCAATTCGTAAAATTCTTGTTTTGTTTGAAAGGGTACACTTCCCAGGTAGCCCCATGATCAGGTCAGGATTTGATGTTGAGAACTAGGATAAATCAATGTAATATAATAAAAAAATGCACTCAATATAAGTTTTTAATCTAACATAATCACAACCCTACGATTATCATTAAACCTGAAAGTATCCATAAGATAAGAAAGCGCCTTATTGGTCATGAAAACTTTTAGTTACAATGTTGACAAGCAACAAATTCTCTCAAATCCGCCATCACTTTCCAGGAACTACTCGGACCGAAGCCGTCGCATCAGAGCTGGCACCTCGTACCGCGGCAAAGAAGGCATCGTTCGTGAAGTAGACCGGGTCCACATCCACCCCAACTTCGGTCTTCTCGGTAACGATGGCGACATCGCAGTAGTCCGGCTGCAGGATGCTCTGATCTTGGGAGATACTATCCAACAGGCTCAGATTCTTGGCGAGGGCATCTATTTGCCTACTGGTCTGCAGTTGAAGCTTGTTAGTTGGGGTACCACCGCTGTAAGTACAACGGCGGATACAAGGGGGGGGTCATGGGGGTCATGACCCCCCCCTGGGCGACAGGCTGGGTCATAGGTGACCACTGCAATTTTATCTAAGTTTATTATAAACTTAAACAAATCATAAGCGAAAGGCGCACATAATCATAATAATGCAATTCTGTGCTGTTATTGGTTATACCATAGAATATAGGTTATACCTATTAGGTATAGCAGGGGTGGCCAACTTGATTAGACATAAGATCTACTATGTATTTACTAACGAAGCCCTGTGCGATCTACCAATTAGATACTTCTTGAAATCTTAAAAACCGCTTCGGCCGTCTATGGAACCAGAGTTTCGGAACTGGTTCCATACGAGGCTTTTCTTTTCCTTGAATGGAACTAGTTCCCATCGAGGAATTAACATATTTCAGAAGGCGTGAACGGAACTAAAGTAAAGGCACAGCCAGGCCTACATGAAACAGCATAGTTTAGTACACAATCATGTAGTAATTTTTATTGACCAGTCTTAGGAGTTTCTTTTCATATCACATGTGAGATTGTTTCCTTAAATTTTCTTAAATACTTTGGATTGGAAGTCTGAGTTGGTGATGTTTAATCGACATACTCGTATAGGTACAGGGATTCGTTCGTTTATACAATTTTTAAGAAACAATATTTTCCATTAGACCAACTTCTGCCGTCCCGATTTTTTCCATGAAACAAAGTCGAATGGCACTAAAAAAAATTACCCAACGTCACTCATTTTTGTGGACCACTCACACTTGACCAAAAAAACAAAAACGCCAAAATTATCAACACCAAAAAAGAGTTAATGTTCCTAAAAAAGTTTTTCCGTGTCTCTTATGGATTCAGATTTCTCCCTTTTGACCAATTAAAAAAAAAATCCTATACATATAGGTTTGGTATTTATAGGTCCTATACTACTGTTTATATTTTTTGAGGAGCTCGTGGCTAAATAATTACAGCCGCACAGGCCGATCTTCCGGGTTAAGCCGCGCTTGCCGAGGTTGGTCTGTGGATGGGTGACCATTTGTCATAGCGAGTTTCCTCCGTGCCTCGGAAAGCACGTAAAGCCGTTGGTCCCGGCTGTCATTTGTAGATCTTTGACAGTCGTTACTGTTAGTCAGAAGCTCTAAAGTCTGACAACTAGTCTTACCATGGGGTATCGTATTACCCAGTTACTGGGTTGTGGAGGTCTGACAGGCAGTCGCTCCATGTAAAATACTGATATTCAGCTGCATCTGGTTCGACTGGAAGCCGACCCCAATATAGTTGGGAAAAGGCTAGGCAGATGATGACTACTGTTTATATTTTTTGCCTTGCCACGATCGACTGGACTAAGTAGTCGCGATCGACCCGTTGGCCACCCCTTTTTTTTCTTTTTTTAGCGTGGTAAAGTCATCAAATGAGTCCTCCCAAGGCAAGGCAGAAGGGACTGTCAGACTTGTACTGACTAAAATCCACGGTGTCCTTCAATAGCCCTTTACGTTCCAGGGTGACGGTATTTGGGATGTCTTTCTTTCAAATTGACTGGCCTGTTGGTCTAGTGGTTAGTGACCCTGACTGCTATGCCGGAGGTCGTGGGTTCGATTCCCACCCAGGACAAATGGTTGTGTGATGAGCACGATAATTTGTTCTGTGTCTGGGTGTAATTTATCTATAATATGTATGTATTTATAAATATCTAAGTATGTTTATCAGTTGTCTAGTACCCATAACACAAGCTCTGCTTAGCTTGGGACTAGATGGCGTTGTGTGATAGTTGTGGAATATTATTAAAAAAAATCTATCTGAACTAAACTACGGAGACAAGCTGTCTGCGACATGGTGACCCCCCCCTGATATAAAAGCTGGATCCGCCCTTGTGTAAGTATCATGATTTAGGTACTTTTGTCTAAGCCGGTAACGGTGACCCTAGAAAGTTAAGGACTTGAAGGAACATAGTGGATTTTCGTCAGTACGAGTCTGTCAGTCCTTTCTGCTCCACCAAGAGAAAACTCATTTTATGATTTTCCCACGTAAAAAGGTACTTGTTTAATCAATAACCCTTGGATAATCACGGGCCTAGGTACGGCATTCCCACTGGCCACAAGGGTAAGCATTTATCACAAACCAATTTGACCTCAAACTTTGAACAATAAGCCTTGACTTCCTATTTCAAACATCTTTCTTCTATTAGTCAGTTTCAGAGAAAACTTACCCTCTATAGTAATTATATCACTAACAAAGAGGGTGAGTTTTCTCTGAAGCTTACTATACCTGTAAAATTATAAATACGTGACCCAGTTCCTGTATTTCATAAACAAATATTTACGACCATGTAGGATTCCTCGTCATGTTTTATTTTGTGGTGATTTTGGGCAGTGGTGTAATAACTATCAAAAGGGCTTACTGCGCTTTCAAACACTTTTTACTAGGTTACCACAACACAAAAACTAAATCAACCTGTATTTATTTCTTTCAGGAGGGAGGCCTCAGCAGCAACAAAGACCTTTACGAGCTGAAACTCTACACGATTAACAATGACGAGTGTTTGGAAACCTACCTTGAACTGGACGACCTTCCGAACAATACCATCACAGAGAACATGTTCTGTGTTGGTCTGCGGGATGCCCAGGGACGGAACCTCGACTCTAAGGACATAGGAGCCCCCCTGATCTATGAAGGAGTCACTATGGGCGTTGTATCCTTTGGGGTATCGGATGGCGAGGACAGCGTCCCCGTTGTCAGCACTGCGATTACTTCCTACTCCAACTGGATTGTGGAGACGGCGAGGAACTGAGCCTATGATAAAAGGATTAGCACAAGATCTTACTTATAGTGAATTATTACATAAAACTTTTACAAAATCGATTGGTTGTGTTTTCATTTTTATAACGGCCTGAATTAGTGACGACTAATATCAATTATAATCTAAATTGTGCAGCTTATGTTTAGTACAGGTCAATAAAAAATATTTTAAATGCGTCATGATTCACCGAATGATAAGATGGATTGGTGGAATTGACATTGTACATTGCTTAAAGTGTTAAACATATTAAGACTTTATTTTTAAATGTTACACTCTAGTTCCAAGCGAATTGACTGCATTTTCTTTTTTATGCTTCGTATTGGTTCTTGGCTGGATGTCTGGATGTCTCTTTAAGTACCTCTGGCCTATTTAAACATTTAATTATTCCTTGGCAAAATTATGGACCACCTGTCCATACAGGCGAACTGTTACGGCCCTTGCGTACGACGCTTTGCCCCTCGTCTGGTTCGAACCAAGAGCTATCAAAGTGATAAGAAACAAAAGCATATTTGTACATTTCTAACAGCTTTGACATAATACTGATCTTTGGCAGCTTATAACGGTCTTATGCGGCGAAGAAGGGATTTGTGTTGTGACTCGAGCGTCTCAGATAAGTATATAGGGAGAATCCTCGCACCCTTTAATGTACCTGTACCAAATATGAACCCTCCATATGGTGGGGTTTGTTTGGGGGAACTCGTCAGATTAGTAAAAAAAAATTGATCCTCAGCAAAACTCGAGCGCGTCAGATCAAGGTAGATTAATTACGTTCAGAAGAGTGTATATCTGTGGGAGTATGTTCCTGTAGCTCATACAGTGATCCGCGCAGTGAAATAAAGAAAGAAACGTTGTAAAACAGTTTAATTAATATGAGAAGAAAATATATATTCACATTACGACAAACAGTTATTGTTGAGTGACAGCGTCACATTTTTAAAATGGCCAGTACTTAATCAATGCTTGTTAGCAAACTCCTTCACTCCTCCTTAACAGGCATTGTTACCGGCACCTCTTAACCTACCAGCACATCTAACATTAATCTCACTCTTACACATCAAACTCACACAACAGGACCCATCCCCATACCTCTTACACAGAACTCCAACTTTCCTTTCGTTAAGGGTTTAGTCATCACATCTGCAATCATAGACTCGGTCTCTACATACTTCAGATCTATGGTGTTGTTCTGTACGGCTTCTCTGACAAAGTGTACTCTGAGATCAATGTGTTTCGTTTGTTTGTGGTGTGAACAGTTTTTAGCTATCGCCATAGCTGACTGACTATCACAGCTAAACACGATTGTTTTCTGAAGACCAGTAAGCTCTTCAAAAAATCTCCTCAGAAACGTTGCTTCTCTTGCAGCGTTCGATAAACTTATGTATTCGGCTTCGGCGCTAGACAAAGCTACAACAGTTTGTTTTCTGCTTTCCCAATTAACAGATGCAGAGCCGAATTTGAATACATATCCCGAATAAGACTTTCTGTCGGTGATATCACCTCCATGATCTGCATCGACAAAAGCTTCAAGATCTCGCTCACATCGTTTGAAGTGAAGTCCAAGACTCTTTGTACCCTTTAGGTACCGCAGCACTCGCTTAGCTGCTTGCCAGTGTACTTCTCCGTAACAGCTATTGAACTGACTCAAGTAACTTGTGGCATATGCAATGTCAGGCCTTGTACATACTGCTAAGTACATGATCGAACCTAACAACTCACGGTAGGGAATATTTTTAGGTGACTCATAGTTTGCTTCTTCTGGTTTACTCAGTCTTAGCCCAGGGACCAGTGGAGTAGCTACTGGTTTGCAGTTCTCCATGTTGAACTTTTTCAATACTTTCTCTAAATATCCTTCTTGGTCCAACGTAACTGAATCATCCGACTGTCGAAGTCGCATTCCTAAAAACAGTTCCGCTTTGCCGAGATCTCTCATCTCGAACGTATCCATCAGTTCTTTCTTTATCTGTAACATTTCACTCTTATTGTTCCAGAATATCAGGATGTCATCAACATATACGGCCAGTATGATGAATCTGTGTTGGCTTTTCCTAATATAGACACATGGTTCATTTTCCAGTTGTTGGAATTTCATTGTCTTCAAAGCTGAATCCAACCTCTCGTTCCAAGCTCGTGGCGCCTGCTTTAGACCATACAAAGACCTCTTTAAAAGACAGACATGGTCTTCTTTTCCTTTCTCTTCGCACCCCTCTGGTTGCTTCATGTATACTTTTTCCCTTATGTATCCATTAAGAAAGGCAGTCTTCACGTCCATTTGATCAATATGCAGTTTCTTCTCTGCGGCTAAGGCCAAACATAAACGTAGCGAGCTGTGCCGTATCACTGGTGAGTAGGTGTCTGAATAATCGATTCCTTCTCTCTGTTTGAATCCTCTCGCTACAAGTCTTGCCTTGTATCTTTGTTTATTTCCAGCTTCAGACTTTATTTTGAGGATCCATTTTGAGTCAATCACATTCTGTCCAGATTCCCGTTTCACTAGCTCCCACGTCTTATTCTTCTTAAGGGCGTCTAGCTCCTCCTTAATTGCCTTCTGCCACTGCATTTTGTCTTTCCCTGTTAGTGCGTCCTTCACTGATATAGTGTCGTCTAGATGTATAGGCTCACTTTCTACGTGATACAGAACTGCACCCGGAATCTCTCTTGGCGTCCTGTTTCGTACAGGATACCTCCGATCAGTCGCTTCCTCAGTTGCTCTTGCTCTATTCTCCTCCGAAACGGCTGTATCAGGAGTATCTACTACTGAGATTTCTACCTCGTCTGCTGACGTGTACTCCTCATCCTCAGACTGGAGAGAGCTTCTATCTCCTCCACCACCTCCTCCTTGACGCGGCGGTTCTACTTCAGTACTGGACTGCGCAGGTGGTGCCTCACCACTGAGTACGTCCGCTACTGGCACCACTAATGAAGGCCGAGATTTCTTGCCTTGGTTGCCAGCTGGAGTATTTTCAAAAAATACAACGTCACGCGCTCTGTGCACATTGTGTGTAACGGGGTCAACTAGTCTATACGCCTTCGTATTCTCTTCATATCCTACATGAATAAGCTCCTTACTCTTAGGATCCCATTTCTTGCGTTTCTGGTCAGGAATATGCTTGTACGCCTTACATCCAAACACTTTCATGTGGCTTACATCTGTTTTCTTGCCAGTCCAGGCTTCTTCTGGTGTCATGTTTTGGACAGCGATTGTTGGTGAGCGATTCTTCAAATAAACTGCATGTCTGACGGCCTCGGCCCAGAAGCGCTCATCCAAGCCTGCTTCCTGTAACATACTCCTGCTTTTCTCGCAAATTGTCCTGTTTGCTCTCTCTGCGCATGGGTTCATCTGAGGAGAATACTCAACGGTTAGTTGGTGTACAATACCATTCTCTTTGGTGAATTGTTTCATCTCCTTATTGACATACTCTTTCCCGTTATCTGTACGGATTGCTTTCAGTTTCTTGCCGGTCTGTGTCTCTACGAGAACCTTAAACTCTTTAATTTTCTCTACGGCCTCACTCTTTCTCCTGAGTGCATACATGAAAGTCTTCCGCGTTTTATCATCAATGAGTGTCATAAAGTATTTAAAACCTGTAAACGATTCAACACTCATAGGCCCACAGATATCAGAATGTACGAGCTCCAGTACATCCTTGGCTCTAGAAGCCTTCTTCTTTGGAAAGGGCTGCCTAGTCTGTTTGCCTAATAGACAAGCAACGCATTCCAACTTATTATTAGAATCTGGGAAACTTACCCCGTTTGCTAACTTATCTCTCATTAGCTTTAGATTGCGTACTCCTAGGTGGCCCATCCTCCGATGCCACAACTCCAGTGACTCATCTTTGTGTACGTCAAGGGCCAGCGCCGCCGCCGGCGCCGTGCACTGTGGATAGTGTTTAAGTTTATAAATACCTCTCTCTTCCATACACCTAACAGTCACTCTGCCTTTCACTACGCAATCATCCGAGTCATATATCTCACAACCAGCCTTTGAAAATACTACTACCCTACCTCTCTTCACCAATGTACTCACGCTCAGTAAGTTCACTGACAGGTCAGGTACATACATAGCTCCTGCTACACACACATTCTTTCCATTTTTACTTACCACATCTCCTTTTCCTATACCATATACTTTACCGCCATCCGCACATGAAATCTCTATCTTATCATGCTTTACATAGTTCCTCAACCACTCCTTATTATACGTCATGTGATCTGATGCTCCCGTATCCACGATGAACTCATATCTGCTCGAGGAGGTAGACGTCGCCATGGCACTGTGCAGCGCTCCATCATCCACAGTGTCCACCGCTGTATGCACTTCTGTGTGCATCGTAGAGTGCGCCGTCGCCTTCTTGACAGGATTATCCGGACATTCTCGTGCTTTGTGCAGCGTAGAATAACAAATGAAGCATTTCGTGGTCTTCTGAGATGGTGGTCCACGTTTCTGCCGAGTTTTATTTGGTATTCTCTTGGATCTGGAGGTAAGGGCTGCTTCACTCTGGTTTGACTCACTATTACCTCGGTATGTAGTCAACTGAAGCAGTTTAGTCTTCACATAGTCTGTGGTAAGTGTATTTGTTGTGTTCTCTAGGGCTAGTTTCATGGGCATGAACTCTTCCGTCAGCCCCTGTAGCATCAAGGTGGCTAATAACTCGTCGTCGATCTCTTTGCCAAGGTCGTTCAGTTGTTGGGATACATTCATGACCTCTGTCACGTACTCGGGCACTGAGGTAAACTGCTCTAGTTTTATGCTTACAAGGCGGGATAATAATCTGCACTTATTATTGATTCCCTTGTCTTCATACGCTGACCTCAGGGCGTCCCAAGCTTGTTTTGCCGTTTTAGAACTCTTCACATGGACCTTGCAACTTTTGTTGATCATAAGACAAATCTTCGCTCTTGCCTTTTGATCTTTCTTCACAGCGTTCGCGTCTGCTACGTCTGGTTCGGCCTTGATGTAGTTCCATAGCTCGTCATGAACTAACACGCACTCCATGTCAAACTTCCAGTTTGCATAATTTGAACTACCATCTAGTCGCTCTATCGACGGTAATCCACCCGAACTAGATGACGATTGCTGCGCGCTATCGCCTGTGGCAATGGTTTTCGTAGTCATTATTGTAGAGATTTTTCTACACTTTTCTTCTCAAAGTTGCACAAATTCTTTTCGGTGCTAATCCCATAACCTGTGGGAGTATGTTCCTGTAGCTCATACAGTGATCCGCGCAGTGAAATAAAGAAAGAAACGTTGTAAAACAGTTTAATTAATATGAGAAGAAAATATATATTCACATTACGACAAACAGTTATTGTTGAGTGACAGCGTCACATTTTAAAATGGCCAGTACTTAATCAATGCTTGTTAGCAAACTCCTTCAATATCTCAATAATCTGTCAATTTGAGCGTGGCAGTATGAAATGAGCGAGTCCTGAATTTGTAAAACAAAAACGTAACGCCTGCTCGTTTTTTATAGCAATCAACGTTCCTTCTAATTAATTTTAATTATTTATAAGGCGTTTTCGTTTTTGGGTTTTCAACCGTTTGTTACGGACAGCCCCCTTGAATTAATCGTCAGATTAATATGTAATGGTTATCAGAAATATAAAGCGCGTTTACACTTTAAATGGCTGACGCGCTCGAGTACTTCTATACAACTGTTTTTTTTTACATTTTCAAAAATGCTTACACGCTCTCCCCCCCACTAAAATAGAAAACTTGTCAGAAACTTTTTTCTTTTTAAAACATAATCTTTCAAATCCAATAGATTGCCATGGCGCTCGAGGAACTGCAGATTTAGCATCCTCGGCTCCCCTACTATTAGGATAGTTTATTTTTTTAACGAAAAAGTCTATGGGCAATATAACATCACGCTACGTCGAATAGGAGCCGAGCAGGAGTGAAACCGCGGGGAATAGCTAGTTCTGCAATAAAAATAAGATAAGACAACATACTTCATAATTATCAAAGATGATTGGTTAGTAAAACGATTTGCAAGGTTATGACCTACATTGATTGGACATGATGTCCTTCTCAAATAACTAGTGTCTTTTTTGCAGACTTAAAGAAGATAAATTGAAGGTACTTTTAGGCTGCGTTTCCACCAGAGATGTGCGAGGATGTGTAGCGAGGAATGTGTTTGTAGAGAACCAATAGAATTGCTTCATTTACCTCGCCTCGGTCAGCACAGCTCTGGTGGAAACGGCTCAGCGGAGCTAGATTTTTGCGCATACAAAACAAGTGAAGGATGCGTGCGAGGGATGTGTACGAGGAATGTGTGAGAGGAATGTGTACGAGGAATGTGTTGTGAGGGATGTGTACGAGGGATGTGTTGCGAGGGATATGTTGTGTCTCCGCTCCCACTACACCGCACCCTCGTCGACACATTTCACAGCTCCGCTACACATCCTCGCACCACACATTAATGCGCATTTTCACAGCTCCGCTACACATCCTCGTAGGCACATTTTCATCGCACAGCTTTGGTGGAAACGCCCACACATTTTCACAGCACAGCTAGACATCCTCGCACGACACATTTTCTCGGTACATCTCTGGTGGAAACGCAGCCTTATACTGTGGTACTAGCTAGAACTACCTCATTAACTCCCGAATTAGCAAGTTGAAGTGGCTGTGGGCAGGCCACATAGCATGCAGAACTGATGGCCAATGGGGTCGTAAGGTTTTCGAATGGAGACCACGCACCGGCAAGCGGAGCGTGGGACGTCCGTGGGCTCAACTCGAGAACTCGCAGCTCTTTCCATTGCTCGTTGAGTGACTCAGTCTCTCTTAAAGTCAAAGAACGCGTCTCGGATGATTTAATAACACAAAACAGACATATTCATAGAAGTAGGTAGGTCTGAAATAGTCCCTGAGCCTTTCAAAAAGATTCCGTGTAGCTGTTCTTAATTAATATCAATTTTATGGAGTCCTTTATTTAAATTTTATTGTACTATACCACAGTACAACACTAATATTATAAATACTAGTAATATGTACAAAACAAAATAACATTCAAAGGGCGTCGAAGAATACATCCACATCGCTGCATTGTCAACGGAAACAGTGCCCAAAACGCTGGCATCATTGCCACGTTGTATGGCAATGCTGATTCGTTGGCCTAGGAAAAGGCCAGTCCTCACCTGAATAGTCGACATTGCCTAATGATATCTTTAAAAACTTAATGCACTCGGACCCCATGGCCCAAACACATATTTCTAGCTAAGTCAATGTATTTGCGCCGTTTTCAACAGCTGCAGCAGCAGCGTCAGCACAAGACGCTGAACTTAAAACGCTGTATTTAAAAGAATAAAAAAACTAAATAAAAAAAACTAGGAAGATGGGATGCCGTAAGGGTGTCGACAAAAATGTTGCTGTTCCTAATTTAGTTATCCTAAGTTTAAAATATTGGTATTGCGTGCAAGCAACCCGCTTTCACTGCCTCTAGTATTTTAAATACTGATGAAAACACGAGTATTAGCAAAAAAAAAAACGTGGTAAAAAAACAATACTTAATCCAAAATAACTCGATTCTGATTGGTTGATCAAGTCGCACCATACTTCTAAGCCCCTCCCTATTCTGATCTTTCGATGTTTTTTCTTAAATGAAATCGGCGCATGATTGGTTATAGATAAAATTATCAGATTGTTGAAATACTTCATTGCTTATGAATGAATATTTATCGGAAAACGTGAGTGGAAAATTATAGGTACTATAGAATTCATTTCGGGTCAGAGCCCATTCGTCCCCTAAAATTCGTACCCCAGCATAAAAGTTGTGGATTCGGCCCCTATATAGGTGCCCATTGGTCTCCTGGTAGGGTTCCAATTAATATTTCAATAAAAATATTATTTCTAAGGTACCCATTCGTCCCCTCTAATATAATACAATATAAGTTTAAGATTCGGCACTTATTCAGGTGCCTATTGGTCCCCTGAGATAAAATTAGCTATATTTTACATAAGAAACGGTTAACAGAGTACACTTGTTAACAGTTTATTAACGGAATTAATTTAATAAATCATAACAGCTCATTGAAAAAAGAGCTATGATGAATGATATCCGTCATGATAATAATATAATGGCTTGTTAAAAAAAACGGGTTACAAAATTAGATAAGGTGTTTTGTTTGTATGTTATGGCTGCCTCGGTGACATATTGGTTCTTGAAAGTGACTGCGAATACGAGACTGTTCAACGTGTCTTTGGTCTTTTATAATGAAGTTCGCCTAACGAAATAAACTTTTTGTTTTTGTCACCGACTTTCGAAAGAAAAGTTTTTTTGTAGGTTATTTTGAACTTTTTTTGTGGTTGTTTTGAAGTCGGTTACTTACATTTTTTTTTAGAATAAGTTTTTTATTTTATTGTTTTTAGTTTCACTATTCAACCCAAATTTTATGGGGCCAAATGGCAGACATACTAAGTATATCGAACAAAAAAAGAATCATCGAAATCGGACCAGAAACCTCGGAGTAATCGGTGTAGACAAAGTTGAAAACTTTTTGCATGTGTATTTGTTGTTAGTAAAAATGTTGGTTTTACATAGTTGATAAAGACTGATTTTACATTTCTTTAATACAAAGTTATTGTGATATTGCATTATTTTGTAACTATCTTTGACTGTACAAAGTACTAACAATTGATTGTTATTTTTGTTATTGATTGGTATTGATATTTGGTTATTTGTTTGTACACTGGATAGAAATTTAACTAAAATTCAGTTATTATTACTGAGATTTTATTTAAATAGTTACACAGTTTTATTTTACTGCATAAAGACTATTCTAATTATGTTTTGCTAAATATTTACAAATGTACAAGAAACCAAAAGTTGATAAATTATTTTGAAGACTGACTTAATGCCTATTAGAGCCTAGAGGCATTTATTAAACTTAATCTTGTTTGAAATAAACATGATATCTACCAAATTACTATATTTTTTATTTTACCCTTTTCTGCGCGACTGTACCAGGACTACCAAGCTGCAGTATACACATGTACATGTACTTATATTAGAAGAATGAATAAAAATAAATATTCTTCAGGGGACGAGTGGGCCCCTCAAAACTTCCAGGGTACGAGTGGGCACAGGGTGCGAATCTTAGGGTACGAATGGGCTCTGACCCTTCATTTCGTCGTGGATAACACTTTTTAACTAATTAAAAATCAATGGTGAAAAAAACTGTTATTATGAATGGCAGAGTAGTAGGAAATTACAATTTCTACTTCGCTCTATATGAAATAAGATGTAATTGTTACAAACCCAGTTACCTAGCACCAGGGATAAAAAGAAAAGTATGGACATTGTTGTCCTAGGGGTGAAAGAAATTTACTTAGTGCCGAGACTGGGTTTGGAGCTCGAGCGAAGCGAGGGCGCTGACCGAGGGCATAAATAAGTCTTTTACCCGAGGTAAATACTGTGCTTTTCATTACGAATACAAGGACACTAAAAATAAGAGCGTAAATTATATTATCTGAAGAAAAAACGAGCGTAGATCGGATTGTCGTTTTCCTGTTTAGTTTGATAATTTTTCGTCCTGTCGTCTAGTCTAGCTATTCAGCCATTATTTTTCATTGTCATCACTTAACAAATGCTCTTCTCAGGCATGTTAGGACCAACTTTCCGAATAAAAGTTATGAAAAAAAGCATTTCCTTGTTAGTGAATGGCTATGAACTGTTACTGTTGCTACCTACAGTTAGGTTAAGTTTAAGTATAGTTAGATGCTAGATCCCCATACATACATCCCACACGAGCTCACTTCATTCGCGATCCAGCCTCCGCCGCGCATGCCCGTCAGTAAGTTACTGGACCCGTAGGAACACAGACGTCCCATTGGTCCAGTAATCTTACTAATATTAATTAAACCTTTAGTATTTCTTTTATCATTCGTATTGATTGGATTCTTTTAGCCGTCTAAAAGAATCTGGGTGGAAGGTACAGAGAGAGATTGTATGAATGCTTTTGTTGTGTTTTTTGTCGTGAAGTGTTTTCGATACAACGCAAGTGAAGCGTTTTAAAATTATTTCTGGAAATGGATTTTTTTCTGAATTCATTCATAAACCACCTTAAAGCTATGTCAAACATTTTTTTTATATTTGTAATGTATGGAATTGTTTGAATCCAGTCACATAGAAAAGCGAAAGCGATCCGACAGTCTATGTGACTGGCTTCAAACAATTCCATACGTTACAAACAAAACGCATCGCTTCGCGTTCGCCACGCCTGTCTGTTCGACAAATGTCCCCACTGCTAGGACGCAGGTCTCCTCTCTGTGAGAGGGAGTGGGTTGTAATTTCTAATCTACCATGCGAGTGTATTCTTGTAAAATCCAGCCAGGAAGCAAAACAAAAGGATGTGCTATATAAAAGATTTATTTGTAAATATCTGTTACTCGTATTTATATTGGGTGGGTGTATAATAATGAGCATTGAATCTATCTATGGTAAGTATTAGGCAGTCGCTAAAGGTTGATATTTAGCAGCATTCGATTAGGGCTCCCGCACACGGGCCACAAAACTCTGCCACACGCCACTGGCAGGATTCCACACCCCTCTATCTCTTACTCAGTAATGCATTGGTTAAAAAAGTAGCAGCCAACGACCACAAGTGTCGACCACTGGCCACAAATAGCTGTCGCGCGCTTCAGCTACCTCTGTAGCCGCGTCTAGCTTCCCGTGACGGCGTTTATGGCTCGTGTGCGGCGACACTTAGATTCGAAGCCGACACGAAAACAGCTGCACGGAAGCAGCAAAAATGGTCTGACTGGAGTTTTTTTTTTTTTAATTACAAGATAGAGCGAGCCCATAGAAGCGAGCTCATCCAAAAGTGTACATTGCAGGTACTCCTGTGCACCTCCTTTAGTGGTGAATAGCAAGGTCCATGCTTAAATCCCTTAGTATTACTAAGTGGACATCTGGGATGACAAGCAACTTGAATTCCATTGCAATTTGCAACAATAATAATCGTTATCGTTAGATAACCAATATAGTGCCATATTTAATCAGTGATTAACAGCTTTCTCAATTTCATGATATCTGAAAGATTAGAAAAGGAAATGATTCGATAAATGTATACAGGTGTTGTTTTTATGCTTGCAGCTGCAAAAATACAGATTATAATTCTTTTTGTTGAATTTTCAGCGTTACCTTTCCGCATTTAAAGTTGAAATTCTAACGTCGGATTCATTGTCGCTTATAGCATTTTATGATTTCACTGTTGATATGATCAGGTGGTTATTTACGAGTTATAATAATTAATGTCTTATAATATTCTCAGTTAACGTCATTTAGATCGATTATGCAATGTTTTTTTTGTTTTTATCTTTAGTAATTTTATTGGAGGGCGTAAATTTTCTTTCGGTGGGGTAAACACAGTAGTAAACGTGAAAAGCTCTTGTTATTTAAGACGTTCTTAACCATTTTTTTTTATCTCCAAACCGAGTTTAAATTACGGAATTCAAAGGCACACACGGGCCCAAAGCGCGTAGGTAGGTGTCACATGGTTCTAGGACTTGCTGGCTTCCTTGAGATGTTTTTCTTCTCCGTTTTGAGAACAGTCGTGATGAAAAGCACACAAAGTAATAAAGTTTTTAAATTTTTTAGCGTGGTGAAAACATCAAATGAGTCCTCCTACCCAGGGCAGAGCGGGAGGGACTGTCAGACTCGTACTGACTAAAATCCACGGTGTCCTTCACCGTGGATTTTAGTCAGTACAAGTATGACAGTTCCTCCATCACGGTGTCCTGAAAATTAATAAGCTTGGCTGAGTTCGAATCCCATGCAGTGGGTCACCACTGCCCTTATGGGTTCCCATTAAATAAAATGTATTTGGTGGCTCAGTTTAGAACCCCTGATCTATACCACACTTCTCCACGACTTAACACAACTTTCTTTTACCTACACTGTGTATTTGATACTTACTTTGTAAACGTCGCACTTTTTTCTTATACAAGTTTATTTATTTATTTATTTATAATAAAGTTAATAATAGTTAATAAGTTAATAAAGGAAGCTATAATAATACGTTAAGTTTGTTGCAGATTACACGGCACCTTAAGCGGTTTACTTAGTTAGTTTCCAACGCCTTCCACCACATTATACCGCTTAGTAGTACCTCTTGTTCTTTTACTAACACTTTGCTTTGCATTAGCATTTACACACAACGAAAGAAAAATAAATGCTTTCAGCGTTTAATAAACTGAAAGTCACCTTTTTTGTAGCAGTGGTGGCCCAGTGGTATCGGTCCCGACTTACAACTTGTAAGTCGGGTTCGAACCCCGCCAGGTGCATTACTTTGTGTAATTTATTTCATCACCACCGCTCTCAAAACGGTGAAGGAAAACATCGTGAGGAAACCGGCATGTTCTATAACCAAAAATTCGAAGACATGTGACATCTACCAACCCGCACTGGGCCCGCGTGGTGGATTATGGCCCACTCCCTCTCACAGAAAGGAGGCCTGTGACCCAGCAGTGGGAACATTATAGGCTGATGATGATATAGCTGACTTTTAGTCCTCTCTCTTAGTAGTAAAAAAACATATATTTCAACATAAAAAAAATCCTGACTACAAAATATGTCCTCAAAAACTGCACAAATGTTCTCACTGGTCAACTCATTCAAATAAACACGAACAAATTGTGTCCACACTTGGACACCTTGTGTGCGCACACGTGAGCAGTGGACTCGTTATTTGTGCGTGCACATTGATAAACTCAGTTCAATGAAAATGTTCGCGAACAAAAGTTACGTACAGCCAGTGGATACAGAGGCTAAACGTGATACTAGATTAGTACGCGCACTGCTGAAGTGCTGCACAAAATGTTTACAAACAAATGTGCCGCACACTATATTGTTGAAATCAATAGAATCGGAAGTCAGCGGGTAGCGGGGCGCATTCAAAGGAGCTAACAACACGCTCGCTATTTTCTGAGCCCCAAGATTAGTACGACACAAATTCAAATAACAGTAAAGGAGTTAATTAAAACTTTTTGTATTTCACCTTGTAATATATTACATAGAAACCTCAGCTGTTATAGCCTGAAGCAATACCGTTACAGAATGAGGTTATTAAATAAAAAGCTCACATATTTCGTATGTAAACGAAAGGAAACGTGATAAAAAATTCATATGACTGGGAGACCTAAAGCTCAGACCGAGAATTACGTACCTAGGGCAATGTGAGATTAAATTATTAAAGTAATAAATCATTCAGAGTCAAATAACGCGGAAGGAACAGAATCAGAAATATGAATTACTAGCTTCCGCCCGCGGCTTCGCCCGCGTGGTGTTTTGATAGCCTATGTTCTTTCTCAGGGTCTAAAGATTGTCTGTGCCAAATTTCATGAAATCGGTTGAGAGGTTTAAGCGGGAAAGCGTAACAGACAGACAGAGTTACTTTCGCATTTATAATATTAGTTTGGATGTTCTGTTTGATTTTGAAGTTAAATTAAGGAAGCTAAGGCAGGGAGAGTATAATAGATGTAGAAAAATGAATGGCCCATTTTTTTTTATGCCACTATTTCGCCAGATGTTAAGCTGTGATGTGGTCGACGGTGAAGCACGCTTGCCTAGAAGTAACCTATTTCCTCTTGACTTGAAGATCCCAAGGTATTAGGAAACAGACCCCCCACAAGGAATTCCAGTCCTTATCTGCGCGCAAATGCAAATCAAATCTCCGAAATGTAACCGATAAAAAACCGATAGGCTGACAACACGGCGTCGATGTTCAAGGCCCTGGAGCTTTGAATTGACCAGATCATCGTTGTCAATAAGCCTCTTGGCCCGTTTGTCAATCGACTCAAGTGCATCGTAATCTGGTTTAATAAACCTGGCAAACCTGTCCCAGTTGTGAGAGCAGTACTCCATGACCCAATCTTCTTCTCGCTTACTTCTTAGCTATTATATAATTGACGTCTGTCTGCGTCTGTGTTTTCGAACTCATAACCCTAATCTCTTCAAAGTAAGAGTGAACAAGCTTTTTCTAGGTAAGCTCGCTCCATCGTCAACCTTGTCTTTGTTACCCCTGACCTACACTATGGTCAAGAGAAAACTCCACCGTAAATTTAAAAAAATGAAATCTTGGGTTAAGGCCTCAGGACTAAGTCGAAGACAAAAATTACACTTAGCAACAACTCAATGTAGCTTGAAGTGAAAAATTCCACTGATAAAATTTAATGCCTTTTTATATAATTCAAAGCACCTGCATCAATCAATAATCTCTCTTTAAGCCTTCTTGATAAAGCAGAGAATAATAAACAAATCATAATGAATGGAAATATAGGTTATGATGTAAAAGATAACGATGATTGTAGATGCAGGAATTTTGGTATAAATAATGGCAGTGACGATTCTTTAGCACAGTTCATTCGAGGCATCGGCTTGAAAGTCAAAAACAGGAATCATGGTTTCTCTCACCAGCTTCACACTTCTGGTTGCAGGTAATGTAATTAAAGAAAATATTTAAAAAAGAAACAGTTCTCTCTAATGACCCTGCTACTTGTATAAACATGAATTTCTGAAGAATTTATGACTTTTTCTTGCTTTGACTTTTTTTAAATTATTGTTTAAAGTTTAAGGTCTGTTAAAGTTTTCTCAACGTTAAGTACCTCTCATTTTGGGGATCTAGTTGAAGATGTTTCCCGTAATCTAGCAACAATCTCACTCAATATAAATCTCGCTTTTTTTAAATTACTGTTACCTCTATGACCTAATTTCAATGATAGTTTTATGAAACATCGTTTTATGCCCAATACATTTTATGGCTAGCCCTGCCAATTTCAGTTCGGCAGTTTTAATGATAAATTTTTAATTTTAGTAATTGACAGAATTATGCTTTATATATTTACCTAATTATAGACCCTCGTTAATCGCACCATAATAGCTCGACGTTAAAAACCTCTTCTAAAGTTTGGTCTCGATTCTCCCATGCATTTATCTTCACTAAGTTCATATTTTCAGAAACCCATTTCAGTATCAACATATTGTACCCCACCTTTAGATCTAGTTCATTATTTTCATCACCTTCTACTACATCATAGTCATAATTTTAATCTAGACATCATCATCAGAGCTAGTATATTGACAATCATCAGCATCAGATCAAGCCCACCATTGAAATGTATTCTTTCCACATTTCCAGGCTGCGCTGCAGTTTTCGCAACTTCTCCAGCGAATATCGAGGACTTCCCCAGCATTGTGCAGGTGGAGATAGGCTACGGCCACGTGTGGCTGCAGACCTGCGTCGGCACCATCCTGACCAATCGCCATGTCCTGACTGCTGCTCACTGTCTGATTGGAACGTGAGTGGATAATCTTTTTTACCCTACTACGATATGATTTATGTATGTTCACATGTTCCCTCATGGCTAAAAGCTATGTGGCCAAATTAGATATGAAGTAGTGAACTAAAAAAAAAACGTGATGCCGTGTTAAGTATCAAACGAAGGGACATAAGATGCACATTTGAACTACTGAAAAATGACGCTCTAAAAAGTTAGTACATTAAAATTGTTATATAGCCGTGGTCCGTGTGTGGATGGGGTATGGATGTTGATGGATAGAAAGAAACAGGAAGAAGAAAGAAAATATGGATAGATTGTGAAAAGAATATTGTGAAAGAAAAAGGAGTAAGTGATGACGTCATCACTTACTCCTTTTTCTTTCACAATATTCTACATCATTTCTATTTCTAGCGCCGCCGATGCCCGTATCAGCCGAGTGAGAGCAGGAGCATCAGAGCGTGGTCGTGACGGTCAGATCGTAGGAGCCGAAAGCGCCATCAGGCATCCTGACTACTCCTTCAAGCAGTTCGACAGCAACGTGGGCATCATCCGTCTGCAGTCGTTCCTCACCTTCGGAGACACAGTCAAACAGGCCACCATCACTGCTAGTGGTGTCGTCTTTCCCGCTAACGTTGCTGTGACTATTGCTAGTTGGGGTCGCACTGCTGTAAGTATACCTATTGTTTTATTAAAATTATTTACATTTGCATTGGCAGGGTTCTATGAAAAATACTGTTATTCAGCCGCTTAGACTTATACTGTAAGCCTACTCCAATATTGGAAACATACTAGCGCTAGATGATCATGAATCCATAAGTTTTCATTTATTTCAATAACAATAAGTTCTTATTCAAAATTACAAATAGTTATTTACAAAATTTTAAACTTGTGGAATTGTATTCCATAAACGAAAGAAATTGGCCAAACGATCTTCTGACTAATCAATGTTTGAAGTATATGGTTCCTAGATATCTTCTTCTCATACTGTTCCTTCGTCAATCCTTTCTTTATATTTAATTCTACCGTAACAATGTCTAATCAGCCATTCTTTTACAGCAGCAAGACGTGATTTGGTCTGACCGCGAACTGACCAGCTCTCGTCTCCTCACCAGTGACCACGCTGCCTGCGTCGAAAAATACGGTGATCTGCGCCTCCCTATCAAGATCACAGACAACATGATCTGTGTCAGCATTCCTGGGGCCTCGGGCACCCACTGGGGCGTCAGAGACGGCGGTGCCCCTGTCTTCTACGGCGGGATTCTCGTTGGCTTCCTTTCCTTCGGCAGTCCCTATGGTGAAAACTACCCCTTGGTTGCCACAGCTGTCTCCCCCTTCTCCGAGTGGATCGTTGAGAACGCAGCTTTCTAAATGAAAAAGACTGTCTAATTTATAAATATGTCGGAGCCACCGGTATTGTTCCGTCAGATTCAGGCATCATGTGGGCAGAGTTTGGGTCTCGTGCAATGAAAATACACTGGGTGCGGTCCACTTGGTTATTTTAATTTTAAATCACAAATTGAATCAGACACAATTTAATTTAATCACTCACTACACTTATAATGGGCACAACGAATCGAGTACAGTTTCGGGATGTCTTCACACTGCTGCGGTCAGGCACTGAATGCGCTCCTCGCAGCCCCGATGAAACATCACGACTCTGTATAAGCGCGCACAGACCACGTGATACTCAAAATGGCGCGCTTACGATTCGTTTGCTGTCCGTACTATTGACCGGATCCGACACGGCCATCCTGCGATTAACACGTCCTCGTGTGATCTTCTTCTTCTTCAGCCTCTTTCTACCATCTTGATATAGGCCTCCTTCAACTCTTTTCATTCTCCTCGTGTAATAATCACTCTGAAACACAAAATAGTCTACGACAGAATACTGTTCCACTCGGTCATTCCTGACCAAACTCTATATTCAGTTCTTTAGTGAAAATAAGGAAATTTCAGAACTCTACTGTACCATTAAAACCAATACTCTTCAACTAAATCAAAAATTGGGAATAGCCAATTGAAAATACATCTATCACTACCCTAGGCCACTAACAAATACCCTAGGCCACCAACAACTACCCTAGGCCACTAACAACTACCCTGGGCCATGTACCACAGTCGTTCGAATATACTTTCACAACTCTATGCAAAAACTACCAATTTTCCAGTGACCTTCGACTTTCGAGTAAAACTTCTAACGCCACGGCTCTCTAGCCGACCAGCAATCACATTGCTTTCACACATACAATGCATGGATCAGAACTTCTGTGCGCATCCACCACGTGGATCGCCCGAGTGCATCACCCGCTGACTACACACTATGGTCTCTCAAGACCCCGACCTCCGCCAGAGCCACCCGCGCACCGCGCTTCCATGGACACCGGGATGTCAATAAGATACGGATTACGGCTACGAAATGGCTACTGGTACAGTCGAAAACAAGACGGCCAATAGACCGTTTTACTCGACCTCTCACCACAACTTAATCAGAATCTATGGTAACTTCGACTGGTACATGACCCGTTGGAATGTTTGTAGGTACACTTAGAATTCAAGGGTTTCAATGTGTAACGGTCACCATCTCAAAATCTTTATCACTCTAAACAGACCCTTAAACTTTGGATCTAATTAAGACTGATCGGAAATCCCAGAGCATTCAAGTACCTTTGCAATTGTATTATCACAATGCAGCAATATTGTAATCAAAACAGCAGGAATCAAATTCGTGGCCTGTGGCTAACACTAGCCCCACTAACAAACCTCTGTTTGTTTCACACCGTTCACCATGAACGCACAATACACGACCTCCGCCAGTGCCATCCGCACACCGCGCTTCCATGGACACCGGGATGTCAATAAGATACGGATTACGGCTACGAAATAGCTACTGGTACGGTCCGACCAGCCGACCTAAGATTCCACACTATCATCCAACTCAACACATCTACTTCAAAATGGTACTTGAACCTCAGGCATTCCCCCCAAATCCACAGCACTTAACCAGCACTATGCATCACTACTTACGGAGTAGTGTAAATCACTGAAGTACTTAACCAGTTCTTAACATTGTAACGCTTAACCAGCGTTACAAATCCTATCACTTAGACAGTAATAATAAAAAAAGCTTAACCAGCGATATTAACTCACTAACGCTTAACCAGCGATAGTCAACATAAAGAACACAGGGCACCAGAGGCGTAAGTAAAAATGAAACGATTCACCTGTGTTGTGACGTGTCTGATGGTGGTTGCACGATGCAGACATCGACGCGTCGCGCCGCGCCTTGGACTGGTCCGTTGCCACTGCCGCCACTACTGCTCGTACAGCACACGGCTATGTGACCTGGCTTGCCACATTTGAAGCACACCAAGGTCTTTGATGCCGGCTGCTGCGTCACTTGACTTGATGCTGTAGGTCTTCCCTTCGTATCCACCGCCTTACTTCTGCACTCAATACGCTTATGGGCGTTTTAGCACAGTTAAAACACTTAATTGACGTTATTTTTCCTCGCTTGGTGTCACTTGTTTTCGATGATTCACAGATAGTGTTCATTTTTCGCATCAGATATGAAACGACTGGCGAACTTGGGTAATGTTTCTTTATCACTTGGTTTTTCATCACTCATTTTTTTTTAAATGAGGGTACCCGCCTTTGCGAAATAAATCTTGTTGTAAAAAGTACCTTAAATTCCTTTGTAGGCTATTTGAGATAGCCAGGTTGATGCTTCGCCTTTAGCGCCTTGCTCAGCGTCAAAATAAGCTGGCATCCCTCCACTGCACTCTCGTTAAAACAAAAGTCGGTGGTGGCGCACCACGACCGCGCATCGGAATCCGGTTTGTTGGGGTCGAATTCCGGCAATAAAAACTTCTTTTCACTAGCTGCGTTTTCAAAGTTTGCTGGTTTTGCATTTCAAAAAGTAACTAACTTCCACTGATTGTTATTGTCACTGTTCCCGCGTGTAATTTTATTAGCACGATTTGATCCCACTTCTGATGTCGGAGCCACCGGTATTGTTCCGTCAGATTCAGGCATCATGTGGGCAGAGTTTGGGTCTCGTGCAATGAAAATACACTGGGTGCGGTCCACTTGGTTATTTTAATTTTAAATCACAAATTGAATCAGACACAATTTAATTTAATCACTCACTACACTTATAATGGGCACAACGAATCGAGTACAGTTTCGGGATGTCTTCACACTGCTGCGGTCAGGCACTGAATGCGCTCCTCGCAGCCCCGATGAAACATCACGACTCTGTATAAGCGCGCACAGACCACGTGATACTCAAAATGGCGCGCTTACGATTCGTTTGCTGTCCGTACTATTGACCGGATCCGACAAATAAATTTATTTGTTTACCTTCATAAAACTTTGTTGTTATTTTCTACGAATTTCTAGGAGTCTGCAATTTAGTGGTTGTAGCTATGAATTTACAATTTACGAGTTACGTCACTGCAAGGTGTTAGTTCTTGGTTCTTGAAGGACATCATGGATTTTAGTCTCTGACAGTCCCTCCGGTCCCGCCTTGGGTGGGAGGACTCATTTGATGATTCTACCACAGTAAAAAGAAAGGTTTAAGTCCTTAAAGCTATCAAATTTAGGTACTTTAAATCACTATTTATTCATTCATGTTTTATTCCAAATTGGTTACACTTAAACCTGAAATGAAGAAGAACAAAAGAAGACTTCGTTGAAAATATTGTCTATAACCTTTATAAACGAAAAAAGAGAAAAGTTGTAACAATACCACCACACCATTCTTTACTTCATTCAATAAACTAGAAATTAACCACAAAATGCTGTTTAAAACATGTGATATGATAACGAATTAAGATTAAAGCTATTTCATTCATAAAAAAAGAGTAAATAAAATAGTAAAAGATAAGTAATAATTATATAAGGTATATAATATATACAGGATGACTTTTTTACCACCGTCCAAAATTTTTCTAGACATTAGGTATCAATTACTAACCCCATTTTTGAAAAAAAATCGATGCGTCAAATTGTCATATTAAATCATTTTCTCATCCGCTCTGTGTGGTCACTAAGCTAAACGTTAATAATATACACTTGCCGACGCATGAAACGGACAGAGCGCACCCCGCTGACCCCCCGCCCCGCCCCGCTACACCTGAGCGACACATCACAGCGCGGTGTCCAGATTCATCAACTTTTTATAGATAATATTGAGACGTGATATCTCGATATTTTTGTATTGAGTGATACAAAAAGAAAAAACACGTATTCAATGATTTTCGCCAAAGATTAATATATAAAAATTTGGATGGTGACTAAAAAATCAGCCTGTATAATCAGCTGCTGTTGAATATGTAGATTAAATGTATTGATCCTTCAAAATAAAAATTAGATAAATAGGTATAACTACTCAATAACATTAATGCTTACTAATCGTTTCTAACGTCAAAAGCATAAAACAAAAATAAAAATGTTGATATGCAATCAAAAATGTACAAGGATCTTGTGGCGCGTGGTAGAAATGGGAACTTATTGGCGCCACTTCGTTCCAAATACGCATTTCTCAATGGTGGCCCAATTCAGAGAACAAATTGTTCTTGGAGCCTTGACCTTGAAGTGGTTGGACCCCATTCCTGAAGGACTTTCCTTGAAATTAGTAAGTAGTATGTTTTAAATGGCCACCACATCGATGGTCCGTTCTCGATAAGTACTACTTAACTTTGACAATAGGCTATTTTACTCAAAACAAAATATTATTAGTCCGAAAGATAGATTATCAAAAAATATAAATGTTCGACCGAAACTGATTTTTTAGCCGAAACCGAAATTGAAACCGAACTTTCGGCTTTGCTCTCAGTTTCGGCCGAAACCGAAACTGAAACTTTTTGAAACATTTAAAATTTCGATTTTTTTCTGTTTATTGTTTTTTTTACATTTTGTTAACATAATAAAAGAAAAAGTGTCAAATATACAAGGCGAATTTTTCAACTGGGCTTGGATGGCTATATTCTTAACTATGAGGAATATTGAAAAACGTTGAATAGAGTCTCGAGACCGATTTTGCTGAAAAGTAAAACTGCATCATTGGATTTTAGAAAATCAATAATTCTGGCCAGGAATCGAACCCGCTAATTTTAGAAAAAAATCACGACCTGTATTATCACACCATTCGATAGTGTTGCTAATATGGATCAAATCCTGGGAAGTAGGTAATGAAATAAGTACGTCAAACGTATAGATGATTTTAAGAAATTGCTATTTTTTTTTCTATGTTATTTAACTTCTACTGAGCCATAATCTATTCGAAATTATAAAAATTCATTGTTTCCAATGTTTCACTAGATCTGAAGTCTCAACAATCGCACTATATTTAGCATTACGAAATTACTGAGTTAAAAAAAATAGCATTATTTCAAAGAAGAAACCGTAATTATAAACATAATTAAGTGAATACCGCCTAGTCCTAATCGCCTTGACGATTGATAAGTTTTTTAATCATCAACTAACAAGTATAAAACGTGTAACGTTAATATCGCAATTAGCCCAAAACCTCTCGTGGAGTTACTCAGCCCATGTTACCGAACAATGTTTGTTTCAAGACTTTTGGAAATTCGCAAAAAAAAACATGCTTTTTGATACAAAAAGAGAAAATGATCAGGCCCATCAGTATGAAAAATCATAATTTTTTTTGCGAATTTCCAAAAGTCTTAGAACAAACATTGTTCAGTAACATGGGCTGAGTTCCCCACGAGAGGTTTTGTGGTATTAACGTTACACGTTGTATATTTTATTATGACATGAATATACTAGACTTACTCTTGGCAGTAAACTCAAAAACATAACCTCAACTCACGATTAAATGGACGGTGGCAAACTGAGCCGTGGGGCCCGGCGAGCAAGCACGTGGCAAGAGCGTGTAACTACGAATTTTACCGAACGACGCACGAAAATGCACGAACATTTGAGTTTCGGCGGGGCAGAAAGTTACGGCTATAATTTGGCCGAAACCGAAACTAAGGCCGAAACTAGATTTTTTGGCCGAAACCGAAACCGAAATTTCGGTCGGTTCGAGAGACTGAGAGCAGTGGTGGCCGAGTGGTATCGGGCCCCGACTTACGAGTTGTAGGTCGTGGGTTCGAACCCAGCCAAGCGCATTACTTTGTGTAATTTATTTCATCACTACTGCTCTCAAAACGGTGAAGGAAAACATCGTGAGGAAACCGGCATCCAACCCGCACTGGGCCAGCGTGGTGGATTATGGCCCACTTCCTCTCACAGACAGGAGGCCTATGTCCCAGCCGTGGGAACATTTATAGGCTGATGATGATGATGATTAGACCCGTATTTTATCTTTCGACACATACTTACACCAAAATTGACGCTTTTAATAATCACAAAACGTCACTCGGTCGGTATAATTTAACAGGCTTAATGACGTCATAACCCACTCATGAATTTCGAAGCATTTTATCTTCGTCAATATTGATTGATTAAAAAAAAAAAAAAAAAATACGTACCTATTTATTATTTTTCAATTCTCCAACTGATGTACTAAACAGGTTTTAATTTATTTATACAGAACCCTATGCATCACGAGCTCCACCTGTGACGCTCTATAAATGACATAAAATGTAAAACTTTACATAACTGTGGCCTCATCACAAGATTTCTGTTTTTTATTTAAGTACAGCGTACCTACTTGAAGTTTTTAGTATTATTCAAGTAATTTTTCCATCAAAGTAATGTCAGCATCTGCCTATCCTTTTCCCAACTATATTGGGGACGGCTTACAGTCGAACCAGATGCAGCTGAATATCATTATTTTCCATGGAACGACTGCCTATCGGACCTCCACAACCCAGTAACTGGGTTAATACGATAACCTATGGTAACACTAGTTGTCAGACTTGAGCTTTTATCTAACAGTAACGACTGTCAAAGATCTTTGAATGACAGCCGGGACCAACGGCTTAACGTGCTTTCCGAGGCACGGAGGTAATTCGCTACGACAGTTGCTCTGGTCAGTGATCACCAACGGTCACCTATCCACACACCAACCTCAGCAAGCACGACTAAACCCGAAAGATCGGTCTTGCGGCTGTAATTTTTTAGCCACGAGCTCATCAAAGTAGGTAATGCCAAAGGTCCTATTTACTTTACTTCACTAAAACGAGAAAAGCCAGGGCCTCAGTTAACGTATCAGTGTCCCACACTTCTTTTTCTTTAAAGTAGTTTTGCGCAACTTTACTTAGTTATAACTTTTAGTTAGAAGATCTTGATCAGGCGTTTTACATTATTCCATTTTTTTTTCATTAACATCATTCACTCTTTTCTGTTGTATTCTGTTGAGAGAATGAGTGTAAGGTGACTAACAAAAGAAATTTGTAAGGCAGAGTTGAGTGGAAATGTCGGGAGGGGGCGCCTTAGGAACACCTACACTGAAAAGTCGGATGAGGGGAAAGGAGTATTTGTGAGGGATACGTAGCCAGGTGGTGCTCTTAGTTTCTGCCAACCCATCCCCACACCGAGGTCTGTAGCCCAGCAGTGGGAACATTATAGACTGATGCTGATGCACATGAGCTCTGTATAATTCTTCAGGGATCTCAGATATGATGTTTTGTGTAATTACTAACTACGAAGAAAAATACTCGTACGTACAATATGTTACAAACTAATAAAAACTGGAGAGTACGAGTAGTGATCACTCAAGTCATCCTTTTATTTATTTTTGCCGCCGCGTCCGTCTGTGCCTAAAAGATAAATAGCTAACTGCCAGCGTAGGAAGAAACCACTCTATCTAATAGTCAATTTACTTAACTAGAGGAAATATTAAAAGGAGAAAAGTTGTTTATCGTTTGCCACAATGTGAGCCTGTTATGATAGTGGCAGCAATGTGAGAATTAGCAACATATTGACAATAATATGCTTGTGTACCTACCTAAAAATGTTATTGCCAAGTTTCCCTTGAAGCCTCGGCCCATAAACCCAACAAAGATGAACTATATACATATCAATAAAAAGGAAAACAATTTTAGAATTTCATGATATAGTTAGTTTCCATAAGAAGTACTTACACCGAAAAAAATGTCTGTATGGAGTTTATTGACCACTCAATACAATACCTACTTCTAACTTTAACGTTAACATAAAAGAAACTTTGTGTTGTTTAATTAAATTAATGATTTTTTCATTTATTTCTCACATTATCATATCTATGTCTTATGTTATGAATTATCTTTAATTTAGAAATTCTGGAGTTGGGCCGATTCTTGTCATACCCCTTTTGTTACTTCGTCAGTTACATTTTATCAAAAATACTTGACCGGTTTTTATTTCTTTTGATGTGTCAACTCATAATCATAGCTCATACCCTTAGCACGAATTCAATCATTCAATTAAATCATTAACGATCTTGCTTGACATACACCATCGATTCGTCGTTTCGATCGGCTTGACGCGACGGATCGTACAGATAAATCTTACCGTGTATGGGGCTCTTTACAGCGTCTTTCCAGTACCTATTTACAGCGTTTCTTGTATGAAAAAATGGAACAGCGCCTCTGGTGTGCGAAGAAGGAACTGATTTTTTCCTTGAAAATTGTCAATTTGAAATTGTCAAAGTTCCAGTTTACGTCTCAAATACTGAAAACTCGTGCTAAGGGTACTCAGGGTACTGTACTGATTGACGCAATACGAAGCTATTAAAAATCAAAATACGTAATTTTTAGGGTTCCGTCGTCCACAAGGAACCCTTATAGTTTCGCCATGTCCGTCCGTCCGTCCGTCCGTCTGTCCGCAGTTTAGCTCAGAGACGTACAGTACTAGAGAGCTGTAATTTGGTGTAAATATACGGATTTGTTGTGCCGAAAAAGTGGTAAAATAAAATCTCCTAAAATATTTTTTTTTAGGGTACCTCCTGTACACGTAAAGTGGGGATGTTTTTTTTTTTCTCGTGTACCCCTTAGTGTGGGGTATCATTAAATAGGTCTTTAAAAAATATTGATAGTTTCCATTAACAATTTTTTGATAAAAAATTCGTTTGTGAAATATTAAGCTTTAAAATGCTAAATTTTGCTCGACTCGAGTGTCCCCCCCCTCTACCAGCTAAACGGTTATGTTTGGGGGTGTGAAAAAATTCACAATAGTAGTATATATGTATAACGAAGTTTAAAAGAAAATTATCACGACTAAGTAGGCTTTACAACTTTACGAGTAATAGTCGACCAACTTATAAAATGTACTTGGATAACATATTTTCTTAAACAAAATGTATCGGAGAACATGTTCATCAACTGCAAATGTAAGTTTGTCAACTTTATTTTTACAGCTTTAATAGGTATGTTTTTTGGGGATAGGTAGGTTTTTATCGTCAATCTTTTTTTTATATATTTTCCCCGATTTATCAAAGACGTCTGGACCGATTTTGAAAATTCTTCTTTTTAAAATTAAATTCAGCGAATCATTTAGTTAGTTCGCATAAGTAGTTTGATGGGCAACTACGGAACCCTACACTGTGCGTGGCCCGACACGCACTTGGCCGGTTTTTAGTGTTTCCTTACGTCACAAACCCCCCCCCCCACTCTCAAATTTTGATGCATTTTATCTTTGTTTCACTGATTTAACCAGAAAAAGCTGTGTCATTCATTACTTTTCAAAATTCTAACTAATATTGGATTAATGCTAACTAATATTGGATTATCTAATAAATCTAATATTGGAACAATTAATTGATGCTGGAAACTAGCCTATTGTTTTGATAGAAATGTAATTTTCTAATTCTAATTTCTAAATTTTTTATACTAAGCTTATACAACTCTTAGCCTTCTGGCCCAGAAGTAAAGATGAAACCTAAAGGTGCGTACAAACCATGTAACAATGTTATATAACACTACAAATGTATGTAAAATGTTATATAACAATGTTATATAACATATTATGTTACATAGTCTGTACGCACCGTAAGATAAGGCGAGCTCACCGAGAAGGATCTGCTTGGTACCAAACTCCGACAAAATGATGGTTGCGAGCGAGACGGCCCTGCACAGGCCCTTTTTTTTGTAAAATCATCAAAGAAGTCCTCCCGCCCAGGGTAGGACGGGAAGGACTGGCAGACTCGTACTGACGAAAATCCACGGTGATCCTTCAATAGCCCTTTACGTTCCAGGGCCACAGTTACCTGATGAGACAGTCCCGCGACCCCGGCATGCTTTGGCCATCTAAGGGGGCCTCGTCAGATTGCTGACAGCTCTTTGAGGCGCGCGTGGAACACGACGCGCCGTCGACCTGGGCATGGTCCATGACTCGCCCCCATTAGTCACCGTCCGCATGCCCGCGCCTATGGCGGCGGGAAATCACCTCGCGACGTCCGTTGCCGTGGGCGTCTCCCGCGGTCGTGATTTGGACGCTGTCCTCTCTTTCACGCGTCGCGCCTCCTCCTTCGCTAGCATGACTGCTTCGCAGAAGGAGGCGACCGCTTCCCATTCCGTCTCTCCCCGCAGCATGGCCTCGACCAATGTGCTGAGGCCTACCATCGTCAGTGTGATCGCTCACCTGTCACTGGAGGCATCAGAAAGCCTAATGGTGAAGTAGCTCGGAAATGGACAGCAAGGAAATGGATGTCACCCACCCCAAAAACCCATTTCCTTGGAATGGTCGAAAACTACTCAGTAGGGGCTGACATTGCGCTAAAAATACAGCACGAGAACTGTTTAAAATTTAAAGAAATATAAATATTTCCAGAATTATTAGGAAAATACTTCAGTTTCTTAAATCGTGTGTTTGTTTAGTTTAATTTAAGTCTCTTGTCACCAACTTCTGAATTAATTTTACAGTTTTTTCCTGATTTTCCCGGAAGCCAGTTGTAATTTTTGTAAAATGGTTTTTATGCTACAAACTGATTAATGTAATCCGTGTTGTCAATTGTTTTATTAGCGTATAAAGATAATATTAATAAAACACGCGATTCAAAATAAACAGGCAAGGTTCCGTACAATTACTTTAAATACAAAAACAAATAAAAATAACCGGTGTAAAACGACCCATAAAGAAGTTGAGGCGCGTGTTTTTGCGTATCTGCAAGGGTACGCGATCCTAAGGCCGAGACTCCACCAAAGCTGTGCAATTCGAGACGTGTTTTGAACAACCAATAGAATTGCGTTGCGGAGTGGAGCTGTGACAATAACGCAATTCTATTGGTTGTTCAAAACACGTCTCGACTCCGCACAGCTCGACACAGCTTTGGTGGAGGCGGAAACTAAATGCTGCTTCGTGGTTCAGTTATGGAGTTCAGCTGGGGCGAATTAAATACTTGTCTGTCAGTTTTAGTCTGTGGCTAAAACTGCCGAAGGTAACTTTTCTCAGTGATCTTTGCCACATCTACGAAAACCTGATGATGAACTGCCCTTAGTGCTAAAATGAAAATTTATCTTCTGGGTCCTTTCTACGGCCCAAACCTGCCTATGAACCATAACGCTGGAAATCATTATCACCCCACTGTTGGTTATGGGGTAATTACTCTCACTTAAAAAATCGAGTGGGCCGGATGGCATACAGCAATGTTACTGTAGCGCTGTGCTCCAGACACTCAGTAGGCATTGGCTGTAGGTAGACATAGCGAAGGCGTTCGATTGAGTTTGGCATTAGAGCCTTTTATCGAAGCTTCCATTTTCGGAACTACCCGATGGTGTATGCAAGAGGATTGATAGCTTTATGACCGATATGAGCATAAAAGCCGTTGTCGAAGGTTGTTGCTCAGATAGCATGGATGTAAAAGTTGGCAGTCCACAAGGTTCCTTACTGTGCCCATCTTTGTTTCTTCTCCATATAATTGAAATCAAGGCAATCATTGCCATGCGGATGAGATTACTGGGGATTTTCGTTTCATGGATCGCGAAATCCTCTTTCTCACGGTCCAGGCGATTTCCGGTTAACGTATGGATGGGCTTGTGGACGTCGATCAAAGAGTAGCCGACCATCTCATTAAGGATAAGGTTAGAGTCGACAAAAAAGTTACCTACCTTGCCAACGGAATTCTAAAATGAAAATGTCAGGTATATATAAAGGAATAAACGTGTGTTTGATTGTACAAAATCGGTCAACAAAATGGCGAAGTTTGCTTGCGTACTCCTGTTGATGGCAGGTTAGTTTTCCAAATTAATATAATATTAGAAAAAGGAATAAAAAGGTTATTTGCATGTCTATTTGTAATGGATAAACTCTAGAGTATCGAGTATCGTGTTTGAACATGATCCAAAAGTTCCAAGTGCGAGACTTTGTTTGAAAATAATAACAGATGATTTTGGGACAGCCGGATGATAGAATGCAGATCACGACACATTCCATTCGATAACTTCTCCAAGATAAAGGCTCTCATTCATTACGGTCGATGCGAAAGCATACTTACGGCGATCCAAGATTTTTTCCTTTGTGTGTTGATCTGAAAGCGAATCCAACATCATTATCTTTATCCACCTCAAGGACGAACGTTAAAGTGTTAAAATTGCTTAAAACAAACATTCCATTCCATGCCACCATCTACTTCCTCTTTCTAAAGTCGCGATTACTATCATTTCAGCTGCATCCTGCGCCCAAGCAAATCGCATCATTGGTGGAGAACCCACCACTATCGAGAAGTACCCTGGCATCGTTCAGGTGGAGGACTACTCTTACTTCCTGTGGAGACAATCATGTGGGGCTAATATCCTGAATATCAGATACTTGTTGTCTGCGGCACATTGCTTTGGTGAATCGTAAGTTTAAAAATTTATAAACTTTGTCAGTAATCATCAGTTGTTCGAGGTTATTGTCATGTTTTCTCACCTTATTGATGAAAAATTAAAACGGTCTGTTGAGATTGGTTGTAGAGTAAACGAAATGTAAATAAATAAATTCTGTAGCGCGATGCTAGGGTCGTGTTAGAGTCTCGTTCTCGAGAAACCTGACGTAAGTATTGGGCCATATCCCACCAGACATCCAACGTTTGGTCAGGTAATACTTTTTTATCAATATAGTGTAGACTTTGCATGTAAATTGAATCGATTGTCGTAATTATCAGACGCTTATCTTCTTATTATTGTGTGTTTAGACTTAAACTGGCTTTCAGTCTGCCTTTACTTAGTTGATCTGGTAGTTGCAAGCACCAGGATAGGAAAATAGGTAATAGCCAAGAGCAAAGTTCTATTAAGTTTATCAAAAAATTACAAAGTCACTTGAAACAGTCTTAATTGCACTAACAATAATCTAATAATGAAAATCGTTTTATGACCCGCATAAAATATACCCTTGCGTTAACAATCTTATCTATCTTATACGGAGAAAATTCGTCTTAGTCGGTAGAGAATCTTCATAAAACGCTCATTTCTATGCACATTATGAAAATAGTACTATATCATCGCTATCAGAAAAATAGCCCACCAGACTCAGTACCCTTCTCACCAGGAAAGAGTGTCGAGCAGATGGGGTTGCCAATTCACCCTGGCCACTCAGCATAAAACCCTATCCTTGTATCTAATTTAAGAAAACTACCTTATGTTTTCCATAACTTACAGCATCCGCGACTATCGTATCCGCGCTGGTACCGACACACGTGGTACAGGAGGTGATGTCATCTACATCAGGCGTGTCATCAAACACCCGTCCTATGGCCTTAACGATTTGGATGGTGACATTTGCGTGGTGGATCTGGAAACATCCTTGGTCTACAGCGACAAGATCCAGCCGCGTCCTATCCCTCCTCAAGGCTTCAAATTACCAGGTGGCTTACCTGTTTGGTTTGCTGGTTGGGGAGGTACCTCAGTAAGTGTTTTTTTTTTTTTTAAGTGTGAGGTCGCGTTTGACCACTAACTCGCCTGAAGGTAAGCAAAGATGTGGTCGACGGTGAAGCACGCTTGCCTAGAAGTAATCTGGTGACTCTTGACTTGAAGACCCCAAAGTTATAGCTGTCGGGAAATACAGATGTCGGCAGGGAATTACACTCCTTAGCTGTGCGTACAATAAAGCGCATTTCACACAGAGAGCGGGCGCGGGTCGGGCGCGGGTCGGGCGCGGGTCGGGGCGGGAGTACGGCGGGTCTAGTTCTTTGTATTTAAATGGAAGACTTCACACTGAAAGCGTGCGCGGGTCGGGCGCGGGGCGGGTCGTGCCCGTACACCGAAACGCGCCCGACCCGCGCCCGACCCGCGCCCGCTCTCTGTGTGAAATGCGCTTTAAGGTATTGGCAAATGGCTTTGTACATACCGGAGGGATGACCACTAGTCTTGGGCATTCTAGTTCACTACTGAGAGCGCTCAATCTAGTTCTCCGCTCTTAAACGAACTAGTTCGTTCTTCTAGTTCGTTAGTTCCTTGCTCGTAATAGAGACCGACCGATCAAGAGCGATCAAATCGTTCGCTCGCTCGCAAAGAAATTTCAGATTTAGTTTGTCTTTGTTCGCTCGTTTTAATACGGTTCCTGCTGCATGCGAAAATTTGTGTAAAGTGTACGAAACGGGATGCGCGCATGATCGTTGACCGAACGGGAGTATTATAGTGTAATGCTCTCCCGCTCACGTGCAACGATCTTAGTTCAGTCGATCTCTTTCATTCTGTCCGAACTACTGAACTACGGAGCGGAAAATGTGGGAGCTAGTTCACTAGTTCATCGTGGGAGCAGTTCTTTCGAACTAGTTCGTTCGCGAACTACACAAGACTAATGACCACCATAACGATGTTTTGAAATGATTATTCTAAGGTTTAGGTTATAATTAAAAAAGTCGAAAAGCATGTGTTCTTTTTGTCATAGCGATGATTTTCAAGTTTAAACTTTTTATTTTAATTACAATATATTATACATAGAATGACGTAGATAGAATGACGTGATGCACGATGCAAATGTGATGAAAAGCACCTAAAGAGACGGATCCCACGAACAATCTTTGCCAAGTTTGACCTACAGAATGCTTGTCTGACGGCTTCGTAAAGGATTTGTTTACACTTTGAAGTTTATGTATGCAATCTGGTTTATCATCAGAGTCCACTCCCAATAATAATCCAGATTGCATACATTCAAGGGTATTCAACTTCAACTTTTTTAGAAATAAAGCGATGCTCCGCACTAGGAATTCTCCAGTTTCATGGGCTTATAAAAATTTAAACTCACACCCAGACACGGCGCTTGTAGATCTTACAAATATTTGTTCCGTTCGGGAATCGTTTCGAGTAGAAAGAATCAAGAAACACTGTTTCACCTTTATCCCTCTTCTGCCAACAGAATGGAATACTTCCCTCTCCATCTCCTATCCTCCGTGATGTCCAGCTCTACACCGTCGACCATGAATACTGCGTCTCTCTTTACGCCGGGCTCACTGTTCCTCAGTCAATAACTGAGAACATGATCTGCAGTGGTCTCCTCGGTGTAGGAGGTAAGGGTCCCTGCACACGGGACTCCGGAGGCCCCATGTACTACGACAATATCATTTTTGGTATCGTTTCATGGAGCATAGGCTGTGCTGATGACGTCTATCCAGCAGTGAATGTTGCCGTCTCCTCGTACACTGACTGGATTGTGGCTACTGCTGTCTGATTGTGATCTTGTTTTGTTTTTATTAATTGAATAAATTATTGTTATTTAACTATTTCTTTTTTTAAGTGTTTCATTTCTTTTTCGAGTCTTGTTAGTCTAATGGTAGTAAGTGCGACTGGCGATCATGTGGTCCAGGTTTCAAAAATCCAGGTACACATTTTGTTTAGTTTTCACCAAAGCCGGGCTTGAGTATATTTGGCAATGACTCATAGGTTCAGGATTTACGATGCCCGATTGTAAAAACTTGTACCTGCACCTGCACTTACTTGCACTTGTTCCTGCACTTGTACCTACCTGTACTTGTACCTGTATAATAATTATGGTGCTAAATTCCTAGTCACAAGACATAATAACTGAAAATACCATAAACTACATTTCTATGGAGAAGAACGGGCACGAAGCTCCATGGACACTCTTTTTCAATCGCCAAAACTATTAAAAAAAAAATAATACATCATTCATCTTGAGATGGTACATTATTGTGAGAAAGAGTAGGTACGGGTACCAAGCAAAAAGTGTCCCAGGAATTATAGAAAAAAAAATTGTCTGGAAGATATCGCTATTAGACCGCCATTGTGACCATAGAATTAGTAGTGTTTATAATAGTGTGTAACAATTTTGGAGTACAATTTTAGTATGTTTTATCTATTTAGTAAGTATATTCTAAGTATTTAGTCGGTTAAAAAGAAAAGACATAGAGGTTTTGAAGGAAAAAGTAGACGCAATTGCCCAGCAGTGGGACACAGTAAAGGCTGTTTATAAAGGCGTTTGTTTTGGGTCACTTCTGGCCATACCTGTCCGCGAACATGGACAAATCGTCACACCACGCCGTGGTCGACCATTAATATTTATTTGTACATGACACATCTGGTTTTTACACAGTCGAATAGATAAACGTCCTATCAATATTATTTTAATCACAAATAAATACTTACTTTAATCCTAAACCAAGTGGGTTTTTCCATTCCGTTACGAACATCTGTGAATGTAGTCGTCAATACAGTTTATATTAGATTGGTACACATCTGGGTTGAGCCGGAGAAATAAACGTCTCAGGATTTGGACGCCCAATTTGTAACTACGTAGCCTTCTACGATAAAACGAAACTATGTTTTCAGTTTTGCGTATATTTCTTTTCAGAATCATCATCATCTGCCTGCCTTTTCCCAACTATATTGGGGTCGGCTTCCAGTCAAACCGGATGCAGCTGAATATCAGTATTTCTTTCCACAATAGGTCAAAAAATCTATGTCTAGAAAAATGTTAATTGCTTTCAAATAATTTCGTATTTTTGCCCGTCACTGTTATTTTCTCCTGTGTCGTTGATAAATGAGTTTATATTATGTTTGTAAAGGCACTCCCTTTACAAACATAATATAAACTCATACACAATCACCCAGACAAGGAAAAAGTACTTGTAGGTCATACAAATATTTGTTCTGTGCGGGTTTCGAATCCGTGACACGCTATGCAACTGTCCAATTGCTCAGCCACTGCGCTAACCGTGCCATAGTACATCTGGGGGCACGGTAGTGCCCCCGCCAAGACGAGCTAAGCGAAGCGTAAGGGCACTACTTACCTTTTCTCGAAGTGTTTCGTCGTTTTTTTGAACTCTCATAGAGTTGGTTTCCGATGTACCAGATAGTTCATATTCGCAGGATATGATGCCAATAATAGACTAAATAAGCATACAAAGTCTCAATAGAATGGCTATAACACTTTAGATTTTATTGATATCTAAAATACACGGATTTCGTCACTAATTCACTGATACACTGATGATCATCAAAATGTTTGGCTACTTCCTGAAGTGCTTGAGAGCTGAAATTCGGTATGTAATCTAAGTTTAGTATACAACCTACAAAAAAATTCATAAACTTATAACTTTTGGCCCCCATCCCCTAAATACGGGGGGGAGGCGGTTGAACTTGCCATGTATGTATGTTTGTTCGGATCTTTGAACTCAATTTTGAAGTATATATAGATATCTTCAATCGATTGAGCTGAAATTCTGTATGCACGTCTATGGTCACGTCTTGTTATACAGTGGCTATACCAGAAACAGTGGCTCAGCAACAGTATTTGGGAAACGGACAGAGATATCTATTCGCTATATTCACTCTTCGAAAGCGGTTGACTTGTGTACAACTTCATGCCAGTTACAAATAGTTCGATTGTCCTCGCTGTAAAGGCCTCGACCTACGGCCTCGGCCTTTATCTCTGCTCGTCCATCAAGTGCTGCATGCTCACCGCGCTGTGTCGGCCTGGAGCTGCGCTACGCTGCGCTGTCGGCCATCATCAGCGCGACCAGCAAAGTAGCCATTATAGACAGCGGCAGTAATGTACTATTAAAGACCAACACGTAATTGCACAACGCCGTCCATAGGTAAATGGATAAAACGTCCGTACAAAGCATGTTCTAATGTGATTAATGAGTGGACGGTGGCAACACCAAAACGTTAGAAAGAAAGAAAGAAAATTATTTTATTCTCTTACAGAAATGCATGCAAGTTACTTAAAAAGAAAACAGACAAATTTTAAAGTTAACTTAATCTAAACATAAAAAAAAAACATAATAGCAAAGACAAAATTCGACAGCTGCATGCCATGACTGTAAAAAGAAAGGTGACCACTCAGCATACGTTGATATATGGTAAGCGTCCACAGGTCCGCATCGCACGTATCAGACGTATCGTACGTAACGGATTTTAGTTTGCCTTGTATTAAAACTCATACAACTGCGTCCACTGATCCGCATCGTACGGACGGCTCATCGGCAATGCCTACATGCGATGCGTACCGATGACGTTATACGGAATGCCGATCAGTGGACGCGATGAAGGTGGCATCGGCAATCCGATTGCTGATACTCGCGTCGGCAATCCGATCGCTGCCGATACAAAAATCCGTTTGATGCGATGCGTCCGATACGTACGATGCCAACCTGTGGACGCTTACCTTTAGGGTTCGTTTTGCAGTTACACTTTTTTAGACAAGCGCTCAACAGATATTTATCTATGTGCGGTAAGGCGGTATTTGTCTATTAGATAACAACCAACTAAATATCAAAATAAGCCGCTTTAACTATAAGCTAATTATCTTAAACTAGTAGTAAGTCGATAATCCAAGTTGTAAATTTTATTATTTACGCATTATGATAATATTAATAAAACATGTGATTCAGAATATACAGATTAGGTTCCGTACGTATAACTAGTTATCACGTCTTATTATAAACAAAGTAAGTAGAGATACTGGGGAGGTATTACAACGTCTTAAAACCAGGCGAGTGAAAGTGCCAGAGCTATACAAGTCGTCTAGCGCCATCTCATTCACTCACTGGAACAAGCCTGGTTTTTAAGACGTAGAATAACCTCCCAGAACTAATAGCTGGCATATTCAAATTTAGTTTTTTTGATTGATATGTTTTGAAACCTTATAGGTGTCATGGGCTTCCTGTAACCTTTTTTATCGTGATAAAATCATCAAATGAGTCCTTCCACCCAGGGCGGGACGGGAGGAACTTTTTTTTTATGGGACAAACCCACTATTCCCAAACCACTGCAACTCCTGAAAGCCAGAATCAACAGTGGCAACCACCAGAAAAGCGCCGAGACAATGAAGCTCGACGTGTCCCGGAGAATGAATTTACCTGTCTTGGATCCTGCAACGAAATTAATCAGAAAAAAATAGTGGAGGAGTAGGGACGGGAGGGACTGTCAGACTTGTGCTGACTAAAATCCAGTGATATCAATAGCCCTTTACGCCATAGGTCACGGTTAGATGAGACATTCCTGCGACCTATTACCTGTAACCTACGGTGACGGCGCGGCTGAGCGATCTCATTGGCGATGGCGATCGTAGACCTCACCATCCTGTGTCCTTAGTGCGAGTTTTTTTACGTTGACGCGATAGTAACGTTTAACCGCGTTTGGCGCTCTCATTGGTTGAGAGTTCTCACGACCTTGCAGCGGGCCAATAGGAGTGCCAAGCGCGGTTAAACGTTACTATCGCGTCAACGTAAAAAAACTCGCACTAAGGACACAGTGGAGTCCGGCGCCAAATAGTTCTCACTGTGTTCCGTGTGTGTTCGGCAGGAGTAAGTCTTGGATGGGCAGGCTTGCTTCATTTTAGCTTGCATCTCTTCTTGCCAGGACAAGAGCAGACCATTTATTCAAACAGTATGCAACATGCCTTATTGACGGCTTTATTGAGGGTCCGGTTGAGGAACTATCCATCCCCATTGGTAATGGAAGGAAATTTACTTAATCTAAATACACACAAGATGTGGAGATCAATAGGGGAGGCCTATGTTCAGCAGTGGACTTCCTACGGCTGAGATGATGATGATGATGAAATACACACATAAAAAAAAACTGTAATCACTATAGAAAGAGTGGTTTTTTTTTTAATATTTTGGAAAAAAAAACTTTTTTTTTGTTTTATATATTCTAAATCTATATTTTTAACTAAAGAATCCAAAAAGAAGAACAAATCAAATATAATCTACCGTAAAAAAAAAAGATTTCGATTTTTTAGTGATTTTTACGAGTGTGTGTATTTTTGAACGGTCGACGGAACCCTAAAATTGTTATCAGGTGCTATAAAAAGGAATTTCACGTAAATAATTTTACAACGTTTGTCAACAAAATGGCGAAGCTGGCTTGTGTACTCCTGTTGGTGGCAGGTTAGTCATATCTTATTAATTCGTCATCATCATTGTCATATCAGCCGTAGGCGTATATAGACCCCATAGATTTCCAATAGGACCAATTGGAAGCGGCTTGTATCCACCGCGATCCTGTGATCTTCATCAGATCTATTGTCCAACTTGTAGGTGGACGTCCTACGTTGCGCTTGCCGGTGCGTGGTCTCCATTCAAGAATCTTACGGCCCCATCGGCCATCAGTTCTGCGTGCTATGCGGTCTGCCCACTGCCACTTCAACATTTAAATTCGCTGGGCTATGTTTGAAACTTTATATGTCTACGAAACTCCTCATTTCTGACTCGATCACGAAAAGAGGACACAGCCCTCTCCATAGCTCTTATGCTATCTTGAACTTACTAATGAGGCCCATAGTAAGAGACCACGTTTCGATGCCATAACTTATCACTGGTAACACTTATCTACTCTCACATAATTATTATTGTGATACCTGACACACGTATACCGCCCGAACGCACGGCGCTAATCTACAAAATCCTTCGTCAAACTAGAAACGTCACATTAATACCTCCAAAATTCAATATTATACTTCTTCTCTCTTTCTATAATTTCAGCTGCAGCCTGCGCCCACGCTAACCGGATCGTGGGTGGAAACCCCACCACCATCGATAAGTACCCCGGCATCGTCCAGGTGGAGTTCCGCACTGGCATCCTGTGGGGACAGTCATGCGCGGCTAATATCCTGACTAGCAGATACGTGTTGTCTGCGGCACATTGCTTCGATGGAATGTAAGTATCGGAAACCTTTTTTTTATCGAGATAAAATCATCAAATGAGTCCTCCCATCCAGGGCAGGATAGGAGGGACTGTCAGACTTGTACTGACTAATATTCAAGGTGTCCTTCAATAGTCCTTTACGTTGCGGTGCCATGGTTACCCGATAGTACCGCGACCCCGGCAGGCTTTGGCCTCTAATTGCTGACAGCTCTGTCAGGCGCGCGTGGAACACGACGCGCCGTCAACCAGGACATGTCCATGATCAGACACCGAGTCGCCCATTATTCGCCGTCCGCATGCCCGCGCAAGTATCAGGAACATGCATACCATGCTACAATTTTTCTCTCGCATAAGCCCTGCGCAAGACGAGAACAAACGTGTGATGTGAGAAGCGAGAAAAACCCGCCTCGCGTATAAGTTTGGCTTTCAGTCTACCATGCATAAGTCTGGCTGTTAATCTAGTACTGGTTGCAATTCTCAGCACAGGAATCCGGCTGTATCTCCAAATCCAGCTCTAGAGCAACATAATTATTAAGTTTTTACCCGATTACGCAAGGAGGGTTTTTTTTTTCCAAATCTTGGTCAGTAACCTACTGTCATAATGACATCAATAACAATCTGGTAATTGTTTTATGACTCAGATTATCTACCGTAGACGTTAACAATCTTATCTATCTTAATATACTTACGTATAATTTAGAGGCATGTGCGGCTTGTCTTAATCCATCTAAGATTATAATTTTCATAACATGTTCATTTGTAGGAGCATAGTACGAAAATTACCATAGGAAGCAATTAAGGGACGCTGGCTTGCGAACAGCGAGTAATAGGTAGCTTGCCATCGGATCAAGGAACAGCCCTGAGTCGACGGCCCGTAGTGTTCTACCCTCACTCTAACGAGCTGTTAGCAAACTAACCTCACAAAATCTCAAAAACTACAAGTGTCAGGAGTAGAAGAGAGGAAGATGAGTTGAGTTGCATGGGGGTTCTAATTAGGACGTAGGTGCTCACTAAGACGCGACGGATTTTGTGAAATTCGACCTCTAGCGGTTTGCTTTGGGAGTGATAGTTTGTATTACATGTAAACTAAAGGCAGGAGCAGGCAATGGAATGTGGTGCAGTGAGTCGAGGGCCAAAACGAAACGTGAACATATTTGCGGTCAGAAGCAAGTCTGGGTATAAAAGCTACCTTCCTTTTCCAGATTCTTCAGCGTCCGCAACCGTCGTATCCGCGCCGGTACCGACAGACGTGGATCCGGAGGTACCGTTGTCTCCGTGAACCGTGCCATCAACCACCCGTCCTATGGCCGTAACGGTATGGACGGAGACATCAGCGTGATCCATCTAGCTTCAGCTCTGGTGTTCAACGACCATATCAAACCGCTTTTTATCCCTCAACAAGACTTCCACTTGCCCGCTGGTCTGCCCGTTTGGCATGCTGGATGGGGTACTACCTCAGTAAGTGATGATTTTGAAGTTTTTAATTTATAGGATGCCAAAAATTCTTAAACCGAAGGTTGAACTCGCTTCATATAAATTTTTTTTTTGCATCTGTGTTAGATTCGACAAGAGCAAACACGTTGTCAATAACGGGTTCTTTTCACGCAGTGTTACTTATTTGGATGTCCAAAAGTCTTTGAGAAAGGTTTACAGCTTTAAGATTACTCTGTAATCAGGTTTACCACTCAGTAACCGCTAAATAAAACCATCACCAAAGATTTCATTTCATCATGATACCTTTTCTGTCAACAGTCAGGAGGCCTCTCCTCTGCTATCCTCCGTGACGTCCAGATCTTTACCATCGACAATGACCTCTGCAGACACCGCTACGCCAGCCTGCTCATCCCTCAAAGGGTTACAGAGAACATGATCTGCGCTGGTATCCTCGATGAAGGAGGCAAGGATGCCTGCCAGGGTGACTCCGGAGGTCCCCTCTACTACCAAGACTTCCTCGTCGGTATTGTTTCCTGGGGCAGAGGCTGTGCTGATGCCCATTACCCAGGAGTGAGCGCTGCCGTCTCCTCATACACCAACTGGATTGTGGCTACTGCTGTTTGAATCTGATTTTGTTATTTATTTGAATACAATTTTAAGTGTTGCTCTTTTGTTTTCAATATTAATCAGAAGTATGTTTCACCAAGGACTCAAAAATCCAGTGATAAAGTTTTAGTTTTCATAAATATTGGTCACAAAACTTCTCTACTAGTCTTTAATCTTTTTAACAATTACTTCTAAGTTTCGATTTTGCTTTGCAAAACCCACTCGAAAACTGCTTTTAGCCCGTTCACGAGGCTAACCAATCCTTTCATTCTCAGTATCAATTAACTCCAAATTACTCTTCAACTATTTTGCCAATAAAGGCTTTATCGTTGATTATAGAATATTTAGATTCCTTGTAGACTTATGAGAAGAAGACACCAAAAAAAAAATGAAGAAAAATTATACCTTTCTTTCGATTCTAACGTAAAACAAGTAAATATCTCTAAGAGAGACATCAAACGGGCACGCCGCAATCGCGGCGGTAAGACCCCTCTTTGAGGAGTGGCTGGAGAGGCGTCACGGCGTCCTCACCTTCAGTCTGACGCAGGTCCTCACCGGGCACGGATGCTTCGGAAGGTTCCTGTGTCGTATGGGGAAGGAAGAAACGCCTGTGTGTCACCACTGCGAGGATCGCCCAGAGGACACGGTGGAGCATACGGTTCAGGACTGCCCCGCTTGGGCAGAGCACCGCCGTGGCCTCACAGCGGCGATAGGCGGCGACCTCTCGCGCCCGGCACTGGTCGAGGCCATGCTGCGGGGCGAGACGGAGTGGGAAGCGGTCGCCTCCTTCTGCGAAGCAGTAATGTTAGCAAAGGAGGAGGCGGAACGCATGAGGGAGAGGACAGCGTCCACCTCAAGACCCAGCCGCGCGGGAGACGCCCCCATGCAACGGACGTCGCAAGAATAGGTATCTCCGGCCACCGTAGGCGCGGGCATGCGGACAGCGAGTAAAGGGCAACTCGTTGTCCGACCACGGACCATGCCCGGGTCGACGGCGCGTCGTGTTCCACGCGCGCCTCAAAGAGCGTCAGCAAAAATGACGGGACCCCTCTCAGAGGGCCAAAGTCTGCCGGGGTCGCGGGATTTTATTTCCTCACCGTGACCCCGGAACATAAAGGGCTATTGAAGGACACCGTGGATTTTAGTCAGTACAAGTCTGACAGTCCCTCCCGCCCTGCCCGGGGTGGGAAGACTCATTTGATGATTTTACCACGCTAAAAAAAAAACAAAGAGGGACATCAAAGGGTTGTTGTAAGATCGCCACAAAAATAATTCCCTACGAAAAAAGTTTTGATCCTGTTCTCCTAATACTTTCTATTCAGATTCCACATTGTGTCCTCGTTTTCAGTGGTTATGTGCTGGATTTTATTATTTAATTGTTCTGCTATCCGTACAAAAAAAAAAAAGAAATGGGGCGAATTAACGATAACAAAAAAAAAGAAAACAAAAACCTTTGGCTAATTTATACATACATTTTTCGTGGGTGGCTTATGGTGTTTGGTGGGTTACCCCATTTAAATGTGTGCGTGGCGCTCACTTACACATCTATCTATCTATCTATCTTTTTCTATCTATCTATCTATCTTCTTCTTCTATCTATATCTATCTATCTATCTATATCTATCTATCTATCTATATCTATCTATCTTCTATCTATCTATCTTCTTCTATTCTTATAATAAATCTGTAGAGAGGTCAATTCTGTACATGAAATATATTTCCAAAATGACTAGCAGGGGGTGATTAGGGATCGATACTGATGCCAAAAATGCAATTAATAAAATTATTGTCTGTCTGTCTGTCTGTCTGTCTGTCTGTCTGTCTGTATAACCGTTATAGAAACAAAAACTACTCGACGGATTTGACGAAACTTGGTACAATTATTTTTCATACTCCTGCGCTGGTTATAGTATACTTTTCATCACGCTACAATCAATAGGAGCAGAGCAGTGAAGGGAAATCTTAGGAAAACGGGAGAAGTTACTCCATACACGCTAATCTTCGGAATTACTGGACGGATTTGATTGTTTTTTTTTTTGTTGTATAGCTATTACGTCTGGGCAACATATAGGCTATAATTTATCTTGGGAACTTGAACACCTGATGCAGAACTGCAATAGATCAGCTAAACTATAAGAGATACAAAAATAGCGCCGTAGCAAAAATTGTTCCGCGTGATGAGTATTTTCTGCTGAGAAAATAAATTTGAAGATATAGAACACGTGATGTGGAACTCCAAGAGCCCAGCTACACTATTACACATACAGTAATGACGTCTTAGCAAGAGTTGTTCAGCCTGATGAGCACTCCCTGTTGTCGTATAAAAACTGAAGATATGGAACACCTGGTGTGGAGCAGTGGTATCGGTCCCGACTTACGAGATGTAGGTCGTGGGTTCGAACCCCGCCAGGCGCATTACTTTGTGTAATTTAATTCATCACCACTGCTCTCAAAACGGTGAAGGAAAACATCGTGAGGAAACCGGCAACCCGCACTGGGCCCGCGTGGTGGATTATGGCCCACTCCCTCTCACAGAGAGGAGGCCTGTGTCCCAGCAGTGGGAACATTATAGGCTGATGATGATGATGTGGAACTCCAAGAGCCCAGCTACACTATTACATAATACAGTAATGACGTCTTAGCAAGAGTTGTTTAGTCTGATGGGCATTTCCTGTGGACTTACAAAAATGAAAGATCTGGAACGTCTGGAATCGTCATGCGCGTCCCGTTGTTTTCCCGTCCCCAGGCTCTAAGAATTCGACATCAGACGTTTCAGATCTTCGATTTTGACGACCCCATTGTCGCTGGCATAAGCAACAGGATCCGCGTACGAAGTCGCGGGCAGAAGCTAGTTTAAAATAAAAGTGGCTTCACGAAAAGCTTTACGTTTTGTTCTGAACATGGAATATGGACAATTTGTAATCTAAGGGTTTTATTTACTCTTTTTTTTAGTGGCCACCCCACTTAGAAAACATGATGGCCTCTCGAGTTCGTTATAAAAGTAGTTCTTTGTAATAGATTCCACATGATTACTCGATGGAAAGCTGATATTGTTCTTTATACATTTTCAAAGGGAAAATAATTATTGGAATTTTGGCGAAGAGACATGAATAGGGTTCCATATTCTGCAAGAAATCCTTGTAATTTCTTCACGTCCGCAACTTTTAATAGCTTAGAGAGTCTTAGTACCTACTAGAAATCTGTAATTTGTCACAAATATACAGATGAGTCAAGACCACGAGTGGTAAAATAAAAGTGGCAATTTATGGTAGTTACAGACCCCAGCAGGTCAACCTACCCGAATCTGTCAAATTTTACCAATCGAATATTAACCTTCCTCTGTTTTAATAAGGATGAAAATCTATTACCGAAATTTGACAGATTGTAGTAGCTTGATGAGATGGCGCCTGTACCTTCTCTACATTAAAAGTGGCGATTAATGGGTGACTCACTATCTTATGATGGATCACGGCCGGCTTGACGGCGCGTCTATCCGCAATCTGACGGGGCCGTAGAAGGACGAACGCCTACCAGGTTCGCGGAACGAACTGTCCAAACGGGTAACAGTGACCTTTTTTTACGTGGTAAAATCATCTCAGGGCGGGAGGGACTGTCAGACTCGTACTGACTAAAATCCACAGTGTGTAATGAGATTAGTCCCGCGACCACGACAGGCTTTGGCCCTATAGAGGGGGGCCCCGTCATCATGCTGACGCTCTTTGAGGCACGCGTGGAACACAACGCGCCGTGTGGGAAAGACTGTTAGGTTGAAATAGGATTGGGCGGGCCATTTATACTATCGAATGCATGAGGATTACTACGCTACGCTACCATCCTACTCAATATTCAATAGGCAATTCTATATCTGAATATCAATAAATACTTAGTATACTCCTCCTAGTATGTAAACCAATAACTAATTTGAAACAAAGACCCCTCGAATCTAGACTCAAATTCCAGGTAACAGTCCCAAGCACGCGATCAATAGTTCCCGCCTATCCCGCCCCGTACTGCGCATGCGTGTCCGCCATTTTGACTCCCCTAAACAAGTAGGAATATCGGGATAGATTGCAACAGTCAAAACAAAACATTGACTCGGTGTGTGCAAAAACTTTAGTAAAATGGCTAAAGGTAATTCTGACAGGGATCCTGAAGGTAAGAATATTAAGTAATTATATTTAAATTATGTGTATTTAATCATACTTGTGTTAAAAAGAGGACTTTTGTGTGGTTTTGAGTGATTTTTCGAGAGAATAGCGTGTGTTTTGTGTCTGAAAGAGATCTTTCTTTTATTTAGACCCATTTTTCCATTTATTTTCTTAATTTTAATGGGTTTTATAAATATTGTTTTTGAAGTTAAAGAGTTTTATTCATTTTACCTTAGTGTTTAAACGTCTTATTGTTTTTCTTAGGGGTTGTTAACCTGTAGCTTGCGAATAAAAGTGGTCGAAGTTGGTCCAAGATGGACCATTGTGTACATGGGTCTTGAGAGAATTATTAGCTTTGTCATTTTGTGTTCAATGTTCTTTGTTCTTTAAGCAGCAATATTTGTATTAATCTTACTTTTTATGTTACTAATATTATGAACACAAACCTACCTTTTGCGAATGGGTGTAGAATCAATCCCAGCCCTTCCTATTTCCTTTAAATTTAATGATCGACGTTCAAAAGTGCCTCTTTGATGGCCTAATTAGAATAAACAATAAATGATTTGACTTTGACTTTGAAACGTGAAAGTTCATTTTTGGATCGATGAATATACTCGTATTATGTTTGTTACTCTTTCCCGCATAAACTACGGAACGGACTTGGGTAAAACTTGAAACACAGATAGTTTATAACCTGGATTAACTAACTGGAACATAGGATAGTTTTTATCACGATTTTATCTTCTCTTGGGATACTTTTCGAGTTGTAGCGGGCGAAGACGATGGCGACAGCTATGAGGACAATAATTATTATGAAAATACTAGCTGTTGCCAGCGGCTTCACCCGCTACAACTCGAAAATTATCCCACGGGAACATAAAATCGGGATAAAAACTATCCTATGTGTTAATCCAGGTTAAAAACTATCTGTATACCAAATTTTAGCCAAATCCGTTCAGTGGTTTTTGCGTGAAAGAGTAACAAACATACCTACACACACATACATACATCTTCACAAACTTTCGCATTTATAATATTAAGTAGGATACCTACATTGTTTTGGAAAATTTTATTTCCCATTGGCCTCGACTAACGAGATCGTGGGTTCGAACCCAGTCAGGCGCATTACTTTTTGTAATTTTTTGTTTGTCTTAGAACTAAAAATTTGAATTCGAATTTCCATCTACCAACCCGCACTGGGCTCGCGTGGGATCTTATGGCCCACTCACTCTCACAAAGAGAGGAGGCCTGTGTCCCAACAGTGGGATTATAGGCTGATGATGAAGTTTATTTCACTGTTTGATAGGTCTTTTATATTTATGGAAGATCCGATCCTTGTGTTTATATATGTGGTGTTAATTGTTGAACTAACTTCTAAAAAAAGGAGAAGTTATGTTTTGAACAAAGTTTAACAAAACTTTAGTTTTAGATTAGTTGACAGTAGATGCAGATATGAATTAAAAATGATACCGTAAATGTATTTATTTAAAACTGCAACTGTAAAATAACATGTCACTAGATTCACTTTCTGCAAAACAGACGCCATACCCTAAAAATAAAGCCAACACTAAAATTAAAATTCTCCAGTTTCAGAAGACATGGTGGAATCGATAGACGAGCTAAAAGAAAGGCTGTCAGTTATGAAAAAGATGATGGAGGAGCGGAAGGCCCAGGGTTCTCACACGAAGGAGCTGTTCCAAGGACAGGCTTCCAGTCTCCAAGGGACCACCATGATTGATGGGAACTTCCTCAGTTTCGTCTTCGGAGGTTCCCTTTTCGTGATCATCAGTGTATCAGTTTATGCCTTCTATAATCTCTACCACGCAGTCCTCAAGAAATTCCCCTCGACCCACACGGAGTTGTAAATTGAACTCTATTGAAACGCTACAAGGTTTATTTGTGATTGGTATTGATGTGTGAAAACGGACAATATTGTTTTCTTAGTTCGGAATGATTAAAGTATGATTAACTTTTTGTTTGTGTTTTATTATTGTGTTTTTCGTGACTATGGATAAGTGTATGTATACATAGTTAGTAGTATGTATGTAGGTAAGTACCTACAAACATACTACATACCAAACAAACTATACTCCTAAAAGAAGTATAGTTGTACCTATGCTATGCTCAGTCCATGCTGGGGTGCTAAGTCTGGAAACCTCCACGTGCGCCCGTGGACTGGAGTTCCCTCTCTGATACGTCCGTAGGGAAGACCAGTTTTTCGGGCCGGTGCACCCTGGGATGCGGGCAAAAACTCTTCCTTAGGCACTGTGTGCCTAAGGGGTCTCTTTGCCCGTAACATGCGAATAGCCTGTCGTGTGGACGCTCCAACGCGTGTCCCTCTGATCAGCAGAGGGCACAGCGGCGGAGCGGGCTTGCGGACGGTGAGTAATGGGTAGCTTGCCGTCCGACCAAGGACCAAGCCCGGGTCGGTGGCGCGTCGTGTTTCGCGCCAAATGCCTGCTGGGGTTGCGGGTTTTTTCTTAGCCCAGGATACCGTGGCCCCGGAACGTAAAGAGCATCCGAAGGAACACGGGTGGATTTTAGACAGTAAGAGTCTGACAGTCCCTGCCGCCCCATTTTACCACCTAAAAAAAAAATATGCTTAGTCCATGCTAAGTATAAGTCTTTTGCTATAAAATCTTCAAAGGAGTCCTCCCGCCATGGGCGAGACGGGAGGGACGGGAGGACCTTTACATTCCAGGGTCACGGTTACCTAATGAGACAATCCCGCGACCCCAGCAGACTCTTCTAAGGGTGGCCGGGCAGATTGCTGACTGCTCTTTGAGGCGCTCTTGGAACACGACGCGCCGTCGACCCGGGCATGGTCCATGATCGGACGGCGAGTAATGGGTAACTCGCCGTTCGATCATGGATGGAGTATGCCCGCGCCTACGGTGGCCGGAAATCGTTTCGCGACGTCTGTTGCCGTGGGCGTCTCCCACGGCGGCTGGGTCATGAGGTGGAGGTTTTTCTCTCCTTCACGCGTCCCATCTCCTCCTTCGCTAGCATGACTGCTTCGCAGAAGGAGGCGATCGCTTCCCATTCCGTCTCGCCCCGCAGCATGGTCTCGACTAATGCCGGGCGCGAGAGGTCGCCGCCTATGCTAAAAGGCTATGTTCAGATATGACAAGCAATTCTGCTTAGTGCGGAGTTGTGTGACTAACCATTTAACAATGAATATTAGAAGAATTGCTAATGACTTTGCTGGAAATTCACGAAGTAAATAACTTTCAAGAATATTGTTTGAAATGGAAGTTTCAGACCCGCTGTTTACGGTCAAGTTAGCCGCGTGCTAAAAGCGGCTTACGATAAGTATAGGTACGAGTATTCCATACCCATGTATGGCTATCAGTGTGCTTGACAAGTCTTTTCCTGAAAATTATACACCGTCAACTTTACCGGACGCTGCTACCAGCGCACTGTAAGCTTGATAGTAAACTGGATCGTGTAAAGCCAGCTTTATCATGGAATGTCATTAGAGTGATATAAAGAAAAAAAGTAAGTTTTTTATTTGCTGAAATTGAGGTTTACTAAAAGATATCCTTACTAATATTTAAATGCGAAAGTGTGGATGAATGTTTATTTCTCAATGACGTCGAAATGGTTGAACTGATTCGGATAAAATTTGGCACAGAAATAGTTTATTTATTATTTATTTATTTACTAGCCTGCTCTGTCCCACTCCTGGGCAAAGGCCTCCCTCCACTCCTTCCACTTCTCGCGAGCCCGCGCTTCCTCTTTCCAGTTCGGAAGAAACCTATCCAGTTCGTCCCGCCATCTCCTTCGTGGCCTGCCGCCACTCCGCCTCACTGTCTCAGGGAACCAGTTTTCAGCTATTCTGGCCCACAATTTGTCCGGCATACGACAGACATGTGTGTAATAATATTTTTTTTTATGTTTTAAAATCATCAAATGAAGCCCCCCGCTTAGGGCAGGGCAGGAGCGACTGTCAGACTTGCACTGACTAAATCTAAGGTGTCCTTCAATAGCCCTTTACGTTCCAGGCTCACGGTTACTTGATGAGACAGATCTGCGACTCATCATCATCATCATCATCATCATCATCATCATCGTCATCATCATCTTCCTGCCCTCATCCCATTTTACTTGTGGTCGGCGCAACACGTTTTTTTCTTCCATTCTCCCCTATCAGACGTCATAGTATCATTTACTCCTTTTTCATTCATATCATTTCGTATACAATCCATCCATCTTTTCTTTGGCCTTCCTTTTCCTCTCCATCCATCAACATTCATACTCATCACTCTCTTAGTCACATGAGTGTCATTCCTCCTCATCACATGTCCATACCAAGATAGACGATTCCCTTTCATTTTTTCTGTAACAGGCGCCACTTTCAAACTTCCCCTTATAAACTCATTCCTTACTTTATCCATTCTTGTCACTCCACACATCCATCTCAACATCCTCATCTCCGCTACATGCAATCGTTTCTCATCCATCTTTTTCACAGCCCAGCATTCCGATTAGGGGTTGCAGAACCGGTACTTTTTAAAGCCCGGTACCGAAGTTTCGGTACTGGGACGTGGAACCGGGATTTCCCGGGAAATTCGGTACTTTCGGTACTCACTACTCACGTACAAATGTCGCTATTAACTTATCGTATGAAAGGCACGAGTGCGTGCACACTACATAAAATTGTCAAATCAGTTGAAAAATGAACTCATTAGAAATGTGGGTGGGATGGAGTAGTTCATAAAACTTTGTTTTATTCATAAATCTATAATTGATAATAATCATCAGAACATAATCTCAAGGAACCGAATTTAAATGCTTTTTTAAGCTATTGCATAGCTTTTATCGCGGGCTCTGATCGCGGCGCGGCGCGGCGACCAAATCAAGACAGTCCCAACAAAAACCTAACGAAAATACCCGACACCACGCATCGTCTAACGTCGTTTCAGTTCGGGAGACTTCGGTAATCAAAAAAATAACCGTCATAAAAACAATTAACTTTATCTTACTAATTCTAAACGGCTAGCTACAAGTTCTCACAATGAAACCTACTTATAAAATTCTCCTGCAACAAAGAACTTCTATATTACAGTAGTGCATCACAAACATTTTAATTTTCTTTTAAAATAAATTAGTTATGTGTTATGCAAGGCTGCAAAGTTGATATTTGGCGCAAAAATTTCGCTACGCTCAGTTTTCAATCCAAGTAAGATTGAAAACTGAGCGTGGTGAACTTTTCAAAAGTACGAGATGCAGAAAAACTTTGCTTCCGAATGCAACACACAACTTTTCACCTCACTAAGCGAGGAAATGCAGTGGGGGCGGTTCGCGGTTCTGCGCCTCGCCTGCCAGTGAAGAAAATAATTGACTACAAGATATTTTGTCCAAATTTTGAACAAATCTTTGCGCTCTAGCGCGCAGAATGGAGTTTTGCGCGTTTTGCGTGCAAAATGGAGTTATTAAACTCCATTTTGCACGCAAAACGCGCGAATGAATAGAATCTTTCCGAGCGAGTGAAGTGGAAAAAAAAGGTAGCTTCTCACAATCTCCGAGTGCCACATGTATTTTTTTACTTTGATATAAAAATAACTTTTAAATATGATAATTAAAATATATCAGAACTATATTTTGAATATTGGAAATTCCTACTATATTTTGAATTAGAAATAAGCCTATCTTTGTCACGTAATTGCTTTCTTCTTTCCTCTATAGAATAAGTCTTTAACATACTTGGTCACTTTTTTCCTTCTACTATAAATAAATATCATTAAACAAACTGTAGAAAAACAAAACTAGTATAATGCTTTTTCGAGATGCAAAAAATATAAAACTCAAGAAAAGAACGTAACAAACACTATTTTCTTTAAAATTAAGGTAATAAATCAAAATGTAAAAGTTTTTTAGAGATTAATAAACCAAATAATTATAAAATACACAAAATCTGAGCATAATTAAAGTTATTCTCTTCAAAATGAAAGTGATGCAATAAATGAATCATAATCATCATCATAACTGACCCCTTACTTACATTGCTGATTAGTTTTTGTTTATGAAATTCTCGTTATTTTCAAATAAAATGTTTTATACCAACAATATTGTAAAATAATAGTTTATTGGATATGATTTGTAACTTTATATTAAAGAAAAAGAAGAAAAATAATAAAGTACCGAAAGTATCCAAAGTACCGGGACTACGGGACGAAGAACCGGTACAGGATTGCTTTAAAAATTCCCGGGATTTCCCGGTATTTTCGGTACCGGGATTTCCCGGTTGCATGCCCTAATTCCGATCCATACAATACGACAGGTCTAATCACGGATTTGTATATTTTCCCCTTTAACTTGAGGGGCATCCGTGGGTCGCAGGTTGTTCCGGTGACCTGTCGCCATTTCATCCATCCCGAGTTGATCCGGTGTGTTATGTCCCGGTCCACATCGCCATCTCCTTGGACAAGCGAGCCGAGGTACCGGAAGTCGGAACAGACTGGTATGGGCGTTCCGGCAAGAGTAATGGGCACGGGACTGGAGAGACCGCCAAAATCGCAAAACAAATATTCTGCGACAGATGATGAGACAGATCTGGGACTGTGACTGAAATAACACATAAGACACATTTCGTCCTAGTAAAACATTTTTGTAGGATAATATTCGATATACATACATGCGGGCGAAGCAGTATTGGCAACAGCAGAGTTATTTTTCATGTAATAGTTCAACCAAATATAAACAGTAGACAGCAACTACTACACTCCAATTACGGACATGAATTAGAGCATAAACTTAGTTTCCATATTCATTTGTAAACGAGTCTCTAATAACAGAGCAGCGAATAAAACCTCGTTCAGATTCTCATGTTAAATACCCTTTCAACCCCTTCAAACAACCTATCACCCCTTATAGTACAAGCGAATTTGAACTTTAGCTTCAAGTGATAAGGTTGAAAGTTGTGTCGCATGATTTCAGTGGGGGTTGAAATGTGGTGGTAAAATGCATTATGCATTTTGCAAATTCGTCTAATTTTCAGAGTGATGTTGAACGCTGTTGATGTTGTTTCATTTTGAATTCGCTTTTAATTTTAGTTGTTGGGGGTTAAATTGTTGAAAGGGTTGTTACGATTTGAATAGTTCAATTCATCACTTCATAATGTGTTTTATGGAATGGTATTCACTATTTATTTTCGAGGTTTACGTCCAAAATTAATATTTCATCTCAATCCTCTCATCTCTTCTCATATCCTCCTCATTTTTGATGGCTGCTTTTTTTGGACGGCTTTAGACTCGGATAGGCGTATTCTATCTTTAATTGATTACTTATAAAGATCAAGATTGTGATTGACATATATATTAATTTCTAGGAACTGCCAGCTAAAACTGAGCATATTATTAATTTCATCAACTTTGTTTTTCTGCAATAAAATTTGCTTTCTTCCATAATCTAGACATGCGGGAGCGTGTCAGAGCCAAGCAAAGCAGGCGCGCAGCTCACAGTGTGTAATATTACACGAACCATTTGGAGCCACTTTTTAGCCCCTCATAACTCAAAAACTATTTAACGTAGACTTGTCAAATTTGGCACATATATTGAGACTGGCGAGATACATATGTGTTCCAAATTTTATAAACATATCTCAAACAGTTATTTAGATATTAACGTCCAAAAATCGTCGTTTTTATGACTGACCTATAGATCAAAACTATCTCCCAGTTCCAGATGACCTAGAAAGTTCAAATTTGGCATACAGATAGGTAATTATATGAATACAAAGGAAAAAATCAGAAACTGGTAATTTTTTATTATTTTATTATAATTTTCACTTAACTTATAATTAGTGCCTGTAAATCTCTATTTGTGGATTTTATGATCTTTACGTAAATATATAACGAGTTAAACACCACCCTAATTTTTTTTAATCCAAATATTCCCTACTTTGTACTTATAAGTTAAGATTAAAGTCGATTTTCGTAATTATTACGCGTAACTAAGCGGATTTTATAACTAGTAGCGCCACCTATTATCATTTTCAAAAACTCACTGCACCATGCACTAAATAAATGAAGAATTGTTTTAGTCAAGTGACACTAGAAATTTTTTTTTAATCCAAATATTCCCGTCTTTGTACTTATTATTAAGAATAGTGTTGATTTTCGTATTTTTTACACGTAAGTATCCGTATTCTACAACCACTAGCGCCCACTAGATGGCGTTGTGCAATTACGTCACGATCCTGAATCGCGGTGTTAAGATGGGCAGGCGATTAGTATAAGGTTTTGTGAACATGTAGTTTTTAAGCTATTTCATTGATGCACACTGTCTGTTGGAATTAAATCCGTGTCTAACATCCCCCTACAGTTTAGGGATGTCGATTCTTTCCGAAAAAGATCGATTTTTGAATCGATTCGAATCGTGACCTAATGAATCGATCCATAAAAAAATCGAGGCCAAAAAGATCGATTTCTGAAAAATCGATCTTTTTTTCAAGCTTTTGTTAGAGGCCAAAAAGATCGATTTCTGAAAAATCGATCTTTTGTTTTTTAATGTTATAGAGGCCAAAAAGATCGATTTCTGAAAAATCGATCTTTTTTTCAAGCTTTTGTTTTTTAATGTTATAGAGGCCAAAAAGATCGATTTCTGAAAAATCGATCTTTTTTTCAAGCTTTTGTTTTTAATGTTATAGAGGCCAAAAAGATCGATTTCTGAAAAATCGATCTTTTTTTCAAGCTTTTGTTTTTTAATGTTATAGAGGCTGAAAAGATCGATTTCTGAAAAATCGATCTTTTTTTCAAGCTTTTGTTTTTAATGTTATAGAGGCCAAAAAGATCGATTTCTGAAAAATCGATCTTTTTTTCAAGCTTTTGTTTTTTAATGTTATAGAGGCTGAAAAGATCGATTTCTGAAAAATCGATCTTTTTTTCAAGCTTTTGTTTTTTAATGTTATAGAGGCCGAAAAGATCGATTTCTGAAAAATCGATCTTTTTTTCAAGCTTTTGTTTTTTAAAATGTTGTATACACCAAAAAAATTGTTGTATACACCAAATCCTGTCCGCGGTTCGAATTTTTCTTTCCAAAGAAAATCTTGGAAAATTCGCTACGCATGCGTTAATGCGTTTAATATTTAAAAATATTACACCAAAAAGATCTATTTCTGAAATATCGATCTTTCTTTCAAGCTTTTGTTTTTAGAAACATCAGATTAGGTATAAAACAAGGCATTAATTTTTAAATGACATGTGTTCGTTTACAAAGTTAAGGAAATAGATAATATAGCATATAGTTCCCAATGCTTCATATCTAAACTTTTTAAAAACAACAAAACAACAGTCTGTCAAGTCTACAGAGATTCAACAGGAGGTATTGCTCATCGCTTGCGATGTTTTTGAAACACTTATAATACGGGTACATTCAATTAACTGTAAATACTATTTTGGTTTATACAAAAAAAAAAATCGAATGTCGATTTTCAGGGGTAAAGTATCGATTCACTGAATCGATTCAGTACTACATATCGATTTAAAAAATCGATCTTTTTGGCTCCAAAAATCGATTCTTCGATTAATCGATCTCAGATCGACATCCCTACTACAGTTATTAACTGGGATTTATTAATAATTATTGTTTCAATCTATTTAGCGATCAGTACCTAGTGTAAAGATCATTATTTATGTACAAAAAGTAATGATATCCCATCAAAAACATAAATGTGAAATGAGAGCCAAGCTCAATAGTTTGATATTATGCCTTGGTTGTTGACTTCAACGAAAAAAGAAGTGAAATCTAAATGGGTGCCAAGTTCAATGGTCAGTCCTGAAATTTATTTATAACAACATAAACTATATTTCTTTTTATAACTAAGGATCATACATGTAGCCTAATTTCTGGCTTGGCTATTTCTCATATACGAATTGTATATCTTTCATAAGTTCTAAACCTTTTACGTGTCAGTTTTTATTTTATCATTCCGAAAATTTGGTTTGCTGGTAGTACTAACCATCGAACAATTCGTATATGAGAACTAGCCAAGCCAGAAATTAGGCTACATGTTTGATCCTTAGTTATAAAAAGAAATATAGTTTATGTTGTTATAAATAAATTTCAGGACTGACCATTGAACTTGGCACCCATTTAGATTTCACTTCTTTTTTCGTTGAAGTCAACAACCAAGGCATAATATCAAACTATTGAGCTTGGCTCTCATTTCACATTTATGTTTTTGATGGGTTCATAATTCATCACGCTGTTATAATTTTAAATGGTGTACTGAAATGGGCTGGAGAAGGGGATTTATTTATAAAATATTCAGTTGAGAGGCAAAATTATTTAAAAAAAAAACAGAACTTGTGGGCATGGCAGGTTGATAATGAGAAGGCTCGTTTATGTACATACATAAGTAGTTATTTACAGTTCACAAAGCTTCTAACTAAACTATATTCCTTTAGTTACACAAAGTTTCAAACCTGGCTTCTTCTACACCACTTATCTAGTTAACTGAAACTTTCAAAGACTGTATACATACCTTGTAAGCTTTCTAAGACATAATTAACTTAGCTATAGGTTAACTTGATAAGTGTTAATTCTTAGGAGTGGGAACTTAGTTACTTTGGGGTGGGTGGGATCTATCTCCTAGCTATCCAGTCCGGGCAACGGTACCACAGACACCAGCTCTAATCTACAGCTGATCGATTCAACTAGCGATGCAAGACTTCAAAAGAGCTCTAGCGGCCATTATCCTGTTGGAATCCGCTGCCAAATCTGGGATATTAACTCTCCTCTCTGTACCTTGATTCCAAAAACCCCACACACAAATCCTCAGTGGGGATTGTTACTTTTCCAGAAATCCTCTCTATGAAATGGGGAATCTCCACTATGCTGTGGCTGTCTCATTCATATTTTTGTAAATGTGAGAATGATGTGTGTAAAAAAAACAGTGAACTGAAGATTTCTGGTAAAGAATATTTTTCCCCACTGGTGAGGAGATTTCAGTGGGGATTTCCGAAATAAACCCTATCTATGAGATGGAGTGGACTGTAATCCACCAAGACGGCCCGTGCGAGGTAGGTAGATATCACATCTCTTCGAATTTTTGGTTCTAAGACCCGGTTACCACCAATGCGGAGTGGAACGGGTACGAGAAGAGATGTGTTTTGAATTAGTTAGTAGGTAAGTTCCACATCTCTTTGCTTAGCTTCGGGGGAAATGGGTCCAGCAGAGAAGAGAAGAGATGTCTCATTTTTACATAGATTCTTGTGGCGCGCTGACAAGCAGTTTCGCAGAGCGGAGATGAGATTGTCAGGCTGCAGCTGGGTGTGTGGTGAGGCGCGGTGGCGGAATCTCCTCACCGCTTTTATAGAAATAACTTGCTAGTCCTATCGTCTCCGCTCCTCTCCACTTTGTTGGAAATAGGGCCAGACATGCGTTTCTGTTGGGGTCGCGGGACTGTCTTTTCAGGTAACCATGACCCCGGAACGTAAAGGCATAGGCCTTTACGTTCCGGAGACTGTTATTGAAGGACACCGTGGATTTTAGTCAGTACAAGTCTGACAGTCCTTCCCGTCCTGCCCTGGGTGGGATTCATTGAATGAGTTTATCACGTAAAAAACTGACATGCGTTTCTCCGCCTGCTGCTTTAGGAACTGTCATAATAAGTGAAGGGGCTCACCATCATTTGCCTTTTCCCAGCTGTATTAGGATTGGCTTCGAGTCTAACCTGATGCAACAGTTACCATGCGTAAATGGGTCCAATATGACTGAATTTTGAACGAGGCTGTGGGAGTGGTGATAGAGGAGTAAACCCACGGTCTACAGTTAGTATGGCATAATTTAACATCTTCAAAAACAAAGCCACAGGGCCTTGTAACTTGTATCTCAGGTTGTCTCAACAATACAAGACTAAGTTTGAACAAGTTAAACGTTCAAGTTCTAACCAAGTTGTTCTAACATTGTCTAAGTATAGACCCATAGATAATATTAACATCTAACATTTCACCTTGGTTATAAGCAACACGATTTCGACTTTAACTTTGACCTCGACTTTGACTTTGAGGCAATAGACTTATATCCAGAAACAGACTTCGGTAACAGTAGCTTAACTTTTCATATTTTGCTCGCATTAACGCCTCATTAAATGACAATGTTAATGGTTAGTGACCCTGACTGCTATGCCGGAGGTCGTGGGTTCGATTCCCACCCAGGACAAACGTTTGTTTGATGAGCATGATCATTTGTTCTGTGTCTGGGTGTAGTTTATCTATAATATTTATGTATTTAGATATATATAAGTATGTTTATCAGTTGTCTAGTATTTATCATAACACAAGCCTGCTCTGCTTAGCTTGGGACTAGATGGCGGTGTGTGATAGTTGTGGAATATTATTACCTATTATTAAATGAATTCTCCCACCCTCTGTGTACAGCGAAAAGGACTGTCAGATTCTTATTGATTTCAATCCACACCGTGTCGTTTAATTGCCTGTTGCGTTCCACGGTTACTTTAATGGGTATTTCTGTTCTGAAATTATTTAAAAATACCTACAAAAATTATGCAAGAATAATAAATAAAAAGGAAACAAGATAAGCTGAATGAATGTTATTGTGACTAATTAAAGCTTCTTGGTCACAGCTGTTCTAAAGGAGAACTTCTCAAAGCTTAATTAGAATACCTTGTACATACGGAAACTGTCAGAGTTCCCGAAGCGAAAACTTTGAACAATTTAGTTCATTGTTTATTTTATAAGTATAGTTATTATAAATTGTATGTTGTAATGCCGAAAATTATGTCAATGGGACTGGTGAGATGTGGGTGTGCTATAATTCTTAACGCCTCATTAAATGACAATGTTAATGGTTAGTGACCCTGACTGCTATGCCGGAGGTCGTGGGTTCGATTCCCACCCAGGACAAACGTTTGTTTGATGAGCATGATCTATGTTCTGTGTCTGGGTGTAATTTATCTATAATATTTATGTATTTAGATATATATAAGTATGTTTATCAGTTGTCTAGTATTTATCATAACACAAGCCTGCTCTGCTTAGCTTGGGACTAGATGGCGGTGTGTGATAGTTGTGGAACAACGACGATATAATACTAGACTACGCATGTACGATCTAAGGAACAAAAATTATTCTGCCAACTCGCTGAGGTACTACGTAAGCGAGGGGGACGGGGTAGTGCGTTGTGATTGGTTAACTCAAGGTCTGTTCTGTCTCAACGTATGTTTACAGCTCACAGGATTGGTCGAAATGAGACGAATATAAGACTTTTTTGCCTAATGTGTTGGCAGACATCGGTCGCCTGTTATTACGAGTCTAGTATTATATCGTCGTTGTTGTGGAATATTATTACCTATTATTAAATGAATTCTCCCACCCTGTGTACAGCGAAAAGGACTGTCAGATTCTTATTGATTTCAATCCACACCGTGTCGTTTAATTGCCTGTTGCGTTCCACGGTTACTTTAATGGGTATTTCTGTTCTGAAATTATTTAAAAATACCTACAAAAATTATGCAAGAATAATAAATAAAAAGGAAACAAGATAAGCTGAATGAATGTTATTGTGACTAATTAAAGCTTCTTGGTCACAGCTGTTCTAAAGGAGAACTTCTCAAAGCTTAATTAGAATACCTTGTACATACGGAAACTGTCAGAGTTCCCGAAGCGAAAACTTTGAACAATTTAGTTCATTGTTTATTTTATAAGTATAGTTATTATAAATTGTATGTTGTAATGCCGAAAATTATGTCAATGGGACTGGTGAGATGTGGGTGTGCTATAATTCTGCCACACTAACGGGAAATGGCATTAATTTTCACTAAAATTTTAAGACCATTATCGCGATTTTAGCGGCATTTCATAAGTTATTATGACTTCCCCATTAAGTTCACTTCGAAAATGAAATCAAAGCAAGCGTGTCGCGGGTACGATCAACGCATGTAGAAAATCTTTGTATGATCTGCAAGTAATTGTTCCGGGTAAGTCAAATCTAGATAAGTATACATAAGTATCTAGATTTGTAAAGGCACGCATGATATAGGAGAAGTTCCTAGAGTGTGGCAAAGTTATCAAAAATTAAAATAATAAAGGTTACGGTCATGGAACAACGCTAAAAGTCCCAGTCACAAGACATTATAACAGTGAAAGAACTGTGTTTGCCTTTTTTTATCAAGGTATAATCATCAAATGAGTCCTCCCACCCAGCAGGGTGGGACGGGAGGGACTGTCAGACTTGACTGACTAAAATCCACGGTGATCCTTCAGTAGCCCTTTACGTACCAGAGCCACGGTTACCTGGTGAGACAGTCCCGCGGCCCTGGCAGGCTTTGGCCCTCTTAGGGGGGCCCGTCAGATTGCTGACAGCTCTTTGAGGCACGCGGACGGCGAGTCACCCATAAGTCACCGCCCGCATGACCGCGCATACAGTGGCCGGAAACCGTCTTGCGATGTCCGTTGACGTGGACGTCTCCCGCGGCGGCTGGGTCGTGAGGTGGACGCTGTCCTCTCCCTCACGCATCCCGCCTCCTCCTTTGCTAGCAAGACTGCTTCGCAGAAGGAGGCGGCCGCTTCCCATTCCGTCTCGCCCCGAAGCATGGCCTTGACCAGTGCCGGGCGCGAGAGAGGTCTCCCCCTACCCCTTCAGAAATAACAGTCTTGTTTTTATGTTACGTATGTAAAACCACACGAGAAATAACAAAGGAACTTTCGAACCTCCCCACAAACAGATTGATTCTTACAAGAAAGAAAACAAAGTTCAATGCGTAGGTTTAACATTAAAGCCTCGGACAGACACAGGATTAAACGTGCGAGAAGACTGCAGAGCTGAACACCGTCACGATAACGACGAGAGATAAAACCATTCGTAGTACATTTAGAGTAGAAATTAGCTTGTCATGTTGCCGTGACACGACAGTCGCGCTGGTGCCGCCGCGATAACGTGCCAAGCTAATTTCCACTCTAAATATACTATAGTGAGGATACGACGTAGGAGCTTGTGGCTAAATAATTAAAGCCGAACAGGCTGATCTTCCTTGTTAGCCGCTCTTGCCGAGGTTGGTCTGTGGATGGGTGACCCTCTTACATAGCGTGTTTCCTCCGTGCCTCGGAAAGCACGTAAAGCCGTTGGTCCCTGTCATTTGTAGATCTTTGAAAATCGTTAGTGTCAGTCAGAAGCTCTAAAGTCTGACAACCAGTCTTACCAATGGGGTATTGTACTACCCAGTCACTGGGTTGCGGAGGTCCGATATGCAGATGATGAGTGAAAGAAAGAAAGAAAGAAAGAAAAAACGTTTATTCGGGTAACCGCGGCGGTACACACAATATAAACAAATAAATGAAAAAAAAAAAAAACAAGATAGTAAAACATGTACATACAACGAAACATAGCAAAATATAACATTGTGTGTCCCACGGCTACGCCAAATGGGACCAGTTCAGCGAATTGTCGAGTAGCTAGTACCTACTCGACGCTGGTTTTCAACTGGACCTGGACGATGACGTGACGGACGCACAGCAGTCTTAAAACATCCCAACGTGGTATGTGTGTGTTTGTGAGATATATAAATACTTATATTAACTTAGAAACAAATATATACAATATATGAAAATAAATTAAATATACATGTACCTACAAGATAATAAATAAAGGGTACCTAGTAAGTAAAAAATAAACTAAAAGCATAATCAAATTTATGACAGACGCAGGACGATAACATTCCAAAAACCTGTTTGGCACGTTGCCAGACTTCTTGTTTACGTGGTGCCTAAACTCATAGCTAGTTCATTACGCAACAGATCTCGCACGCAGTGCACTGGTCAAATGGACATATCCAAACTGTTGTTATTAAGATTATTTTCTTTGATACGATGATAATCTGTGGGTCATGTTTTAACAAATATCAGGCTATTTTAATGTATAGACGGAATGTTTCTGAAAGAAAATTTATGTTTATATTAAAATTGGGTGCAAAATTTGAAACACATTGAAATGTGAAAGGTAAGTCAATATTGATATAGATTAATTAATTATATGTATCTATTCATTTCATGTATCCGCAGGTGAAACAAAGTACATAGGGACTAATTTATTTTTACCCTCTTGCAGTTCAGCTGGGGATGTCAAACTTTACAAAAGCACCGCCTATAGTCAAACTTGATCAACGGTGAAAAGAAAGGTGGCAATGGTACACCGTTCGTTCCGGTGGCATGCAAGCAGGTCAGACACATTAGGTAAGTCAAAGGAATCGGTGTAGCAACGCATACTTTTATCTAATAGGTAGAGAGAGGGTCAGAGATAAGCGATTGTTATAGCGCGTTTTTTGCTGCAGATCTCCCACAACGCGATGGAACGAAGCGGCCAGGCAGGAGCAGCTGCGAGCACCTGATATGAACACTCCTGCAAATCATCGAATGAGATATACAGCTGCGTATGGACAAGTGATACCTACTGGAATTGGCGGGGTGACCTCAGTTATATTATATAACCATTACATAACAATATACACAGCAGTATGCTCGAGTTAATTAAGTGTGTGGCTAGGCAAGTGCATCAGATAATCGAGACATTCAGTGCGACCATGTCCAGTTTACGCTGTTCTTCCACTAAATACTGTCGCAACTGTCTTCTAAATGAGCCTATGGTGTTAGTTGATCTGATCGGTGGTGGCAGATTATTCCATATTTTGGAAGCTGCATATCGAAAGCTCCCTCTGAAAGCCGCTGTGTTGTGTGTCTGAGTCGAAAGTTGTTGCGAGCATTGCCTCCTTTCACACTCTCGTCTACTTGCTATCCAGCTTAATTTGCTGTATAGGTAATCAGGCTTTTTATATTTAACAACACCGAAAAGTAGGCACGCTAGGTGAAGTTTACGCCTGGACTTCATTTTTAGTATAAAATGTTTATTAAGATAGGGCGTAACATGACTTCTGCGAGGAATATTGTAGCAGAACCGAGCGCACGCGTTTTGTACCCTTTGTATGAGCCTATCCGTACGCGCCAGCAGGCGCGGGCCGTAAACAGTATCGGCGTAGTTCAACTTAGATAAAACTAAAGTTTCAATGAGTTGTTCCCGCAGTGATTCAGATAAATAGGGCCTCATCTTGTATAAAATTTTTAAGCGGTAGAAACAATTCCTTACTGACTCTGCTATATGTTTCTCAAACCGAAGGTCATTGTCCATGGTAAGTCCTAGATTTCGCGCCTCGTATACTCGCTCGATTGGCTCCCCCATAAGTTTTAAATCAAAAGTCATAGGCAGTCGGGCTAGCTTTTGTTTAGTGCCAAATACCACATATTTAGTTTTCGTGGGGTTTAGCGACAGGCAGTTCTTTTCAGACCAGACAGCAATTCGTTCGAGATCTTCGTTGAGATCCTTTATAGCGTTATGGTACTCTTCTGGCCTAAACGAGATGTATAATTGGACATCGTCAGCGTATATATGATACTTGCAACTCTGGATGCATGTTGTTATGTCCGCACAAAACAAACTAAAGAGATTGGGACCCAAAATGGTGCCCTGCGGGACTCCTCTTTCCACGGGAAGAGGAGCAGATCTAAGAGTTTTGCCGTCACTCAAGCGGAGGTCAACTAATTGTTCCCTTTTACTTAAATAGCTACGAAACCATTGCAATGCTTGGGGGTCAAAGCCGTAATAATTCAGCTTCGACAATAATAGCGGAATGTTAATTGCGTCAAATGCCCTGGAAAAATCGAGCAGGACCAGTAATGTGCACATTCCCTTGTCTTGGGCAGTTAATATGTTGTCAGTAATGTCTAACAAAGCAGTAGAAGTACCGCGCTGTTTTCTGAATCCTGATTGAAGATCAGGTAGAATATTATTTTGTTCAAGAAAAACTGTAAGCTGTCGACTGACAATTTTTTCTAGTACTTTAGACAGACATGGTAGTATACTAATGGGACGTAAATCTTTCAAACTAGATGGATTTGAATTTTTTGGCAATGGCCTGATCGAGGCAATCTTCCACTGATCGGGAAACGTAGACGTCGCAATCGAACGGTTTATAATGTCTGTTATAACATTTAATGTATGCGGCAGTGTCATGTTAATCATGTCTAGAGTAATGTTATCAAGGCCTTCAGCGTTACTTTTCAGACCAGATATTATGCGTAAGACCTCGTTTTGTTCCACCTGAGTAATTTGGAAAATGGCTTCACTATGTTTATGGTTATCATAATAGTTAATAAGCGACGGGCATGCCACAGGATTCCCAGGAACAATTAAAAAGTTTTTATTAATCACGCCTGGATCTGTAAAATGCGACGGAAGGTCTTGTCTAGTACTAAAGGGTAAAACGGTTGATTTCAAATTTTTCCAAAGTAATTTAGGGTTATGTATTTTATTATTAATATTTAGTTTGAAATATGCAATTTTTTCCCAATACAATGCGCCAGTAACCAAGTGTTTTAAATCTTTGTAGTATCTTTTCTTGGAATCGGATTTTAATCGCCTGTAACTACTTAGCGCTTTGTCGCGTAAACGCATCATAAGTTTGACCGTATCTGTTATCCACGGGTAAGATTTTTCCTTTATAGTGCACATTTTTATAGGCGCGTGAACATCGAACAGGGAAATTAATTGAGTGTTGAGGGCATGTACCATATCATTTGGGGAGTCAAGCGAGGAAATATGTCCGAGGTTTAACGATGTTATGTCTATGTTGAATAATTCGTTGCACACATTTTTGAGAGGTCGGTATTTTATAACGTATGGTTTAGGTTTTTCGTTTTTAATGTTGAACTCGCCGATTACAATAGAATGACCGTTGATTGAACCGACAGATTCAACCGTTGTGTATCTCGGTCGAAGGTCGGTACATATAAGATCAATAAGGGTTTCACTAGATGCTGTATAATGAGTAGGGCTTGTAACCAACTGTGTAAGGCTAAGACAATTTAGAAACTCATTAATGTTTTTAGTTTTAGTTGCGTTTATGTCTAGCAGATTAACATTGAAATCACCAAGTAGTATGTGATGGTCACAGTCCCCCAACGAACTTATAAAATCCGTAATAGCATCGAGGAAAAGAGCAAGGTCAAGCCAAGGGGGGCGGTAAGCGGTTCCTATGGCAATTTTTTTTGCTGTTCAGAGAGAGCGTCAGCCACATTTGCTCGACCGATTCGAACCTAGGATCGGCCGTGCCAGGACACGTGCGCGCTCTCAGTCCTTGTCGCAAATAAAATCCAACGCCCCCACCCCGGCCCGCGCGAACGCTCGTTGAGCGCGGCGTGTGACGTAGACGGTAGCCCGGTACCACAGGCGCGCGCCCCTCCTCGCCGTGACGGAGCCAGGTCTCGTTAATGGCCATAACATCTAAGCAGTGCCTCTCCATCGCACCAATAAAGTCATCATGACCAGTACCCAAAGAACCAGCATTTAAGAAACCAACCTTAAGATACTTATCTCCTTTAGTCGTCATTTTAATTGTAAATAATAAATTTCGACTAGCAAATTCAATACTATCAGTCGTATCTTATTTCCATGTAAAATTATTCCATATTTAATTGTAAATTCGTGGTCCCAGTATAGTATAGAAAGAAACAAATATATTAAAGTGCGATAAATAAACAATAGGACGTATAAAATGAGTAATAGTTGTGTATTGAGTAGATGCCGGTAATTATGAATGGTGTTATAAAACTGGTTTGCGTGTCGACTGTGCGATGCGACCGTGAGACACACACATGCTAATACAAAAAATATTACATAGTAAAACAGTAACGGTGGAATTGTTCTTACCGAGAGGCCTTCGGTCTCGATTATATTAACACAATGAACCAATAACTTAATTTGAAAAGAACTACAGATAATTGGAAAATAACAATAAATAAAAAGAAGATAAAAGTAAGTACAAACAAACATGAAATCAACTTTAGGACGCACTATTTGCGTTGTTACCCGCCGCGGGGCCGAAGACGCGCAGTATGTCAGCCTCACAGTGGATGTGGCAAACTGCATCGCCGGGCTTGTACCGGGCGAGGATACGTCCACGTTTTGCCCACACAAACTGCCAACCGAGGCGACTGCCTGCCTCACGAGCGCTCCGAAACAAGTCTCGGTTCGCTTTCGTAAGGCGCTCGTTGATGAAAAACCTCATCGCTGGGCCCGGCAAATCGAGATCCGCTGTGGTCATGCCGCGGCGCACTCGCGCGCTCTCCAGCAGCTCGTCCCGTAAGTCGCGACGTGCGAGGCGTACTATGAGGAAGCGCGGGCGGGTCTCCACCGGCGCCTCTGCCTGCGTCGCGTTGATGCGCCTGCCGCCAACACGCTCGGCGCTCACGATATCCCGCGCCTTCAGCTTGACGCCCATTTTTGCCGCCACCAGTATCGCGGTGTGTGTTGGGTTGTCGCCGCTGACCTCTGGTATGTTAGATATTTGAATATCATTACCAAGCAGTTCTTGGTCGCGGTCATTAATTTCCCTCCGCAACTGCGATATTACATCGTTCGTCTCAGATGACACGAAAGGCTGGGATTGTTGATTCTCCAGTACTGCTACTCTCTCCTCCAGTTTGCTCATCCTGTCGTTGGTCACGTTCAGCGATGATTTCAGCTCAGACAAATCAACGTGGAGCTGCTGGAATTCGCTCCGCACCAGCTTCAAAAACTCCTCTTTGAAATGAGCAAGTTCGGCCCTGAGAATGTCGAGATTGAGCTCCTGAGTTACATCCAGGGCTGTGCTATTCATAGTAGGACTGGTGTCCATCCGATTGCCGAGGACTTCTTCACTACTAGCTAGTGCTGGAGAGGGTGTCCCAACTCGACTGTCCCTGACCAGGCTCTTCATACATCCTTGACAGTGCCAAGAAGTCGCTATTGGGCCAGTAGCCTTCATTCCTGCACACACCCGATGGTAACAAGATTGGCACTTGCTGCAACTCACAGCCTCAGCTGATGACAAGAACTTGCCACAACAACCACACTTAGCCATGGTGACTACTTGCTAGTACACGAATCAAATTACAGATGGCGCTGATTGTAGGAAGACAGTTATGGCAGGTAACGCAGAGTTTATGGTGTACAGAAACACCATAGGCTGTTATATAATTTCCGAGTAAGGGTGTGCACACACTGAAGTCACGGAACAGTTCGTTTCTTGCTTAACACTACAAAAATGTTACTTTTTGTTAGGTTTCGGGTATTTGTTTACTAGTTATGTATCGAAAAACACTGTTTTCATTTATTTGTAACTAACACAGCTTTTGAAACACTGAATAATAATGTCACTTGTAAATTTAACTTTTAAATGTACTTTCACAATAAACTGATTGGTAAAGAACGTATATATTTTTATTTACAAACGAGAAGTACACAGAGAGCTTATGGCTGTCTGACATCCGTGACGTCACCGTCCGACTACCAAGAGTGAGGATACGACGGGCCGAGATCCTGTCGCGCCGCTTTGGTGTGAACAATTACGAATTATTCCCGTTGAATCCCACTTTTGGATCCCATTTTTTAGGTACCTATTCCCGTTGAATCCCATTTTTAATTCCCGTTGAATCCCACGTTATGACAACATGTGTACATATCAGAAGAAAAGTGTTACCTTTATTTTATAGATTATTCTTTAATGTATGAATTTACTTTAAAAGTTCTAAAAACAAGAACAATTTGTAGATTTTTTAAAGCATGTGGGATCCAACGGGAATAGTTTTTGGGATTCAACGGGAATAAAACGTTTTTTTTTTTGTTATGGGTTTCAACGGGAATACATTTTAATTTTTTGTGGGATCCAACGGTAAAAATATTCAAGTGGGATCCAACGGGAATAATTCACAATTACGGGCCTAACGAACTTAATTAACGCAGGTTTTTCAAAAACCGCCCACATGTTTAATCGTTTATGTCAGAACGAGTCTTAAAACTATTCGTACTTCAATGCAGCCCTTTTCTAAGATCGTTTAAAAATAACAGCTTTTTGTTTTTCTAAGAGTATGTGGGAGGATTGCTAAGGAGTGCGTGGGAGGATCAGAAATCTGAATGGAATACATAAACGTTCTGCGATTCGCTTTTATTTTATTAACAAAGTGCAAAATAAATTAATTCCTAGTACGTTCTTTGGGTATGAAAGCAATTACGCCTGATTACTTACTTATAAGTTTTCTAGATCGTACCTAAATAAAGTAAATCTTTTTTTGTGTTTCGAAGTAGCTGTACCCTATTGTGTTAGGGTGCGTCCACACTAATGACATAACATCTCTGCCACCTCAATGAAACACAAGTGGTGCGCATATTTTAAAAATACCAGTAATCATTGAGTTTCTTGCCACCCAGAATAACTACATAAGAGAAAGAAAAAAAAGAAAGTGTTGGACTCAAATAGTACAGAACAACAAAAAATAAACAAATTTACGCGAGTAGGAATCGAACCTGGGTACTGCGCACTGCCAATTGCTTGAACCACTACCTACACTGTCAAAATAATTGGCATAAAGACAGGAGCATGATGAATTTTATAACTAATTAAGTTAGATAAGTTGCAAACTCCAATTTTCATTTGAGACTTTCTCAGAATTCAACTGACTTGGATGTACACAGTCCCCACTGCCCGACAGATCGGTAACTGCAAATTTTCATGCACATAAAAACAGAACAATTTTCCAAATATGTTTAGCACTAAATCCATTTTATCAATGACGGAAGTGGGCTCACGCATTTTTTCAACATCATAACATTATTTGTTTTTTTTCCATGAATGTAGGCAACAAAACATTAAGAGTAATGTCTACGAATTCTTAGAAAAACACTAAGTACGTCTACTTTAAATATTCAATGTCAAAATAATTCAATAACAGTCTCAAAATTGTGTTTGCAAGGCGTGGGCAGGAAAACAAGAAAACCTGAATTTCCCGGAATATCCCAAATCCCGGAGGAAAAACAGGTGGAAGCATATTATTTAATTCAATCCACGACAGGTACTCAAAAAACTTTAATATAATTTGGCAAGCAGTCCAGACGTGGCGACGGAAAAGCCGACGTGTAACATCCCTAACAAGACCTGAGTCACTCTCCCGGCTGTTAACGACAGCATTAATGAACTATACCCATCTTTTTCCCTCCCATTAAAGCTTCACTCTAACGTGCTGCGCAAAAAAGAGATAGCAATAGGCTAAATTATGTTATAGGGTGGGAAAATGTAACGTGAACGGAATAAAAATATGGCTAGGGCAGCATACGGCGGCGGCGTACAATGTTCAAATCGAGGAATTAATGAAAACGTTATGTTGGTTTGTGAGTTATTTTGGAACTGTTATTTTGTCACGGGTATTTTAAAAAGTAAAATTATTAGATATTATTACCTAATTCGAGCTGTATCTACTGTTTAGTCATTTAATTGAGATGTAATGAAGTAACTTGTTGTCTTCCACATTAGACAGTCATTCTTGGGTGAATAAAGGAAGCAGTAGATATTTTTTCACCTATTTTTTGCAGTAGATATTTATTCACATATTTATTCATTATTTTACAAGCCTTTAACGCTTGATACAACTTAACAATAAAAACAATGTAAAAATATTAGCATTATACACCAAGCAACACTTTTCCAAAACTTAAATTCAACTACAGTTTCGCACGCTACTCGTTTCAACGGAACCAAATTACCACATTCTCGCAATATTTCAACTCCGGCTAAAAATAACAGTTACGTACGTACCACAAACGGTCCCACCCCTACGCCACCCTAGCATGTAACAGGTAAAGGTACTGGTGACTGTAGTCAGTCTATCTTTGCAGTTTAGCTCCGACAGCCCGCAGGCACGGACGCGTTCGGGAAAAAAAATTTTTAGACAAATATTTTTGTCTTTGAATGTTTTAGAAAATAACACTGTGTACGATAGCGTTCCGTGCAAGTTTTGTTCCTGAATTTTTGAGGTAAGTTTTAGAATTAGTTTAATTTTAGTTAAGTAAATTTTTATTAGATGCTGGTAATTTTTCAGAAAATTTTGGTGGTTAATTGTTACTAACACGAAATATTTCGATATACTTTTACTGATATAGGCGGCGAGTGCTTATTCACAGCATTTTTTAATAATTTTCATGTTTCTTTATAAATTTTTGACGTTGTTTTTCAAGAAAAACCACAAAAAGAATCTAAAATAATGAACCCTCTCTCAAAATAAACTACAAGAAAAATGTTCAGAAAGAAAAAGTCGTTTCTCCGTCGACGGATACCTAACAAAGGAAAGGACCTAATAACACTGTTGCACGATAATCAACAAGTAGAGGAAAGCTTCGGAATTTTGTCCAAAAAACACGTACTTTTGTTACACTGTGCATAATAAAACAAGTGTTTATTCTACAACTGATTGTACTTTATGTTATTTTGCTGTGTTGGAGGTGAAACAAAAGGTATTTGATGGTTTTAAAGAAGAATGGAAAGCGATGTGGCGTTGCCGCCCTACGCTAGTCGTTAAAAGGAATTTTGTACTCGGTTTAATAGGGAATGGAAACATTGCTTTTAGGTTGTTTGTTTCGTATCTTAGACTGTGTCCTAATTTCACCGTAATAATATTCTACTGTGTGTAGTAAAACCGAAGGATATTCCGGACTTCCATGCTCAAGTTGTTGCTTTGTTCTTAAAAATAATGAAAAACATTTCAAACTGCTTTATTTGTTTAAGGCTGCATATTCTGAAAGTTGGCAACGTCGCAAAAAGCTGTCAAATAATTACAAGTTTTAATTAATTTGGCAAATTTTCTGTATGAAAACAAGAAATATCGCTCTGTAGTGCACTAAAAAAATGATATAGGAATGCAATTAAAACACTGAATTTGATGTTGTAACCGTTTCCAGTGTATAAAAGACATTTGGAAAGCTTCCAAATGCTTTTTCTACATCTAAAACTATGTATTCGGTGTTACGATATTAATTATTGCATTCCCTTATCAATTTTTTAGTGCACTACAGAGCCATATATTTCTTATTTTCTTACAGTAACAATGCTAAATTAATTAAAACTTGTTAATATTTGACAACCATTTGCGACGTTGCCAGCTTTCGGAATATACGCTCTTAAAGACGTTACAGTACATTTAAAATTGATTTAGAACCCGTAAAAATCGTTTAAACCATAACTATAAATTATACCAGATGCCTATAAAAATATATTTTAAATTAGATCAAGAGAAGATTAAAGTTTTTATTTTGTTGATGGACAACCCTGTCTTATAATAGATAGGTATTTATTTCAGCACATTTTGGTCGTGAACACACCTTTGCCTAATAAAAAATAAGGGTATATTTCTTGAAGTGAAAAGCCGTTTCATAAACAAATTAAAGCTAAAAGATTAAAAATATAAGTCTGATGACCTTTATGGATTTAACATTCGAAACTAAGCATGGTATTATCAGAAAGAAATATAATGTATTTTCAATACGCCCTACCAAATTAAACACTAAACGGGTTACGTTAGTTTTAATTTAAAACCGGTGACTCTTTTACTATAACATTAAAAAAAAAAGCCTTCGTAAATACGTATCGATTAATTGCAATAAAATTAAAGTCACAGAAAAGATGGAAGATTGTGAGTCACAGAAAAAACCCGACTTCGTGAAAAAATGTGAAATAACTTAAAAGATAAAAACAAGCTAAGAAATATATTTTTTTTTGGTTTTTAGGCGATCGTGGTGGACAATTTTCACAAACGCAGTCGGAGGCATCAAATATACACCTCTCAAGTTAAAATCCATCAAGCCGTTTAGGCTGCAGAGCGTGCCAAAGAAATATACCCACATACATACATACACTCGAAAAACATAACCCTCCTTCTGGCGCAGTCGGGTAAAAAGGGTAAATTATTGCCGTGAGGTCTGACAGGGGTGAGTCGAAATAAAAAAAAAACGTGTTGCATCGACTTCAATTATAATGGGTTAGAGCAGGAAAATTCTGATAATGATTGAAATACACTCATCATCATCATCATCTTATAGCCGTAGGTAGGACGTCCACTGCTGAACATAAGCCTCTCCCATAGAATTTTAACAGGACCGTTTGGAAGAGGCTTGCATCCAGTGCGATCCTGTGGTCTTCATCAGGTCGTCACCTTGTGGGTGGAAATACTACCCTGCTTTTGTCGGGCGTGGTCTCCATTCGAGAACCTTATGGCCCCATCGGCCATCAGTTATGCGTGCTATGTGGCTACTTTTTTTTTTTTTTTTAGCGTGGTAAAATCATCAAATGAACTCCTCCCACCCCGGGCAGCCTATTTCCAAAGCCTATACCATTTCAGTCACGAGTCAAACTGTAATCGATTAGCTTTTGTTTGTGCATATTTCTCAACAAAACCTAATCTATCTCAGTAAAAAACTTGACTCAAATAGATTAGCTTTTGGAATTGATATTTTCAATGAAAATGCACGGACAAAACCTAGTTCTATATAATTCATATCACTCGAATAGCTAGACTTTTGGCGAGTTATTTTAAAACATTACGTACGAACAAAACCTTGTCGAGTAGAGGCTCACTAGCTATATGAGTAAATTTACCTCGGAATTTAACTTTTCTTAAATTTTATAGTACCTACTTGAATATCGTAAATACGACTGTGGGCACCCCGACTCGGACAGGTTAGGTTAGAAGGGGATGGCGGGGTCTGAAAGACCCCGCCATCCCCTTCGTGGTTATTTTTTTTTAAACCACCCAGAAGTAGGAGCACCGCGAAGCGGTGCTCCGTCGACGTTTTCTAACATTTTACTTAGTTTAGTGAAATTACATGATCTCTGACTTTATATTAGTATTTTTTGTCATAATTATCACTAGATACTTTTCTTGATAATTGGATTTCGCGAAATCCCTGATTTCCTCATTTCACTGCGACATGTACAAACAAAACCTGGTCTTTTTTTAGAGTTTGGCTCGTGCGTGACTAAAATGGTATAGATTTTGTCCGTGCATTTTCTTTGAAAATATCAAAACAAAACCTAATCTATTTGAGTCAAGTTTTTTACTGAGATAGATTAGGTTTTGTTGAGAAATATGCACATACAAAAGCTAACCGATTAGAGTCCGACTCGTGACTGAAATAGTATAGGCTTTGGAAATACGCCCCCGGGCAGGGTGGGAGGGACTGTCAGACTTCTACTGACTAAAATCCACGGTGTCCTTCATTAGCCTGTTATGTTCCGGGGTCACGGTAAGGAAATAATCCCGCGACCCCGGCAGGCTTTGGCCCTCTGAGACGGGGCCCCCCCGTCATTATGCTGACGCTCTTTGAGGCGCGCGTGGGACACAACGCGCCGTCGACCCGGGCCTGGTCCATGGTCGGGCAGCGAGTTGCCCTTTACTCGCTGCCCGCATGCCCGCGCCTACGGTGGCCGGAGATCGTCTTCTGACGTCCGACGCCGCGGGCGCCTACCACTGCGGTTGGGGCGGAGGGAGGACGCTGTCCTCTCTCTCTCGCGGCTCGCCTCTTCCTTCACGAGCATTACTGCTTCGCAGAAGGAGGCGACCGCTTCCCACTCCGTCTCGCCCCGCAGCATGGCCCCAACCAATGCCGGGCGCGCTATGTGGCTACTGTCATAAAATTAAGAATTCTGTATAATTTGCCCGGCCAGAAATATTGATTATTCCAAGAACCAATAGAATGTTATAGTTTGGCTTTCAAAATTGGCCTCGAATCTCCTTTCAGTATTTTTCAATATTCATCACAGTTTCGGTTTCCCTCCACGGCCTGTTGGAAAATTCACCCTATCAGTTTCCACGCTTAAGAACTTCCAGATCAGCTAAGGCACTTTATACCAAAAGGTATTCCGTTAATCCCAGCGATTTATCTTCAAGAGAAGGTAGGCAATAAAAACTCAGTGGTAACAAAATAAGATAATAACAATAAGATATTTTTCTCTTCGTAAATGGTTCTTCACTCTCATCACTTTATCACTTGCTGAACCTGTCAGGGAATGCGATTAAGGAAATTTATTAAGGAGTCCGTTTCTTTACCGCATTTTCTTTTAAGGTACATTTTGATCTATTTGAGACTTATTTATTTTGAGTCGCGGGCTTTAAGACTAAATCGGCCTTTCTTTTTTTTTTCGTTGTCGTAACAAACAAGCAAACGGCCCTCCCGATGGAATTCGGTCGTCACCGTAAACTATGAACGCACGTACGAATTAGAGGCATCGCTCGCGCGTTGCCGACACTGCTATGATATCCTCAATAAGAAATCACATCACTAGGATTCTTCGACTTCGATATCGTCCAATCGAATCGATTGGTTAAGTCACGTTACGTGAACGCTGCAACCGCGCGGTCACAAGACTGTATTAATTGAGAAAAGCAAGCTCCCCTGCTAATTTTCATTACATTTTTGGTGAAGAAAGTTGGAAAGAGCGTTGTGCCGATTGTTATAAAACTCTGCCATCATCATCATCATCATACTAGCCATGGGACATCCACTGCTAAGCATAGGCTTCCTCCATAGAGTTACAATGGGACCGGTTGGAAGCAGGTTGCATCCAGCAGGATCCTGTGATTTGATCACAGGATCGCGCGGTGCGTGGTCTCCATTTCGAAAACCTTACGGCCCCATCGGCCATCAGTTCTGTGTGCTATGTGGCGTGCCCACTGCCACATCAACTTGTTAATTCGCTGGGCTATGTCTGTATCTTTGGTTCATCTACTACGATCGTCATTAACTCAATCACACAGAGACTCCGAGCATAGCCCTCTCCATAGCTCGTTCGTAGACTCTGTTATGAGTTAACAGCATTTCACTTTCATATTTCCGCATTTAAAGGTAAAATTAAGTATCTACGCCCCACTAACCCACTGCTCAATATAAAAAAATGGAGTAAATGATAAAGTGGCGACTGACAAGAGAGACTGGAAAAGAAATCATGTTGTGCTGACCTTTTATTAGAATGAGATAAAAGCAGGGAACATAATGATCATCAAATATAAGGGCACGTTAAAACTATAGTGGTTTTTCTTTTTGCTATTTCACTCGAGAACCCTAAAACCACAATGTATCCGATTTTCAAACGATTTTCCACAGGAATTCAGTCATTTTACTAACACCAGCAATATTTCTTCACTTGAAAAATATCATGTTGTGGTCATATTTTCATGGTTGTCAGCATTAAATATTAAGCGTTGTTAGGTATATAAATTGTATGGTGAGAATGTTATGGGCCTGACCCGGCACGCTAGGCTGGAATATTATTATAAACTTTATGGTGCTATATTATTAAGGTTGTTTTTGAAATGGGGGAGGCAGAAGTTTTGCTTATTTAACTGATGATTTTAGTTAAAATTGCAGTTTGTTTAAAGTTATTTCATGACGGTGTGTGGTTTGCAGTTTTAATGTGGGTTTAATTATTTCCCTGTGGAGTTGCTAATAGAATTAATTTCGCCCTGTTAAACCACATGATTTTTTCCTACTTATAGTTGTTTGGTTTTGACATTAAAATTAAATTATATACTTTGTTGTACAACATTTATCAATGTAAAACTGTTGATCCAAGACATAAGGTGACTGCATGACATCGTAGAAACGGATTTTGATGAGAGAAAATAGAAAAAAGACAGGACGTAGAAAGATTTCGATCGACTTTATCTTGGCAATGTTCTGAATTTATATTTTTCTATGTTACAGTTGTATACCTCTACATGAATTGTATAAAAACATACCTCTATTTGTTGTGTATTATTTACGAAAATATTCGAAATCACTCACAGCTTTTTCTGTCCAGTGGTAAAATAGACTCGCAAAATTAAATAAAAGAAATTGTAGGTCATTTAGATTTCAAAAAAGATTTTAACCTATTTTTTCTTTTTACACGTAAACACAAATAGACAAACATATATGACGCCTTTAGGATTCACAATACATATATTTTTAATTTCATTCTGAGGTCAAGAACTAATTAGGAACAGAGTCTTGTGTTTGTTATCATTCATTGATAAAAAATAAACATTACAAAAATACGTGTCTACTATTTTTAAGTACTCTGCCTAACGGGCTCAATTGTTTCGCAATTTATTGATGCTAAAAATGATGCCCATTATGGAAGCCACTATTAAGCTATTGTCAAACAGGCAGGCGTGGCGAACGCGAAGCGAGGCGTTTTTGTTTGTAATGTATGGAATTGTTTGAAGCCAGTCACATAGACTATCGGATCGCTTTCGGTTTTCTATGTGACTGGATTCAAACAATTTCAATTACAAATAAAAACGCTTCGGATCGCATTCGCTTCGCGTGTCTGTTTGACAATAGCTTTAATGATTCAAGTGACATCGTTTGACAATCTAATCACGCCAATAGCAATTAGTACATAAATAGATAAACAGAACATCCTCGTTATGTGATAGATTAGAGGTTTCCATTGGATTAAATTGTATGCAGTGTTTAATTATACACACATACAGTTTAATCCTCTTATTAGTCTATGATTGTTATCTAAGATTAATATCTTAGATAACATACATAATTACAGTGAGATAATTAAGCAAATTGATAAACTACAATACTTATACATACATTAAGTTATGGAATCAGGAGTTACTCGGGAATAAATATATCCGTGACATGGGTCGTCAGCAATCAGGGGCCCCCGTTGAGGACTAAATGCTTGCCAGGGTCGCGGGACTCTCTAAACAGGTAACTATGATCCTGGAACATAAAGGAACACCGTTGATTTTAAAACGATTTCAAAAAGAAGATTTTCAGTTAGTCCCGCATGTTTGTATAGTACGTATGTTTATACGCGATTATCTCACATTTGGCTAAACTCATTTTGATGCGGTATTCAGAAAAGAAAAAAAAAAACCCGTCTGGCCCGCTTAGGGCGGGAGTGCTCATTTGATGATTTTACCTCGAAAATAAATGCCCCCGACTGCATTTAAGTAGCGTGCAAATATTATTGTCGGGTCCTATCTGTATTCTGTCCATCTTGAAGTTAAATAACCAAATTACTAAATCAATTTAAGTACTAAAGAATAACCGTCGTACTACAAAAACTTTTAAACGTCTGTTGAACACTTGTCTAAAAAAATCGGATGATGATTTTGAAATAAGGTCCGTTTTGCAGTCACACTTTTTTTTGGACAAGTGTTCAACTGATGTTTAAGTTTTTGTAGTAAGGCTGCAAGAGTTCTTCTGATTACTCGTAAGCAATGATATTTTAGCTCGTAAGTAACTTAAATATTAGTCACAAGGCAGGTAAACTCAAATTCATTTACTTAATAATTGCTGAACAAAAATTTGAGTACCAATTACCTACCTTACTAACAATTAATCTATTGGATTATTAAAAGGTTTAATCAATTTAAAAGCTTAAGAACCGCAAATAAATCACCTTTCAGACATTTATTACGAGCCTCAAACTAGGTCTAAATTTTTAATCTAAGTCTGTATTTTATTCGCCGGCGGTCTAGACTTACAGAATAGAAATAGTCTATTGATCGGTCTAAATATTGTATACCTTGAAATATTGAGGTGAAGTATCTTGGGTTTATAGAAAATGAAATATTTGTGGTCTTTTCAAGAGTTTTTCACGAGTTGTCACGTTTTTGTGATCGCGATGTGTTCGTTTACCTAATTAAATTACTTCCTCGTTCGTATACCAGATCGCTTTTATTTTCAAAAGAATTTTCTGAATTAACGTCGTAATACTTTAAGTATGTACCGAAATATACGGTAGAATTTATGCTAGGGCCTCTGATTGGACGCGGAATTATTTCCTTGCCGTGACCCTGGAACATAACAGGCTACTGAAGGACACCGTGGATTTTAGTCAGTAGAAGTCTGACAGTCCCTCCCGCCCTGCCCGGGGTGGGAGGACTCATATGATGATTTTACCACGCTAAAAAAAAGGGCCTCTGATTTTATATTTGGGTCGTTCTTTTTTTCTAACAACAGTGTTTACACCACCGAGCCATTCAAAAATCTATGAACTCATGATAGTTCCCTTATCGCTTTTTTTTGGAGTGGTAAAATCTGCCCTATGTGAAGCAAAAGAGACATACTCGCCTCACTAAATACTAATCTGTTCCTTCATTTCCCCTCCGCGTTCTAGGGCCACTCTGTACTTTTAAAACAGTCCCCCGACCTTGGCTTTATAGTCCTCAAAACGCAAAAATAAGTACCTTCAATCGAACGAAAAATATGAATAGAAACATCCACTTACTTTGTCACTCTCTGAAGTGTAATGAAAATATAATTTAGGCAGAGGGACCCAATTTTGGCTCTCGGACCCCAATTCAGGCAGCCGGGGCCCAGGGCCCGACCAGGGCCCGGTCACTAAGCCGTAAATATAAAAATAACACGGAGAAATTGAAAGGCGACCCTTTCCATTAGCAGTTTAGATATTTAACTTTTGGAAAAACTATGTTTTTTTCGATAAACCGAGTTTCGATTAAGAATTTCGGGCTGATTTGGTAAATAGTTTTTTTTTTTGTTGTTTTTTTGTTTCTCTTTGCTTGTAATTTTAACTTTTTCAAACGTCTATATCAGTAATTGTATTCTAAACCTCAAAGTTAGAAAAAAGTATTTATTTGGTTGAAAAAACTTTCTTTATCAAAACCGAAGACAAGACAGGTTGACAGCCTTTTTCGTCGGTAAAGTTTCAAAAGTTATACCTGAACAAGTGAAAATAAATCTTATGACGTGAAGTTATGCTCCTTTTCAGAAATAAAGTTTCATTCTCATAAATTATCCGAAGAAATTGTCTGACATTTGACGTGATACCTGTATACATATTTTATGTACATTCCCGTAATCAATACATAAGCTGTACATAAGTTATTTCTGTTCGTGAGTTACTAACCGAAATAAATCATCGACTTACCAGAGATTGAAGTACAGACTTGATTGTTTATTTATGTCGTCAGTTCGACAAAGAAAAAATAGGTATATAATCAAAGACATTAAAGTATATACGAGCAACCGCTCTATAGGTTCTTTTAAATCTCTTTGTATATAATACATATTTCGGGACCATTTCTATTTATGTAATAAAGGCAATCAAGTTTTGCTATTAACTTCTTTTATTTAAATACTTCTCTAATATTCACAATTTACTTTTTTTACTTCTCGTTTATTTCACTTTATAGTATCTTTAGATTTTTGTCTGTGTAATTAGGCTGTTAAAAATATATACTCGTCATTTTGAGAAAACACATTACACATTGAAAATACAAAAATATTTAGCTTCATGTTTCTTATGATTTACCATAACACAATATTTTTACAATAGCGGAGATAACGTTCTAAAGCGAAGATATTTTTTGTTTTTCTGTCTACTAGAGTACTAGGTAAGATTCTAACAAAAAAAAAAAAACTGGGTACTAAAGTCTCCAGGCTATAATAAAACCATATAGATCGATCTTCAAACCGACCATAAAAACCTACCACTTCTTACTTTATTCAATACCAACCCTTCGTATTCATAGCTAGAGCTTCAGGCAAACACTGAAATATTCAGGCCCCGAGCTCTTCACCTAGAAGAGCTAGCCACTCTAGCTCTTCAAAAATAACACTTTTAAAAGAGATTCTTTTGTTTAACCACTTACTGATAAGAACTAACCTTTTTGGTGTCATGACTATAGGGATTCGCGGTCAACGATTGTACAGACTTGATTATTTATTTATGTCGTCAGTTTGACAAAGAGAAAAGGAGGTATAACACATATTTCGGGACGATAAAATTAAGTAAATATCAAGTAAATATCGGAAAACATAGCAAAAGGTTTCGTAGTTTTTAGAAACCTCGGAGTAATTGGAAATTGTAATAATACCGACCGAATTGCGGACCTCCATTTTGAAGTCGGTTAAAGAAAGCCAATCACGACAGTGACTCCATTAACCAGACACATTGTCCCTCGCATAAAACTCAACCCTCAAATGCTTAACGATTGTAAATTTTGTCAATGGCCCACTGTGGCCGCCCTTGGCCCACTGGCCGAGTGCCACGGTATTGAAAAGTTTGCATTAAAGTAATGAAATGTTGGCTGTAAATGCAATGCTATTACTTACTTACCTTCTTCATAGCTTTTTTTTCCCGCATTTATGGGTTTGTGGTTGAAAATAATTAACACGTTAGCTGTCCTGTGTACAGTACACGGCACGTGGGTGGAATACTTTCGTGTACCGTAAACAGTACACTCGTCGGTTTACAAGTTAAATTAATGCGATGGGCAGTGTAATAAATCAAATAATTTGTATTTACCCAAAATTTTGTATTGATTTGGGCCAGGATATTACAAAAAAACATATTTCGACATCTGGTTTTATCGAAAAATTACGTATGGGGTCAGTGTGCCCTGCTCTGTGTGGAGCAAAATGTAAAACTATTATGATTTTTAGGATTAAGTATGAAATGGTAGTAGTTCATAATTAAAAATTGTTTTTGTGATAGTTTTTAATGTTATCCCAAGCATTACAAGTGTTTATATAATTTGTAAATTCATCCAAATTATATTATTGGTCTTTAGTTTATGAAATGCGACTTACAGCAAGGTTTTATCACACGTTCATATTAAGGCGATTCTCACACTGCCCCGCATGATGCTGCATGTTGCGTGTCGACGCACCTACGCGCGTTCCTGCGGGAGTGCAGATCTGCATCATCGTGCGGGTTTTTCACGCACTCACGCGCGTAGGTGCGTTTTGTAGATTCACGCACGGCGGCTCTCATTTATTTATTCGCCGTTCTCTGTGGTGGTCGTGCAGTACTGAACATTCAAAATCACGCGCGGCACTGCGGGATTCAGTGTGCCATACCTTGCGTCTCGCCCCGCACCTACGCGCGGGGGTGCATGTTTCTCCGCGTGTACGCGCGTGATCCGCATGAACGCGCGTGGATGCATTTTCAGTGTGTTGGACTGTGCGTGTTTTCCATACAAACGGAGATACTTACAAGCAACGGAAGAAAACGCATCCACGCGCTACGCTGCATCATGCGGGGCAGTGTGAGAATCGCCTAAGACTTTATACTTACCTACCTTTATTTTAAGGGGTACTATGGTTTTTACACCCTGTAAAATTCAAGGAAACTCTGTCTGGATATATTTTTTTACCTTTTGCATACCAATACCTTTATTCGTCTACATTTCCGTGGCAATAATTTACAACCCCCACGCGGGCAAGTAGAAGACAGTAATGCTGCTATTGTGGTGGTATATGTAAGACCAAGTTTGACTTGAGTGCACTCGCATATTAACACATGAATGGTCGGCCTTCCTAACTTCATCGTGAATAGAATAGTGTTCAAGTTGGATAGTCAAAGCAATCTGAGGTAGTCTAAACGCACCAGTCTATTGTACCTCTGTGGAAGGAAATTAGTTATTAATTGAATCGCTGTTCAGCGGCAACGTATGAATAGAGTACTTGACTGAAATAATTTAATTAGTCTGTCAGATTATCAAAAAACTATCTGTGCCCGCGATTTCGTTCGCGTGGATGTCGGAACTTATCAATAAATTTTTTACAAAATTGACAAAGTGTCATAAAAATTTTCATCCCCTTTGGGATAGAATTGATCAAAGTCCTATCTTAGAGGATGCCTATGTCATAACATCTACCTGCATGCCAAAGTTCAGCCCGATCTGTCCAGTGGTTTGGGCTCTGCGTTGATAGATCAGTCAGTCACCTTTGAGTTATATATACTCGTATTTAGATTTAGATATTTGGCACGTAGGTACATATTTGTTCTTTCGATGTATAAACTAGTATAAACCAAAATTGATGACGATACGAAACTTTTAAAATTGGTAACTCGTTACAAGCAAGTACAGTATATAGCTTGCTTCTGAGATCATGAGCGGGACTTCGAATTTTGATGCGTTATATATTTGTAAGTATGTATATTGGTTTATATTGCTGTGCTGTACCTTATCACAATAGTGGAAGGTTAATGTTTGATTGGTAAAATTTACAGATTCGGGTAGGTTGACCTGCCTGGCGTCTGTACATAGTTGTATTATGTTATGTAAGTAACTAGGATTCTGAAATTTTAAGAAAGAAAAAATTTGTTTAACTACGATCGTCATAATAAACCTAAAGAACACAGCTATATTGTTGTACCAAGAAATATTTATATTCATAACTTTATAAAAAGTGTTACAAACTTAAACAATAAAGAAAACGATAAAAGTTAAATCGTAAAAGGCAGGTATTTTGAACGAAGCTCTTTTATAGAGCTCTTAAGATATGAATGCCGCAAGGAAAGGCATAGGGTTGTCACGACATTATGTTATAGTTATTTTTATCATAAACAAGTACGCCAACCGTTGAGGAGGCTGGATGCGTGAGGGAGAGGACAGCGTCCACCTCAGAGCCCATCCGCAGTGGTAGACGCCCACGGCGACAGATATTGTCAGAAGATCTCCGGCCACCGTAGGCGCGGGCATGCGGGTGGCAAGTAATGGACTACTCGCTGTCCGACCATGGATCGCAGAAATCTCATTGGCGGTGGCGACCTTGTTATGACCATGGACAAAACGAAAGGAGTATTTACGGATACGGTGGCGTTCTATTCATCCCCCATATGGAAAATTAAACGAACCCGCGGGAAACACCTAGTATTGTAAAAAAAAAATATTTTCAAGAACACACTTTTATGTGCAATTTTCTTCAGGGCATTGATGAAAATTGCTAAAATAAAACTGTGAAGAACAACCCATATTGTGAGACAATCTATCCAGCACGCGTAGCATGGCGCCGTAGAAACGGATTTTGACGACGGATAAAAAGTCAAAATGACAGAACGTAGAAAGATATTTACCGTTATAAGCATGGAAATGTATAAAATATAGAAAACAAATGTTACTATTCTTCAATGGTGTACCAATCGTGTTATACATGTACAAAAAAAACAGTTGATTTGTATACAAATAACGATAAAATTACTTTGTCTACTCGTGGTAGAATAGAGATAGAATTGGTAATGCTTCGCGTACTGGCTTCATTTACACGCTTTCCCTCAGATTTCAGAGAATTTTGTAATAATGGCGTACGTATAGTACGCCATTATTACAAAATTAAAATCTACCACTGAAGTGTCTACCTTCGTCAAAATACTCGCCAGGAATAGCATTCATCTTGCACGAACAAAATGATTCAATTTATATTCTGAATCGATTCAACCAGCCAAAAGATCTATTACTGAATCTGCTGGCTTTTTTATGTTGAGTACTTATAAGATAGCGTAGAAGCAATTTGACTGCGCAAATAGGGGTTAGGAATTCTAGCACGGATGTCGTAACTCAGTTTTTTCAGCAAATTAAGTATTGTGGCTATTTCAAAAGACGGTACGGATGGCGTAAAGCTAGTACTGCTTTTTTTTCTTCTTTCCATTCATTCAGTCTCGCCCCGCAGCATGGCCGCGACCAATGCCGGGTGCGAGAGGTCTCCGCCTATCGCCGTCGTGAGGACACGGCGGTGCTCTGCCCAAGCGGGGCAGTTCTGCACCGTATGCTCCACTGTGTCCTCCAGGCGATCCTCGCAGTGGTGACACCCAGGCGTTTCTTCCCTCTTTATCCGACACAGATACCTCCCGAAGCTTCCGTGTCCGGTGAGGACCTGCGTCATGCGGCCGGGACGCCGTGACGCCTATCCAGCCACTCCTCAAAGAGGGGTCTGCTGCGCAAATATTTGTATGATCTAGAAGTAGTTGTTCCGGGTAAGCATTTGTAGTTTATAATTTTGTAAACGCACCTACGATACAGGAGAAAGCCTAATGAATAGATACAGTAAAGTATACTCGTACATACTAGATGCCTTAAGTCTTATCACAATATTTACAGCGTACTTGAAGTATTTACTGCGTTTTATTATATTAAAAACTAGCTTCTGCCCGCGATTTCGTACGCGGATCCTGTTGCTTATGCCAGCAGTTGGGGTCGTTAAAATCGAAGATCTGAAACGTCTGATGTCGAATTCTAGGAGCCTGGGGACGGGAAAACAACGGGATGCGCGAGACGATTCCAGACGTTCCAGATCTTTCATTTTTGTAAGACAACAGGAAATGCCCATCAGACTAAGCAACTCTTGCTAAGACGTCATTCTTGTATATACCTATTATAGTGTAGCTGGGCTCTTGGAGTTCCGCATCAGGTGTTCCAATCCTCAATTTTTATACGTTGGCAGAGAGTACTCATCAGGCTGAATAACTCTTGCTAAGACGTCATTCCCTTATATGTTATAGTGTAGCTGGGCTCTTGGAGTTCCACATCAGGTGTTCCAGATCTTCAATTTTTATACATCAACAGAAGGTGCTCATCAGGCTGAACAACTCTTGCTAAGACGTCATTCCTGTATATGTTATAGTGTAGCTGGGCTCTTGAACTTCCACATCAGGTGTTCCAGATCTTCAATTTTTATACATCAACAGAAGGTGCTCATCAGGCTGAACAACTCTTGCTAAGATGTCATTCCTGTATATGTTATAGTGTAGCTGGGCTCTTGAACTTCCACATCAGGTGTCCAGGATCTTCAATTTTATTCTCTCAGCAGAAAATGCTCATCACGTGGAAAAATTTTTGCTATGGCGTCATTTTTGTATCTCTTATAGTTTAGCAGGTCTGTTGCAGTTCTGCATCAGGTGTTCAAGTTTCCAAGATAAATTATAGCCTATATGTTAATCGAACTTAATACCTATACAACAAAAAAAAATCATTCAAATCCGTCCAGTAGTTCCGAAGATTAGCGTGCACAAACACACAGACAAACAGACAAAAAAAAAATTAATTACAGTTTCGGGTTCGGCATCGGTAAAATAACAACCCTGCTACTTTTTTTTTTGTATATTTCCATTGTACAGACACCACTTTTCTACAAATTTATTATATGTATAGATAGAAGATGAAAAAGCGCCTCAAGTGTGTAAGCACACTCGGGTCGACGGCGCGTTGTGTTTCACGCGCGCCTCGAAGAGTGTCCCTCTAGAGGGTCAAAGCCTGCCGGCGTCGCGGGACTTATCGCATTAGAAAGAAAAAAGAAAGAAAACATTACCGTGACCCCGGAATATAAAGGGCTATTGAAGGACACCGTGGATTTTAGTCAGTACGAGTCTGACAGTTTCTCCCGCCCTGCCTTGGGTTGAGGACTCATTTGATGATTTTAATAAGTGTAAGTGTAAGCATAAGGAACTATTTTTATCCATGAAACTAACGTCACAGTTTTCGTTTATACTTTACGTCACAAAACCTTGGGCCCCCCCTCTCAGAGGGCCAAAGCCTGATGATGATGAATCCCTGCGGGATTATTTCCTTACCGTGACCCCGGAACGTAACAGGCTATTGAAGGACACCGTGGATTTTAGTCAGTAGAAGTCTGACAGTCCCTCCCGCCCTGCCCGGGGCTGGAGGACTCATTTGATGATTTTACCACGCTAAAAAAAAAAAAAAAAGGGTCTCGGGTCGACCCGACCCAAAAAAAAAATGCCACTACGTTACTATATCCTGAAAAACGAATACTTGGAAGAAGGCGGAACCTACAATTCCATTTGCTTTGAATTACTTCTACTAGCTCTTAGCTTTCTTGTTAAGGCATGATACAAAAGTCCGATTAGAAATATTTACGTTCTCTGACCGCACTTTGTAAACCAATGTGTTGTGTTATCTCGGATGGTTGCCAAATTGCAGGTGCTTTGGCATGTTTTAAGACCTTCTACTAAAGTTAGATTCTAGCCAGAAATCCAATACTTTAGTTCCTGCTTTTAGAATAGGCCTTAGCACAAGACTTCCGTATTTTACCAAAAAGGAAACTAATCTTTTTCCATCATACTCGTATTAATCAAATTTCCCATTTACTTTAAGTCACAAACCCGTTTTTCATGGGACTGTCTCATCATGTAACCGTGGCTCCGGAACATAAAGGGCTATTGAAGGACACCGTGGATTTTAGCCATTAAAAGTCTGACAATCCCTCCCTTCTTGCCCTGGGTGAGAGGACTGATTCAATTTAAAATGTCACTTACGGGATATCTTCCGTGATTGTTTATTGTTTTGAGTTCCCGATATTTCGACACTGTTGCAAGCGCCATGATCGCGGGATGACTGGAGAGTGCGGGTGGATGAAAATAAATTGTTAAGAGCAGACAAATCTGTCTACCCTCTTTCTCTGTCTCTTGCTACGCTCACTATTGGAACTCGACACTAAGTCACGGCAAAACACACTCACAGTATCACCAAGTTCTATGGAGTCTTTATTATGATGCCGGATCCCACTTTTTATCATGTTAACAACTGGATTCCACGTACTTGACAATTTGAAACTCTCGATTGTTTTTTTTTTTTTTTGAGAGGACTGATTGGATGATTGTACCACGTAAAAAAAAGCGTCTGTGTTTTGCGACCAACATCTGCCTTGTATCAATTATCATATTTTTTTATCAGCCGTAACACTACCTTAATACTTACAGCAATATATCTTACACCAGAGTCTTGGAAAAACCAGGCCTAATGTTTCTCTGTGTACCATTTGTTTCTCCTCGTTCATCCCCAGGGGACGCTGCGATGTATTTTTGGTCGTATTTTCGTCTTCATTTTGGCAAGAACCTTTACGGAAAGGGACTGTGCACAAATGCGTTTTATTTTGCGTGTTTTCCCAGTGACGGTGGGTTAATCACGTTTTTTTTAGTTCATCATCATCATCAGCCGGAAGACGTCCACTGCTGAACATAGGCCTCCCCCTTAGACCGCCACGCCGAACGACAATTCGCCACTTGCATCCATCGGCTGCCCGATTTTTTAGTTAAATTAGTATTAAATAGAATACTCTTTGTTATGCACACCACACAAATTACGGGTATTTACAGGTATATCTTATACGTAGTATGACACAATGGGCGGTCGTATCTTAAAAAAGCAATTGCGAATTTGCCCTTTTGAGAACTGGTCCTTTTGCGACTCGGTTGCCATTTTGTGAAATAGGCTTTTTCACCTAAAACAATCTGACAACTTGAGTCGTACTCTAGTGGACAAATAGGATACTGTTTATATTCGTAGATATGAGTTTTCCGAGATAAAATTTCATTTTAAACGCAAGTGAAACCGTTGGCAACTGCTTGTAGTATTCCAATTCAAAAAGCTCCCTTTAATCATTCCTACAAAGCTATTTCAAGTAAAAAAAAATGTTAGACTTCCCTCCGATTGAATTAATTACAGAGCTGATCAGTATTCATTAGCTAGCAACGTGACAGACATACCTATCAACCTCTTTATTAGAAGGTAGGTAGGGACTAGAAGGAATTAGAGGATTTATCTGTTGTAATTAGTTTTTGTTTCTGTAGGTGATTTGTCCAAGTAAATGCTCATTAGGGATGTATTCGTTTTATTTATTCGTGATCGATAACGAAATAAGGTAGAAGCTATTTGTCTATTATTACCCACATTGGATAAACTGCTTACTTACCTTTATGGTGTTTCAACTACATATTTATTCTTTTCATTAGAACACGTAAACGATCAGTGCGGAGTAGAATATTAAGTTCGAGATACGACCTAATGTTTTTCTGTATCGAATAGTTTGTACATAAGTACGCAACGTCGCTCTGTAAAAAAGAGAAAGGAAATATAATTTATAAAGTGAATGTAGACTCGCACTACAGATAGACAAAAAAATAGACTGACATGGTTCTATAAGAATCTTAAGAGGCTCCCTCACCGGGAGCATTCGCTTGTAATGTAACATTATAGATTCGACTTTGAGCATTACATTACAATACTATCTCCCTGACTGACGAGCATTCGAGTACAATTAGTATAGATTTGATACAAGGTACGCATTGTGATGCTCGATTGTCTTCCTTCACTGATGAAATGTTCGAATCTGTAACGCTATATGGTGAATGCTCGCGGTGAGGGAGCGCCTTTTTGGCTGACTTCGCAGCGTACGTGTTTAAATAACCTTGGTAAACGTATCTTTTCTTTTAATTTTAAAAATCATCAAATGATCATCAGACTGGTCTGCCTATTAAGCAACTTATTTCATAAGTTTGCACACTGCGTTCTAGAGCCGTGGTAACCTTTTAAATACCTCCGCAACCACTGCTTACCTTAAGAATTGATAATACTCAGAACGGCATCTGCAACGATCTTAACACCTTTTGCCCCGTACATGTTCTTACATCGGTGTTAAACATGGCTCAGGAGCAAAATGTTCCTTTCGCAAAATGTTCACAGGTAGCAAAATGTCCCTTTCGCAGAATGTCCCTTTCGCAAAATGTACCTTTCGCAGAATGTCCCATTTCTCAAAATGTTACTTTCGCAAAATGAACATGAACTCATATTTACACATTTTACTAAAGAATATCGCTTAACCTCAAGATTCATAAACAAACCACAAATTTTTTTTCAAAACAATCTTCATTTCACGCCACAATAAAACTACAATAAAAAAAAGATTCTCGCTGAACAATCTCACAAACATTTCTCATCTGAAAATCCGCTGTCGTCAGCACCTTATCTGCTTACCCCCTTCACCATTGTGTCACAAAACATCTCGTATGTCTACAAGCAATTTAATGTAAGCAATACCCTTTACACGGGATGTATAAATCCCCCCTGCAAGGGATATTTTTTGTATTGTTTCCTACAGATAGAACGGAGAGATTGCGGTGTTTTTGTATTTTGTAATGTTTTAGCTAAAGAGTGGGTGAAGAAAATTTTTATGACGATGGTTAAATTTACCAGTTGAAAGCGGGTTGCAACCAGCGCGATCTTGGGATTTTCAACAGACCGTCTGTCCACCTTGCAGGAGTTCGTCCCTCAAAGTTACACAAAATACACCGTGACTTTTTAGTCGTCTTATAAAAGAGGTCCACTTAATGTATCCGACCTAAAATACCTCTAGGCGAGTTTATTTATTTTTTAATCGTTAATAATATTTTTTATTATTAATAAATAGGTACATTAGAAATATGAATCACCCTGTGAAAATGTTTACCTACGTATCAAGCTGTAGAGTATACCTACCCAGCGCAATAGTCGTGCGGATCATTCCATCTCCATTTTCTATGACACAAGGGTGTTTCTAACTACGCCTTTCGTCTTACGAGTTTATTTTAAATTTTTCAAATTTCTAAAATACCATTTTTTTTTATTACAAACGTGTTCTAGTCATTGGATACATGAACTGGGCTGACGTTGTAAGACGACTAAAAAGTCATGGTGTATAATCGCACTCACAGTCATTTAGAATTTGAAAATCAATTCGGATCGTACATGATGTGGCCATCTCTTATCATTTGAACGTAATTGATGTTTTTCTTGGGAACAGTCCTTATTTTCGGGTTGAAAAGAACTTAGTTCATACCGCTATCATAGAATGGAGGCCTGTGATTCACTAGAAGAAAAAATAGAGGCTGGCTCTAAAAAGACTGGCAACACAAAATTTATCATCCTCATAATAATATCATCAAGTATAAAATCGAATTGAATAAGTCGGCTTGGTCCTTTTTTTTTGTAACATCGTAGTTATCCTGTCCGTAATAATGTCTTTATCAAAACACTAAATAAAAACATCCATTCTATAAATAAATTAACTCATTCGTACCTCGACAAGGAAGTTAAAATCACTTTTGTGTAGGGAATTGAACGAGAAAATGGCAACACATTGTGACACAAAAAAGAAGCAACCGTATTGCCTTCATTTTATTCCCCATTCGGTTCTTACATACCCCGTAAGTCCCTTTAAAAGGTATGTAATACCCTAATTGGGAATTTCGCCATTGTGTTCACGAAACATTATAGAATGAAAATGTTTTTCTGTACCATGAGGAAATAAGGGAATTCTGGCCCAATGATCACATTAAAATGCATATTCCATGGGATTCTTTGTTTAAAAAAAGATATTTTGAACTTTGGTGAGAATTTAATGAGGTTCAGGATTTTCCCCTCTTGTTTTGTTTAAATGTCTTTTTTGCGAGTTATTTTTCTATTAAAATTATTGACCAAAAAGACCATCTGTTTAACCAACCATAGAGGTTGTTTACACATTGTTAAAGTTCAATTTTTTATTTGTTTTTTCTTGTACTCATATATGGAGTGTGTAGGCGGCGTGTGCCAAGAAAAAAAAAATGTATCTTTATCAAAGCAATTTTTCCGTTGTTCACCATAGAAAACCTTAAGACTACATCGTACCTATGTCACAACAGTCGAATGTCAAGTACGTTGTTATCAAAATGTTCGTTCAGTTGAACATGAGATTGTCTTGGTCATAAGTTCATATGCCACTCATTTGTTCAGAAAACTGGAAAGTGTCCTCTGTCAAACATAAGTATTTTCCTTTGTTTTTCTTTTCTGTCCGCACGAGAATGGCCTCAGGTAGGGGGAATTATGTGGGTTCAAACCCACCCCGAAATCTCTTTATTAGGAAATCGAGTTACCAGAGACAGATTTCAATCAGTTTAACACTAATTGTTACTATATCCCACTCTTGGTCAATTTAAACTTAAATATTAAGTACAAAAGAAGTGAAGTTTGTGAGTTTGTTTGTTGGAAGTAATCTATGGAACTGCTGAACCAATTTTGAAATTTCTTTCACCTCTAGAAATCTACATAATTCTTAAGGAATATGGGCCATATTTCATTTTAGATTTGCACCAGTTTGAAGCCAAGGCGGATCGCTAGACTCGCTAGTTATATACCTAATTAAAAATATAATTTAACAGAGTTGCTCATATTATTATAATTTTTGTGGTCGATTGTGACCTCAAAATGCGGTCGATATTATCATCATCACCAGCTTACAATGTTCCCACTGCTGGGACACAAGCCTCCTCTTCGTGAGAGGGATACGGTCTATGTAAATTCTACTGTTTGTTTTCAGCACGAAATATTCGGTGGCGAACGTGTTACGTCTATATACGTATAACAACCCTTATATAAGCTCTGATATAAGTTTTTCCAACTCATCGACCAATTCTTAATCTCATCACATTTCAATTTGCCACGCTAAACTTAGCCGAAATACCTCCCAGACAGACATACTAACTTATACATACAATATTAGTGGAAATTCAGTCTAAACGCACGACGCATTTAATCCAACACGAGTTAAAGCGCTTTACAGCGGGTTTTCTATGAATATTTTACTTGGCGAGTCAAAAGGTACACATGATTACACTGAAGGTTGACTTAGCAACGTGTGGGCTTTGTTCAGCGACCTAAAAAGAGGTTTTGAAAAAAGCAGTCGATGTTTTAAATAACTTATTTAGGAGCAGGTGGCCCAGTGGTATCGGCCCCGACTTACGAATTCTAACCCAGCTGTGTTAATAAAGTGCTTAGCTAGGCACTTTATTTTGTGTAATTTAGTTTGTCACGATCTCAAAAACGGTGAAGGAATATACGAGTAGCATGAGGAAACCAACATGTTGTAAAACAATCCTCAACACTGGGCCCGCGTGATGGATTATGGCCCACTCTCTCTAAGAGAGAGGAGGCTTGTGTCCAAACAGTGGAAACACTATAGGTAGTTATGCATGGCCAACCACTACCCCGAACTGTATTCGTAAACTAGGATCACGTTATACCACTCATCAGTTCTAAGAAGCCGTAACTATTAGCAAATAATTTAATGATTGCCAAAACAGCTTCAAGTATGATCTGACATAGTACGGACGCCTTCCTGTTGACTTCCTGGTCCAGCATACAGACACACACATACAAAACCTCTGTTAGTATATAAGCTCCTGTAACTTAGATTAAAGCGTTCCTCTTATTATAATACTCATGCTGAGGTCACGTGTATTAATTAAATAAATATGTTTTTTTGAACAAGTCTTGTGCGTTCATATTTGACTAGGTTGATGATGATTATGATCAAGAACGGTCATGGATGTAAAGTTATTTGCCACATATTGCCATTTACGATGTTCTCTTTTTTTTCATTTGTAGCCCACGCTGTCCCACTGCTGGGCAAAGGCTTTCACCTAGTTTTTCCAAGAGTTCTTGTCCTACGCTACTTCGAACCATTCCTCACGTTTATGAATAACGCCAGAAAGTAATATTATAGCATAGCTCAATCCAAATTGTGATCAGTTTTCTTTGACGGGTTGTTATTGAACATCAGTAAGAAACGGATAGACGAATTCGGTCCTTGATTGGTTAGGGACAAAGATTTGATTGAAAAATCCAATTACATTTCGGGCAAACTTGGAATCGAATATAACAAAGAGTTTGTTTAGACAGGTGAGCCAGTTCTTGAAGGATGCTTGTGGCGATAGCTACGTAATTCACCGCAACTATTGTCCCTTTAACAGTCGGAACAACGCTCCTATTTTCTTCACATCCTCGAAAAGGGCGTAAAAAGTTGCAGGGTTGGCAACACGCAGGCGATACCTCTGCTGCTGTTATGGTGCTGCGCGCACATATTAATAGAGTGCCTCAAAAAAAAATCTCTTCATTTTTAAGGGACATAGTTCCTATAAAGCCTGACAGTCCCATCGTCTCGTAAACTAAATCTATACATATAAATAAAATTGGAATGTCTGTTTGTAATATTGAAATAACCATTTTTTACTACATGCATACGAATCTATATACGGGACATATTACATACACCAAAATAACAATTTTTAATTTTTTTGTCTGTCTGTCTGTTTGTAATGGCTAATCTTTGAAATGGCTGGACCGACGGGACTTCTATTGGCAGGTAGCTGATGTAATAAGGAGTAACTTAGGCTACTTTTATTTTTGTTAGAAAAATGACTTAGTTAAAAAAAAATACATTGTTGAGTTCCGAAATCCACGCGAACGAAGTCGCAGGCACAGCTAGTTTAATAAATATTTTTTAAACTATCCGCATGCAATGAAAATCAATGATTAATACCAAAGTGAGTTCATCGACATATTGCCATTTCAAAGACATTAGACAGTCTCAACGGCTTTTCTTTTCGAAATAGCGAGAATTTCAAATAAGATGCCATATTAAGTTTATTTATTTTGTGCAATTCTTCATGCCTGGTTCTTGCCACGTTCCAACTAAAGATGCCTATTACCCCTTTTTGTTATGATTTTGTCAGCTGTATGTCCTCCATGAAATAAATAAAGATGTTGGACAAAATCAAATTTTAACCAGTACCGTATCGTTGGGCTGCGACTCGTTTCGGTGTGAACAAAATCACGTCGCGTTTCGTTGAATAATAATCAAATTGTTTATCCTTATATCTACTTTTGTGGTATAAAAAAAACCAGCTTTACAATTCTCAATCAGTATTCAATAGAAACGTCTGCTTTAGAATTGAAGTCCGGAAAGGGTTTGGACCTAAACAGTAAGAAACGTATGCAGATTTTTACCTAAACCTGCTAGACCCCTTTTAAAATATTCCTCAAAACGTACAGAATATAAATAGGACCTTCGTCTAGCTTTTGTTTCTTGAATTTGTATTCAGTGGTTGAAAAATTATGTAGATGTGGTCAATAAACTATTTGCTGTTAAGACTTTCAAGGTTCGTAGGTTTTACATTTCACTATACCTGGATAATTAACCCTGTTTAAGCTTGAAAAGCTCTTAAAATATATCAATGCATACAGCTAATGATTCATCCTTTCCATCTTAGGATAAGTTTATTTTTTTCCTACAGATTCAAAACGCCATGATTTAGATAACTTACAGTAAATAAACTACGAGTAACTCAGTCACGAGTGGTTTAAATAAAATAGTTACTAAGTTTTAACTTTAAATATAAGTGTTTTTATTCTCTGACCTAACCTTTTATAAGAAGATGTGGGTTATTGCTGAACCCAGTTACAAAGTTACACAATAATCGGTTGTTAAGACTGGTTGTCAGACTTTCTGGCTTTTAACTATCACTTAAATACTGTCAAAGCTCAATAAATTACAGTCGGGACAAGATTTCCGAAGCACGTAATCAAATTGTGGTCTTCTATAAAGACTGTAGATTTTCCAATCTTGCTTAAACATTTCTGCTAACATTTTCATCCCTGTAGATAACTAGCATTCTCCAAGCGCCTCGCAGTCACCGCTTCCGATTGGTTCGTTACGTCATGTCCGGTCCGATCGGCTTTGATCGCTCACCGGAAACCGTTGTACCACGACAATAATAACCCAATCAGCTTGTACGGTTGGCAGAACCTCTTTTGTGTTGGTCGTTAAATTATTGTAGAGATTTTGAAGGATTAAGGAGCGTGAAGGTTCAAATCTTAGTAAGTAGGTAACGACTGGGGTTTTTCTTTGTTGTTTTATAAGGAAAGAAATCATGTATTTTTTTTTAGTTTTGGTCAAAGGCTGCTCTTAACTTAGACTTCAAAAACTAAGTTTGCTATAGTAATATTACGCAATAAAAATACTTAACTGACAGCACTTTCTGTCCTAGATAAAGTCGTTAAAAGTAAACTGAGGGCTTATCACGTGATTTCTGTATTTGCCAAAACGGGACTGCTACTTCAGAATATTACTAATGCCTATACTACGACCACGGGGATTTCATTTGGATTTTCTAATATAAAGTCTTGCATACTCCACTCCATTCACAAAAAGTTTATTATTCAAAACAAAACACAGCTGAAATATGTCAGTTCAACAAAACACCCTATTCCGTCGACCATCGGACTACGGAACCACAACTAGACAAAAAGTAGATTTACAGTTTTACTATTTCGACCACAACGGAGCGCAACTTTGGACTAGAAGTGGCAGTTGGCAAATATTATTCTTTGTACGGAAACTGAATTTCTGAGAACTGTACCCTTAGCACGAGTTTTGAGTATTTGAGACGTAAAGTAAACTGGAACTTTGACAATTTCAAATTGACAAATTTTCAAAGAAAAAATTAGTTCCATTTTCGCACACCAGAGGCGCTGTCCCATTTTTTCATCTGTAAATACTGGAAAGACGCTGTAAAGTAAAAGAGTGAAAACTCGTGCTAAGGGTACTGTATTGTTTTATTTTATACTAGCTGACCCGGCGAACTCCGTCCCGCCTGAGAAACGATAAAAAAAAACCTTTTAAACCTTCCCTGGACTTTCCAAAATAATTCAAAACCAAAATCAGCCAAATCGGCCCAGCCGTTCTCGAGTTTTAATCAGACTAACGAACAACAATTCATTTTTATTTATATAGATTGTATTGGTGGTGTACAGTTTTTGCTCGTTAAGCACGCCAAGCACACGCCACACTGTATGGCAAAGGCTTTAAACTAATATTATAAAGCTGAAGAGTTTGTTTGATTGTATGCGCTAATCTCAGGAACTACTAGTTCGAACTGAAAAATTCTTTTTGTGTTTAATATTAAGTACAATTATTTAGGAAGGCTATAGGCTATATAACATTACGCTATGGCCAATAGGAGCAGATCAGCGGGGGTGAAACCATCGGAAAAAGCTAATTAAAAATAAAGGTAAAATCTGTGTGTATTTTTTTTTATGTGTGATGGGTTTGCTATTGACCTTAGTCTAGGTCAGGAATGACTAAGACAAGGTCGACGATGGAGCGAGCTTACCCAGAAGAAGCCTGTTCACTCTTAACTTTGAAGAGATTAGGGTTGTATGTGTATGATGTTGTCATCTCATAAAGTTTTGTAAATGATAAATGATTTTATTTTGAAAATTGGTTTTAACACGTCATAACACTATTTTTAAAACTATTTGAGGCTGGTGTTCGTAGGTACCTACTCTAAGAAGAAACAGCCGAAACAAACTCAGAGGTCACAGTCTCTTTTAAAGTCCGGAAAAGACCTACTATATGTTAAGTCATGCGAGGAACCTGTAGGTTTGTGTCTGAGATGGTCTTTTGAAGAAAGAACCGCACAGATTTGAGTGGACCTGTCCGGTCATTGCAAGCATTTGTCAGTTTCGTGTAGCTCGACTCATTACTCAAGGAGCTCAACGACACTACGAGCTATTGCTCCTTTCTTTGGTATTCCAAAGAAAGGACTTTTGGGTAGGTCACATCAAACCAACTACGATATAATACTAGACTCCGCATGCACGATCTAAGGAACAAAAATTATTCTGTCAACTCGCTGAGGTACTACGTAAGCGAGGGGGACGGGGTACTGCGTTGTGATTAGCTAACTCAAGGTCTGTTCTGTCTCAACGTATGTTTACGGCTCACAGGATTGGTCGAAATGAGACGAATATAAGACTTTTTTGCCTAATGTGTTGACAGACATCGGTCGCCTGCTATTAGGAGTCTAGTATTATATCGTCGTTGCATCAAACAATACATATTACTCAAACTGTCAGACAATCAATACAAGTAAACAAGCCCAAAAATGTAGCTGTTTACTTACTAAAATGTCTCTTGATTAAAAATATTTCAAATTGAAAATATTGTATGTTATATAGCTTTTCAAATGCTATATCACTTCACATCTAAAATATTACAATTTTAAAACAATACTATAAATTCTGATTCAGTACAAAAAGTTTTATCAAAGCATTTTACAGACAAAGGGAATAATAAATAGGTTCATGTACAGTCAGCATCGAAAGTTGCTGACCACATTCAGATTTTCAAAATGGCTGTACACCGTATTATTTCGGATTATTATGGTGTACGGCGATTTTAAAAATCTGAATGTGGTCAGCAACTTTTGATGCTGACTGTACGACTATTATGTTTAATAATGTACATTGTACATGTACGAATAATTTAAATACAAAAGAGATTGGAATCTATGAACCGTAGATATGAACGAAAGTTTAAAAAAGTAAATGTTTGAAATTTCCAAACAAAGTCGAAAGGTTTAAAGTTTTTTTGAATATTTAAACTAAGTACCTCATTTATTATTTATGTTAATTTTAACGTTGGTCGAGATAGATTAAAGAAAATAATTATGTAGTAACAAATTATTTACCTACAATTCAGATAAGCGTTTAAGCAAATAGGAACCAAAACAGAATTAACCACAAATATAATTCTGAGGAAAGAAAAATTTTATTCATCATCATCAGCCTATAATGTTCCCACTGCTGGAACACATACCACTCGGGACCGATACCACTAGGCCACCACTGCCCTCCACTGGGCCATCACTGCCTCCACTGGGCTACCACTGCCCTCCACTGGGCCACCACTACCCTCCACTGGGCCACCACTGCCCTCCACTGGACTATCACTGCCCTCCACTGGACTACCACTGCCCTCTACTGGGCCACCACTGCCCTCCACTGGGCCACCACTGTCCTCCACTGGGCCATCACAGCCCTCCACTGGGCCACCACTGCCCTCCACTGGGCCACCACTGCCCTTGCACTGGCGAGTCCTACTCGCAATCAAATTCTTCAAAAGAAAGGCTTTAAAATTCGCGACACAGGCGAAATAATCACATTTTAAAAAGAGGCATTCTTCGTTCTTTTTAACACCACGAAAAATCTTTTGACATTTTTATTCCAATAATACCTAGGCCACCGTAAAATCAACTTTAACAACTTAGATATGAACTATGTGTAGTTAGTAGGCTATGTGAGTTCGAGTTTGAAACTTTAGGGCCATGGGGTCCGAGCGCTCACAACGTTTTAAAGATATCGCCAGGCGATTAGTCGACTCTTCAGGTGACCAGAGGGCTGGCCTATTTCTAGGCCAACAAATCAGCATTGCCATACGACGTGGCAATGCTGCCAGCGTTCTGGGCACTGTTCCCGTTGACAGCGATGTGGACGAATTCTTTGACGCCCTTTGAATGTTTTTCTTTTCTTTTTATTTTTTGTACATATTCCTATTTAGTTTTTATTTATAGTTAAGATTTTAATGTAAAATATAATAAATAAAGTTTCACAACTTAGAACTTATGCTGGATTCATAAAACTGTCCAGCTACGATCTTTAAATTCAACCACTGTAAGATATGATAACGACATACACAAATACAAACTTTTCTTCACAAAAGATAAACTTCTTACAACTACCGCGAAGTTGCCAGGATTCCTTATCATAAACTTTGACATAACAAGCAGTGTTGCCATAATTTGTGTTTAAATTACGACTTTGTAGGTCGTGCTTTTGTTGAGATTTGACGGGACAAGTTTGAAAGATTCTCTTTTGATAAAAGTTTTGCAGAAATGAAGAAATTAATCATTTGATTGAATTCATTTTAATTGCCTACTTTCCTTATTTGAAGATGGCTGTATAATATACAGTGTATATGTATAGAGCAGTGGTGGCCCAGTGGTATCGGCCCCGACTTACGAGTTGTAGGTCGTGGGTTCGAATCCAGGCAGGCGCATTACTTTGTGTAATTTATTTTATCACCACTGCTCTCAAAACGGTAAAGGAAAACATCGTGAGAAAACCGGCATGCCCTAGAACCAAAAATTCGAAGACATGTGACATCCACCAATCCGCACTGGGCCCGCGTGGTGGATTATGGCCCACCCCCTCTGACAGAGAGGAGGCCTGTGTCCCAGCAGTGGGAACATTAATAGGCTGATAATGATGATGAATGATATGTATAGTATACCCACTCATGTGACTAAGAGAAAAATGAGTATGAAAGTTGAAAGATGGAGAGGAATTGGAAGGCCAAAGAAAATATGGTTGGATTTACTAAGGAATGATAGAAATGAATACTCTTTATTACACCATACAAATAACAGGATACATCCAATTAATAATTATGATGAATGATTTGAAAGAAAAAGGAATAAATGATACTGTGACATCTGATAGGGGAGAATGGAAGAAAAAAACGTTTTACCAACCCCAAGCAAAATGGGGATAGGGCAGGAAGGTGATAATATAGTATATCCACACTATCGACCGGGGAATCTGTCTAAATCTGCCGAGAAGTCTCTAAGAGAGAGATTTGGTATCAGAACTGAGAACATGGAGTATAGTTTCTTTTTGTGAGTGGCACCTCTCAGTCCAACCTAGAAGAGGTTATGTGCAGCGTCACCGAACATGTGCTGCTTTGAATTTTAGAAGTCCAGTCACAGTCTTCAAAACTAAGCGACCACACGCTAAGGGCACCCTTTGAGCGGTGCTACAGCTAGAAACTGGTTGGATGAACGCCCCTATGTTTATAGACTATTGCATTAACCCTGTCTTGGAATACGACGTGACAGTTTTCACAAATTGAAGAGTGAAAAGCGATCTCCGTATTTACTTATTAAGCATAAGTGATGGATGACAACAAAACTTGCTGAGTTAAGTGACTACGGAACACTAATCCTACGAGTGCGTAGAGCGTAAAATTTGATAAATTGGGGTCCAAAATAACGTAATCCATTCCTTTGGCTGTCCAATTTAGTTGAGCATAAGGAATTATGTTAGTTATGAAGATTTATTAATGTTTTAGTGAAGATTTGTTGTTCCCTTTCATTTCAAAGTACCTACTAACATGTTTCAGCTAGCTATCAATATGCAATAAGCTTATAGGTCATTCATGTATTTCTTTTCTCCTTTATCTTTAAAAAAAAACGTTGCCCCATACTTGGAATTTCTCCTGTGTCGTGGGTGCGTTTATAAACATATTATGAACTGGCATACACAAACGCAAATATTTGCTCCGAGTGAGAATCGAATCCGCGACACGCAAGGCAGCAGTCCAATCGCTCAGCCACTGAACCAAAAAACATTAAACAGACCTTTAATATTTTTTTGTATTTGTAGTAAACAAAAGGGTGAATTGAATCGCCAGTTATTTACATAAACAATAAGAACTTTAAGTAATAGCCGTGCCACACTAACGTCATTTCCCTTTAATTTTCGCGAAAACAGTCTTTAAATCCTACTAATATTATAAATGCGAAAGTTTGTGAGGATGTATGTATGTACATGTGTATACTTATAGGTATGTTTGTTACTATTTCACTTAAAAACCACTGAACGGATTTGGCTAAAATTTGGTACACAGATAGTTTATAACCTGGATTAACACATAGGATAGTTTTTATACCGATTTAATGTTCCCGTTCGAGTTGTAGCGGGTGAAGCCGCTGGCAACAGCTAGTGTCGTATAAACGTCAATAAACGAGATAACTTAAGGTATTTCCCGTCAGTGTGGCCCTAGTGTTACACGGCGACCCTGCATTATCGACCAACTCATTACAATAATGTAATAAACACGTAAACATTGACTCAAACAAATGTAAACGTATTTACTGATTACTGAGCGAGAGCAATCAGCAAATTACAGCGTTTGTTTGTCATTCAGATTATGTTTTGGGTTGACTGTGTTTTACACATGTAGAAAAGAAAAATTATTTTATTCGACACAGACATGCACATACATTCAACAAAGACAAAAAAATAATAATGTAGAGACTGTTTATAGATATGTGTGGAATATGCGAATGCAGTCTAATGTATTTGACATTAGACTGAGAAAATTTATAGAAAGAAAATGTTTCCACCCCTAAAACTGATATTCGCGGTACTTTTTCGTCAGGCAACCGTGACCCTGGAACGTAAAGGGCTATTGAAGGATCACCGCGGATTTTATGTCACCCGCTTCTCCCTGGGTGGAAGGACTCTTTTGATAATTTTACCACGGTTAATAAAAAATCCAATGAAACTGCAAGACATCAGCACGTTTGAACAGCATTTAAGAATTATAGATAATATCATCGTTATTCTGAAATATTGTCGATCCTGAAAGCTATTAGTTTAAATGAAATCGAATAGTTATTGAGAATTAGAAAATTTACTTAATAAAAAATTGGAACCCACAATTTCCTGAATTACTATTATCCATTACACTTTATGAATCCGTAATTTTTTTCCACGGTGCTTTTTGTTTTACACACACTATTTCTTTCTAATTCTCCATAATATGAAAAGAATCTCTATAAAAATTTCCACAAATACCCCATTCTTATTTTAGCTCGTACCTTCCAACATAAATCATACACTTCACAGACGTAAACGCCATGTTCTCAGGGTCGTGCAGTGCCCCACGTCCGCCCGTTTGTCCGACTGTACCGCTCGTAAATCAAAAGCGTCGATTACTTGGAATTTATGACAGTTCCGGTGTACTGACGGTTTTGATTGAGCATTGTACGCAATAGATATAGGTACATGTATTGATATCGCCTTTTACCTAGCTGTTGCCAACCTGTCTGTTTTTTATCGGTTACATTTAGATAGACTATAGATTGATAAAACATTTATTCAGTAAAGAACAAGACACATAAAACAATTAACAAAAAAAAAAACACAATATTAATTGACACAACAAAAAGAAGGAAAAACAATTAAAAAAAAGAGTACAGACGCCAGCACATCAAGCTACTACAATCTGTCAGTTTATTGATAGATTTTCACCCTTATCATAAGGTTAATATTCGATTGGTAAAATTTGGCAGATTCGGGTAGGTTGACCTGTTGGAGTCTGTACAAAAAAAAAACAACAACAAAAAAGGACAATTTTAAAACAACAACAAAAAAAAGTTATAAAAATAATAATCAAAAAAAAATATTTTAAACATGAATTCGAGTGCGGTGTGTGTCTCAGGACTGCACTGAATGTATCCAGCTCATGTTTGATTTCATTAACAATCGATAGAACAAGGTAGACTATTATTCAGAAAAAAAAGCAAGTGTCTAACACTCCCTTCGCTCCACGCAGGGCGAAAGGCAGCTTTTACCATAAAAAAACGGTCCTACAAATTCTAAAAAAAGATACCTATTTAAAATATAGATACGACATTAGCTAAAATAAAACACAACCATCAAAATATGACATGTATAAGTTGGACGACACAAAATAAATTAGATTATGAACCACTCAACTAATGGTGGGCACATTTTTCATTAAACGGAGTGTTTCATCGAGTTAGGGATAGGTCCCACTGCGCGCTTAGCGATCAGAGATAAGGCGTCGTCACAGAGCCTGTTTCGCTAATTTATTGACCTGTTTTTTGAGTATGACGTGGGTTTGGCGATATTTTTCATTATTCTTTGTAATTGTTTGCAAGATATGTAGCCTATAAAATGTTATATCCTTTACGAATTTGTTGTTTTTACTACAAAAAAGACCTAATAAACCATTTCTTTACATTTGTAAATACAAAATTACGTATGTAATTATATAAGTACGCGTACGGTATAATTTCAATGACTTGCATGTTTCTTTTTTGTTGTGTTGACAGGGCAAGGGTTCATTCACTACCAAAGTTTGGACACCAATCTTTGGTGTCCTCAATTCACCTCGGAAAAATATCACCTGGGTGATTTCACCCAGGTGATATTTTTGAATTGAGTGGACTTATTTGGTGTCCTTTGTTCACCTCAAATATATCACCTGGGTGAACAAAGGCTATTTTTCTTTTATGATCTTGTGGAATTTTATCCTACCATACTATCAGACTTGTACTGACTAAAATCCACAGTGATCCTTCAATAGCCCTTTTAGGTTTTAGAGTCACGGTTGCCTGATGAGACCAGACCACAGTCCCGCGACCCTGGTTTATAAACTGGATCTGTAGAATTACGAAACTCCGCGAACTCACGCGCAGACACAACCCAGTCGAAACTCCACGACCTTCAAACTGATACACAGTAATTCTGTTTGTTGTTTGCCTAACAAGCAAAACTTGCCCTCAAAATATCGCAAACAACAGGAAAAATATAGCTCAAAAACTCAGTATTAACCTCCTGACATTTCAATTAAAACCATACCTAACGTGAAAAAAGATTTTTGCCAATTATTTTTGCCAATTAAACTGAAATCTAATCTCGCTGTCAATTTAACCGTGAGTTTTGGTAGGTTTTGCCATTTTAGGGTACCGTACGCAAAGGGTGCCAACGGGACCCTATTACTAAAGCTCTACTGTCTGTTTAAACGTCAGTCTGACACAAGGCTGTATTTTATGAACTGTTATAGGTAGGTTGAAACTTGAACAAATATGTTTTTTTGTAAGGTACAAGAAAGAAAAACGGGATGAATAGAAATGAAGGTTTAAATCGAGGTACACAGCTGTGAAAGGGATTTATATTAATTTTCAACATAATAATTGTACTCTTTTTTTTTACTTAAATCACAATTTAGAGATTTTCTTGGCAACACAATAATTCAGGGTCAAAAACCCTTTCAAAGAATGCAAATCACCCCTGCACCACGCTCTACAGTGTATTTTTTCGCCATTTTTTCATACTGTACCCTTAGCACGAATTTTCACTCTATTACTTTACAGCATCTTTCCAGTATTTACAGCGTTTTTGTATGAAAAAACGGAACAGCGCCTCTGGTGTGCGGAGAAGGAACTAAATTTTTCATTGAAAATTGTCAGTTTGAAATTGTCAAAGTTCCAGTTTACTTTACGTCTCAAATACTGAAAATTCGTGCTAAGGGTACAGAACCCTTCCAGTCCATCTCAGCTTGGCCGGTTTTTATTCAATTTTCGTTGCAAACAGGGTGTTCTCTGTCATCACTGAAACGAAAAACTTTTGCAATTTTATTCGTAGGTATGAAGGAAAATTGGCGTTTTTCGACGATGCGTAGTACGCAGTACGTAACTACGTAGTAGAGAACAGTTTTTTTAAATAAATACCAGGAGAGATTTCCCTTGAGATTTTCAAGTGGTCGTTTTGTAGCGACGAAAATGTTTTTGCGTCTGTTATTTGTTTTGAAAAGGTATTTAGGTTTGTCGTGAATATATTTTCATTCTTTCTTATATAAATATATTTAACTTAGTAATGATAAAGTTCAGGATTTTCTTTGAGTGTTCTTGTCAAAAAAAAAGAAAATGAAGCAGTGAGGCAGTCTCCACATTACTACAACATTTAATTGTATACTTTTGCACAGCAATTAGTATACAATTAATGTTCGTCTGTAAAGTCAGGGTTCGTTTTTAGGACAATGTATACTTGATTGTTTTAGGTGTTTGTTTTGTAATTTGAGGGAGTATTATCGAACTTAGTAAAAACTAGCCACCGTAAAGAAAATTTTCCAATTTGCAGCGCTTTTATTTTCACTTCCTTTCTTTGTTTAGTGTATCCATAAAAAGGGTGGTCAGACACTGTGATCATAAAGCCGGGTCCAGACTGGTGTAACGCTTAATGTAATCCAACGTGTAATGTAACGCGAATTCTAAGTATGGACGGCACTACGAGCGTTACATGTAACGCTCGGCATGTTCATGGCAACTGACTGGAACAGTTATTCGCGTTCACAATTCGCTTTGAGTTTGGGTGCCGTCGTCGGTCGGCTTGGGTTTTTTTTCAAACCATCGAAACTTAAAGTACACAGATAAGCTTTTTTATCCTGTTATTATAAATTATAATAATGGTTGATTAACATTGTGGTAATACTGCACTCGTGATTTCATTTTAATACTGAGCATTTATTAATGTTTTATTCGATGGTACGTAAGTAATAAAATAATTAGAACACTGTTTTTGTTTTGTTAACTTCATATGACAACCAACCAGTCTTACCATGGGGTATCGTATTACCCAGTTACTGCGTTGCGCGTTGTGGAGGTCCGATAGACAGTCGCTCTTAGTAAAATACTGATATTCAGCTGCATCTGGTTCGACTGGAAGCCGACCCTAATATAATTGGGAAAAGGCTAGGCAGATGATGATGTAAGAACCAATAAATAAAAAGAATCACTAAAAAATTCAAATGGACAAACGTAATTTCACCTCCTACTTCAAATTGTCTTGACGTCCAAATGTCATGGTTAGGTTTCACGTTGAATACTAAATAATTCTAGACCTATTACGGATACATAGCGACCTATTATACAACAAGACCTTGACCTTAAAAACCATTTGTCAAATAAAACTGTAAAGGGCAAAGCTTTTATCGATATTGTTCTGATATACATGCTTTTACTATGTCAGTTTTTTGGTGACTGTGACGATAGCCGTCAAATATGATTACTAATGGTGTTTTGAGGGGAAATTGATGCCTACTAACTAGCTACGGATTAGTGTTGTCATTTTATCATGATTGGTGTCTAATGACAGCAATAGTTGCCAAGTGGTAACGCTTTGAATTACGAGCTGTAGGTCGTGGGTTTGAACCGATGAGAGTTAATTTCTGTGTTCGTTTTAATTTCATCACCATATTTAATATTGTAATGTGCCCACTGCTGGGACACAGGCCTCCTCTGTGTGAGAGGGAGCAGGCCGACGCGGGCCTATTGCGGGTTGGTAGATATCACATGCCGTTAAATTTTTGGCTCTAGGACATGCCGGTTACTCCCAACGTTTTCCATCGCCGTTTTGAGCAACCTGTTCTGGTGGTCTGTGTTCGAACCACGACTTACAACATTTATGTACGTCTGGGCCGATACCACTGGGCCACCACCGGTCAGTGGATTAATAACTTTTGCATAGCTGTGACAGTTGAGATGACGGTGTACATTCTAAAAATTAAACAGATTTGTAAAACTGTAGCTTAGTGATGATTCTATTCAATTTTATTGAATGCAATTGAATATGTATCATGGCTCATTCGCCTCTATTATGTACGCCTCTATTATGTGTTATTTTTATCGAAAGTACTGCCATCAAACCAAACGCCGAAACATTTAAAAGTATGAATTCAAGCTAACCAAAAAAATATACATATACACTTGAATGAAAAAGCGATTTTCAAATCTAAACGGTCGGTGAATATTTTAAAATAATTGCGCGGTGACAATGTTACGTTAACAACCGGGATTAACGTTTGTTTTAACGTATAAAATCAAAGCTCCATTATTACATTGATACGGGATTTATTTTTGTACATTTAAATGTTTCTCGTCTTTATTTTCGTAATCTGTATTAATTAATATTATAAAACCGAAGAGTTTGTTTGTTTAAACGAGCTAATTTCTACTTATCCTTACAAATCCTTTTGTAAAACTTTATTTAAATAATTCCCTCACAATTTCCATTTAATATATTAAAACTTAAGGCTCAGGTCTTGTAAAATTCACTGGCGCCGAATTATTTGCGTAACTTTGTTTGTGATTTTTGAACAAAATAGTGCAATAGCTTGAAATATTATTATTGCACATAAATAACCATAATATAAGTAACAGCTAGTTATTTTTTTTTAAGTTGATTTAAGTGGATGATATACGGTAAATCAAGCGTTCAAATCAGCTCTTTCCTGCCCAACGTCATTTCGAGTTACGTTGGTGCACTCAATCTGAGACAATGAAGAATTAATTTAAAAATCTGAGCAGCGCATAATGACCGCAATATCCTCGTCTTCAAACTGCGCTGATTAGTTTTTTATATTTATCTTTCGTTTTCTAAATTAAGATGGCAGAATATCATCAAAATTCTCGGATTTTATCTCTTAATAAATAGTTTTTTTCATAAGAACTATGCATCGTAGGTATGTAATATTTAGATTATTTTGATGCCAACTGTTCAATAAAGCAAATACAAAAAAAAATTTTTACCTAAAGCGCTTTTTTTCAACATTAAAAATTATCTCAAATAACCTCTCAAAAAGTGTTTATAAACGAGAATTGCAAGAGAAATTCCTTAGTGGCCGGTGAACGGCCGGAGCGATTGGACGTGAGGTCCACGACGAATTTTTATTGGTCCCTCTCGCTCGCACCTTCTCTCGCTCTAACGGTGATTACGCACAGTTACGCATCTCAGGTTGCTCTACTTTTTTAAATTAAAATATATTTTTTAACCGACGGAAAAAAAGGAGGAGGTTCTCAATTCGACATGTGTATATATATATATTTTATTTATGACCATTCAAAACTTTTTATTGCGTGGTCCAATTTCAAAAATTCATTTTTTTTTTGTTGTACGTAGTGTATCTGAAAGTTGGTCCCATTTAAATATCAAAACTAAACGCGGCCTATATGGGTAGAAAAAAAGGAATTAATTGTCAATTTTCCTACAGAATTTTCAGTTGTGAACCGATTCTGTTGAAATAAAGTTAACATAATGTAGTCCTGAGGACATTATAATTATACTATATAGCAGAGATATGGAGAAGTAACTAAACAGGTTCGAGCGAATTCCGACCTTATTGACATTTAAAATTTAGTTTGCTTTTTCTCACATTCACGTTTGCTAACATTACTCCTTCATTAAAATCCGGTTTTTGAATAAATGTCAGTAAGGTCGAAAATCGTTTGAACCTGTTTTTTAAATTGCCTAACGATAGCAAGTTAAAAAAACAGCTTCAAGCGATTTTCGACCTTATTAACATTTAAAATTTGGTTTGTTTTTCTCACATTCACGTTTGCTGACATTGCTCCTTCATTAAAATCCGGTTTTTGCATAAATGTCAATAAGGTCGAAAATCGTTTGAACCTGTTTTTTAAATTGCTTAACGATAGCAAGTTATTGTCTCACATTCACGTTCGCTAACATTGCTCCTTCATTAAAATCCAGCAAGGAACAAAAGCGTTAGTTACTCTGTCTCCAGGTGGTAATGGACTGTGCCTATGACAAGGAGTGCAGTCCTTGGATGTTACTGTGGTACCCCGGCCAGGGCGGGAGGGACTGTCAGACTTGTACTGACTAAAACCCACGGTGTCCTTCAAATAACCCTTTCATGTTCCGGGGTCACGGTAATGAGATAAGTACCGCGACGCCAGCAGGCTTTAGCCCTCTAGAGGGGGACCCCGTCATCATAGTGACGCTATTTGAGGCGCTCGTAGAACACAACGCGCCGTCGACCCGGGCATGGCCCATGACTTTTTTACCCGACTGCGCCAGGAGGGTTATGTTTTTCGAGTGTATGTATGTATGTATGTATATTTCTTTGTGTTGCTCTGCAGCCTAAACGGCTTGATGGAGTTTAACTTGAGAGGTGTCGTTAGATTCGTCTTAAACGTGAGAGTGTCACTGAGTACATAAAACTGGCCAAGTGCGAGTCGAACTCGCGTGCAAAGGGTTCCGAACTAAAAATATTTTTTTAAAATCTCTCAATTCTATCAAGTGGGGTGTCAAATTAAAGGATTTTTAAAATGGTTTACCAAAATATATATATAACTTATATGTTTCAATTTAATTTGGACTGATAAATGCTAACAAAAACTAAAAATAGTAAAATATAATAAATTAAAAAAAAACATAAAACCCAACTGCGTAAAAAAACTAAAAAGAAAGAAACAAGCCCAGTAGTTTAGAATTCCACTCATTCACACTCACAGTCGGGGCCCCTTGGGAAGATTTGATTGGTATAAGTTGAATGGGTTTAATATTTATTTTATTTATCATGGTAAAATCATCAAATGAGTCCTCCCACCCCAGGCCAAGCGGAAAGACTGTCAGACTTGTACTGACTTAAATTCACGCGTGTTCTTCAATAGCCTTTTACGTTCTCGGTTTACAAGGGTATACAAAGCGCCGTCGACTCGGACATGGTCTATGGTCGGACAGCGAGTCGCCCATTACGCGCTTACGATGGCCAGAGATGACCATGACCGAGTCACCGTGGGCGTCTACCACTGTGGCTGGGATGTAAGGTTTACGCTGGCTGTCCTCTCTCTCACGCGTCCCGCCTCTTCCTTCGCCAGCATCACTACTGCACTGACCTTTTTTTAGGTTTAATTAGTTAAACACGATTGTTATTATTATTATTAAAACACTTGTGTGATACTCGTATTATTACAAACCAAGTCATATTAAAACTCCTTATTAAGCAACAATTTATATAACTCTTTTTAAATAATCCTTAGTAGAGCAATGTTCTTACCGCATCAAAATTTGTTTTATAATAATTCAGTAGGCAGGATGTATGCGGGGGGTTGCGGGGAGGGAGCCCGAAATTTGACGTACGATCGACTGGCCGAACGCGATTCTATTTTGTGCAAACCAATACTGAAGCCTTAAGACAAATATTCTGCAATTCCTTCAAAGAAATTGTAGAAAAACAAAAGCTATCGTTAAAACGTGAAACTGCGAAGTTTACATTTTGATCCCAAGTCATTCCCCACCGTGTAATTCTACGGAATACTTAAATACGAGGCTTTTGTTTCTAGCTCGAAGCAAAAGGTCACCTCGAAACAAAGAACTCAAATGAGACATTAGAATACAAAATGAGGTTGTTAAAAATATATTATCCGTATTTTTTACGTATGTAACTGAGCCTTTTTTTCTTAAAAGGGTACACAGAAACACCAATCAAACCAGCTATGACTGTCCAGCTTGTAGCAGAAGGTACAGTCAGGGCCACGGTTAACTTAAATACGGTTAAGCGATAGAGATAAATATTAACCAAGGTAAGAGAAGCGATCCTAAAGGTAAATTTGACTCTGTTTATCCGCTCCGCAGCCTCGCTACACTCCTATAGACAGGCTAACCGTGATTTTTGAGCCACAGAGGAAACCCAGTAATCAATAAATGGTCACTAATCCACGAAGTGCAGCTTTTCTTTAAACTTCTCTAAATATAACAATATGTACATCAATTAAAAATATATTTAGTGTCGCCGCACACGGGCCACTGGCCACAACCACAAAACGCCGCCACGAGAAACTAGATGCGGCCTAGAGCGCCGTGTGTGGCGGCCACCGGCGTCTACCGTGTGCGGCGAGTCCATATAAAATGTAATAAATAATGTGTAAAATGAAAACTACAAGATATATGCCGGTGGCGGCGTTTTGTGGTTGTGGTCAATGGCCCGTGTGCAGGAGCCCTTACAAACGTTATAAAATGACTACGCAGTATGCTACGAACTATCGCTACGCAGTGCTACGAGAAGCCTACGCGCTACGCCGTAGCTGTCGTAGCTATACGTCTACACACTACACGTTTGGGAGTTTTCGTCGTACCGAAAAACATCAAGAGTAAAATAGTAAGAAATGTGTCCCAATAGACATGTTTTGGCCGACATTTGCGACACGTGTAAATTCTTTTTTTACTCTTCGACTGGCTGGATAGTGATGTAACATGGTTGTGGTACAGGGCAAAGTGAATGGCACCAGAGCTCGAGGCAGTTCACCAATGCGCTGGACAGACCAGATCAAGGCTGCATTGAATGGTCCCCTATACGAATGTACCAGGAAGGCAGCGGTGCGAGAGGAATGGCGGCGAATTGTGAAGCGAGCCACCACCCCAGGGTGTCGAGTCTGCTAATTATTAGTCAGAATGGCGCCAAAATGGCGTTTCAATTGTAGTGCTTATTCGAACCATTTTTTACTGCTGAGTAAAAAATGGTTCGAAAATTGAAACGCCATTGTGGCGCCATTCTGAATAATAGTTAGCAGACTCGACACCCTGATGTGACGACCACGACCACTCTGCCAAGAGTGTAGCGACTAAGAAGAACATGGTTGTGACGGACCGTGTGTGTCTATTTATTCAATTCAACCACCAGTCAGGCATATTGAAGACTTGGTTGGTTTAATTTTTGGTATGTCAAAGATCTACAAATGACAGTCAGGAAACCAGTTTTACGTGCTTTCGTGAGTATACTCGCTATTTTAGGTTACCCATACATAGATCAAACTCGGCAAGCGCGGGATCATAGATTTTTTAATATTTCTGTGCGCGGGATGGTTTACTATTCCTTTCTATTGTACTTATTTTTTCTATTATTATTATTCCTGCCGGTACCTTAGATCTTACCGGATACCCGGTAACGGTGTGCCACTATTATTTATATTTTTTAATGTTATTTTTTTGTTTTTTATTAATTTACATAATAAGTAAAAAAATGAATAAAGGAAATAAAATATTATTGAAAATAATTTGCTGAAGTTTTTTGCTCAAGTCATTTCTGGATAAGCCTGCAAATTGAGTCAATATTTTTTTACATTAAAACTATGTTTGTGTAGTTTTTTAATTGCTTCTGTAATATTCACAAAAAGATCTATGAGTATATTTCTTGTATGGACTGAGCAACAACAGTAAGTCGTTATTACATGAAACTTCGAACGCAATTAAAACAATTCGTACGTACATGGAGAAGCAATCGATAATGATTACATACATATTAATGAGCCCATATGTTATTGTTCAGTTGCCGAGCGAACCATGCTGTTCGATGAATTATTAATTATTAAAGTTCGATAATTACTATGATTAAGACCGTGGGAGAGAGCAGTGGTAACCCAGTGGTGTAGGTCATGGGTTCAAACCCAGCAAGGTGCATTACGTTGTATAATTTTAACTATACAGTGCGGTCGGCTACCAGTCAAACCAGATGCAGCTGGATATCAGTATTTTACATGGAGCGATTGCCTGTCAGACCTCCACAACCCATTAATTGGGTAATACGATACCCTATGGTAAGACTGGTTGTCAGACTTTAGAGCTTCTGATTAACAGTAACGACTGTCAAAGATCTACAAATGACAGCCGGGTCCAACGGCACAGTACGTACTACTTTGATAAAAATAATTCTTAGAAATAACTTTCTAGTTGACTTTTAGAGGTCCAAGAAATGTACAAACAATAAAATATTTCAGCACTCATCAAAACTTTTGATTTGTGGATGAAAAGTTTTGTTATCAAGAAACAAAAACATACTCAAATTCAATATAAACTTGTTTTTGTTCGAAACAAATGAAAATCAAATAAGTTTAGCAGATTGTTTGAATTTAATATTATTCTTGTGTATGTCAATAATAATATCTGGAAAGTTGTGAAAGTTAAATTTGTTGAAAAGGAAGAGATAAAATGGTGTGTATAATAAAGGCCCAGACATACGGTTATGCGTAAACTTATCCAATGAGTCCTTCCACACTAGGCGGGGTGGAAGGGACTGTTAGACTAGTATTGATAAAAATCCACGGTGTTTCTTCAATAGCCCTTTCGCAATAGCTCTTTACGCTCCAGGGTCACGGTAACCTTATAAGATAGTCCCACTTTCCATAAGACACTCCTGAGACCCTCAATTTTTTATGCAATTTATTTCATCACCATTGCTCGTGAAACAGTGAAGGAAAAATCATGGGGAAACCGGCAACCGTCTTATACATAGAACCAAAAATTCGAAGACTTGTGATACGAGTATCTACCAATCCGCACTGGGCCTGCATGGTGGATTACATCCCATTCCCAAAGATAGGAAGCCTGTGTCCCAGCAGTGGGAACCGTCAACCAGACGGGTGTTGTATCTGGTGACATTCATTGTCAATATGAACCTAACATATATATTATTTTGGTTAGATCTCACGATCTACCAATAGTTAAGCAGCTAGGAGCTACCACTAGGTTTTTTGTGTAATCAAACTCAACAGAATAAAATAACAATGATTCCTAATCATAGAGAAATATGATGAAATCAAAATTTTGTGGAGTACTGAAACTGTACAGTCACGAGCAAAAGTATGTATACACTAAGCAGTATTCAAAAGCGATTTTCTGCTACAATATTGATTAAACTTTTGCCTTTTCATTACAATTCTATTTTGGAAGCCATACTGTTACGAAATAGGTCTTATTTCAAAATGGAAACCAGAAATTCGCGAGTAATTGGCGTTTGAATTTTGTTAAGTGTATACATGTTATTGCTCGTGACTGTACACACTGAAAAAATATTATATTGGGGTCAAATATCCAACTGATCCAAATGGAATGCTTTCATTAAATTTGACATTTTGTTAACATTTCTTATTATTATAGTCACCGAATTGTTATCTCTCTTCGCAACTTTTAGTGTAAAAATATTATTTCATGAATTTATTCAGGACCCTGAATCTAGTGAGCCATCGGTAAAATAAACTGACAGTTTCGGGCCTTTTAAAGCCCTTCGTACACATGGCGACGCAAGTCTCCGATACCTTACTACTTTGGTATCCATTGACGCGTGCCTTTCGAAGAAGTCGTACTGTCGTAAGGTATTGGAGACTTGGGTCGCGTTCTGTACGAATGGACTAAGTAAAAGTTCCAAGTACTGGCTTCTGATAAGAGTAAAGGGGTCTTTTATAAATTGAGATTGTTTTAAAAGCCATCTAAAAGTTGAAGAAGCCGATGGAAGATAATTTTATTATAATCAGTTTTTTATAACATCGCGCTGAAGCTGTTTCCGCAGCGCCTCGACTTGTCGACGCAGCGGAGATTTGCCCCGTGTTTCGCCTCCACACACCACACATAGACTTGGCTTTTGCACCCAGAACCCACGGCGGATGCGTGATCTTATCCCATTGTTTGTTACTTCTTTTAATCTTCTTAAATATTTATGTATTGCTTTCGACATACTGGGTAGACCTTACAGACCTTAGAAGATAACGACGTCGGTACAATGGCTTTTCGGTGAAACGGACGCTTGGTCTAATGACTATTCAAAGTTGTGGTGCATTGATGTTTTGGATTTTCGGAAAAAATGGAACTTCGGTCTCATTTCTTCGGTGTACTGGCTTTTTTTTTTAATTGGGACAAACCCACCACACTATTCCCAAACCACTCTATTCCTATTACTATTCCCAAACTCCTGAGAGCCAGAATCAACAGTGGCCACCAGAAAAGCGCCGAGACAATGAAGCTCGACGTGTCCCGGAGAATGAATTTACCTGTCTTGGATCCTGCAACGAAATTAATCAGAAAATAATAGTGGAGGAGTAGGAAAATTATGTTTCCACGGTGTAGTGGCCATCGGCAAAATAACATTCGGTCAAAAGCAGTAAATCCCAATCCGGCAAGGAGGTTCACGGCTTCACCGGAGACCGTGCGGTATCCCGGATGTTACTACCGAATTTAAGGCGAGCAACGTCGTGGGCATAAGCTAGTTCTACATTATAAAATAGTAATTAAACCCCAAATCCAATAACCACAACATAGTGTAAACAATAAACGTTAAAATTAAGCTCTAAAACCGTTGTAAAGCGAATATTAAACTTTAACAAGTGATAAAGTTTACGGCGGCCATTACAGATTTGTTAGCTCTTGTAAACTCTCTCGGCTTTATTGAGTGTTAGGTATCTAATATCTATAGCCTAAAGTACTAGTATTAGTATCTAGTTTGTAATATTTATCGAATACAATATATTATGTGGTATAGACCATTATTAGACCATTAAACGTTTATGGGCTATTCTACATAGACCATTAAAATGATAACAATCTCGTAACACTGATATTTATGCCTGAAGCAGAATAATCAAGGGACCCGTAGGCAACCGTAGTCGCTTGCAGACGGCGAGTAATAGGTAAGACGCTGTCTGATTAAGAACTTTATTATAGTGCCAAATGCCCGCGGAACAGTCTTAAAAAGTTACCGTGGCCCTGAATCACAAAGAATAAATGTCATTTTTTGTCAGTCATCATCTGCCTAGTGTTTTCCTAACTATGTATATTGGGGTCGGCTTCCAATCGAACCAGATGCAGCTGACTATCAGTATTTTACATGGAGCGACTACCTCTCGGACCTCTACAACCCAGTAACTGGGTAATACGATACCCCATGGTAAGACTGGTTGTCAGACTTTAGAGCTTCTGACTAACAGTAACGACTGTCAAAGATCTACAAATGACAGCCGGGAACAACGGCTTTACGTGCTTTCCGAAGCACGAAGGAAACTTGCTATAACAGATGGTCACCCATCCACAGACCAACCTCGGCAAGCGCGGCTTAACCCGGAAGATCGGCTGTAATTATTTAGCCACATGCGGGTGTAATTATTTAGCCACGAGCTCCTCAAATGACATTTTTTGTCAGTAAGAGTTTGAAAGTCATTCATCTATCTTCTATATAAATAAAAATGAATTGTTGTTCGTTAGTCTGATTAAAACTCGAGAACGGCTGGGCCGATTTGGCTGATTTTGGTTTTGAATTATTTTGGAAAGTCCAGGGAAGGTTTAAAAGGTTTTTTTTTAAATCGTTTCTCAGGCGGTACGGAGTTCGCCGGGTCAGCTAGTTGATAATAATCTTACCAGGCTAAAAAACAGGCTTCTTCTGATTAAATTTACTTCGTTTTAGACTTTTTTTCTGTTACCTAGATTAGAGTTAAGAGCAAATCCAGTAACTACCTTTCATAAATAGTTTTGAGGCCTTAACTGGTCTACTTGAGACATAAGTCTCTCGAGATTCCTATCATGTTGCCACTTGTAAACCTGAGTTTTATTGAGTACTAGGTACTTAGAATCTACAATTACAAAGACGACATTAGTTCTAGAACTAAGTTCTTGGATAATTTCGAGGTTTTAAATAGTTTGCTAATCTACAAGTACCTATTAGAGACCCAAATTAGTCCCTTGAGATCCTTATCACTGTGGCACGTGTCTGTCTTTTTATCTAAGAAATACCATTATAAATGGTAAGTTTTTGATTTAAACTGGTTGTTAAAGGATAATACACGTTCAAACTGTTAACATTAATATTCAGCTCATGATTCTAAATCCTCTAATTAAGACTTTATTCTGTTCCATTAAAATACTAAAACAGAGTAAAAAAGCGATTAATTTAAATAATTAAGTACAAGTATTAAACATTAAAAATAAGTACTGTGGTTTTAAAAATGTCTAAAGCATTTTTAAAACCACAGTACTTATTTTATTATATAAATATATAAATTGTCTGGACTTTAAAAGAGACTGCGACCTCTGAGTTTGTTTCGGATGTTTCTTCTCAGAGTAGTCAGGTACGAAACACCGGCCTCATCTAGTGAAAAAATTTTGACGTGTAAAAGAGTTTGCCAAAACCAATTTACTGAATAAAGATCATTTATCATTTATTTATTTTATGTGTATTTGGTCTGATCCTATTTACCGCACAACTCGATCTTCCGGGATAAGCCGCGCTTGCCGAGGTTGGTCTGTCAATGGATGACCATCTGTCATAGCGCGAGTTTCCTCCGTGCCTCGGAAGACGAAAAGCCAATGGTCCCGGCTGTCATTTGTAGATGTTTGACAGTCCTTATTTTAGTTTCATCGGGTCTCGCAGCGTCGTGTCGCGTATGACTGTGTACTGACCCTTAAGTCCTCAAGAATTCTATTAATATATTTGATATTAATATATTCGTGTGTTCTAGTGATGTTGCGAATGTTCGATTTTTGACATTCGCGAATGCGAATGCGGATGCGAATATTTAATTCCAATATTCGCGAATGCGAATGCGAATGCGAGTATTCAGTTTAAAATCAATCACGTTTGATTAAAACGCTTTTAAATGATCGAATTTCATAACTTAATTTTAAATTTTTATATTTACAGCTTTTTTACTTCCTGTCTGTAACGAGTAGGGAAAAAGTATGTAAGAGTAGCTTTATGGGGGTCAGTCAGTGAAAGAAAAGCAGAATGAAACACTTTTATCTTAGCAGATGGTAATTTTTATGATTGAGGTTTGTGATTGATTTGATACAACATTATATTATTGATGAATGGCGAGATAAAGGCAGACTGAGTAAAAGACTTTTTGACTTTGACTTTTTGACTTTGCCGTGGGGCGCCGGCTTAGAATTGCGCTCCCCCAAATCATCCCGTGGGTGTCGTAAGAGGCGACTAAGGGTCAAACCGGAGGTCGGGCAGCAGCGTCCTCCGTGTACTGCACATCCTCACTGCGATCGCCAACCCGCATGCCAAGCGTGGCGATTAAGGCAAATTACCCCCTAATGAAAACCACAGAAACCAGGCCCCCAGTCCCCGGCAGCTCCGCTATCCCTGGCGCGGGTAGCGGTCAAGGTAACGGCGGAGCAGGGGGTGCTAATAATCTCCGGAAGAGATCCGGCTACCCACCCCCACGACGACTGGCCCTGGTAACACACAACATACGCACATTGAGGACTGACGAAAAGATCTGCGAGCTGGAAGAGGAGCTGAGCAAGTTACACTGGGACATTATGGGGTTATGCGAAGTCCGTAGAGAGGGGGAGGACACCGTAACCCTGAAGTCTGGTAACTTGCTATACTACCGGGAGGGCGACCAACAGTCCCAAGGTGGTGTCGGGTTTCTCGTTCACAAGTCCCTCGTAAACAATATAATAACCATCGACAGTGTGTCGAGCAGGGTGGTATACCTAATACTCAGAATATCCAAAAGATATTCGCTGAAGGTCATTCAGGTATACGCACCGACCTCGTCACACTCCGATGATGAAGTGGAGACTATGTATGAGGACGTAAGTAGGGCCATACATAGCTCCAAAACCCACTTCACTGTTGTTATGGGGGACTTTAACGCAAAGTTGGGCAAGAAAAGCGGTGATGAGTTGAGAGTGGGGCAATTTGGATATGGGCAACGGAACCCTAGGGGACAGAGGCTGGCCGACTTTCTGGAGAAAGAGGAACTCTTCATGATGAACTCTTTCTTCCAGAAGCCGCCTCACAGGAAATGGACCTGGCTGAGTCCCGATGGTTTCACGAGAAACGAGATAGACTTCTTCATGACCGACAAGAAACGGATATTCAGTGATGTCTCTGTGATCAACAGGGTAAAAACTGGTAGCGATCACCGAATCGTAAGAGGCTCGCTGAATATCAATGTTAAACTTGAAAGGTCCAGCCTGATGAAGTCTACGCTCCGACCTACTCGGCCCCATATTCAAAACCCCGAAAGCTTTCAACTCGAGCTCTCTAATCGCTTTGCTTGCCTTGAGATCTTAGTGTCAGTGGACGAGATCAACGACGGGCTAGTGGAAACTGTCCGCATGGTAGGATCTAAGTTTTTTAGACCCTGCCGTAAAGATAGACCTCAGAAATTGACCGAGCAAACCTTAAACCTCATGGCTCAACGACGTTTGCTACAGTTGCAGTCTTCCGATGACGCGAAGTCATATAGGCAGCTCAATAGACGTATATCGAAGTCCTTGCGACACGATCTGCGTCTCTTTAATACGAATCGTGTTAAAGAGACCATACAGCGAAACCAAGGCTCTAAAGTGTTCGCAAAGGACAAGTCTATTGGGCAAAGCCAGATGACAAAGCTGAAACGGGAGGATGGCAGCATTGCGTCGACCAAAGCAGAGGTTTTAGGCGAGATCGAGAGGTTCTATGGACAGTTATACACTTCGGTCGCAAAGCCCGTTGACAGCTTGGTAGGAGATCCAAGAGCCAAGCTGTCCCGACATTATACCGAAGATATCCCGGACATCAGTCTGTACGAGATTAGGATGGCCCTGAAGCAGCTTAAGAACAACAAGGCGCCGGGCGAGGACGGAATCACTTCAGAGCTTCTGAGAGCGGGTGGAACACCGGTACTTAAAGTCCTCCAGAAACTCTTTAATACCCTCCTCTCCGAGGGCAAAACGCCTGAAACATGGAGTATAGGTGATTTGGTGCTGTTCTTCAAAAAAGGTGATAACAGCCTATTGAAGAACTACAGACCCATCACGCTTCTAAGTCATGTTTACAAGCTGTTTTCAAGGGTTATCACGAACCGTCTCGAACACAGACTTGATGACTTCCAGCCTCCCGAACAAGCCGGTTTCCGAAGAGGCTATAGTACCATAGACCACATCCATACGCTGCGGCAAGTTATACAGAAGACCGAAGAGTATAACTTGCCATTATGCTTAGCGTTTGTGGACTATGAGAAAGCCTTCGATTCGGTGGAAACATGGGCGGTACTTGAGTCACTCCAGCGATGCCATATTGACTATCGGTACATCGAGGTGTTGAAGTGCTTGTATAATAACGCCACCATGTCGGTCCGAGTACAGGAGCAGAGCACGAAGGCGATTCCATTGAGAAGAGGCGTAAGACAGGGGGACGTTATCTCCCCGAAACTGTTTGCCGCAATGGAAAACGCCTTCAAGCTCCTGGAATGGCAAGGACTTGGCATCAACATCAACGGCGAATACATCACTCACCTTCGGTTTGCCGACGACATCGTAGTCATGCCAAAGTCGATGGAGGAACTCAGCATGATGCTCGATGGCCTCGACCGAGTTTCACAACGGGTGGGCTTGAAAATGAACATGGACAAGACGAAAATTATGTCAAATGCCAATGTTGTGCCCACCCCAGTCTCTGTTGGAAACTCGGTACTCGAAGTTGTTGACTCATATATCTACTTAGGACAAGTAGTCCAGTTAGGTAGGTCCAACTTCGAGAAAGAGGTCAACCGCCGAATCCAACTCGGTTGGGCAGCGTTCGGGAAACTACACAATGTCTTTTCGTCCGACATACCTCAGTGCCTCAAGACGAAAGTCTTCAACCAATGTGTATTACCAGTGATGAGTTACGGCACCGAAACGTGGTGTTTCACTATCGGCCTCATCTCAAAGCTCAAAGTCGCTCAACGAGCTATGGAGAGGGCTATGCTAGGTGTTTCTCTACGTGATCGAATCCGAAATGAGGAGATCCGTAGACGAACTAAAGTCACCAATATAGTCCACCGGATTAGCAAGCTGAAGTGGCAATGGGCAGGCCATATTGCTCGCAGAGCAGATGGCCGATGGGGTCGAAAAGTACTAGAGTGGAGACCACGGACTAGCAAGCGCAGCGTAGGACGTCCACCAGCAAGGTGGACAGACGACCTTATAAAGGTCGCCGGAAGACGCTGGATGCAGGTCGCTTCCAACCGTTATCTGTGGAGATCAAAAGGGGAGGCCTATGTTCAGCAGTGGACAAAGTAGGACAGAGTAGGACAGAGTAGGTGGAGTGTAAAAGATGAATGGAGAGGAAGACACCAGATAAGAATTAATGAAATGAGTAGAAGAAGGAGTTCCAAATATTGGTCGTTCGTATTCGCAAAATATTCGCATGAATTTATGCGGATGCGAATGCGAATGTCCAAAAATCTGCGAATATACGCGGATGCGAATGCGAATGCGAATATTCGCAACATCTCTAGTGTGTTCCTACTCGTGACATTAAGAATAAATGTATTTTCTTTCTTTGTATACAGAGCAAAATTAAGGATTCCAATTATTCCGACACGTGTCGAGCAATCAAGTGCCAATTTATTTAAGTAAACAACCAACTTCAGCCGGAATATAAATTGAATTTATTAACTTGTGAAATGGGAATGGTTTAGGTAGATAGATGAAAAAATAGAAAGAAAAAGTGTACTACGGTAGTTCGACAAACAGGTGTGCTATTCACGCTTGTGCCACAAAACTGCACTGCGAATGTATAGTTCGAATGCACGCTAATGTGACACTCTGAAGTTCGACATCACTCTCAATCACTCTGAAGAATGTTGTTCTATAGCGAATAGTAATATTACGTTATACTGCCAGTCTAAAACCCCCGTGCGGACGCCGCTGTGAACGGACGTGTTACAAAGAGCTCCCGTATTTTTAATTCTCAAAAGTAATTAAAACTGCATAAAGTGATATAAAAACTATACAGTCATAAGGATAGTAATAGTGCATAAGGATAATACCAGTGAACTGTGTTAAAATAATAGCTGTGCAAAACATAACATTGTTGTTTTGGAATAAAATACCTACTTTAAAACTAACGTGAGTGACTGTGCAAAAAAAGTGAAAGGATTAACCTTGGACCTCACACAGCGGACATTTGAACTCGCAATAATCACACCGTTACAAGCTATATGCCAAATTCGACAAACATTATAAAGACGTGTTGGCCGAGCGGTGTAAGACGCCGCGTTGAACCTTATACCGGAACGACGTGAGTTCGAATCCTGAGTGTTTTCCAAAAGATTATATTTTTGGAATTTATTATTGTTGGAAGCAATTAAATTCATCACTGTCAACTCTTTTTTGGCAAGAAAATCTACAAATAGTTATCAAAAATTTTCAACACTTATTTCTAACTACTACGTGATACAAGATGTATAAAACACCATCAAAGACGTCAACGCAAACTACACCCTCACGCTCGGAATCAGATATCACCAAACTTTGCGCTGACGAAGGTCTTCTCTCCACCAAGACACAAGAAAATATCACGCAGAGAGCAAAACGACGACGACAGTCACCAAATAAAAGTGGTTCAGAAGGTTTTGCTGATGAATTTACCGTCTTTAAAAACGAGATCACCAGCATTATGAAAGACATGATAAATGATCTGATGCTGTCCCAAAACTCACGAATGGACAAAATAGAGAACCACATTTTGGAGATCAAGTCGCAATATAAGCAAATTGAAGAAACAAATGGCGAGATTGAAAAATCTATGACTAATGTCTCTGACCAGCTAACATGTTTGGAAAGCCACTTCGAGCGGAGCAGTATTAAAACATGTGTCGAACTTCGCAATGTACCAAAAGTACCTAACGAGAATAAGACTTCCTTGTACAATAAGATTCAAACTCTCTCAAAAACATTGGAAGTCGAATTGCAGCCATCGGACATACGAGACGTCTCAAGATTACCCTCTAAAAAGGACAGCAAGACCTCCAACGTAACGGTCGAATTTTCAAATACCTTACTAAGGAATAATTTTCTAGATTCAGCTAAACTTTTTAATAAAAACAATGTTAACCGTAAATTAAACTCAACTCATTTAGGATTTGATTCTTTAACAAACAGCCCTATTTACATTGCCGAGCAACTTACTGCATACGCTAAGAAACTGTTTTTTAACTCGCGAAGCTTTGCAAAAGCAAATCAGTACACATATTGCTGGGTTTCTAACGGGCGAATTATGCTGAGAAAATCTACTGATTCTCCTCATATTATTGTTAAAAATGAACAGCAATTAAATGAATTGTGCCTGGCAAACAAAGCGTGACTAAAAAAATTCGCTACGAAATTATCTTTTGCTTATGTTGATTTGTATTGCCTTGTACTTACTCTAGAAAATTACTTTAAAATATACTTTGCTAACACAATTCCTCATCACATTACACAAACATACTCCCACAATTCTTGTACAACACACTCTCAACTTGACATATCGAAAACACCTTCAATCCACCTCCACTTCATTTTTGACTGTTCTCCGCTACCATTATCCCCAGCTTATCTTGAAGATTTATTTAACTCACAAAATGTCTAATAACTTCCATGATTTTTTAGATAATGTCGATCAATTCTCTGTATCTCAATCCTACTCATGTACCCCGGAGCAGGTGTATACATTTATCGAACAACCTTGTAACTATCTTAAAATATTTACACAAAATATTAGGTCAATTAATTGTAATTTTTTGGGTTTAGAGACATTGCTTGCACGTATGTCACTGGATAGTGACATTATAATACTTACGGAATGCTGGTTACCCTGTCTCAGAAACTATAATATACCTATTATTCCAAATTACACTATGTATAACACAAAAAACCACAAAAATCAAAGTGATGGAGTCGTTACTTATATAAGGTCAAATATATCCTGCTCTTGCAAGGAATTAGATTTCGGTTTTAGCGCTAGTGGACTTGTGTTGGAGATAGCTACTGATTTTGCTATTCTTTGTGTATATAGGTCACCTTCTAATGGCAACATTGATTCTTTTCTTAATTCACTTAATAACTTGCTACCAAATTTTACTAAATTTAACACAGTGGCTATGTGTGGTGACATAAATTTAGATATTAAACCCTCTTCTTTAGACAACCGTTCTCATGAATATCTGAACACTCTAGCTTTTAACGGGTTTCTTCCTTCACATACTTTCTACTAGGGGTGAAAATTGTCTTGACCATATTATGATTAAAACAAAATCACAAAGTATCTCATTGGTTCTTGACAGTACAGTAACTGATCATCACTCGCTACTCCTTTGCATTTACAAAAAAAACACGAAAGTTAACGCCACAAATAAGTTAAATAAAATTGATTTTAATTCCCTTGACAATTCCCTTGAAAGCTTAGACCTATCTCATATCTACCACATATCAGACCCTAATATAGCGACCGACACTTTCATTACAATATTACAAAAAGTAATTGCAAATAACACTACTATCATTAATGTACCAGCAAAGAAAAAAATCCTCAAGCCCTGGATAACCCCTGGCTTGCTGAAATGCCTAAGACACAGGGACTCACTGCACAGACAATTAAAGCTATCACCAACTAATACTACTCTACAAATTTCGTACACGCGATACAGGAATTATTGCAATAAAATAATTAAAAAAGCTAAACGCCTTTACGATAGTCAAGAGTTACATAAAGCTGGAACAAACTCCAAAATTCTATGGGACACCATTAAGCGAATAGTCAACATTCCAAAGGCTAAGCAACAATCAGCCCAACTACTATCTCAAAACCACACACCAACTAAAACATGCAATGAGATTAATGATTACTTTATTAGTATTGGAAGGACACTGGCCGATGGTATCGCTAGCAAACCAAATTTACCTCAAGCAAGTATGCCTACACAAGCGTCTACATCATTTGTCCTCGAACAAACAGATACTGATGAGATTACTGCTATCATAGGATCCTTAAAGTCAAGTGCAGCAACTAGTTGGGATGGTATTTCCTCCGCTTTTCTCAAAAGATACTCAAGATTATTAGCACCAGTCTTAACATATATTTTAAATATTTGTTTACAGAACGCTATTTTTCCTACCTCTTTCAAGAGAGCTGTAATACATCCTATATTTAAGGGTGGTGATGAGAACTCGTTTAACAACTACCGTCCAATCGCGGTGTTGTCTGCCCTGTCGAAGGTCTTCGAGCGACTTATAAATAATAGACTAGTCAAGTTTATTGAGCACTATAAATTAATTTCAACTCAGCAGTTTGGTTTCCGTAAAAAGAAATCAACTGCAGATGCCGTCCATCTACTAACTAATTATATAGTTGCAAATATCAATAACAAAAAAAAGGTACTTACCATCTTCCTTGATCTCACGAAGGCCTTCGATACGGTTCCGGTAAATACCCTTCTACTAAAATTAGAACGCTTGGGCGTCAGAGGTTTACAGCTTGAGCTTTTTAGGAGCTATCTTTCAAACCGCACTCAGTTGGTCAAAATGGGTGACTACATGAGTGGTGAGCGTCCGATTTGTTACGGTGTGCCTCAAGGCAGTATTTTGGGGCCAACCATGTTTCTGATATTCATTAATGACCTTTGCAATCTTAGCGTCACGAACGGACAAATTATATCTTTTGCCGATGACACAGCACTCACTTTTGTAGCAGACTCATGGTCAACCCTCCAAAGTATAGCACAACTTGGATTTAATTCAGCTTTTGACTGGCTACAGTCTCACTCCTTGACGCTTAATGCTTCAAAAACTAAATTTATGACATTCTCGATTTCTTCAACCTCACAACCAAAAATTCCTCTTATTCTAAAGGTGCATACCTGTCAATCTCCTACTCAAACAGTTTGCCAGTGTCCCTTAATCTCCTCTACTGACTCCATCAAGTACCTAGGCATAACAATGGACAAATATCTCTCATATAAAGAACACATAAATGTTATCACTGGCAGAATTAGAAAGCTTATCTACATTTTTAAAAATCTACGGTACGTCGCAAATAGTAAAGTCATTCGAACCGTTTACTATGCTTTGTCCAATTCAATTATTAGCTATTGCATTTCCTGTTGGGGCGGAATCGCTAAAACTACCCTGAAGCCTTTGGAAGTGGCTCACAGAGCAATCTTGAAAATAGCAACTTTTAGGCCTATTCGTTACCCAACGACGCAATTATATCAAGACTGTAATGAGCCTAATATAAGGCAATTATTTATTATGAAAACTTTGCTGAAGCAACATCAGGAAACCCCTTTTATTCCTATCACAAAGCGACGTAAAGACAACATCTGCACTATTCCTCCGATTAACTTCACCTACACAAAGAGATTCTTTTATTACCTTGGTCCCTCACTCTACAACAAAATTAACTCATCTTCACCGGTTTATGAACTACCTTCTTCTAAATTTAAATTAGTTATTCGTTCATGCCTTCTAGGGAAATCATATGATGAGACAGAAGAGTTTCTCTCAAATTCATTTAAAAAGTTAAGCCCTGTTTAGTACTGTAATCAATACTATTGTTGCTAATTGGTCAACTAACAAAAATATCTACAGCGCAACTTTACTCAAAACATGCATTACATAACACATACATAAACATACACTACACTAACAAACAGACACAAGAACATAACACGCATACATTTAAACACATATACACAAATTTAGATTTAGTCTTAATTATTCTAAGAGAAAAAAAAAACTAGAAATTACTATCACCTCTTTATAACATTTATGGTAATTTGTAACATGTCATTGTTCCAAATACAATTAATATATTAATATGGGGCAGGCACTGTTTCTCCTAAACACAGGTTGCGCTGCAACTTAGCTAGGAGAACAGCACTACACCCACAGATTTGTTTGTTTTAACCTACATGTTCAAATAGATTTAGTACCATCCATATTGTACAAATACTTTGTTATTGGAAATAAATAAATTATTATTATTATTATTATAAAACCGGGTGGTTTAAAAAAAATCACCAAGGGGATGGCGAGGTCTCGGCATGAATCACACATCCATTTGTCGAACTTCCGTAGTACACCCTCCTTTAAGACCTACATAATTATTTGTGTGAAGTTTCATTAAAATTGGTACAGTAATTTCGGCAAAAAAAGAGTCTCTTTCATACAAAATGTATAGAAGCGTCGCGACATAAAACATACAGAAGAGACGGGGCGCGGACGCGACTCTCATACATTTTCGGACGTCCGCGACGCGTCCTCGTCTTACGTCTTTTACAGGGTGCAATCTTAGTCGTGGGCAATACTTTAATCTAAGACTCTAGTCACGATACTGATTGCATTAGGGCTAATAATTCGCAAATCAAAAATATTTTTAAGCAAGTTTTGAAAACCTTAAAAATGTTTTAGGTCACATTGCAAAGGCATAATGTTGAAAATAAACACTAAAAGTAATAAAAAAAATCTTAATCTATACATATAATAAATTTGTAGAAAAGTGGTGTCTGTACAATGGAAATATATAAAAAAAAAGTATCAGGGATTGTTATTATATCGATGCCGAACCCGAAAATGTAGTTAATTTTTTTTTTGTCTGTTTGTCTGTTTGTCGGTTTGTCTGTTTGTCTGTTTGTCTGTTTGTCTGTGTGTTTGTGCACGCTAATCTTCGGAACTGCTGGACGGATTTGAATAATTTTTTTTTCGTTGTTTAGGTATTAAGTCCCGTTAACATATAGGCTATAATTTATCTTGGAAACTTGAACACCTGATGCAGAACAGCAACAGACCTGCTTAACTATAAGAGATACAGAAATGGTGCCATAGCAAAAATTGTTTCACGTGATGAGCATTTTCTGCTGAGAGAATAAATTTGAAGATCCTGGACACCTGATGTGGAACACCAAGAGCCCAGCTACACTATGACATATACAGGAACGACGTCTTAGCAAGAGTTGTTCAGCCTGATAAGCACTCCCTGTTGCTGTATAAAAATTTGAAGATCTAGAACACCTGATGTGGAACTCCAAGAGCCCAGCTACACTATAACATATAAGTGAATGACGTCTTAGCAAGAGTTATTCAACCTGTTGAGTACTCTCTGTCAACGTATAAAAATTGAAGATCTGGAACACCTGATGTGGAACTTCAAGAGCCCAGCTACACTGTAACATATACAGTAAAGACGTCTTAGCAAGAGTTGTTCAGCCTGATGAGCACTCTCTGTTGACGTATAAAAATTAAAGAACTGGAACACCTGATGTGGAACTCCAAGTGCCTAGCTAACTATAACTTATACAGTAAAGACGTCTTAGCAAGAGTTGTTGAGCCTGATGAGCAACCTCTGTTGTCGTATATAATTTGAAGATCTGGAACACCTGATGTGGAACTCCAACAGCCCAGCTACTTTATAACATATATAGGAATGACGTCTTAGCAAGAGTTGTCCAGCCTAATGAGCAATCTCTGTTGACGTATGAAAATTGAGATCTGGAACACCTGGTGTGGAACTCCAAGAGCCTAGATACTCTATAACATATACAGTAAAGACGTCTTAGCAAGAGTTGTTGAGCCTGATGAGCAACCTCTGTTGTCGTACTAAAATTGGAAATCTGGTACATCTGATGTGGAACTTCCAACAGCCCAGCTACTTTATAACATATATAGGAATGACGTCTTAGCAAGAGTTGTCCAGCCTTATGAGCACTCTCTGTTGACGTATGAAAATTGAGATCTGGAACACCTGATGTGGAATTCCAAGACCCCAGCTACACTATAACATAATTATAGGAATGACGTCTTGGCAAGAGTTGTTCAGCCTGGCTCTTAGAATTCGACGTTTCAGATCTTCGATTATGACGACCCCGTCGTCGCCAGCATAAGCAACAGGATCCGCGTACAAGAAAAAACTTGAGAGATGTCAAGGGACACCCGGATGGAACGAAGTTACTGTATACACTCAACAAAAATAATCGTCGCGACTCCACTCCACTCCACTCCAGTCCAGTCCATTCCATTCCATTCCATGGTACTCCACTCCACTCCACTCCACTCCACTCTACTCCACTCCACTCCACTCCACTCCACTCCAGTCCATTCCATTCCATTCCATGGTAATAAACACATTACCCTCCTTTGCGTCGCGCAGTCGGATAAAAGTGTCGTGCCAACTTTTCGCAAGAATTTTTTCCGTCTAGCCCCCTTTCACAACGCGCGATAAGGAACTTCGTTCCAAAAACAAATGGGTATAAGAAAAACACAGACACTAATCTTTTTCTGGCTAGCCTTTTCTAAAAAACTATTGTGGTCGGCCTCCAGTCGAACCAGATGCAGCTTGAATACCAATATTTTACGTGGAGCGACTGTCTATCGGACCTCCACAACCCAGTAACTGGATATTATATACGATACCCCATGGTAAGACTGATTGTCAGTTTTTCAAGCTTCTGACTGATAACGACTGTCAAAATGTTCCGCGGTAGATATTTAATTCACGGACATTCCACGGAGTTGTTGCGGGCATGTCCCGCAGCATGTTGCTCTGTTCGTCCCCAGTGTATACACATGGCTTTAATAGTACATAAATTCCATAAATGTTGCATGTATACTAATAAAAAACAAACTTAAATAGTCATACAACATATTTACAAGAACTTCGTATTTAGATTAGTACCTATTCAGAATACAGCTACAATCTTCTTCTATCTATCTATATCTTCTATACATATAAATTTGTAGAAAAGTGGTGTCTGTACAATGGAAATATACAAAAAAAAGTAGCAGGGGTTGTTATTTTATCGATGCCGAACACGAAACTGTAATTATAAATTTTTTTGTCTGTTTGTCTGTGTGTTTTTGCACGCTAATCTTCGGAACTACTGGACGGATTTGAATGTTTTTTTTGTGTTGTATAGATATTAGGTTCGATTAACATATAGGCTATAATTTATCTTGGAAACTTGAACACCTGATGCAGAACTGCAACAGACCTGCTTAACTATAAGAGATACAAAAATGATGCAATAGCAAAAATTGTTCCACGTGATGAGCATTTTCTGCTGAGAGAATAAAATTGAAGATACTGGACACTCGATGTGGAACTTCAAGAGCCCAGCTACACTATAACATATACAGGAATGACGTCTTAGCAAGAGTTGTTCAGCCTGATGAGCACCTTCTGTTGATGCATAAAAATTGAAGATCTGGAACACCTGATGTGGAACTTCAAGAGCCCAGCTACACTATAACATATACAGGAATGACGTCTTAGCAAGAGTTGTTCAACCTGATGAGCACCTTCTGTTGATGTATAAAAATTGAAGATCTGGAACACCTGATGTGGAACTCCAAGAGCCCAGCTACACTATAACATATACAGGAATGACGTCTTAGCAAGAGTTGTTCAGCCTGATGAGCACCTTCTGTTGATGTATAAAAATTGAAGATCTGGAACACCTGATGTGGAACTCCAAAAGCCCAGCTACACTATAACATATAAGGGAATTACGTCTTAGCAAGAGTTATTCAGCCTGATGAGTACTCTCTGTCATCGTATGAAAATTGAAGATCTGGAACACCTGATGCGGAACTCCAAGAGCCCAGCTACACTATAATATATACAGGAATGACGTCTTAGCAAGAGTTGTTTAGTCTGATGGGCATTTCCTGTTGTCTTACAAAAATGAAAGATCTGGAACGTCTGGAATCGTCTCGCGCATCCCGTTGTTTTCCCGTCCCCAGGCTCCTAGAATTCGACATCAGACGTTTCAGATCTTCGATTTTGACGACCCCGACTGCTGGCATAAGCAACAGGATCCGCGTACGAAGTCGCGGGCAGAAGCTAGTCCCCAATAAGTCTTGAAGTATCCAAATTTTAAAGCGCAGTATAACGCGTCTACGCGCCGCGTTGATACTTTGAGACACTTATGATTTTTTTAAAGGTTTTACATACTTGCATTAATAATGCTTTTGAGTTGCGTTATACATTCAGTATCGTTAGTAGAGCATTAGATTAAAATATTGCCCACGACTAAGATTGCACCCTGTATATGTGGCCCGCGCCTCACACAAAAATTATACTTTTTTTTTTGTGTTAGATATAGTTTTTGTTTTTCTGTGTTTATTTTTATTTTGAATGTGTGTGTCTAACGTGGTCCCTTTGCGCCAAATAAATGTTTTTTTTCTTTCTTTCTTTCTAGACGACTTGTATATCTGTGTCTCTTTCCCACACTAGAATTACACTCGCTTTGAGATATCATGGTAGGCCTGCAGTAAAGATACAATTTAAATAAATTACTTGAGATAAAAGGCTTTCGGTTTAACGACAATTTACGGGTAAAGGTTACTGACCTATTCATAGCTCGGGACAATGGGGCAAAATTGCCCATAAACCCCGTCAACATTAATTAAACTCACACCGTAACAAGGAGTAGTCGTTTCAGGTATTCAAAAGCCTGAAAGTTTACTCAGTATTACCAGTATTACCAAAGGCTATCGTGTTGGTAACCCTGGCTCAAAGAGCAAAAAACCTAAGACCTTTCACACCATTTTTTGTCACATCAAATAAAATCACGCAGTAAAACATAATTTCATGTATATTACATATTTTTACGGTCTTTCAGCAATGTTCACACGTTTTCAGGATAACGTGTGAACATAATATTTGGATGTTTTCACAACGTAATAGCCGAAAGGGCAATTTCCACGATGTTTGAGTATTGTCTCAATGGTTTAGTAACTTCAAAAATGATTGCTGATCATGGACTCCTGGGTTGAACTTGTAGGTCGTGCAAAGTGTCATTGGGTGAGATAATAAAATTTATTTGATGTGTTAAGGGTAGTTCTTCAGAGACAAAATTTTCGATGTCTGTGGGTATATTTCTGTAACCAACTAACAAAACGGCATGTAATATTTTTTTCTGTATAGTTTAGCTTTAGCTCTACCTGGGACAAATTATATTTTGTTAATAGTAACTATCTAGATACAAAATAAAAAAAATTGAAGTTTGTTCTCCTGATTCATATAGGGCGTCCGTTTCCCATTTTCCGGAACAAAATCATCGATGTCGCATTTTCCCTTTGATTCATCAATATAAATTAAAGTTATATCGAAAGGTAATTAATTGACCTCTTACAAAAAATATGTATTAGATATAACTACGTTAGTTTGTTTTTAATTAAGTAATTAAGAAGTGTCCGGCGTATAATACTGATTCATGTGGAGTAAGCTTTGCTTGACTGTACTTGGTCGAGGAATAATGATAAGAGTCTGGGATCCCACGTGGGGGGAAACCTGTCGTACAACAGACGTGCTAGAAGGCGGACGTGAGGCTGGTTGGCTTAGAACCTGGTGAAACAAAGGTAAATGTCTGATTCATCTGTGCTTGGTTTAGGTACCTTGCTGATTACAATGCCTAATTTATTAATTATGTTTTGCTGTTTTAAGACTTTAATCTGAGTTTCGTGTGATGCTTTTGGGTAACAGATTCGTGTAGAAAAACGATAATACTGAAGTCTGTATGAATGATGAGTTAAGCATGATTTTAGGCAAAATCATGATTCATCTGTGCCTGATTCATATGTTCAGAAACCCATATGAATCTGAAAATAAATTATTTTTCCCCTTTTCCAGCCAGAAAGGAGCACTTTTGTTACGTTATTTTACTTTTCCATGTCAGTAGAGTGTGTGTGAGACAATTTTGACATTATTCTTCGGTATTTATTCATAAGTCAAACTCTGTCTCTTTTATTTTATTTTACATTGCTGTTCACAACAATGCCACTATCAGTAGTAGAAAAGATGGAAAAAATATATCTATGAGAAAAAGAGACTCACAGAATTTATACGAATTTTTCATCCTTCTAAGATGGAAAATAAGAAAAGATCCAGACAAGTATGCTGCGTGGAAATTAAAAATGAAAGAATTATATTTGAAAAGAAAGAGAGAAAAAACAAAAGTAAACAGAGAGAATATTATAACGTAGCATTAAAATAACTATCTAGTACCTACCTATTAATAAAAAAATTCTCGCTTTTCTGTAAGTATTTATTTCTGTAAATGTTATTTTGAAAAACAAGAATTTTATTGTTGAATTGACCAGATTTTTTCCTTAATATGATCACTGATAATTTTGTTTTATAAAAAAATGTTGTTGTTGTTATAATATTATGATTATTTTCTACATACAAAGCCCATTTTTACTTAAAGTGTTCCATTTTTATTTCTGTTCCAGATTCATCTGTAAAAAATTCTGATTCATCTGGGCACAAAATTTTTAAACGTCGATATCTTAAAAACTACTTTGTAAAAAGGAGTCCCTCAAACAAATAAATGTTATTTGGAATATCTATTTTCATATGAACATGTGTTACTGAGCTGAAAGTGAAATTAAAATTTGACCATATGAATCAGTCAAAGAATCAAATTTCGACCAAATGAGTCTTCCTACCCAGGGCACGGCGAAAGGAACCATCAGACTGACTCAAATCTACGGTAATCCTTCAATAGCCCTTTACGTCACAGCTGCCCATAAATAGGACTGCTTAAACAGATACTTCTAAGAGGAAAGAAAACAATTGGGGTGCGGGGTAGTGGTCCAACTGCTCTATCCAACTAGTTGGACCATGGGTCTTTACTAGGGGCATTTGTCCAACTTTAAAAGTAGTTGGACCACAGCACCTTTTGAGAGTTCCGTGGTCCAATTCATTTAAAAATTACTTACCAACCCTAAATACCTCAACTGCATCTATATTATGTGTGTAATTGTGTATGGTACCTATTGCAGAATTTAGCCAATAGGTAGCTTTATTAGTACCGAAATATTATTACATTGTTCAATTCTCAGCGTTAAACCAAGACTTGAACAATATGATTTTATTTAGATCTCACCGGGGGGTGCCCTCTATCTGGCAGAAACTTTTTGCTCCGAAACCTATTTGGCATAACTCACTTGGCAGAAACTTTTTTAAACGAACATTGTTATGGTATAAAAAATATTTAATATAATTGTTTTTTGACCTAATGTTTTTATGTCCGAATTTAAATTGGGATACTTTTAAAATGGCAGAATTGTATTGGGCATAATTACCTTTGTCAGAGTTACAATTTTGCATATTTTCATTTAGCATAACGTTTATTTAGAGCGCCGATTATTTGGAATAATTTGACTTAGCATACTTCGAAGATCACAGAATTTCAGAATAGAAATAATTTAATAGACATGATAAAAAAAAACAAAAAAAGGTTGCACTCCAGGAGTGCCGGTAGAAGTGAAAACTTTTTTGTTACTATGTTTTATTTTTAATTTGAATGACGTCTTACTCATTTTCGATCAGGGTCACGTGACCCTGACGGTCACGTGACCCTGACGGTCACGTGACCCTGACGCGAGTTTTAAATTTTTTACCCATTACAGAAAAAGTGTACAACGCCGCTAAAGAAGTTTTCACTTCAAAAATGTTTTATAAAATCAATATGGTGTGCTACAAAAGTTAGTGACAGAAATGAATCGCTGCAAAACCGACTTCACGTAGTCTTGTCTGCCCTACCCCTAGAGTGTAATCTAAACACGCGAAGGCGCGGAGGGGCGAGGCGGCCCGCGAGCTGAGGAGCAGGTGGTTTTAACGCACACCGCCGCGGCTGAGGCTGGCCGGCTTGCCGGCCAGCAAGCCGAAGCTGCGGTGGTGGGCGTAAAATCAACTGCGACGATTAGCTCGCGTGGGACCGCCGGAGACCCGCAGCGCCGGAGCCGTGACAGAAGCCATGCCTGCTGCCATGCCTGCTGTGAATTTTCTGCGATATGATGGTTATACTTTGATTATTATGGATATAAAATATATGCCAAAAGATGATTCTGGTTGTGAACTTTCTACGATATGATGGTTATACTTATTGATTATTATGGAAATGAAATTTATGCCTAAAGATGATTCTGACTTACAAAATTATGGGTTTCGGTGTTATGGTAAATGAGTGTATGCCAAACGATTTTCTGCGAAAAGAGGTTTATGCTATCCGTTGCTATGCAAAATAAAATTATGACGTAAAAAGTTCTGCTATAAAGGGTGGACCCCTCACCGGGTGCTAGTGAAATCGTAGCAAAAGTTGGCATCGTAAAAAGAACATAAACCGTAAGCTTTTAATTAAAAACCTAAAAAGAACTCAATAGTACCAACTGAACCAAAAAAAAAACTTGCGTGATACTTTTATGAAAAACTTTTTCCACTGAAAAAAATAAAAGGTTTCGTTAAATATTCAAAGTTGATCAAGCCTCTTCGATTACGGTCCTTCGATACAATATAAGCACCCTCGTGGGACTTTGAAAGTAATAACATCCTTTTAAATATTCAGTTAGTTTTTTTTTTTAATCTAGCAACTTTGTGTAAAGCCATGCTGTATCGCTAGGGTACAGTTTTCGTTATGCAGTATTATTCTATAACTTTCAATGAATTAAAATTCTAAGCTGATACTTTGGTCCTAATGTCTCCCTTTGTGTTTTATAAAAAAAGACTTAGATGTGTATGACATTACTGAAAAAGTATGAGGTGGGGATTAGGATTCGCAATACTTACAGTCTGTTGCAAAATTGGAATCGCTGACGTGGGCAATGAGACTGCTGGGTTGGGATGATGTGATGAGGAGATGGTCTTTAGAAAACAGCGGGAAAGGTCCCATCGAAAGTAACTCTGACTACATTCATTACCTTTTCAAACCTTCTTCGATTTCGAGGAAGTCTCACATACAGGTAAACTATGATCTTGATAAAGACACTTTTTTGGGGCGGTAAAATAGAAAGAAAGAAAGAAAAAGTTTTATTGGACTCACACAGGACAGAACAACAACAAAAAATTAAAAACAAAGATGTAAAAAATTAAATAAAATAAACTTAAGCAATTAAAATAACATAAAATAACCAGTGTTGGTCCTGTACGAGGCCAAAAGCATGAGCTACGTTAGAAAAAAGTCACACGCTGGTTTTCAGATAGGGCCCAAAGTGCAGCCCTGAGTCTAGCGAGAAGGCCTGTCAGACTCTTACTGACTAAAAGTCTAGACTGTTCTTTTGGATGCCTTTTGCGATCCAGGGCCACGGTATCCTGCTTACAAAATCCCGCGTGAAATAGGACATAGAATGCCACTTGTTATCAAAATACTTGTGCGTTCCCTTGATAGTTTCATCATCAATTTGAGCAAAACTTTGCCAAAACAAAAGCAAAACTAGACCATGCCAGCCATAAAATTGACTGGCAGACCAGAGGAATTCGCACCGTTTCTCAGTTCCCTGGCTGTATGCAAGTGATTGACTATAACGGTCGACTGACCTGTGCTAACAAGGTGGCACTAGTGATTGGAATATTGAAACGTATCGATAATAAACCTATAGATGCACGGATGGAATTTAAACTTTAAATTGTCAATTTAAAAAAATAAACCAGCTGGTCGATCGAGCTTTGCTTGTGTTGGGCGAAAAAATATAAGATACCCTTAATTTAAAAAGTTACTAAACTAAAACAAAAAAAATTACATTATTAATCGCTGGAATTCAAATCCGCAGCCATCGACGTAGAAGGCCGATGTCAATACTAAGCTTTTCAGACAGCAGCGGCTACAGCGAATTTATGAAACATAATATTCTGCGTTAAGTTACAGAATCAGGCGTTGCGATCTATGACATTAAATGTTATGAAAAAAAATGTAGTTTTAATTCCAACGGCAAAAATCCTGGAATGCAAGATGCAGTACCAACCTCCCCGCGCGGATAAATCTTTTTACAGAAAAAACGTCAGCTCATAGTTCGATCTCAATTTCATATTTCAGCACACATCAAATACGCTTTCTTTAATACGAAAAGATAGAATTAAAACTCAAAAATATCGATACATATCAAACATCGACATTCGCACCCAACTCTGGCAGTAATTAAACCAGTTCGCCACAGCCTGAACTAGCCACGTGTATTGATTTTAGTTAACCGGTGAACTGACGTGGTTCGCCCCGCGGCTTTGTTTACCTACGTCACGTCCGAAAGGCCGTAGACTCTTTAATGAGTTGGTAAGTATGGACGTACTGATTAGTTCAAGGTTGATTGGGAGCTTTTGTTGATGTTGTCACTTTTTATAAACATAATGAAATGGATACACCGCCTTCACAAAACTACGGCGCCACGGAACTCCGGGGTAGCGGAACTCCGGGTTAGCGAAACTCCGGGGTCACGGAACTCCGGTGTAGCGAAACTCCGGGGTCGCTGAACTACGGTGTCGCATAACTCTGTGGTCACGGAAGTCGGGTTCGTGTAAATACGGGGTTCCGGAACTCCAGTGTCGCGTAACTCGAAACCGGTAACCGTGTTCCTGGATCGTGTTTCTTCTATTACCCTTTAATTGAAGAAACACGGTGGACTTTATTAGTTAGTACGAGTCTGATAGTCCCTACCGCTCCACCTAAGATGGAGGACTCATTTGATAATTAATCAACTCAAAAAAGGGGTGAATACAAACACAATTTTGCACACAATTTTCATTCTATACGACTGTCTCTTTTGTAATGATGAGATAATAAACTAGCCTATTATTGACATCATCTGATACAGAACCAAGACACCAAAAGACTGTATTTTCTTAAGAATTAAATTGAAATTTAACCCTTATAGTATGAGAGAGCATTGACCTCCGGGCTATCGCAAGCCTTTTTAGAAGTAGGTAAGAAAAAAATATTTTCTTTTTTAGAGATTTATAAAATAATAATATAAAACAAAGTTGTACGAAGTAAGACAAGCCTTCTTTTTCAAGTTATGAACAGGCTTTGAAGTTTACTTAAAATAAAATGTTTTGTAATCTATAGGCCAAAACGATTTAGGTAACGAAAAGTCAAAGAACTCTAACTGTCAAATAACGTTTAGAAAAATAAAGTAATTGCAATTAATTTTTATATACTTCATAATCTTGTAAATATTATTATTGTTTATCTAAAAAGAACATGCAAGAGTTATAAAAGCGTGCTTATCGTCACAAAACGGCTCCTGTGTAATTTTATTCATACTTTAGAAGCATATTATTCTGATCAATCCACAATTTTAAACAAAATAAAACTTCCATTTCACTAAAACAACCAATATAAATTCTCGAAAGTACTTAATTTTAAATTTCCTCTCCACGATGTTACTTTAAAAACTACTCAACAACTTAAACCTTTCGAGCTCGTTGTAAACTTTGATCTCGGAGTAAAAGTAACGAAATGGAATAACTTTGTAACCTGAGGCGACCATTTTAAATAAGCGTTAGAAGATGGCTTGAATAGATAGTTGTGTTACTTATATTAATTCTTTTGTATAACTCCTCTAAAGACTTGTCTCAGAATCTAGACAAGATAATATAAGCCAAAATAAGGTATGCCGTATTTGTTTTACGTCACTCGGTGTTTTTTTTTTGTTTTGTGAACTTATTTACAACCAGATTTTTCACAAGTTTGTATCCATGAAAGAAGATACTTACAATGTAATTTGTAAAACATTCCTTTCATGGGCTGACAGTCAGTAACAATCACGTTTACTAAAAAAACAACCCTGAAATAAAAAAAAATCAAGTGTTTCAAACGTTACAATATTTATGTAATATTTTTCCGTTGACAATATCTGAAACACTCGATTTTTTTACTTTCTATTTTGGTATCATTTGCATGGCAGATTTTAATTACAAATAAACCTCCCTTCTCTCACTTCCTCAACACACTTTGTATCCTCTCTATCTCTATCAGTCACTTTCTAATCTCTCTATTCTTGGCGGTTTTGTAGGAGTGACTAGATTGATTAACGACTTTAAAAACTACAACATTATTTTTAGTATATGCGAAACCTGAATATAATTTGTTCAGAATCAGTAACTGATTCGATTCCAATAATTTTTACACCATGTTATATTTTTTTTCAAAAATATTTTAATTAAATTTTATTACCAGTTAATTAGAATACAATCACGGTACGGTTAGGTACCTATTGCCAAACTATTATCACGAGTGTATGACACAGTAGACGAGGTTTACGCGGGTGTACCGCGAAATGAGCATGTTTTTGAACGGACAACCAGGTAATACACAAGCTTATAACTTTGTGATTTTTTATGATACTGTTTTAAAATTTTGTACATAGGTTCTTTACACAAAAATATTGGACAGGTGTATCGGGTTTCGCACAAACAAAAAATAATGTTGTATACTACTATTACCTACAAAACTCAAAGCTCTCGTGCAGCGCTGAAGCTGTATTCTACTTTATATTCCAGAATATAAATGTCAAAAATCTTCAAAAAGAGATAGAGTATAGCTGGTCAGCCATGGCAAAAACAGTACTGTTTGAAGACTTAAAGGTATTCTACATCTCTGAGCAGTGAGCACCGTACACACCCTATTGTGTCTTCCAATCCGTACACCATAATCAAATGTCAACCATGTATTCACAGCCCATCAATCATTCATTCATCCTGAATGAAATGCCATGTTGATTGAGTGATTGTTCTCTGATTTCAATCTCTTTTGAATAATCATCACAGTATTTACAAGGCAGATGTAAATGGAAACACGTGAAAGGGACGCCCTTCACGTTGCTACACGTGGCCATATTCTACCTTGGAAGTCTAAAGAGGAGGCCTATGACATAGTATAAAGAGGGGAAGTAGGTTATCTCGGGCCCAAACCGCGATATAATTGCCTACTGTCTCAGGGTTGTAACTTTTAGCTAACCTTTAATTCAGATTCGGATTCGGAAGTTGTATTTATATCCATAAGAGGTTTGCTTTAATTATGTTACACGTTGTATACTAGTCACTTTTTTTTTTATCGGCATAATGTAGTATTTTTACACATAAAGGACCATTATTTATTTTTAATCAATATAAACATAAATAATGCAATAATATCTATTGAATCACACAATACGTTCTCTTGCGATTATCTCACATTTTTCATTCATTTAGCGGTGCCGAAAAGTCGTGACGCACGAACCTCGTGCAGACTTAACCCTGACTGGTGCACCTCGAAACGGATCGAGATTTTGTTAAGTTCTATGTTCTATGGCGCACACATACAAGCCGCGCGCGGTGCGTTTGTATGAAGATAACTTACTTCCCCTCTTTATACTATGCCTATGATCAACAATGGACGTCCTACGACTGAAATGATGAAGATAATATTCGCAATATTGCTCATTACAAGTTAATACTCTAATTTATCAGCACAAAAGTAAATGAAATACATTTCTTACATAAACAACTCCCATTTATAAACATTTCAGCTCACACAAAAGACGATGTATGATATCTTGGTGTAATCCTAGACCTATTGTAGTTGGTATATTGTGTAAAAGGTATATGTTCTATCATTGTTAAGTAAGGTCGTCGGTAAAGGGTAACGTTTAAACGTTAGTATATCTTTTGTGGTGGGAATTTGAAACGGGTAATTTGCATGTTTTTGATCGAAATTGTGTATTCTGTTTAATGCGAGTAGGACTTTGTTACATACATACAGATATAACAAAATATATATAATTTTATAGATACCTTTATCGACGTAATAGTAATATTATTTACTAGCTGTTGCCAACGACTTCGCCCGCTACAACTCGGAAATTGTCACACAAGAACATAAAATCGGTATAAAAATTATCCCATGTGTTAACACCGTTTATAAACTATCTGTGTATTGAAAGACACCGCGGTTTTTTGTGGGAGGACTCATTAGTTACCACGTAAAAAGAAACCAAGGCCAGATATAGTTGATTCTATACAAATTTACTTCTTTCATTACGAAGATACGATAGCTATATTTTAGAAAGGAAAAATTTCAAACGTGCAATTTTACGACTGAAATACCGAACAGATTTTTATGCAAAAGAGTAAAGCACGCGAATTTCCATTTTTATTTAAGAAAATTGAAAATTTTACACGAGTACGGCATGACACGGCACTGCCAGGTTGAAATATGTACGAAATATGGAGGACGGAAAATAGGTTTCTAAAAATCCATCGGGATGAATATAAATTGATGACCAGTAGTCATCCAGCAGAGCAATGGTGGCCCAGTGGTTACGGCTTCGACTTACGAGTTGAAGGTCGTGGTTTCGAAACCCAGCCTGGCACATTACTTAGAATAATTTATTTCATCACCACTGCTCTCAAAACGGTAAAGGAAAACATCATGAGGATTCTATAAAGTGTTTTCTAAGTAGATTTTTTCAGCTATTTATTTTTGATCAGGATAAAAGCACCACTTTCCTACTTCTTATCACAACACATTAAAGCAATTTAGAATTCCGTTCCCCTCGTAACAAAACGAAAGAAAACATTAAGAGTCTTTAACATAAACAGTTTAAGAAACTCCGAGATATTTGTAAAATAAAAGGGGGACAATCTTTTTAAGATATACTGAAGATAAAAAACTTTTACAATGTAGTTTGTAGAGATGTGCCGATGACGATGTCCGACTGGCGAACAAGTCGGCTGGCCAATCGGTCAGACGGTATTGTTGGATCGGATACAGTATTTATTTTCGGGTTGAAAAGTACCCTATGTTCGTAGTTAACCCCTAATAACCTACACATCAAAAAAGTTTGTGATTTGAAAGTTTGTGATTTTTTTTTTAATTTTGTAAAATAATACAATTGAACTGTTTCATTTCCCGCGGCTTTACCCCGTTTCTCGGCTCCTGTTGGTTCAAAAATGATTGAAATATTTTTTTTGAGTTCTTCTAATCACTGGTTCCTGAGATTAGCGCGTTCAATCGAAAAACAAACTCGTCAGCCTTATTATATTAGTGTAGTTTTACAAACAATATTAACAATAGCCTTAGGTACTACAAAAACTTAAACATCTGTTGAACACTTGTCTAAAAAAGTGTGACTGCAAAACGGACCTTATTTCAACATGATAATCTGACATTTTTTTAAACAAGTGTTCAACAGACGTTTAAAAGTTTTTGTGGTACCACGGTTAATTTCACATCAATCACCACTGTCGACTAGTAACCGCTTTTGGCGGACTATTAGCCGACTACCAAAATGCTACTGGAGGCACATCCCTAATAGTTTTCGAATAGGAATAGGTCTATTGGTACGTGTGGTACCTATCTAAAGTCGATTTGGCTAAGTACCTATTGTACGAAGTTCTTTTTATGTTAGTATCGTTTTCGAATATCCTACCAAGCCTTTAGTTTTTATGTATGAGTGAAAATATACTACATACTTACACGAAGTTTCATTTCCTAAATGGGACGTTTTAGAAAGAATATTTATATTTATTTATATGAAAGGCTAGGAAAGGACCGAGCATTTTCTTTAACGTATTTCATATTAATGAAATTGAAACCAATATCTACAAAGAGGATTTACCTAGAACCTCGAAAACTTGTGTTAGGTCGAGTTTTACAAAGAGAAAATGAATTTGCTTATCGAGGCCAACTGTATAGCACTTCATACAAGCTTTTAAGTCCTTAGTTCTTTGATATTACTGAACCGATTTGAATGAAATGTCATAAGCATTAGCCAGAAACATAGGTCTAATGTCAGAGAACATTTTAGACAGTTCATGAGAAAGCTTAGATTAAAAAATGTCCAGATTCGCAGAGAGCAGTGGTGGCCCAGTGGTATCGGTCTCGACTTACGAGTTTCGAACCCCGCCAGGCGCATTACTTTGTGTAATTTATTTCATCACCACTGCTCTCAAAACAGTGAAGGAAAACCGGCATGTCCTAGAACAAAAATTCGGAGACATGTGACATCTACCAACCCACACTAGGCCCGCGTGGTGGATTATGGGCCCATTCCCTCCCTCTCACAGAGAAGAGGCCTGTGTCCCAGCAGTGGGAACATTATAGGCTGATGATGATGAACCAAACGTAACGTTTTAAGTGAAACCACTTTTTTTATAAATTGCGAGAGTGCGCCACGCACATATTTAAATGTTTTCCTTGGAGATGTTCACTTGTTTTACGTAGGAACTGATTCAAGAGGAGTCATTTTTCTAACTTTTTTGTTTTTTGACGTCAATTCTCAGTGGCCTAATAGGAATTTGGACATTTTATACTTTAAGGCGGCGCTAGTCGCGAGCTCGAACTCACTGGCAGCTGGCAGGCATGGTCAAAAAACATGATATTTCACCGGAAATCGAGCCATATTGTACACGTGTGCGCGAGCGTCATCCCCCCGTGGAGAAAACAGGGGAAAACATTATTCAGTAAGATGCACGATCATTCAGAGTAACAGGCGCGCTTAAAAAAATACGAAAAAGCCTTTGAAGAAGGGGTTTTATGAAAAATCCACTGCACCAATTAATTTCAAATAAAATTTATTAAATTCTTCGATAAATTTGCTGTGTCGGTACGGACTTCGTTTTGGAAATTTTATGCTTCTTTAGCTTCTAATTCACACCTAAAGTTGTGTTAAAATTAGCAAAAAAAAAACAATCTTTAGAAGCTCGTAACTTTTTAATAGCTTCATATTTAACAATTCTGCTTCCGTACAGACAAAATGAATAATGAGACAAAACGATACCATGTTTAATTTTGGATGTACCTTGTCAAATAGTGGAGTAAAACCCCAACGAAGTTTCTATGGCAAAAATGTTGACTTGTTTGACCATAAGGGAGAAAGATATAACAAAAAAAAAGAATTAGCCGAATTTCGTTTTAGAGTTTTGCGCTTACCTAACACATTAAGGCCTTTGTCAAACAGACAGGCGATAGCGAACCGAACCGAATTATGTCATGTAAAAATGCGAAAGCGATCCGATACTCTATGTGACAGGCTTCAAACAATTCCATACTGTTACGAGCTGGGTATTGGGATAAATTAATTAACACCAATTAAAACCAAATAAACTTTAATCACACACGAATCACAAACTAAAATAAACACTTAACACTACTCAACACTTAAACACTTATACACACTCTTAATCACACGTAAAAGTCACTTAGAGATCGCTTGTTCACTTCGAGTCGCCTCGATCGTAGTCAAAACCAGACTGTCTCAGGTTGGTGATCGACGCCCTTTTTATACCCCGGCCGGACCCACTAGATGTTTCTAGAAGGTGGTCGAATGTTCTGGAAACATCCATAGACTTCGACATAGTCCCATACCTTCTGGAACATTCCAGAACCATCTCGAAACATCTAGAACAGGGTAGAATTTTCTAGAAATTTCCTGACCGATCTTTAGTAGAATTGTCGAGAACCTTATGGAACTTTCGAGAAGATTATAGTAGGTCTCGCAATTCGATCGACGTAACACTGCCCCCTCCTTAGACATGCTCGTCCCGAGCATCGTTAGTCCCGTTATATCGCGCCAAACGGTCAACATGGACAATCTTGGGCGCGCCACGTAGACCCTTTTGTATCCGGTAGGTGACGTCGTTAATCCTGGTCACGACTCGGTATGGTCCTTCCCATTTTGCTTGTAATTTAGGAGACTTCCCTTTGCTACGCACTGGGTTATGTAACCACACAAGTGACCCCTCGTCGAAACCTCCATTGTTTGTCTTCCGGTCGTATCGGGTCTTCATCTTCTCAGACATTTGTTGGCCGGATTGTCTGATATGCTCATACACATCATTCAACTTGTTACGCAAGTCATCTGCATAATCAGTTACACTGCGTGGAACATCAGGAGGGGTTCCGGTGATCAAATCAGCAGGCAACCGTAATTCCCTTCCAAAGTTCGCGAAGGCTGGTGTCACAGCTGTACTTTCGTGAACTGCACTACGGTATGACAGAAGAAATGGCTGTATGTGCTTATCCCAATCTCTTTGCCTGCTATCCACAACCTTTGCCAGATATCTCTCCAACGTTTGGTTGAAACGCTCCACCATTCCATCAGATTGTGGATGGTAGGAAGTCGTTCTAGTCTTGTGAGTACCCATCAGCCGACAAGTCTCCTGGAATACTTGTGATTCAAAATTCCTTCCTTGGTCGCTGTGTATTTCCAAGGGTACTCCAAAACGACAGAAGACCTCCTGAACCAATTTATCTGCGACTGTTGTAGCTTCCTGGTTAGGAATGGCGAAGACTTCTGGCCACTTTGTGAAGTAATCCATGACAACCATGAAGTACTTGTTACCGTTTTCACTTTCTGGAAATGGTCCTGCCACGTCTAGTGCTATCCGTTCCCACGGGGCTCCAACGTTGTATATCTGCAAAGCACCTCTGCTGCGTGTCTGGGGTCCCTTCACAGCCGCACAACTGGTACATTTCCGACACCAGTCCTCCACATCTTCACGACAATGGATCCAGTAAAATCGCTCACGTATTTTCAGTAGGGTCCTTTTTACACCCATATGTCCACCTGAACATCCGTCGTGGTAGAGCCGCAACACATCCGGTACTTTGGCTTTGGGGACAACCATTTGTAAGTGACAGTGGTCTCCTCGAGCGTTTTCCCATTTACGGCACAAGACTCCTTCCTGGATAACCAAGCTTTTCCATTGCGCCCAATAACTCTTAGTGATGGAACTCATCGCAGCTACATCACTCCACTTGGGTTTAGGAGCACCAGCTTTAATCCAGTCAAAAATTGGTTTAATGTCTGCGTCATTTTGCTGAGCATGCTGTAAGGTTTCCTTCCATTCGTTACTGATATCCGTTCTTAGCATTCTTACAGGCACAACCTCCTTGGCCTCTTGCCTGTTGCAGTGCTTACAGTCTTCAGGGCAAGGTCTTCTAGACAGTGCATCTGCGTTACCATGTGCCCTCCCACTGCGATGTTCAGTTACGAAGTCGAACTCTTGTAGTAGCTCAATCCACCTCGCCACCTGTCCCTCTGGATTCTTGAATTGCAATAGCCACTTTAATGCGGCATGGTCCGTTCGCAATAAGAATTTTCGTCCCAGCAGATACTTACTGAAGTGCTGCAAAGTCTTTACTACGGCAAGTAATTCCCTTCTCGTAACGCAGTAATTTCTTTCCGGTTTCGATAGAGATTTGCTGTAGTAAGCTATAACAACTTCCTGATTTCCTTTCCGTTGAGACAACACGCCACCAATTCCAGTATTACTTGCGTCTGTGTCAACTATGAAGTCATTTTCAGTGTCAGGATAGTCAAGAATGGGTGAATTGCACAGACGTCTCTTTAATTCCTGGAATGCGATGTCACAGTTCTCGTCCCAACAGAATTGTTGCTTCTCCTCAGTAAGTTTGTGTAGGGGTTTTGCAATGTCAGCAAAATTCTTGACAAACCGTCGATAGTAGGAGCATAAACCTAAAAATGCTCTGACCTCCGTCTTGTCTTTCGGAACTGGCCATTCCTTGACGGCGACGATTTTCTCCGGGTCTGTCTGAACACCTTCCTCCGAAACTATGTGTCCTAAAAAGTTCACTTGTCTCCTGAAAAATGAACACTTTTCCGGGCTTAACTTAAGATTTGCCGTCCGGATTTTCGACAGCACTTTAATTAGGTTTTGAAGGTGATCTTCAAATGTTCGGCCCACGATGATGATGTCATCCAAATAGACAAGACATGCGTCTCCGATCAATCCAGCAAGTACTTGCTCCATCAACCTTTCAAATGTCGCAGGGGCATTGCACAATCCAAATGGCATGACTTTAAACTGCCATAGACCCTTTCCTGTGGAAAATGCAGTTTTCTCCTTGTCTTTCGGGTCTATTTCCACTTGCCAGTAGCCGCTTTTCAGGTCTAACGTTGTGAACCACCTCATTCCTGTCAGCGTATCCAATGTGTCATCGATCCTAGGCAGTGGATAACTGTCTTTTTTCGTGACGTCGTTTAGCCGTCGATAATCCACACAAAACCGCGTGTTGCCGTCTTTTTTCTTCACTAGGACCACAGGAGAACACCACGGGCTAGATGAAGGCTCTATAAAACTGTTCTTCACCATGCGCTCAATCATCTCCTTCACTTCCTTTTCGCGAGCAACCGGCACCCTTCTTGGTCGTTGTCGGATTGGTAACTCATTGCCAGTGTTAATTTTGTGCTGAACCAGTCCTGTTCTACCTATGTCAGCATCATCTGTAGAGAACATGTCGGCATACTGGAGTAACGTTTTCTTAGCCTTATCCATTTCTACTCCAGTTAGATCGCAGTTTTCCAGAAGTGTTGACATGTCAAATTTCAAGCGAAGCACTTTTTCTGATGGTGTACTTTCCATTAAGATCTCTTCTTTACCACATTTCAACACTCCTCGATCAACATCGATCTCACAACGATATTTCCTCATAAAGTCCAAGCCCAAGATGCAATCGTCTACTATGTCGGCCACGATGACATTATGCCAATATGCTTTATGACCTAGTTTTAACTTCACCTCCTTCTTGCCTTGGACGGTTATGTGCTGACCGGTAGCTGTCAGTAATTGTATGCGGTCGTGGTTGTTGAAGAAGTCCCCAAGGAACCGACTTGCTAGGTTTGAATTGACGACCGTGTGAGAAGCTCCTGTATCGAGTGTCAATTTGCATGGTTTTCCGTTGACTTCACCTTTGATGATCAGGCTGTTTCCGTCATGGGCCTGTGAGATCGAGATCCTCGGGGCTCTTTCCATACCAGCCAGCACCCGCCCCTCAGTCCTGGCGTTTACTCGTTTCCCTGCTGTTGCTGGGCAGTCTTATCGGTCCCTCTTCCCTGCTGGGGTTGATCTTCCCTTGGTGTATTTCGCTTGGGACAGCTGGACCGAAGATGACCTTTTTCCCCACAAGTATAGCACCTGGGACTGTACCCTTGTGGTCGGTCGCGTACAGGTGATTCCACAACTTCTCTGACGCGATGCGTGCGATGATCTTGCCTCACTGCTTCTACTTCCAACGCATGAGCCAAGGCGTCCTTTAATGTTTCGTGATGCCCAAGTCTTACGGCGGCTCTGACTTCCAAGTCACGTATTCCGTCGACGAATGCCTGTACGAGATTACCATTGATCAGGGCAGGAGCAGACTGGTATGCCTTTCGGACCATTTTTTCAATTTCCAGGGCCCACTGCTGTAGGCCCTCAGCACTACGTTGAACACGATCCTTTAGCTTAGCGCGAAATACGTGCTCCAAGTGCGCGTCGCCGTACCTGGATTCCAACGCTTCCAGCAGCTGATCGTAAGTCACATCCTTGCCAAGAGCCTCAAGTACGGTCAGGGCCTGGTCTCGTAGGCCTAAGGTGAGCGCGGTCATTGCTTGCTCTTTCGTCCACCCATTCGCCTTCATAACGGCCTCAAACTGCATCCTGTATGCCGACCATGAAGATGTTCCGTCGAATGGTGGCACCTTAAACCCTCGTGCCGAAGGTGCAGCAATCACTGGACACACAACCCCGTCTCCAGACCGAAGTTCACCCAAAGCCTTTTTCACCCCGGCAATTTGGACCTCAGCTTCAGAGATGCGGTTCTCGTGCTGATTGACTTGCTCTTTAACCACTTTGAGCTCCTTGCCAAATGTCGAGTGCAGGTCTTTTATCAGGAACATCTGCTCTTCTTGGCGGCGGGCCTGCTCCTCCTTATCCTTTTGTAGCTGTTCTTCCAGGCGGCGAGACTGTTCCTCCTGGCGGCGGGCCTGCTCCTCCTTATCCTTTTGTAGCTGTTCTTCCAGGCGGCGAGCCTGCTCCTCCTGGCGGCGGGCTTGCTCCTCCTGGCGGCGGGCTTGCTCCTCCTGGCGGCGGGCTTGCTCCTCCTGGCGGCGGGCCTGCTCCTCCTTATCCTTTTGTAGCTGTTCTTCCAGGCGGCGAGCCTGCTCCTCCTGGCGGCGGGCTTGCTCCTCCTGGCGGCGGGCTTGCTCCTCCTGGCGGCGGGCTTGCTCCTCCTTGTCCTTTTGTAGCTGCTCTTCCAGGCGTCGAGCCTGCTCCTCCTGGCGGCGAGCCTGCTCCTGCAGAAGCGCCATAAGCGCAGACAGGTCTGGACCCGCTGGTGCTGAAGAGACTGCAGATGGACCAGCGGCTGGTTCCGTCGTAGGCTGAGCACCACCCGGCGTCTGTATCGGGGAACCTCCAAACCGCCTCTGGTCCATGTCTTGCTGGCGCTGACTCCTGGTACGAATACCGTCCGTGTCGTCCTTTGGTAAAATCGGCATTTTATCCCTCACTTCTGACACCAAATGTTACGAGCTGGGTATTGGGATAAATTAATTAACACCAATTAAAACCAAATAAACTTTAATCACACACGAATCACAAACTAAAATAAACACTTAACACTACTCAACACTTAAACACTTATACACACTCTTAATCACACGTAAAAGTCACTTAGAGATCGCTTGTTCACTTCGAGTCGCCTCGATCGTAGTCAAAACCAGACTGTCTCAGGTTGGTGATCGACGCCCTTTTTATACCCCGGCCGGACCCACTAGATGTTTCTAGAAGGTGGTCGAATGTTCTGGAAACATCCATAGACTTCGACATAGTCCCATACCTTCTGGAACATTCCAGAACCATCTCGAAACATCTAGAACAGGGTAGAATTTTCTAGAAATTTCCTGACCGATCTTTAGTAGAATTGTCGAGAACCTTGTGGAACTTTCGAGAAGATTATAGTAGGTCTCGCAATTCGATCGACGTAACAATACATTACAAACAAAAACGCTGCGCCACGCATTCGGTTCGTATGTCAGTTTGACAAAGGCATTAGTCCTTTCTTGTTATTATTTAAAGAAGATTTCTAAATAAATAAGCAGATGCGAGTACTGAATAAAATAATGACAATTTACTGAAGTCATAAAACTTCGCAATTGTCTTGCGTTCGTACGTAGCCCCAACAGTTGTTGGAATCTAACTCGGAAACTTTACTTATAAACTTTACTCTTTCTAGAATCCGCAGTGCGGCTAGACTAGTTCTAAAATAATAGGCACTAAGGCATTAGTTTAGGTAATAAAGTTTCTGGTCTAATTTTAATAACGATTTGCTTAAAACTGAGCCACTTTATTTTACTTTACAGTTTTTGACAGTATTCTATTGCTTTAGTAAAACAAATGCGCTAGTAACGAATTGTTTAATTTCTAAAATTTACCAAACTGTTCTAGAAAACAGTTATAAGACAGAAACCGCACGTTTGCCGTAAATGCATAGCATATTATATTTGAGCATTTTTGATAAATACGCTTTTCATCCCACCTATTCGAAAAGGACGACTTGGTTCGCTTTTAAGTGCGCCCAAAACTAGTGTTTTCTATAGGGAACTTTTAGCGGGCAGGAATGAGTTTTTAATCCTCTTTATAAGTGCGCCGCAAAGAACTTTTTTTTTTTTTTTTTTTTTTTTTTTTTTTTTTTTTTTTTTTTATTCCTGCGATCAGTCGTCTAGACTATAATCAGGAAGGTTGAGAGCGGTTGTCGTTTGGCGAGGTAGAGCCACTGCTCCATCTCCCCTTAGCGTGTCAGCACTTCGGCTCTCTTGAGTCTTCTAAATGGGTTTGGCTGTAGGAGCATACTGGATAACGGATTTGGGTGAGTTATCAGTCGGTCTTTATAGTTGGCTGAGTACCGCTTTATTTCGTCCAAGATGGTTGGAATTTCCAGGTACTCATGGATTTCCGAATTGCGAGCGTACCAAGGTGCCAATGAGAGTACCCTTAAGAACAAAAACTGGCAAAGAACTTTGCCGCGCACTTTTTGAATTTGGAACATCTTAGTGCTCGGCACCAAAGAAATCGAACGCAAATAGTGTTTGAATAAAGACTGGCTGGAATGACGGCCCTTAGTCACGCCGGGTCGCTGGCTGAATAAAAATTGTAGATTGTATGACAAGGGACAATATAATTATTTATATACATAAGTACTTTTTTTTTCGGACAGTGGCATGGATGCATTAACTGTAGGTTGTAATTTAATGTTTTTCACGATGCGTTCACATGTTTTCGTCTCGTTCTCAATGGAATCTTGTATATAATTTTCATAATTGCGAAAATGTCTCAAATGTAAATATAAGTTTTTAGTTGTGTTATTATTAGATAATTTTAATTTAGTTGTTACTATATGTTTTATTTAATAATAATATTACAATAAAATATGAGGCGCTTTTTATTTTCTCATAGTGGGTGATGAAAAGTAGAGTGTATCACTCGGGCGCAAAATATATTTTTGGCTCGGGCGACGTACTTTGAATCCCTCGCTGCGTTCAGGATTCTACTAAAGAATCCCTCGCTACGCTCGGGATTCTACAGTAGAATCCCTCACTTCGCTCTGGATTCAAAAAAGCGCCCTCGCCGTAAAAATATTCTTTTGCTCCCTTGTCATAAAATCTACTATTTTTTACCTCTGGGTACTTAGGACTAGTTGTTTGGGTCGTGGGTCTGAGTTAGGTTATCGTGAACCTGGAACGTATAGAGCTATTGAAGAAACATCATCGATTTTAGTCAGTTCGAGTCTGACAGTCCCTCCCGTCCTGCACAGGGCGGGAGCACTCATTTGATGATTTTACCATAGTAAAAAGGGCCAGAAGGCTAGTAAACAAAAGTTAGCTAAACTGCTGATCAAACAACTCGCCTCAATCTATGTAACGATTAGTCGTAGCTTTTGTGCTAAGCCCACAGTATACTACTTGACGATATACATAAAGTTATTTCTGCCAGCAATCTAATTGAAATCGCAATCGCCGAAGTACTTTTCAGTCATTCACTTATACCACGAGCGGCGATTACATTTATGTTTGATATTTCCGCACCCGCCGCCGCCACCGTGCTAGGTTCGCAGTAACAAGAAAACTGACAAAGAAAATTGAAGCTCCTTGCAACTGAAGCATTATTAAGCTATTGTTATACCTTTTTCCTTTATCTGTTCAAAAATTAAGACGCGAAACAATAAATTAGAAACATTAACAAAGTATTTAATATTCAAAACACAGAGGGGTTCCTAATTGATCCCCTTTGGACCTCAGAAATATAGAATTACTCGGAAATTTATACAAGCTTTCGACCGGAAACATTTGACCCCTTTCAATAAATAATTCAGCTGTAATAAATAATATATTATGTGTGTTTTTAGAAGTTGATAACTTTTATTTTTTTGTTGTGCAAACATAAATTAAATATTCTCAATGTAAACTAGATAACCCTTTACTGAATATTTTTCATTTTAATGCGATCTGCTATATCGATGGTAAATAATTATAAGTTTTGAATTACTGTTAAGAGGATCGTCTACCGAGCGCTCGTCCATACTAAAAGAGAAAACGTTTTCCTACCCCAAAATGTTATCCTCAATCTCAATGATTTTTTAGAATTATTCTGACACAGTAAAAAACTAGGTTTATAGGTTTACTTTTTTTCAAAAGTAACTCTTTGGCGCCTGTAACTTTCAAACTATTACAAATATTGAAAAAAAGAAGACCTATAAACCTAGTTTTTACTGTGTACGAAGCATTCTAAAAATCATTGAGATAGGATAACATTTAGGGGTAGGAAAACGTTTTCTCTTTTAGTATGGACGAGCGCTCGGTAGACGATCCTCTTAAGGTCGGGTTCGCGCGCGAGACCGCGACAGGAGACCGCGACCGAAGATTGCTACCGTTTCTGTTTCCTGTCGCTGTCTCGCTCGCAAACTGTCGCTCATACATTGCCTAATGTTAAGTACTGTCGCGGTCTCGCGCGCGAACCCGACCTTAAGAGTAATTCAAAACTTATATTTACGCCTTACATTTACGCGGATGTTTCACGATCACGGACCATGCCCGGGTCGACGGCTCAAAGAGCTATCAGCGATCTCTGACGGGGCCTACCTTTAGAGGGATAAAGCCTGCCGGGGTTTCAGGACTATCGGATAACTAAAGGATCACTGTGGATTTTAGTCATTACAAGTCTGACAGTCTCTCCCGTCCTGCCCTGGGTGGGTGGACTCATTTGATGATTTTACCAAGAAAAAAAAATACATAAACAGATGATCCGATTCACGTCTTCACGGACATGTGATGTCAAGTGAGAATCGCTTTTTGCTTTATTCTAGATCTTTAGTTTTTATCGTATTTAAATCATCGGTGTCCTTCAATAGCCCTTTACGTTCCAGGGTCACGGTAATTGGAAAGGTCCCGCCACCATTTTCAAATTATTTTGATAGTAGTTATAGTTTCAGACGGTCGGAGACTTATCCCTGGTCTCTTAAGCTCTCCTTTTCCAACTACGAGAACATGATAAAATTATATCAAAACGTTACACAGAGCACACATCACTTAGCCACCCACATATCCTAAAATACAGAGACTAAATACACAAAGAAAACCTTGAGTCTAATCACATGATCCTCTTGATGAACCCAATGGGAGACGTCTATGGAAACATAAGGCCTGGTTTAGAGTGAACGAGCGATGACTAAAGCGGTTGCAGGCGCGGTGGAGGAAGCGATTCAGCCAATATTTTTTTTTAGTATGGTAAAATCATTAAATTAGTGCTCCCACTCAGGGCAGAGCAGGAGGGACTGTCAGACTTGTACTGACTAAAATCCACGGTGTCCTTCGACAGCCCCTTACGTTCCGGGGTCACGGTAATTCGTAAGCCCCGCGACCCTGGCAGGCTATGTGCCCTCTAAAGGAGGGCCCCGTCAATGTGCGGACACTCCTAGAGGCGCGCGTGAAACACAACGCGCCGTCGACCCGGGCCTGGTCCATGGTCGGACAGCAAGTCGCCCATTACTCGCCGCCCGCATGCGCGCTTACGGTGGCCGGAGATCCTGATATACTTTGCTCTAGAAAAAGAAAAAAAAAAGAAAAATTGTGTGGATTTTTTTCATTCAAAACAAATATGACGTCATTAATTTCTGTTATCTGACTTTCCAGAAACTGCTGGGCGGTGTTCCATTCTTTATCAATCCCTTCGCAAGTAGTGGCTTCATCCATTAGTTATTCCACGTCCTACTAAGCGGCCGCGCCCGCTTCTCACTCAGGTTCTACCCTAACACAGCGACGCTAATTCCAGCTAGCATATTAATGAAGCTAGCGTATTTCAAAGGGATCGGTTTAGCCAATATAATCTGTTTTAATACAAGAGAAAACTAGGACACTGAATAATTTATAAATATGTATGTTAGAATATACAAGCTTTAGTTCGGTTTTTTTTTTTTTTATAGAGTCCTTATAAAGTTAAGGCGGCCTAAGGAGGCCTTAAAAACTGAAAACGGGACTTTAATTTGATGAAAAACAATTAGATCCTCGTTCGTACACAAGTACAATAAGAATATTGATAGTATCAATATCATCATTTCAGCCTATTGCAAGTCCACTGCTGGACATAGGCCTCTCCCAGGGAGCGCCACAGCGCACGATCTCCTGCTTTTTTTATCCAGCTACTGCCAGTCACCTTCTTCAAGTCATCGGTCCATCTTGCCGGGGGCCGTCCCACCCTTTTTTTTTTTTTAGCGTGGTGAAATCATCAAATGAGTCCTCCCACCCCGGGCAGGGCTGGAGGGAGTGCCAGACTTGTACTGACCCGGGCATGGTCCGAGGTCGGACAGCGAGTTGCCCTTTACTCGCTGTCCGCATGCCCGCGCCTACGGTGGCCGGAGATCGTCTTGCGACGTCCGTTGCCGTGGGCGTCTCCCGCGGCGGCTGGGTCTTGAGGTGGACTCTGTCCTCTCCGTCATGCGTTCTGCCTCCTCCTTTGCTAGCATTACTGCTTCGCAGAAGGCGACCGCTTCCCATTCCGTCTCGCCCCGCAGCATGGCCTCGACCAGTGCCGGGCGCGAGAGGTCGCCGCCGGGCCGTCCCACCCTAAGCTTACCTACACACGCGGTCTCCATTCTAGAACCTTCCTACTCCACCTATCGTCGGTTCTGCGGGAGACATGACCAGTATATGACCAGTATAGTATCAATAAATAAAATTTAACTAGTCCGTCGTCTAGAGGAGTTCTGAAAATAATAGATACATTATTTTTTTATTAAATTGAATAAATTTACAAAGATGCAACGCATCAAAATTCGAGTGTACTCGTGACGTCAAAAGCAAGTAAAAAATGTACTTGCTTGTGATGGATTGACCATTTTAAGTGTCGCATCTTCGTCAATTTTGGTTAACGTAACAAAATAAAAAATATGTATCAAATATTTTTTCAAACCTGACGGTCTTATTAGATTTAACAGTCCCCCTATTGGCGTACTTCAAGTACTTCGGGTACTTCAAGTAGATCATCATCAGCCTATTATGTTCCCACTGCTGGGACACAGGCCTCCTCTCTATGAGAGGGAGTGGGCCATAATCCACTACGCGGGCCCAGTGCGGGTTGGTGGATGTCACATGTCGTCAAATTTTAGGTTCTAGGACATGCCGGTTTCCTCACGATGTTTTCCTTCACCGTTTTGAGAGCAGTGGTGATGAAATAAATTACACAAAGTAATGCGCCTGCCGGGGTACGAACCCACGACCTACAACTCGTAAGTCGGGACCGATACCACTGGGCCACCACTGCTTCAAGTAGGTAAAATACGGAAATCATGTGCTGAGGCCTCTACTCTGTTTATGATAAAACAATACCACGATTAAAAAAAAGCCTCTGAGAATCCTTTCAACTACCTACGTATTGAAAAATGAATGGCAGCAAAAATTCGGAAAGGTGCATTGCGTCAATTTTTTCCGAGTACCTACTATAACCCGGTTCATTGAAGAAAGGAATCTAAAATGGCGGCTTGTACTTGCGTTGACAGATAGTACAGTCAGCATATAAGATTTCAAGTTAAAGCTTTTTTCAAATTAAAAATTATAAAAACGAGACTGGATCACAATAATTTCTCAAACTTAACCTGACAATAAAACAAAATTCAACAACAATAATCAACAGGTAACAACGGAAAAATAACAGAAAACTATAGTAAATATTCTAAAAAAGATCACTGAGTGCGTCAAGACATCAAGACTAATTTTTTTTTTTCTGCCTACGCTACGCGCGGGAGTGAGTATAGACGGCTCTAGTGTGCGAGCGAGAGAACACGATAAGCGCCGCCATTTAAGATTCCTTTCTTCAATGAACCGGGTTATAGTCAATTTTATTGTTTTACGATTGTCATGTTCATGAAAATCAATTGTCAACAGATTTATATGTTCTGCCTTGTTAAATCAATTTTATTTGTGCGAAGCGAATTTTTTAAACCGAAAGTGATCTGATTATTTCAGTTGACAACGACAGGTTTGATGCAATTTTGTATTTGTTTTATTTTATTTTGCTTATTATATTTAATATTTTCAGAAAGAGTTAATGAGAGGTGTACGGTGTACCTAAATAATACAACCACGTTTCAATTCTATTTAAGTTCCATATAATAGAGCCTTTTGCCATCAACTGCTCATAGATTCAGATTAATGTTATCAAGATATTTCTAATGGAAAACCCAATAACACTTTGCGAATCGAACCTAAGGCTTTAAAATCATCAAATGAGTCTTCTCACCCAGGGCAGGGCAGGATGGACTGTCAGACTTGTACTGACTAAAATCCGCGGTGTCCTTAAATAGCCCTTTACGTTCCGGGGCCACGGTAGCTCGTTAGTCACGTGACCCCGGCAGGCTTTGGCTCTGTAAGGGGGGGGGCCCCGTCATGTTGCTGAGGCGCGCCTGGAACACAACGTGAGACGTGCCTTCGCCGTCGACCCGGAACCAACGAGTTCCTAGTATATTTTTATCGTATTTATTTTGTTTATTCAGCTGATTTCAGCTTTATGAAATACTAATTAGTTATAACATGTTTGAAAAAAACACATAAGGTAAAATATTTTGTATGACCTCAAATAAATTGTTTATTTTTTTTTTTACTAACAGGACGATGATGATGAGTGATTTAGGGTTCGTTTGTGACCTTATTTCAGTCACGTTTGAATGAAAAAGAAACGCCACCCGAATACTGCTTACGGTACACGTTCTCCCAAAAAAAAACACAAACATTTGCTTATTATGCGTTTGACCCGTTTGTGATAATCATCAAATGCGTCCTCCCGTCCGGGCGAAAGCTCTTTAAGGCGCGCTTGGAATACGACGATCGGACGGCGAGTCACCCATTACTCACCGTCTGCATACACACACAGGCCCTGATCCTTACATGAAAAATAAATAACGTTGATTTATTCTGTAAATAAGAAACTTGGATACACGTGGAGATTGTTTAATGTTCAAACTCAAAGTTCTACATAAAGTTATCGTAACTGTCTTTATCGTCTGCATGCAATTTGTTCTTGGTTATAAACTTATAACAAGTGGGTTAATAGTTAGTTGTTTATAGTTACAAACAGTAACTTATCAAAACGTTTTGCTGTGCACGAAGACCTAAGTACCTTTCTTATTATAAATGAAAAAAAAAGGGAACCGACTTCAAAACCAAACAAAAAAGAAACTGTAAAATAACTTTTCTTTCGGAAGTCGGTGGCTTTTTTTTTATTTCATTGAGATATGGCCACCGACTTCCGAAAGAAAAGTTATTTTACAGTTTTTTTTGTGTTTGGTTTCGAAGTCGGTTCCCTTTTTTTTAAAAAGTTTTTTATTTTTCCCTTTTTAGTTGAGATAAATTTCACAAAAAAAATCTTCATATAATCGGCTTCTTTGAAAATCTACAATCCTATTAAGCAAAACGGATCTATGTGAGCAACTTCACGAGATATCCATTATTGTTATATACTAAAACCTTCCCCAGAATGTAACAAATACTTTTCTGAAAACTCAATCAAAATCGGTTCAGCCAACCGCGAGATAATTGCGGACAAACATGCAATCGTCCCTTAAAATCTACGATCCAAGTAAGCAAATCGGATCCACGCGGGCAACGTCACGGGAAATCTATTAGTGTTATATATTAAAACCTTCTCCAGAATGTAATGAACACTTTCCTGAAAACTGCATCAAAATCCGTACAGCCAAACGCGAGATAATTGCGGTCAAACATGCAATCGTCCCTTAAAATCTACGATCCAAGTAAGCAAATCGGATCCACGCGGGCAACGTCACGGGATATCTATTAGTGTTATATACTGAAACCTTCTCCAGAATGTAATGAACACTTTCCTGAAAATTGCATCAAAATCCGTCCAGCCAAACGCGAGATAATCGCGGACAAACATACATACATACATACATACAGGTCGAACTGAGAACCTACTTTTTTTTTTGAAGTCGGTTAAAAATGTAAGTATACAGAATGATTAATATATCTTGGGAAATTAAGTGTCATTAATTCCTGTCTTGAAGTTTTCTTAAAACTTTGCTTGTCTTTCAAGGCATGTTTCTGAAAATAAACATACGATACTCGATTGGCAAATAATAGAAAAACTTACTTATCTCATTACCTTTCTAAAATTGAGGTCTGGGTTGATGAATAAAATAATAAAAAATAAATAATATTCCACAACTATCAAACAACGCCATCTAGTCCCAAGCTAAGCAGAGCTTGTGTTATGGGTACTAGACAACTGATAAACATACTAATATATTTCTAAATACATACATAATATAGATAAATTACACCCAGACACAGAACAAATTTAATGATCGTGCTCATCACACAAACATTTGTCTTGGGTGGGAATCGAACCCACAACCCCCGCCATAGCAGTCAGGGTCACTAACCACTAGACCAACAGGCCAGTCATTCATGAATGAACTCATAACGTCTTGCTTGAGGCTCGAGGTTTTACCCTCTGGGCCATCATCACCTACATGACGTAAGTAGTTAAAACACAGCTTTAACAAACGGCCACAAGCGAACATAATCTTAACAACTCCTCCAGTAATAAGTCACGCTAAGCCCTCAAAGCTTTTAGCCCTAATTAGCGAAGTTCTCTCAAACTCATACATATGAGAACACTTTACTTCTACTTCGCACAAACAGTACAGTTCGTAATTAGTGGCGGTCATGAAAGGGGAGTGCCACAGGGCTCGATACTTGGTCCAATATTGTTTATTTTATATTGTGCAGATATAACTAAAGTCATAAATAAATGTAAATACCATATTTACGCGGATGATACTCAGGTTTATATATCGTTTAAGCCAGAAGACTACGAACAAGCATTACATGATCTAAATGCGGATCTTGAGGGCATAGTACAATGGGCCAATGACAACACGCTTGCATTGAATCCGACTAAAACCAAATATATGCTTTTTGGTACTGCAAATCAGCTCAGTAAAATTAAACCCTGTGCCTACAGTGTAACTGTTATGGGTCAGCCTATCGAACGAGTCTATGAAGCACGTAATTTGGGTCTTGTGATGGACGCTGAACTTCGTTTCCACAAACACGTGACTCAGTGTATCCGTAACTGTTTTTATAGGCTTAAGATTTTATATAAAGCCCGTCCATATCTCAGTGAAGAGTTGCGAGTGCTCCTTGTGGAGTCTTTAGTTTTGTCTAAATTGAATTATGCGGATACGGTGTACGGTCAGCGACTACTTTCAAAAACTGAGAAACTGATCCAAAGACTTCAAAATGCCTGTGCTCGTTTTTGTTTTAAAGTTCCTTTTAGAGGACATGTGTCACCTTTTTTCAACGAGCACAGTATCTTAAAAATGAAAGCAAGACGTAAACTACACTTGGCGAGCTTACTCTTTGGAGTTATCAGAACCCAGACTCCTTCTTACTTGTTCGATAAGCTGTCATGGACTAGTAGACATAGAATTGGTGAGGGCAGAAAATGTTCGCAACAGCTTTCCATCCCACAGCATAAGTCGGCAGCTTTTAGAGGCAGTTTTCGGTACGCAGCTAGTAAGTGTTGGAACAATATCCCTCCTCCCATTAAATACAGTAAAAGTTCTTCGACATTTAGGTCAAAATTGAAGCAATTTTTACTAACTCACCAAAAAGAGTTTGAAGACATTCGAGCCGACATGTCAGCTATTTGAGAAACCTGAAATGTATATTTACCTACTTATTTTTTATTTTTGTATGAATATATTGCATCACTATTAATATTGGGTCCATTTTTTGAGGTATGAGTATGATCCGATAGCCATTCATTTAGTTTATCTCAGGCAGTTAATTGTAAGTACACTTGCACTGAATATTTTTGTAAGTACAAATGTGGTTAGTATCTACTGTTGTCCCAGCTATTTTTCACGTGGGTTTTTTTTGTCCGAAAAATGTGTCGTAGCTATAAAACGTATTATTACAACACGTATTTGATTTCGAGCGTATGGCACTCTTGGGCTGCAGCTGAAAATCAGCGTCAGGTGGCAAACTGTGTGTTGCCGCCTGACATTATGCTGAGCTGAGGCCCTTTGGCATTAATTTTTATTAAGTTTGTATTGTTATAGTTTTAAGTTTTAGCACAAGTGCCAATAAACGCAATTTTCTTTCTTTCTTTCTTTTCTTTCTTTCTTTTCATTAACAATTTTTTGATAAAAAAATTCGTTTGTGAAATATTAAGCTTTAAAGTGCTAAATTTTGCTCGACTCGAGTGTCCCCCCCCTCTACCAGCTAAACGGTTATGTTTGGGGGTGTGAAAAAATTCACAATAGTAGTATATATAACGAAATTTAAAAGAAAATTATCATGACTGAGTAGGCTTTACAACTTTACGAGTAATAGTCCACCAACTTATAAAATGTACTTGGATATCATATTTTCTTAAACAAAATGTATCGGAGAATATGCTTTTCAACTGCAAATGTAAATTTGTCAACTTTATTTTTACAGCTTTTATAGGTATGTTTTTTGGGGATAGGTAGGTTTTTATCGTCAACTATTTTTAAATAACTTCAAAAAAAGGAGGAGGTTCTAAATTCGTCGTAATCTTTTTTTTTATGTATTGTCCCCGATTTCTCAAAGACTCCTGGACCGATTTTGAAAATTCTTCTTTTTAAAATTAAATTCAGCGAATCAGTTTAGTTAGTTGGCATAAGTATTTTGTTGGGCAACTACGGAACCCTACACTGTGCGTGGCCCGACATGCACTTGGCCGGTTTTTTTATCATTTATCCGACAAAATAGTTTTCTTTAAAACGTTAAACTTCTAACTGTAAATGCAAGAGTTTGTGTTTTTGCACGCTTATTTTTTGTGGTTAAATCATCAAATTAGTCCTCCCGCCCTTGATAAAGAGGAAGGGACTGTCAGACTCTTATTGACTAGAATCTACTCTGTTTCTTCGGTTTCTCTTTGCGTTCCAAGACTTTGGTGTCCTTTTAAGACCGCGTGACCCTACGAGGGCCTTTTCAATTTGGTGATAGCTCCTTGAGACGCGCGTTGTCCTTGATCGGTCAGCGCGAGTTACAAATTACTTCCCACAGGCAAGCGATAAACCGCGACTGTGCTAAGGTTACTGTAACACTAAGTTCGCTCTAAATATTTGGGCCTAAAACTTGAATCTAGGACTCTCCTGTAGAAGTATAACAACCGGCTAGTATAGTGAGGCAATACATTAAGCTCACTAAATATTAGTTCAGTTAATGAATAAGTAATTAGAACTGTTTAGATAATTAAATGTGGTTCTGATTTCTGTTTAATTTCATAATTAATTATGATTTGTGATGTGTGTTTAGGATTAGTTACGAAATAATTAATGTTAGCCTAAATATGCTGTTTGGATAATAAATTACAGTTAAATAATTAATTAAAATGAGTTATACTGGGGACCATCGCTTTAAGAAATTAATGGGGTCGACTAGATTACGCCATAAAAGAGAAAGAGAGAGAGATAAATGAGTAATAAGGATGCAAAGATGTTTTGGCAAACCCATTTTTATACACTAGCAATTTCTCTAGTATCGTGAGTGCGTTTACAAACATAGAAACTCACAAACACAAACACCTACACATGCGTAAAATCTACTTGTAAATCGTACAAATATTTGCTCCGTACGAGAATTGAACCCGCCACTCGCAGCACATCAGTCCAATTGCTCAGCCACTGTGCCAAACTTGAGCGTCATACAGGCCGGATTCATGAATGGATGGATGTTTGATTGCTCTCTCACACAAAAACTTCAAAACCGATTTGAATGCAGATAGTTTATAACTAGGATAATTTTTATCCCAGTTTTGCGTTGCCAAGCTACTTTTTTTTACGGTGTAAAATCATCAAATGAGTCCTCCCACCCAGGGCAGAGCAGGAGGGACTGTCAGACTTGTACTGACTAAAATCCACGGTGTCCTTCAATAGCCCTTTACGTTCCAGGGTCTCGCCGGACAAAAAATAAACAAGAACAAAACTCAAGTTAACCTAAATATTTGAATGAAAATTCCTAGAACAAACTAACAATCATTTTCCCCGAGTTTCAGCAGTAATAGTTTTATTGTCTTCGAGAAAGTTCTCAGTATGTTTACCGGGAAACTACGGGCTCATATTCCCCCGGGATTACGTGGGAATATTTTGCCGGTAATTTGAATCTACTTACTTCTGAAAATAGTTTTATTTTGCTTAGAAGATTATGTTTCTTTTACAATTCTTAAAAGTTATTCTGTTCTCAATTAAAACGAAAAAATAAGTTTTTCATTCCTTAAAAATGTAAAACAGTTTTTCTCAAAAGAAAATACTTTCCGTCTTTATTCAGTGGTTCTTAATAGAGGTATTTGCAAAACAATTTTCTTAGATCTGAAGAATAAATTATTATTTAATAACTAGCGTGGGAATATTGCCACTTGAGAAATTAATTGTCTTCCATTTATTAGAATTATGATCATTTTCAAAGACTATTAATTACAACCTAAATTGTATTCTGAGAGATTTCTGTGAAAAAATCAAATTACAGTAAAATAATAATTCCATTACTTAATAATAAACTCAGTATATTCTAGAGAAAATTGATTCTCGTAGCATTCTTGTAGCCTCGTAGCAGCGTAGCACTCGTAGCGCCTGTTTGTATTTCTCTCGTAGCAAAGTGCTACGTATCTCGTAGTCGTTGTTTATTTTTATTTAGTGCTTCAGAATGGATGGGGTATCAGATTATGGATGTTTACGGTTATGGCGATAAAGTACGATCCTTAATCGAAAAGCTATGTACTGTTTAGTTGGATTGTATTTTATGTTCTATAATGTTTTTATGTACTATGTGAAGTGCAAAGGTCTCTGTTAAGTAATTTTGTTAACATAACTACATGTAGTAATAAGTTCCTTCTTCCTATTTAAGAATTTGTGGATAAACTATAACAGTAATGCTGTTTGATTTTCAAGGTAAAGCAGCGATAACCTTGTTTGAATACCAGTTTTTTTTTCATCGAGCGACATTATATTAAAACATTTTTGATGGAAAAAATCTTACTTATTTATACAAAAAATGCATCACTTATTCAGCATTTTCAATAAAAGTAAATGATTCTCCGATAAATAACCAAAAACAATTTTCTAAAACTAATCACCAAACATTTATTTTCAATTTAACAATTAACTGCAAATAATAGGTAAATAATTTCAGTCAATATTCAATTAGTCTTCTACCCAACACAGAAACATGCACTATTCCAATTAATTGAAACAAATGGAATATTTACACAATAAATCGGAATACATGAATATCATACTGTATTTGTTTGGAAAACAATTTATATGCAAATGAAAACGTGGTTGTCATACAAGCTGGATTAATTGAGATCTCTGTGTGTTGTCGTGTAGTCTGTGTATTATGATGTGTGCTGTGTTGTGTACTCTGTGTATTATAATGTGTTGTGTTGTGTCGTACTGGTGCATTAATTGGAATACTCTCGTGGATTAAAGCAACGAGTACTGAAACTACATTTTGTGAGCAAACGAAGTAGTCCACATTTTTTGCAGTTATAAGTAGTTGAAATATCCATGCTAAGATAAAATGTAATTAATTTATTTATTTGTATTCTCATAAATAAATAACTTAAAAACTAAGCCCTACAAAATCTTTGTAATGGTTTGACTGTGGGGTCTGTGAATCTCTGTAAACATTCATTATTAATTTTTATATTTTGTACTTAAAACTAATGATTGAGTATTTAAGTATTTTACACTAATAACCGATAAATTCCAAAACACAATTTTCTATGAACAAAACTTTATTTAAGACATGAACACCCGATTATCTAACAAAAAGAAATGTTAAATTAGATTTCTAGTAGCTGAGAAATCAACTAATTGATAATTAAGTTATTGAATTAACATTCAGAGCGTGAATTTTCACATTTTTGTGACGTAAATTAAGCGGGAACTTTGACGTTAATTAGAGGAAAAAATAATTACTCGTTCGTACAATCGATGCGCTTTTTCAATTTTCGATACAACTGCAGTAAATACTTAAAGTACGCTGTAAATAAAATACAGAAACTTGTCATAAGGCCTCAGTTTTGTTGACAATACCTCAGAAATACCCTACACAACGCAGATTTGTTGAAAAAAGGAATATTATAGGTAAATGTACGGTTAATACCGTATCTACATTTACCAGTTTTTGCCATAAATAATGATTATACTCATATACAAAGCTTGTTCAACACATCAATCCGCCTACATAAAGTCATGGCTTTACTCTGAAATTGGCGAGTGGGTGTCGAAACCCCTGCTCAAATGAATTTGGTATACAGTGTACTGGCTGTGTAATGCCAACGCTCCACAGTAACCCACGGCTAAGCTATGGACATGTTGTTGAACTAGGCATTTGGTGCAGGAATGAGACACGCAGTATTCTTCTTCTTCATAACGCTGGTACGACGGTTCTTATATGTATAAACTTCTATTTAATATACTCAATATTTACTGTTTTATTTATACCAGTTTTTGCACGCAGAGCGGTAGTGTTCATTTAAAATTTTAAAATCACGTTGGGTGGTACTCTGCTTGTTATAATATCATAACTAAAGCATTTATTTATTTGATAAAAATATATACAATATCACAGAAGAAGTCTGAAGCATGAAAGTTATTGCTGTTTTCCTAGGGGACAGTACTTTTCATCGCGATGAACGGTATCCTATGTCCGTTTCTGTATATCTAACAACGTATAATAATGTGCACAAATTAAGAGAACATCAGTTCAGTGGTTCAGCGCGTAAAGCACACTTACTTTTTTTAAACAATAGAACCGCATCGCTTACATCGCGTTGGCACTATGTGGATAATCGGTCTTACATTTGGTATTTATCAATGTAATGTACATTGTGCTTGTGCATACGTGGGTGTGTTTGATTACTGACAATATGCCGTACAGCTCGCCAGCTCAGTAGCTCGGACAAAGGTCAGCTATATGTATAATGTGGACATAAACGGGTATTTTCGGCGTTTCTTTTGTATTATGGAAAATAATGCAGCGGTTAGTAGACTAAAATGTTAGCTTTTTTACAGAGTTAGCTGGTTTTAGGAATTTTGTTAAGCGACTATTTTATGTCGACCAAGGAAACCGGTGCTTTAGAAAAGTTGCACGGATACTAATTCCGTTCAAAATAATCAGACACTGTATGTTTTTTAGCCTTTTAAACATCTTGGAGATTTTAAAGACACTAATTGATAGAAATAATTAATGAATATTTTCAATTATAACCTGTGAATTCTTGTTTACCTCTGTGACTTTTTATATCAACGCATCGAATTCTAGTGGCCTTCAATGAAGGATTTATTCCAAAAATTGTTTGTACTGTAAATAGATCGGTTTATTTATTGAAATACGTTGATTGAAGATAAAAATATAATCAACGTGAGAACTTTATCTTACGTATTTTTCTACGTATTCTTTTTAATTTCAATATCATCTGAGCGACTTGATTCGGCTAGTGTTTATAAAAACAGCTAGAATCTATTTAAGGTTTGTTGACACAAAAAAACTTTCACAGTTCATAATGCAAAAATATTCAACATACAGATAGCAAAAGAAATCTCAATAATTTCTCAAGCTCCAACAACATGACGAAACATAGACAGGACCCAAGTTTTCCAAGACAAACAACGAGACACTTCCTAACGATACCACTTCAATACCGATACAAACACAAAGAAAAGAATAGTAAAACACGACATTCCCACTCGTAACTCGTACAACCGTATCGCCAATTACTGTAGTGAAACAAGCAGAAGTATTTAACAAGCTGGGCTTGGAACAGTTGGAACAAAACAATGGAGTACCTAGCGTTCTAGTATCGTTAACTGTTATAAGGGTTTGACATAATGATTCGCGTTGGTCGACAGAACGGATTTTCCTTTTTTCTCGAGGTTTTTCTGTACTGAGCCTGTAGCCAAATGGCAAGCGACATTCGCTAACGTTCAGCAGTCGCTAATACATTTTCAACTTTATACCCCATTGCATAAAGTTGAAAATCTATCAAAGATTATAGATCGTTTTCGTTTGTTTCGTTCGCTATCGCTCAGCAGTCTTTACTAGATTTTCAACTTTATGCGATGTGGTATAAAGTTGAAAATGTATTAGCGACTGCTGAACGTTAACTATTGTCGCTTGCCGTTTGGCTACAGGCTCTGATTATAAAGCTGAAGATTTTGTTTGGTTAAACGCGCTAATTTCAGGAATAGAGTAGTTTTCACGGGAAAACAACCCACGTGAACCCACCTTACGCATGTAACTCCCACTCAAATTATTTGCTTACACCCACTAAAATTGGGTGGGTACCAGCGTCGTTACATATGTTCATGCATAATGACATCATTAGGTCACAATCAGCTCTGTTATTATGTTATCTCGATTCCCAAAGCGATGATTTCGTGCAGTTTCTGTTGTAATTTGACAGTATTTAGAGATTAGTTTGTTAGATAATTATTGGACTCATGTTTAATGGCATAATTACTGTCGCAAAAGCAGCAAATGGGAGTTTTAAACGATTATTTAATAGAATCGTGAATTCAAAGTAGATATTATACTCATATTCTGTTCAAAAAGTCTTTGGTCAACTGGACTCACTCAAAACCCGATCAAATTTTAAATGAGTCGATTGGACCTGCTACCCAATTTAATTATATTAATTACAATCAAGGAATAGAGGCAAATCTATATAAATATTATAAAGAGGTAACATTTGTTTGTAAGTTTGTATGTTTGTAAGTTTGTATGTAGGGGGTAATCTCCGGAAGTAATGAACCGATTTAAAAAATTGTTTCACTGGTAGAAAGCTACATTGTCCGTGAGTGCTATAGGCTATAAATTATAAAGATTGCTTACGCCAATATGTTGTTGTCTCTTTCTGGCAAAAGGGAACGGCTATTGGTGAAAGGCGACGCGACCTTCAATCGATACAAGGACAATAACCGTCGCGTGAGTCCTCGAAGATTCAGTACAATACTCAGCGCCAACCGCACCGCACCGCTCGCTATAATAAAAATTAGATCGGCTCCGGGGCCCCGGTAGTTCACGCTCGGTCGCCAGAAACCAGCTCAAGGCCAGACTCCAAGACCAGCGCAGAGAAGACCAAAGGTTAGTGCCAATCCTATTAGCCTTTCCGGGACTCAACAGGCGATCCACCCGCATCCCATAAAAAATTTAAAATCATTTCCACTTAAACGCTTCACCATATTTAATGGTCACTTCGGACCGGATAGAACCAGAATCCTAAATAATCCTATAATCCTATAATTTCTTATAATCCTATAATTTCATATAATCCTATTATATTCATTAATATAGAATAGACCTACCTATCTTTAAGTACATTCCAGAACAGTCGTTACGACTTACCCACTAATTATCTAATAGCGAGATAGTTGAATATTACATTATAAAAAATTTACTTGTTCAGTGCTATATTTAAAGTACCTACCTCATACTTACTTACGACAAAATGTCGGCGCAAATTAAAATAAAAATGGTCATTGCTAAGAAACAAGCTACCTTTGCAAAATTAAAGGAATATTTTGAATCCTCTAAAAAACTTATAACGTCTTCGAAAATTAATACAAGAAGCGTAGGGGAATTCTTAGCAGAGACATCAAACATAGGGAAGTTATATGAGGATTTCGTAAAGTTGTGTGACGAGCATAATGAGTGGTTATTGAAGGCTGACCCCGACTGTGAAATCAGTTTCAGTGACTGGAGCTCATTTGAATCACTTTATTCGCAAGTTAAATATAAACGAGATGAATTAATTCATTCGCAAAGTGCGCAAGTTGTAAATGTACCCACATCCGCCAATTATTCGTGCAGGCTCCCGCCTTTGGAACTTTTAAGCTTTGCGGGTCAGCCTGAATCTTGGCCATTGTTCTATCAATGTTTTAAGACGAACGTGCACGATAATAAAACCTTGACCGACGGCCAGCGAGTACAATATCTGGTAGGAAAATTAAGTGGAGTCGCACTTAATGTGTTCGCGGGAATATTGCCCAATGAGGACAATTATTCCACTATTTGGGACTCATTAGTAACAAAATATCAAGACAAGAGGTTACTTGGGTCAACATATATAAATAATATAATGGATATAAAACCGGCGTCGGGTTCATCAACATCACAATTAAATAATTTCATTGAACGAGTAAATTCCTCCTGGTCTGCACTTAAGCAGCTAGATATAAAAGACTTATCCGATTTTATTTTTACGCATATCGTTTTAAAAAAGCTAGATCCGCAGTTGGTTCAAAGTTTCGAGTTATCGATTAAAGATAACGATCTACCCACGAGTGAACAGTTAGTGAAATACCTACGTCATCATATAAAAATTATGGAGAGGTCGGCAGTGATCCATCAGACTGCTGCCACCAATAATAATAAGGCTGTGGATGCGAAATCAAAACCTCGCCCGAATAACAATAAAAACTTTCATAGTTTTGCTATTACCGAGAATAGTCATAACGGTGAAAGCGCTTGTTTATTTTGCAATAAGCCGCAGCATAGCCACCTTTACGAATGCATAGAATTTAAAAAACTTGCAGTGAAGGAACGCTTTAATTTCGTGAAGGATAAGAGACTTTGCATCAATTGTTTTAGTAACAAACATGCCACTTCTAGTTGTGGTTCGTCAAATACGTGTAAGCAGTGTCATAAAAAACACCATTCATTGCTACATTTTGAACGGAATCCACCGTTAACGCAAGCTGAGTCGGGGGCTCCCGCTGTATGTATGCATGCGCGTATTGACACGCCGCCGCCGGCGCCCACTGCGCGCAGGTGTTCGTTATCTAAAGAATGTGGTCGTTCTGAGAATTCAATTACGCTAATGACCTGTGACGAATCCAAACATTGTAATTTATTAAATAAGTTAATTGTGTTACCAACGGCACAGGTATATGTTCCGGTGAATGGAAATCGTTTGTTAATGAGATGTTTAGTAGACAGCGGTTCTCAGAATAACATCATTAGCCTCGCTTGTTGTAAGAAATTGAAATTAAATATTCATCCGCTAGTTAATTCATCTTTGAAATCAGTGGGGTCAATCTCAGCCCCAATTAAAGGTTATGTATCTCTCACAATTCAATCGCGAGTGAGTGATGCGCATTATAAACTGAACATGTTGGTTATTGACCGTATTACTGAGTCATTACCGACGCGCGGAATCCAAGCATCATTTATGGATCAGTTTAAGGACTTACCACTGGCAGACGACTGTTGGAACGTGTCTGGAGATATAGAAGCGATTCTAGGTGCTCAACTATTCGCGTTCATTCTGTTAGGGGGTAAGGTTATTCCGCGTCCACTCGCGCCGTCAGCTGATTTAATGGACACCGCTAATTGCATACCTCATGCTATAGAAACCACGCTTGGCTATATTGTCATGGGTGAGATACCTGCTGTCAACCAAGGCAGTATAGCCTGGTCCTTCGGCCCGCTAGTAGATAATTTAAACCAGTCAATCTTAAAATTCTGGGAAATAGAAGAGGTGCCTACTGCAAAAATAATAAGTCCAGAAAATCAGGTTTGCGAGGAACTTTATAAATCAACCGTTACTAGAAACTCAGGCGGTAGGTATATTGTGTCCTTGCCATTCAAGGGTGAACCTAAGTCGTTAGGTAACTCATTCATTCACGCTCAGCGTAGATTGTCTGCGTTAGAGCGTAAATTTCATTCGCTTCCCGCTTTACGTCAAGCTTACAATGACGTCATCGCTGATTATATAGATAAGGGTTACTTATCGGAAATCCCTTATTCTTTTCCCGCTATTCATGATGGTTATTTCATACCTCATCACGCTGTCGTCCGGCCTGAAAAGTCGACGACAAAAACCCGCATAGTTTTGGACGCAAGTGCTAAAACTGACAGCGGCAAGTCGCTCAATGACTTGTTGCACACTGGGCCTAATTTGCAGGCCGATTTATTTTCGCTTTTACTCAACTTTAGATATTTTGAAGTTGCAATAACCGCTGATATACGTCAAATGTATCTTAGAATTTTACTTTCCGTAGATGATCGCAAATATCAAAAGATATTATACCGCTTCAACGATACTGAGCGTATTCGTATTTTTCAATTTAATTCCGTAGCTTTCGGATTGCGACCGAGCCCATTCTTGGCAATGCGTACTGTCCGCCAGTTAGCTGAGGACTATCAAGAACGTTTTCCTCTCGCCGCAGAGGTTGCTTCTAACGAACTGTATATGGATGATTTAACCACCTCTGTGTCCACTGTAGAAGATGGAACTCGTCTGGCGGACGAACTGCTCGCGTTGTTCAAGAAGGGCGGATTTGACCTCGTCAAGTGGGCGAGTAACTCTAAAGAGCTTCTTGCGCATTTGCCTGAGTCATACCGCGCGGCGATTGAGTTCACAGATGATGACGAAACATTAAAGGTCTTGGGTTTGAAATGGATACCTACTTCTGACGTGTTCTCGTTCGCCGCATCCGCTGCGACTATGGGTAATACCAAGCGCGCCATACTGTCTACGGTTGCTCGCTTATTTGACGTGTTGGGATTCGTCGCACCTGTTGTCCTTTATGCAAAGCTTCTAATACAGGACCTTTGGCTCGCTAAGGTGGGATGGGATGAGGAGCCCCCAGCAGTCATTACTGAACGCTTCGTTAGGTTCAAAACTGAATTACCGTTATTATCTAGTTTACAAATACCGCGCCATCTGGGTGTCGCGGCCGGTTGCGTGGTCAATTTGATCGCCTTTGGCGACGCTAGTATGAAGGCTTACGGCTGCGTCATTTACCTACATATAACACACCCTAATAGGGATATATCCGTACATTTAGTATGCGCTAAGTCTAAAGTGGCTCCACTGAAGACGATCTCTCTGGCGAGGCTAGAATTGTGTGCCTCACTAATGCTCGCTAAACTTGTAAAACAAGTTCATACTCTTTTCCATAAGCGATATCCTATTAAAGAGATATATATTCTCTTTCAGTGATTCCACTGTCGCTCTATCATGGATTCACTCTTCCCCGCATCGCTGGCAGACATTCGTTGCCAACCGCGTGACTGAAATACAGTCAAATTTATCTCCAGACCGCTTTTTCCATATTAATGGAATAGAAAACCCTAGTGACTGTTTATCAAGAGGCTTACTACCGTCTGAAATCATCTATCACCCGCTGTGGTGGCAAGGTCCACCATGGACTAGTCATCCAATCACTGAGTGGCCAATAGTGGCATTCGACCCGTCGAATGTCGACGTGTCCATACCTGAAGCAAAGGGTTCCGTAACTTTAACAGTAGTCTCCCATCAATCTCCTTCAATACTTCTGGAACTCTCTTATCGAGTCTCATCTTGGAAAAAGCTACTACGTATCATACCCAAGTAACACATCAAAGCATTATATCGGCAGTCTTACAGCATTTCTGTAGCGTTAAAGCATTTTGAAGGTAGCCCTATATTAGCCCTACAAACGTTTATGCGGCTGATATAACTCTTATTTGGGCACAAATTTTACGGCTTTAGATCCTAAATGGGTTCACATAGTTGTTTAATTGCATCATAAGCGCATTATATTAGCATTATTGTGGTCAATGAAGATGCCAATCGCATTATAAAAGCATTATTACGGTCAATGAAGATTCCAATCGCATTATAAAAGCATTATTACGGTCAATGAAAATGCCAATCGCATTATAAAAGCATTATACTAGTATTATTATTAATAGTGAAGATGTTAATAGCATTACTAATGCATTAGAGGAGCATAAAAGTGAAGTAAAAGCATGATTGTAGCCATTGAAGTGTTCACAGTTAGAACTTGAATAAATCCCACATCATTGCAAAAACGTCTCTATTACCACGGTATAAATTTTATAATAGAATTATCGTTGTAACTTGACTACTTTGCTTTTTTTATTATGGACAAACTTTGACAAACCGTAAATGATGACACCATATTTATTTGCATTAAAACAAAATTTTAAGTTTAGACTCTCTGAAATTGCTTTCTGCCTTCAAATATTACTGCGCAGTGTGGTTTACTGTTAATATCTATATAAGTTTTATGGATATTTTTCACGCGCCTTCGATATTTTGTGATTTAGATAAAAAATATTATTTAAAGATATGTGTGAAATAACCAAAACAATGATGTATTTCTATTAAAGAACAAATTTTGCATAATTCACATAATAGTATAGTTTGGGCAGTATTAAATTAAGTTGTATTACTATTATAAAGGCTTATTTCTTTTATAAATAGGTCTGAATAATAATATTTTTAGGTTAGAAAATATTTCCAAAATGGTGTCGGTCTATAGCAGCCCGGTGAAGCTTTAAAAAAGCGAATTAATGCCGCCAGCAGTATTAATACTCACATGTGAACAATCATCAACCCAGAGGCCAGAAAGAAGACTTAAGCTCAACCATTGTAATGCCATTGTCTATAAAGTAGTTTTATAAGGGTTCACCGGTATACTAGTAGACTTGATGTGGACTGTAATAGTACCATAACTTGAACGCAATTTTGGAGATCCTTAAGCAAAGCAATAAAACGTATCATCCAAATGACACAAAGCATAGAGATTTGGAGTCGCATTATTAGGAAAACAAAAAGTTATTGAAATTAATTCATTTTTTTTACAATTTCTTTACAACTTACGTATTTCCAATAATATGTTATAAAAAATTATTAACGCATGTAGAATGTTACATCGATGAAATAAGCAACGACGGTGTACGTACGTAGTTCATATGGGTTATCACAGATGGATCTAGGTACCTACTTTTTAGGGTTCCGTACCCAAATGGCAAAAAACGGAACCCTTATACTCGTAGATTCGTCATGTCTGTCTGTCTGTCCGTCCGTATGTCACAGCCACTTTTCTTCGAAAGTATAAGAGCTATCTTGTTGAAACTTGGTAAGTAGATGTATTGAGTGAACCGCATTAGGATTTTTACACAAAAATAAAAATAAAACTAATTTTGGGGGTTGCCCCCATACTTACAATTGAAACTCAAAAAATATATTTTTCACCGAACCTATACGTGTGGGGTATCTATGGATAGGTCTTTAAAGATGATATTGAGGTTACTAACATCGTTTTTTTCTAAACTGATCAGTTTCACACACAGTCTGACTCTTCCCAAGTGGTAAAATGTTGGTCTCCCCCCCTCTGTAACTTCTAAAATAAGAGAATGATAAACTAAAAAAATATTATGATGTACATGTGCAAACTTCAATTGAAAATTGGTTTGAACAAGATCAAGTATTTTTTTTTAATACGTCATAAACCGTAATCCGCAATTTACCTTTCAAAGTTACAACCAACTACAAGAACGTTTATATAATGTTACTTGCTGCTACGGAACCCTTCATGGGCAAGTCCGACTCGCACTTGGCCGGTTTTTGCTTGCATGTAGAAGGTTGAAGATAAAATGTTCAGATGTTATTGTGTTATTTAAATGTGCTTTTCCCCAATATGGCCGATAAATGGTTTTACGAAAACGTTAATATGAATGTTTATACAGCTTTACGCGTTACAATAACTCACGTAAAAGCTGCTAGCCATACAACAGAACTCAGTTGATCTTTAAAAATGCAGGCATTACATTGATTCAGGTTGGCACCCTTCATTGGCCGTAGGCTTTTACATAGCATTTAAAAATGCCATTGTAGACCCTAAGGCACTTTAAATAGCCAAAAGCTGTATACTGGATTTAAGTGGCATTATAATGGTTCACGTTTATGCTATAAAAAAGCATAAGGCCTTTATGTACTTCACGAAATGCCATTGTAGACCCTAAGGCACTAAAAACAGCCAAAAGCTGTATAGTGGATTTGACTAGCATTATAATGGTTCACGTTAATGCTATTAAACAGCATTCGGCATTAATTTGCTTCTTAAAATGCTATTGTACAACTAAAAGCACTAACAACAGCTGAAAGCTGTACAGCTTCGTTGTGGCTTGCTGCACTAAAACCTCAGGTTTTATAACAGTATTTTGATATGCCATTATACAACCATTATACAGAGTAAAGCATTATAATAATTTTAAAATGCCAATATAAAGCGACAAGACGCTCGGTGAACTTATATACGACTCTATAAGGATCTTAGGCTCTACATAAGCTTAATATTCGTTTGTTATAATGCTTTTTGTGTTACTTGAGTGTATGTTCTGCGATTTGTTCGCAAGTTACCTCGAGCTTCTTCAATTGAGGTCTCGGACCTTGAAGTCGCTGAGTTTGCGATTATTCGCGAGTTGCAGAACAAATACTTTGCCTCTGAATTAAACAACATTAAAAAGGGTAACTTGCCCTCACCTTCATTGAGAAAACTTAGTCCGTTCATAGATAAAAACGGTTTGCTTCGAGTTGGTGGTCGACTGACAAACGCTCAGATACCATTTGCAAATCGGCATCCATTGCTGCTTCCACGTCGAGATCACCTGGTGGACCTGTTGATAGATGACTGTCATCGATTCAATTGCCATACAGGTTCCCACCTTCTCATGTCATTGTTAAGGCAACGCTATTGGATTATTTCCGCTCGAAATATTATTCGACAACGCATACGTCAATGTAATTTTTGTTTCAAGGTTGCTCCCTCTCATCCCACGCCTATGATGTCAAGTTTACCTCCAGCGCGTGTACAAGAAGCCAAGGCCTTTACTCACACAGGGGTAGATTACGCTGGGCCGATAGCTATCACTATGACACGCAAGCGAGGCGTTAGAAGTCAAAAGGCTTATATCTGCATTTTTGTGTGTCTGACTACCAAAGCCATACACATTGAAATTGCATCGGACTTGAGTTCGGAGACGTTCTTGGACGCTTTAAAGCGTTTTCTATCACGACGAGGGCCAATATCTGTCCTATATTCCGATAACGGAACAAATTTCATTGGGGCAAAGCGTCAACTAGACGAGTTATACACGTTTCTAGCTTCTAAAGACGCGTCTACTGCATTCAAAACGGAACTAAACAACCGTAAAATTACATGGCGGAATATTCCCGCGCGCGCCCCCCACTGGGGAGGAATTTGGGAAAGCAATATAAAGTGCATAAAAACTCATTTATATCGTTGCATCGGGCAACAATTACTGTGCTACGAAGAGTTATTAACAGTGTTGACTCAAATAGAGTGTATTCTAAATTCGCGTCCATTGTGTTTGCTGTCTGATCAGCCGCACACCATTTTAACTCCCGCTCACTTCCTCAACACTACCCCTCTGCAGTCGTTGCCAGCTTGCGAGGTGGACGCATCCGTGGGCCTTCATAGTAGAAAAAAAATTATTAGATAGCTTGGTCCAAAGTTACTGGAAAAGGTGGCACTTAGATTATCTGCACACTCTCCAGTTAAGACAAAAATGGAATACTCCTGAGGTAACCATTCAGCCAGGTACACTTGTTCTCGTTCACCAAGATGACGCGCCACCACTTCGCTGGCCTACGGGTATCATTGAGCAGGTATATCCTGGCAGGGACGGAGTCGCGCGTGTTGCGTTGGTACGCACGACAAATGGAACTTTCAAACGTCCTGTCGTTAAACTGTGCCCACTTCCGTCCCAATAACTTAACATAATTATAACTTAATTTAACATAGCCTATATTATCTTTGTTCGTCTTAATTCATTGATAGCACAGTTACAATCGCTCTGCATGCTCGTATCCTTATATGTACATATATATATATTCAACTTGTAAGCTATCACATTGCTAATATTCCCCATATACTTCCTTGTATCCATCCTGCTCCTGTTATCGCATCCTATTTTTTGTTTTTTCGTAAATCCTAAGGATTTCCAAAGGGGGGAGGATGCTTACGCCAATATGTTGTTGTCTCTTTCTGGCAAAAGGGAACGGCTATTGGTGAAAGGCGACGCGACCTTCAATCGATACAAGGACAATAACCGTCGCGTGAGTCCTCGAAGATTCAGTACAATACTCAGCGCCAACCGCACCGCACCGCTCGCTATAATAAAAATTAGATCGGCTCCGGGGCCCCGGTAGTTCACGCTCGGTCGCCAGAAACCAGCTCAAGGCCAGACTCCAAGACCAGCGCAGAGAAGACCAAAGGTTAGTGCCAATCCTATTAGCCTTTCCGGGACTCAACAGGCGATCCACCCGCATCCCATAAAAAATTTAAAATCATTTCCACTTAAACGCTTCACCAAAGATATCATACAAATTAGCCGAAATACTGCCCAACGAAGTGGGCACGGGTCAGCTAGTATGTTATATATTGGTATAATTTAAACTCACTGGCAATCAACGTTCAGCCTTAACCGATAAGCCTAACATGACGATAAATATATACTTAAATGCCTAACATGGAACTCTTAAGCAATATTTCCTTTTAATATTAAACTAGGGGATGTTTTTTGCAATCCTATCTTTTGACTGCTCAAAGAAGCTATCCATAAAGTTGTGAAGTCGCATATTAGTTGTTCTAGGTCTTGGGGATTATGTAGGAATGTGAGTTTCGATGTTTGTAAACGCAACTCACGATAAGGAGAAATACCAAGCGAGGGGCAAAGTTGAAAAAAAAATATCGTCATTTGCGAAACATTACGCGACTAATTTTTTTATGGTAATTCATAAAATTCTAACAGGAGCACAGCTTATCCATAAATAAATGTCGCAATTAACGTATATGTCGGAGCCACCGGTATTGTTCCGTCAGATTCAGGCATCACGTGGGCAGAGTTTGGGTCTCGTGCAATGAAAATACACTGGGTGCGGTTCACTTGGTTATTTTAATTTTAAATCACAAATTAAATCAAACACAATTTAATTTAATCACTCACTACACTTATACTGGGCACAACGAATCGAGTACAGTTTCGGGATGTCTTCACACTGCTGCGGTCAGGCACTGAATGCGCTCCTCGCCGCCCCGATGAAACATCACGACTCTGTATAAGCGCGCGCAGACCACGTGATACTCAAAATGGCGCGCTTACGATTCGTTTGCTGTCCGCACTATTGACCGGATCCGACACGGCCATCCTGCGATTCACACGTCCTCGTGTGATGTTCTTCTTCTTCTTCAGCCTCTTTCAACCATCTTGATGTAGGCCTCCTTCAACTCTTTTCACTCGTCCTCGTGTAATAATTACTCTGAAACACAAAATAGTCCACGACAGAATACTGTTCCACTCGGTCATTCCTGACCAAACTCTAAATTCAGTTCTTTGGTGAAAATAAGGAAAATTCAGAACTCTACTGTACCATTAAAACCAATACTCTTTAACTAAATCAAACATTGGGAATAGCCAATTGAAAATACATCAATCACTACCCTAGGCCACTAACAACTACCCTGGGCCATTAACAACTACCCTGGGCCACTAACAACTATCCTGGGCCACCAACAACTACCCTGGGCCATGTACCACAGTCGTTCGAATCTACTTTCACAACTCTATTGCAAAAACTATCAATTTTCCAGTGACCTTCGCCTTTCGAGTAAAACTTCTAACGCCACGGCTCTCTAGCCGATCAGCAATCACATTGCTTTCACACATCCAACGCATGGATCAGAACTTCTGTGCGCATCCGCCACGTGGATCGCCCGTGTGCATCACCCGCTGACTACACACTATGGTCTCTTAAGACCCCGACCTCCGCCAGAGCCACCCGCGCGCCGCGCATCCATGGACACCAGGATGTCAATAAGATACGGACTACGGCTACGAAACAGCTACTGGTACGGTCGAAAACAATACGGCCGATAGACCGTTTTACTCGATCTACGACAACTTAATCAGAATCTATGGTAACTTTGACTGGTACATGACCCGTGGGCATGTTTGTAGGTACACTTAGAGTTCAAGGGTTTCAATGTGTAACGGTCACCATCCCAAAATCTTTATCACTTTAAATAGACCCTTGAACTTTGAATCTAACTAAGACTGATCGGAAATCCCAGAGCATTCAAGTACCTTTGCAATTGCATTATCACAATGCAGCAATATTATAATCAAAACAGCAGGAATCAAATTCGTGGCCTGTGGCTAACACTAGCCCCACTAACAAACCTCTGTTTGTTTCACACCGTTCACCATGAACGCACAATACACGACCTCCGCCAGTGCCATCCGCACACCGCGCTTCCATGGACACCGGGATGTCAATAAGATACGGATTACGGCTACGAAATAGCTACTGGTACGGTCCGACCAGCTGACCTAAGATTCCACACTATCATCCAACTCAACATCTCTACTTCAAAATGGTACTTGAACCTCAGGCATTCCCCCCAAATCCACAGCACTTAACCAGTACTATGCTTCACCACTTACGCAGTAGTGTAAATCACTGAACTACTTAACCAGTTCTTAACATTGTAGCGCTTAACCAGCGTTACAAATCCTATCACTTAGACAGTAGTAATAAAAAAAGCTTAGCCAGCGATATTAACTCACTAACGCTTAACCAGCGATAGTCAACATAAAGTACACAAGGCACCAGAGTCGTAAGTAAAAATGAAACGATTCACCTGTGTTGTAACGTGTCTGATGGTGGTTGCACGATGCAGACATCGACGCGTCGCGCCGCGCCTTGGACTGGCCCGCTGCCACTGCCGCCACTACTGCTCGTACAGCGCACGGCTATGTGACCTGGCTTGCCACATTTGAAGCACACCAAGGTCTTCGATGCCGGCTGCTGCGTCACTTGACTTGACGCTGTAGGTCTTCCCTTCGTATCCATCGCCTTACTTCTGCACTCAATACGCTTATGGGCGTTTTAGCACAGTTATAACACTTAATTGACGTTATTTTTCCTCACTTGGTGTCACTTGTTTTCGATGATTCACAGATAGTGTTCATTTTTCGCATCAGATATGAAACGACTGGCGAACGTGGGTAATGTTTCTTTATCACTCGGTTTTTCACCACTCATTTTTTTTTAATGAGGGTACCCGCCTTTGCGAAATAAATCTTGTTGTAAAAAGTACCTTAAATTCTTTTGTAGGCTATTTGAGATAGCCAGGTTGATGCTTCACCTTTACCGCCTTGCTCAGCGTCAAAATAAGCTGGCATCCCTCCACTGCACTCCCGTTAAAACAAAAGTCGGTGGTGGCGCACCACGACCGCGCATCGGAATCCGGTTTTTTGGGGTCGAATTCCGGCAATAAAAACTTGTTTTTCACTGGCTGCGTTTTCAAAGTTTGCTGGTTTTGCATTTCAAAAAGTAACTAACTTCCACTGATGGTTATTGTCACTGTTCCCGCGTGTAATTTCATTAGCACGATTTGATCCCAATTCTGATGTCGGAGCCACCGGTATTGTTCCGTCAGATTCAGGCATCACGTGGGCAGAGTTTGGGTCTCGTGCAATGAAAATACACTGGGTGCGGTTCACTTGGTTATTTTAATTTTAAATCACAAATTAAATCAAACACAATTTAATTTAATCACTCACTACACTTATACTGGGCACAACGAATCGAGTACAGTTTCGGGATGTCTTCACACTGCTGCGGTCAGGCACTGAATGCGCTCCTCGCCGCCCCGATGAAACATCACGACTCTGTATAAGCGCGCGCAGACCACGTGATACTCAAAATGGCGCGCTTACGATTCGTTTGCTGTCAGCACTATTGACCGGATCCGACATATAAATAAACACGATATTCGCAAACCATTATTACATCGTCTAACATAATTGTTCAAACAAGTTTAATCAAAAATAATTGCTTTGAAATATTACACGATAGCTTATACTACCAAATGCTAGACTTTACATATGTAGAATAGATAATTGCTATTGTTCTTCACTAATTGGCACGAGCCTGAATAACTCCTACAATATGGGAGAGATTTTTTTCTAAACAATACATACTCGACATCATTTGTCGAGACTTGTCCTAACGGGTTGTTGTACATTTGCCACATTATTAAACCTGATACATAATTAACTATAGAAATTATAAAACATATTCGTCAATACTAATAATATAAGGCTGAAGAGTTTGTTTGGCTGAATGCGCTAATCTCGGGAAATACTGGTTCGAATTGAAAAAAATCCTTTGTGTGAAATAGTCCATTTATCGAGGAAGGCTATAGGCTATATACCATCACGCCAAGATCACTAGGAGCAGAGCAGCGAGTGTAAAACCACGGGAACAGCTATACTAAAATAAATAAAACTAAACTATTACAAAACATCGTGAAAACATCATGTCGGAGTTGGCTTCCAGCATTTCCAGATTCGACGAGTTTCAGGTTGTGTGTTCGAACCCAGCCAGACGCATTACTAAGTATAGTAGGGTATTTGTCTGAAAAAATCTAATAATTATAAAATTAGATTTGACGCTTATTTTTCTTTTGTTACTATAAAATTGACGAAGATATGACACTTTTAAAATTGGCAAAACGTCACAATCCAATTAATTTCTGGGTTCTGCTAGCCTAATGTGTTGACTTGAATTGACCCATATTTCTGTTAAGGCTAAAATTTAAATGCGCATCAATAATTCTTTTTCTATACCAAAATGGATAAATGGTCACCAAATCTAAAACTCGCTTTAGCAAGATTTCAGGGACACCCCGAAGTTCGGTTTGGTTAGGTTCCTTTAAACCTTGTACACAGAAATAGAAGCCCTGCGAAGCGGGGCTTCGTCGACCCTGCTTAGGTAGATTTTTTTTTTATTACACATAATAGGGAAACGTTATTTGGTGACCATTTATCCATTTTGGTAACCGTTTAGATTTTTTTGGCAGTAAAATAGGTACTTTTTTGGGTGGTGTTTAAACACAAGCCTTTCTGTTAATCCTTACCCACAACTCCCATCTACCTTCTACAAACACAAAAACTAAAGACATTCAACGAGTATTCACCAAATAATGAGATGTCTAGAACTCTAGATAATAAGTATCTTCGTACTGTCTAACGAAGTTCCCGAGAATTACTGGGTAATAGTAAACTACCTGAGAGTTCTCAATGTCAATTAGTATAATTGAGGTCTTAGTTTCACTTACTGTTCTGATGCAAATGTAGACTTGGTATTTCAATTTATGAATAGGTCCCTGTAGTGTAGATGTGGGTTTATAGTGGGGAGCTTTTTGTGGTCGTAGTAATTATATTTGAAGAGGTGGTTAGTGTCTTTGATTACTACCTATTTTTCTAGTATTCGTTCTGTACGATGCGAGTACCTAATTAAGCTTTTTTTTTAAATACTTGTTTTTGACCACGAATTGACTTGGGTAATTTCAGAATTTGACAGACAATGCACCTTCATGTGCTACTTCTATAAGAAAGCTATGGTTGTTTTCCTGGGAAGCAGTTGTTTTTTTCGGTGTGAAAATTTTCCAATGGTCGTTTCTGTACACCCGGAACAACTATTTTTAGGTCATTTATTCCCGAGTGGGAATCGAATCCGCGACACACTACGCAGCTGTCCAATTGCTTAGCCACTGAACTAACCGTGCTGTAATGTTGTTTGAATATTGTGTAGGCAGGACATTCGTCGTAAACCGAAATGAGCTCAGAATAGTAATATTTAAAAAAAAAATCGGTTGTCTGTAAAGTCGGTTTACTGACGATAGTTGAACGTGACAACGTCATAAGAAAATACTGCACTTACGTTGCTATAAACAAGCAATTGACACGCCGTTGCTATGGAACGCTACAGAGCGAGGTAACGCCGCATGACGTCATCTTTTTTCGTGCGTGCAGCCGGCCATCGAATTATAAGACGTTATCACGTCAACACCCACGAGTATGACTCGCACTTTACAATGTTACCCTTTTACGTGTAAAGATAATATCTACCATTAGTTCTAAGTATTGTCATTTATTATCAAGAGATGTAATTTGCTGTGTATATATGTAGGTACCTATTACTCTGCCTAGCTCCTTTGGGGATCACTAGCGTGATGCTATGTTATGGAATGTGATTTTCATAATGAATAGTAGTTTAGAAGATTTCATGAAAATTACCCTTTTAAAAGTAATGGAGTCTAACGAGAATTAACTTTTTGTTTAAATGACTCTTAATGTTATTTTTAAACATTTTTTTAAGTAAAATGTTTCAGTGTTTCATCATTATCAGCCTATAATGTTCCCACTGCTGGGACACAGACCTCTTCTCTTAGAGAGGAAGTGAGCCATAATATACCACGCGGGCCCAGTCCGATTTGGTAGATGTCACATATTCTATGCAATGCCGGTTTCCTCACGAGTTATAAGCGAAGTCAAATCAGAAAATATTAATTGAAAAAAAAGTTAAGCTATTGCATAGTTTTTATCGCGGGCTCTGAGCGCGGCGACCGAATCAAGAAATTCCGTAACGAAAATAAACCTAACGAAAATACCTAACACCCCGCATCGTCTAACGTCGTTTCAGTTCGGCAGACTTCGGCACGGTGTTTGTTTTTCTTGACGTTTCACTTGATTGAAATGGCTGACCATAGCCTAAAAAAAAATTCACAGGTTGATGACAAATGCAATGCAATAGCTTTACCACGGCAGTCCCCGAGTGCCACACGTATTTTTTTTGTTTTTTATAAGAGACCTTTACTCACGCGTACTTCTTAATTAATAAAACAATCATATCCACAGAACAATACATTGTCATAGTATACAAATACATACAAGGCTGTATGTATTGTTCAGGTACGTAACTTTGATTTTCATCGACGTTCATGAACTATTCGTTACGAAGCGGAAAATAAATTCTAAAACGGAATTTTCACAGTCAACTGCCAATTTTTTAACGGGAGTCCGAACCCTTTTTTTCAGAACAGAGTAAAAATGCATAAATGCTTTGTAAAAGCTATTCCCAAAAGTCCACAGGAGCTCTTTCTATGTTCTACGGAAGGAAGTGTAGATGAAACATTTCCTGCAAAAGCTTTTTCGGTTAATTGGAAATTTCTTCAGGCATAAATCTTTACCTACTATAAAGTAGGAAATCGCGTTCGCGTGAAAGTTATGCGCGAAAGTTAGTATGTCTTTATTTTGAATTAAAATAAGTCGTTATTAGTTGTATTGGTATTATAAATTATTTTTAACTACTTTTGATATAGCTACGGTTGATTCACATGTTCAAGACACATATTGGACGACTCAATTACTGTTCAGCTGATGGAAATTGTAGCTAAATAGTAAAAATAACCGTAGGTGAATTAAATATAGGTGACTTATCCATTAGATATTTCGTATATTAGCTATAACAAACTTATGTGAAACTACGATTAGTTATACCAACTGGTAGGTCTTTGGACCGTAGTTATATCGAAAGTAAATGAATGTAGTTATTTTGATACGGAACCGTTGTATTTGTTACACACTTAAATAAATTCAATACTTAAAACATTTCAACTTCACAAAACACCTTTAGTTATTTCTCCTCTATAAAATTGTCACCCCATTTTAGACTATTCCGTCTACACAGCAGACATGCGGGTAGCTTCTCAAATTCAAGTCACGTTCCAGACCATCATGTATCAGCGTAAAATAAATAGAATTCGTAGTACAGGGGTGACGAGCAGAAGCAAAAGGGGTGAAGAATTGAAGCAAGGGGGTAATAAGTTGAAGCGACGGGGACATGGAGTGACGAATATTTTATGATTTACTTTAACGCTACCAGGGTGAGATGGTTTTCATGCATGTCTTATGTCTTGGTTATTTTTGAGATGTGTGCAATTTTATTTTGAGAGATAAGGGGTTATTTTGAATTTTCTAGCTCTTTGTTGGTTAGTTTTTTTTCAGTGATTACTGGAAAACATTACTTTCTTTTATCACTTTTTAACTTATTCAAATATTAGTAAATTTATAAATGTCTCTGTGTTTGTTAAATGGGTCTTCATTCAACATAGGTAATTTGCTCAAGATAGGTTTCTAATTCCAAAAAATTACGGTCATATTGAAAAAGTAGGTAAAACATTTTCTGAAATGACAACCTATTACTTTCAACGATAAAATAATTCAGCTATACTTTTCACTTTTTCAGTACTAGGCTTTTTCTTCTCCGCTTCGTTTTCTATCTAAGTTTTATATTGAACTTTTATAGCCTCGCTGATAGAGCAGTTTGTATAGATGGAGGTAATGATCGTTTCTTTTTAGTAGATATACGGTTGGCTTGAATTTTCAATCTCAAATAGCAATATAAAGCAATTTATCTAAAAGCTACTGTTACATAAAATAATATTAAAAGCCTCTTTATGTAAAACTATTTTGAACTGGACTCGTGAAATTGATTTATTCCCGTTGGATCCCACAAATCATAGCGGGATAAAAAGTATTCCTTGTTATAAAGTAGGTATATATGTTCCAGATGTCATTCAAATCTGCTTAGAAGATTTTGTGTGAAAGAGGAACAAACAAACATCCTCATAAACTTTATAAGCAACTAGCTGTCGCTGTCGTACCCATTTACTTGTTGGCTATGTGCGTCTCTAGAATCTCATCTATGCATCAAAATTTGCCATTACAAAATAACCATTTTGACATGAAAATGGAACATGCATTTAAAGAAATATAAACACTTTCGCTTAGTAGAATAGTAGTGAAAGTAAGATTTTCCAACTTAATATTTTACACCAACATAAACTTGCAACATAATTTAATTCAGCTCAAGTTCTGCACTGTTGTACAGAACCACACAAAATCCACGTCTTACCAATTTTCATCTGAACGTTTAATTTCCACAAGCTGCTGAGCTTTAAATCGCTTTAGAAACTTAATGAAGCGCTCGCTAAGCGCGCTCAAAGTTGCATGCAAATTGAAAATAACAGAATGACGGGGAACACATAGTATAATTTAAATTAATTTTAGTTCAGAAGCTGGTGATTAGATTTTCGCATATTTTAGTTTTCATTTTAAAGGTAATTTGTGAACAGAATTTGGGGGGCTTTTAAAATAAAGTCATCTACTGCTTAAATTATGCGGACGATAATAGTTGCGAAATTCTTTTCTTTTTTACCATATTATAGACGGTATTCAGGTATTTTTTTTGTAATTTACCGTCTCCCTTTTTTATCCAACCTCAATTTACAAAAAATCAAAATGAATATGGAAAACTAAAAAAAATATACACAGCGAAAAATCTAAAACATATGTATAGTGTAGATCAAAGAATCAAAAAAGGGCATGGTGGATTACACCCAATTCCCTCTAATGGAGATTGGAACTTGTTCCAGCTGTGGCCATTAGATTGGCTTCTAAATGTAACTCGGAAATCCCAGGGGATCTTAATACCGGGACAAACAGTGTTCTATGTTATAAACACTATCTCTGATATAAACATCAAGTTTCGTTCAACCATTTCACGTGATTCATCGTTTGATTGACAAACATCCATCCATTCATCCATCCAAACATCTGAACTTTCTCTTCTCTACATACCTAGTATAAAACAAAGTCGCTTCCCGCTGTCTCTCTGTCCCTATATGCTTAGATCTTTAAAACTGCTCAACGGATTTTGATGCGGTTTTTTAATAGATAGAGTGATAAAAGATGAAGGTTTAATTATGTTAATAACATGCATAATATAGTATATGTATATAGCATAATGACGGGGCCCCCCTCTCAGAGGGCCAAAGTCTGCCGGGGTCGCGGGATTATTTCCTTACCGTGACCCCGGAACATAACAGGCTACTGAAGGACACCGTGGATTTTAGTCAGTACAAGTCTGCAGTCCCTCCCGCCCTGCCCTGCCCGGGACTCATTTGATGATTTTACCACGTTAAAAAAAAAAAAAAAAAAAAATAGTAGAGATTACATCCATGCGGAGCCAGGCCGGGTCGCTATATGAAAATATTAGTTAGTTACGATATATATATTGTCTACTTAAAAAAAAAACTGAGACTATAATCCTGTCCTTAGTCTAACCCAAAAACTTTGTTTTCTTTTATTTCTCTTAATACCTACGTTACGTATCAATAAATAAGCCATCTTCTCCCCCGCCATCCAATCAGTGTCTTTACAAATGGACTAACAAAATCCAATCAGAACTCATTACAGTCGTCCCGGGCTCGAATGAGGATCACGTAATACAGACTCTTACGACTCATTACGATTTATGTAGACCTGTGAGTAGGGCTGCGACAAAAAGTATCGATATTTTTTTTTTTAATATTTTATTGATGTGTAACTCAACTGTCGTATTGGGCCCTAACCTTCATGTTATGTAACAGTTATACTTTTATAGTGGTTTAGAGCTAACTATAAAGTTATAGCTATAGATATAGACGTTTTTCTAACGATGGGTCCGTCGACTGACTCATAGGTAAATTTTTATGCGAAATAATTTTCCTGTTACGATAAAATCTGACTTCTGCGCAAGTAATAAGTGACATAAGTCTCGTGTAATTTAGACCTCGCGTTTTACCGCGTTTTATAAACGTTAAGTTGTTTTTTATAAAACTGCCTGCCTAGCCTTTTCCCAACTATATTGGGGTCGGCTTCCAGTCGAACCAGATGCAGCTGAATGTCAGTATTTTACATGAAGCGACTGCCTACCTCCTCCTGCGGGCCTCCACCCAGTAACTGGGCAATACGATACTCCATGGTAAGATTGGTTGTCAGCCTTATGAGCTTCTGACTAACAGTAACGACTGTCAAAGACCTACAAATGACAGCTGAGACCACCGGCTTTACGTGCTTTCCGAGGCACGGAGGAAACTCGCTATGACAGATGGTCACCCATCCACAGACCAACCTTGGCAAGCGCGGCTTAACCCGGTAAATCAACCTGTACGGCTGTAATTATTTAGCCGAGAGATCCTCCTTTTACAAAACTATGATTTGTTATTAGGAATCTTTCTAATTGCTTGGGAGTAATTTCGTGAAATTTTATGGAATTGTTAATCTGTGTTAAAGAGTTGATCTGGAAGTCTTTTCCGCTCCAGTCAGCGCAGGCGGTTTTACCACCAAAAAAAGTGTGTAAATGTGAATGAATCAATCAATAAGTCGCGTGTAACTGTAGAGTGAGCCGTCAAATGGGAACTCTCGCCGAGGTCTATCTGTGGATAAGTCTATATTGTCTCAAAATCAAAGTTGGAGACGTAAAGTGTATTATTTTCTTACTAGCAGACATATTAAAAATTTGTGTTTATTTTCTCCGAAGAGGAAAAGTTTGTTTATCGATACTTTTGCAATCGATACCGCCTATACTCCTACTATTGGTAATAGAAAAAGAAATGATCGAACTATCGCCAGTGCTTTGAATTGGCTTAGAGTGTGTGATAAGATTGATAAAGGTTTTCATCTGGTATGTTACACCTTTCTTTGTAGTGTTGAAGTTTTTTCTTAGACAAAGATTTCTAAGAAACTGGGTTGTTTGTAGTCGGTCAATTCTGACAGCCAAGTCCCGATTCTTCTTAAGATTTTACACACACAAAAATCGCGCTTCTATATAAATGTTTCAGGTATTTAATTGTTTCTAAACCAAACGTTTTCCAAAATTTAACCGATGTCAACTCACGTCCAAGATAAACTTAGAAAGTACATTTGTGCATTGAAAAGGATACATTTGTACTTGCCTGGATTTGAACTTACAATCGCGTGAGAGATTTTAATCTCTGGGCCATCATCATCATCATCTGCCTGCCTTTTCACAACTATATTGGGGTCGGCTTCCAATCGAACCAGATGCAGCTGGATATCAGTATTTCACATGGAGCGACTGCCTATCGGACCTCCACAACCCAGTAACTGGGTAATACGATACCCCATGGTAAGACTGGTTGTCAGACTTATGAGCTTCTGGCTAACAGTAACGACTGTCAAAGATCTACAAATGACAGCCGGGACCAACGGCTTTACGTGCTTTCCGAGGCACGGAGGTAACTCGCTATGACAGTCGCCCATCCACAGACCAACCTCGGCAAGCGCGGCTTAACCCGGAAGACCGGCCTGTGCGGCCGTAATTATTTAGCCACGAGCAAAATATGCATGAAATTATATGATATAGCTCACAAAATTGTTCCGAACATTATATTAAATTCTTGTTTAACATGAAGTGACAGCTGTCAGAACTTCACAACCAGTATGTTTGTTTAAGATTTTATTCATGTATTTATTTACGCGGAATAAAACATGTGAGCGGAACTGTGGCACATTTAAAATGTGAAATATTTTGCACAAAGAGATCGGAAATAAAACTCTGCACTTCTACAACCCCCTTATTAATAAAACGAGAAGTAAAGTTACGCCAAGGTTAATCCTTAAAAATTTATGGTTAGTCCGAAGATTATCCTGGTTGTAACTTTAGTCCACTGTCTACGTTTATTAATAACAGGGCTAAAGTATAAAAATTACTACACTGCATAGAAAGATCCCCAAAATGATAATAATATGATCAAAACCTTTTACATATGTATAACTACAGTATTCCTCGCATTTTAAAGAGGTTCCTATCTCTGGAAGCGTAGCCATTCGTAGGTTGGACAACCTGCTGGGGTTACAAAACTAGAAATATAAAATAATGGTGAATATATAAAAATGTATAAAAAAAATGCGACAAGTAATTAATTAAAAGACTTTATATATCCATGTATATCTCAAAAGAATAGTCGCAAAATAAAATACAAAGTTTGCTAATTAATTTAAATAATAACACTTAAACAGAACCGATAAAATAAACTTTTGAACAGTGGCAGATAAAATGTTAACTCAGATTAAAATTGCTAAAAACTTTAGGTGCTCACCTAAGATTTAGAGCCAAGATTAAATTAGTACATGATCACAAACTTTCGGGCGCAATTTATTTATTAACAGACTCAAAACTTTGTTAACATTTAGCATTACTATAATAAAACCACTTAAATTTATTACTTCTTGCCATTATTTTCATTAACCATCTTAAAAAAAGAGAAGATTCTCAATTTGGTCAGTATTATTCTACGAGATTTCTTATACGATTTTTGTGAATACTGTACCCCTAGCACGAATATTTGTAGGTTTCGTGTCGCCTCCGTATCGTGCCGTCGATACAATAACGGAATACAACGAAAGTCGGAAGCACGAAGCACTTCCGAATTCGTACCGAGGGCGCGATACGAAAATGTTGGTGACGTCATACTAACGTAAATAGGGACGGGAAAAATAGAACGAATGATCGCACTCTTGAATGAATGTTTCGTCCAGAAACTGGATTTTTGATAGAAAATAAGTGATTTTTGGGCATTTAAAATTTTAATATTGTTCAATTTATGACGCAATGCAAAGGAACTGCAGAAACGGTTAATATTCAGTTAGATAAATGGCGTAATAATTAAACTAATTATTAAAACGTTGTGTTTGATTTGACTGCGTTCCTAAACGAACGTCTGTCATGCTGGCACAAATAAAAAGCCATGAAAAAAGTTTATTTTGAAAAAAAAAACTGCTGTGTCAAAGCTAATGTCTATACTTATTGTCAAATCTTTCCGCTGTCAAGAGGTTTCAAAACAATGTTCAATGATTTGTTATTTTTCTGTTGATTTGTTATATTTCTGTAAGCTATTCCAGTAAACTGCGATAACTAGACGGAAGTATTCATAATGGAGTAAATAAGTAATTGACACCCTGATCAAGAAGGTCTGATAACCGGTTGAATAGAAGGATCCCCCACGATGTTCAATGATAAGACGAGGCTCTCGTTCTTCCTCTCGTTTGGAGATTCGGTGAAGAGCTTGAATTAGAAGACAGTACTTTTCGATAAGGCTTGCATTATGAAGAAATTCCTATCTTTAACTTGCAATACATTGAACTGTGTTTTATAACAAAATGTTTATTTGTATTTTTGAATGTAAATGTTTTAAATCCTTATTATTCAATACGAATGTGAGTTTGTTTTTGTGCTTTTACGTTATACTGCTGGACCGATATAAGTGAGGCCTGGAGACGATCGTAGGATAAGGAGCATAAATTTTGTTATAACATTTAATGTAAAATGTAATGTAAAAATAAAGAAAAGCTTTATGAATATTCTGTGTTCGATGATTTTATTTATTTTATTAATCATGACAATAATATCACTCAATGAATCAAGTAATGATCGAGGGCCTTCCCAAAAGATCTATGTAGGTAATCCTGTTATGCTTTCCGCACTCGGTGCACTTATTTTTTGTCAATTATGGCAGCATAAATAGAAAGGTAACATATTATTATAAATATTGGAGCACACATTCATTTTCTAACAAAATATATCAACACAATCACTTAAGGCGAAACAAGTCAACATTTTTTCCATAGAAACTTCGTTGGGGTTTTACTCCACTATTTGACAAGGTACATCCAAAAAGTTAAACATGGTATCGTTTTGTCTCATTATAAATTTTGTCTGTACGGAAGCAGAATTGTAAAATATGAAACCATTAAAAAGTTACGAGCTTCTAAAGATTCGTTTTTTTTTGCTAATTTTAACACAATTTTGGGTGTAAATTAGAAGCTAAAGAAGCATCAAATTTCCAAAACGAAGTCCGTACCGACACAGCAAATTTATCGCAGAATTTAATAAATTTTATTTGAAATTAATTGGTGCAATGTTTTTTTCATAAAACCCCTTCTTCCAAAGGCTTTTTCGTATTTTTTCACGCGCGCCTTTTGCTCTGAATGATCGTGAATCTCACTAATTAATGTTTTCCCCTGTTTTCTCTACGGGGGGATGACGCTCGCCCACACATGAACAATATGGCTCGATTTCCGGTGAAATATCATGGTTTTTGACCATGCATGCCAGTGAGTTCGAGCTCGCGACTAGCGCCGCCTTAAATTATAGTTTTATCGCTAAAATAAAATACGACGAATGTTTTCTCACTGTCAAATTTGAAGTGAATAAATATTCGTAAAACTCGTAAGCCAGCCTTCGACAGTTACGAAACTATCCGTCATTTTATGTCTTTGTGCTACCTATTTTCATACAAACGGCTCAAATAACGTTTACGTTTACGTACGAAGACGATACGAAACGTACATGTATTTGTTCGTGCTCTGAAAATTAGTTCAATTTACGCTCACCAGAGGCGCTGTTCAAGTTCCCATACAAAATGCTTTCGGAGACGATACGAATACTTTGTCGAAAGTGATTCGTGCTAGGGGTACTGTTTTTTGTTTTACATTTAATTAACTATATAGATTTAATAAACTAAAAGTTTATTAAATCTATATATTCATTACGTAGAAAATAGAACTCCAAGTCCCCGCCAAGTCGAGCAAACAGTGAATGCATCTTTTTCTCGTGGTATTTCAGGCCTTTCGAACCCCTATACCTTCGTTGTGGATATTATTACTTACCATTTTACTTACGTTAGCTATTGACGATCGAATTTACGGTTTATTCCACTTTGTTCACCTAGAAAATAGATAGATAGAATTCACTTTATTATACACACCATACACATTAGAAGTACAACGTGGATACTAAATTTCAGGTAACAGAATCACTTTTAGCGATAAGACACTAAGCAAAACTCTTCAAAAATAATCTCTCTTTTAATAAAATTCCATGAACAAAAGTAATTTAAGAACGTGAAATGAGCTTCCTCTCATGGCCACTACGTCAAACGCTTCAATTTTCTTAACTACGTAAACTTCGTAGCTACGTCACGACGCGACGGGTAAATTAATTCGGTGGTAGCACGAGACACAGAGGAGTTAACACATGGAGAACTACCAGCACACGTAACATGACCTCTACCTACCAAGAAAAGACAAAGTTGGTTTTTCATAATTATTTATGTACAATTCGACTATTTTCTTGCGTAAGTACTATATCCAAATACTACTGAGGAATAGAAACATTTTTTCCACATTTTTAATATTTCCATGTTTAAAACGCTAAAAATTGTTCTACAGTTTTCTGAATTCATCGATTTATCCACTCTCGAAATGCAGGTGCAAAATACTGGTTCAGGAATGGTTACAAAAGTTAAGTTATGCAGATACCGAAAACCTATTAAAATATCTGTAACAACACACCGAAGATCTCTTACACGTTCACACGTGCACACAGACACACACAACACACACGCTCACTTACACACCCGCACACGCACACAGACAAAGGTTAAAAATTTAACTATTGTGATTATTATTAGTTAAAAATTTAGTTACTCAGTGTATCTCCTCTTACTCGTATACCGTATTTTTAGTACTGCACAAAAAATGTTTATCAATGTTTCAAGGGGTGGGGTCCTGGTGATCTGTAATACAGGGCTTAACCTAAATCAGACACCAGCTCCTCACATATTACGTATGAGAATGTAACCTACAATGTGCAACCACAATTATTATTGTAAATGTATGTATGTGTGAGGAGAAATAAACGCTTATTATTATTATTATTTCCTTTATTCATTATTTTTACATATGTTTTACATTTTTAAATATTATTTAAAAAAAATACATTAAAAACATTTAAAAATATAAAAAACAGTAGGCCCACCAGCATCGGGAACAGGGTCCAAAGTGCCGGTGGTTAGGGCTCTAGAGAGAGGAACCTCCTCACAATGCGCGCCGTGTCCAAAAGAACTGCCCTCTGCATCAGGCCCTTGAGCCAGCTGCTCAATGAGAGCCTCTTAAGGTGTTGGTCGAGGCTCTTCGCAATTAGTCCATTGACCGTAACGACTATCGGTACAATGACTGCTGAGTCCACGTCCCACATGTCGACAATCTCGCGTGCTAAATCCAGATACTTGATTTTTTTATCATTTTCAGCTTTCACGAGATTCTCGTCATGAGGGACGGTGATATCAACAATCATTGCACGGTGCTCTCGGCGATCTACCACCACTATATCAGGCTTATTGGCTACAATAGTCCTGTCAGTGATGATAGATTGATCCCAATACAATATGGCATGACCGTTTTCAAGAACTGGGTCGGGCACATACCTGTAGTATGGTACCTCAGAATCCACAAGGTTGTACTGCAGGACAAGTTGCTGGTGGATAATCCTAGCTACTAGATTGTGTCTGTGCAAGTACTCGCAATTAGCAAGACGAGAGCAACCGGAAATAATGTGTCTAATCGACTCACCGGGACGGTGGCATGCCCGACAGATGTCAACCGTACCGTCCTTGACAATATATTTCCGGTAGTTGTTCGTCATAATAACTTCATCCATAATCGCACAGACAAAACCTTCGGTTTCCCCGAAGAGGTCACCGAAACGTAGCCAGGCTACAGACGCTAAAAAGTCTACATCGGGCCCGTGAAGGGCCCGATAAAACCGTCCGTGTAGCTCCTTGTTCTCCCTGCGGTCATTAGTATCCAATACCACAGGTTTGCGCCAGTTCTCGTTAGCCAAGGAGAGCGGGGTAAGGCCTTTGTCCACTGAGACTACATCTCGATGCATCCCCACATCGGTTTCAAGGAAGTATTCCCTGAGACTGCATACCTCGCGGTTGTGCAAGGTCTTAGCATTAAGGAAGCCACGGCCTCCACATTTCCGCGGGATATACAGTCTCATCACCGATGACCGTGGGTGATGCATCCGATTTGCAGTCAGCAGTGTGCGGACCTTTCTATCCAGGGCGTCAAGTTCCGTCTGAGTCCATTTGAGTATGCCGAAAGAATATATCAGAACCGGCATGACCCAACTATTGAAGGCGCGCACCTTATTTCCGCCCGATAAAAGACTATTTAAAACTTTGTTCAGGCGGCCAAAGAAGCGCTCCCTCAACAATTGCTTCATGCCAGCAACATTGATGCCCAATGATTCCGACATACCCAAATACTTATAGGTTTCGGTTGCTGAAAGGGATCTAAGGTTTATGGAATCTGAGAGTTGGGTGCTCACAGATTCCACAATCTCCCCTCGCTTTACATGCATGACCGCACATTTCCCCACACCAAATTCCATCATAATGGCGCTACTGAAGGTCTCAGTGATCTTCAGTAGCTCCATCAGCTGCGAATGGGTGGGGGCAAAAAGTTTCAGGTCATCCATATAAAGGAGGTGCGATATAACCTGACCGCCTCTCCTCAACCGATAGCCTATACCTGAATCCTCTAGCAGTGTGCTAAGAGGATTCAGGGCTAAGCAAAACCAAAGCGGACTCAAACTGTCACCCTGGAATATTCCTCGCTCAATCCTAATCGGTTCGTCGTTCCCAGGTGTCTGTCGACGTCCTGGATAGAGAAGGTACGTCCTCCATTGCCGCATACATGACAACAAGAAGGTGCGAATTGTAGCATTTATTTTATACAACTCCAGCACCCTCATGAGCCACGCATGCGGCACAGAGTCATAGGCCTTCTTATAATCTATCCAACACGTCGACAGATCCCTCTGGGATCGACGAACCTGCTGGCTTACGGCCATGTCAATAAGGAGCAGCTCTTTAGTAACGCGGGACCAATTCCTACATCCATTCTGAGAGGCAGACATAATTGAATTGCTATCAATATGATAAGCAATTTTTGCTCTCAGAATGGATGTAAGAACTTTATAGACCGTCGGCAAACACGTAATTGGTCTATAGTTTTTTGGTTCCGCGGTACTACCTGATTTATAGAGCAGGTGGGTAACTCCTGTGGTAAAAAACATTGGTAGCGACCCCGTCTCTAAAGATGACTGAAATTGTGAAGCTAAGCAAGCGTGTGACCGTCGTAACCATTTTATCCAAAAATTATGCAGTCCGTCCGGCCCTGGAGACTTCCAGTTTGGTAACGGACGGACTGCATGGGTCACGTCAAGTGGAGTTATAACAATGGCTTCCATTTCTGGAATTGACTCACACGCGCGCTCAACCACACGCATCCAGTCACCCTCAGTATGACCAACGGGCACCGACCAAATACTTCGCCAAAAAGCACTAATAGCTTCGTTATCTGGCAGGTGCCCGTCAGTCACACCCTGATTGAGAATGGGTCGCTCCCATGTTCTGTAGACCCACCTTTCATCACTTTGGAACATGCGGTTCTGAGTGTATCGATCCACTCTTCGCTTATACCGGCGGATACGGTTTGCCCATGCATAAACTTTCTGCTTCAGGAAGTCAATGCGCTCTGTGACGCGGGACGAATAATCTCGAGAAGTAAACTCAGTTCCCGAGAATGCCCGCCTCACAAAGCGCATCACCCTTGGGCGTGTATTTCCCTCCCTGAAGCAGATGAGCTTCCCAATGAGAACCCTGGCCTCATTGATACGACGCTCAATCCTGCACTGCCAGGCTGGCACGGAAGGTTTCGGTCGTGCAGCTCTGTCAGTGTTTGGAAATTTGACATGAGCTACACGACACGCCGCGACAGCCGTACAATACAAGATTGAGTGTGTATCGCAAAGGTTTGCGCTGCTTTCCATAAAATCTGGTAGCAGCGCATCCAGGGCACACACTAGTGCTCTGTTTTTTTTATTCATGGGCAAACGTGGTAGCCGCGGCCTAAGGTCAGGCGATGTGAACCGATACTCACGAATCGCATCCTCCAAAGCACTCCTTATTTCCATATTGCATTGGTCATTTGCAGATATAGCTCTGTCAGCCTCCTCTTCAGCGTCCTGGTTAATTCGTGCAGTGACAGGTACGTGGGTGTTTATCTGTGTTGCGGGAGGGTTGCTGACAGAGCTACTCTGCATTTCCGAGCGCAGCCGATCAAGTGTAGCATCATCCAACCTATGACTACGTTGAATCACGCGCACCTGATCCGACAATCGTTGGGCCGAGACGTTGACAGCGGGCTCAAGCACCTGAAACAGAGAGAGCATCCTGGCTCGGTACGCCGTAAGGTTAATTCCTCCCTCTGTAGCCCCATAATATGCGCGCATCACATTTTCATTAATGGACTGAGTCCAACGAATGCGCGACACAATTCCACCGGCAGCGGGGACCCTGTTCGGGGCCTGTCGGCCTCGAGGTCCCAAGCCCGCTGGTGGCCGTCCTCTTCCTCGTCGTGGCGGTGGTGGTGGTGTCGACGGCGGGGAGAAAAACTCGTCGCTGGAGCTCGACGCGGCTGCAGCGACCGGTGACACGGCGTCCACGGGTGAGGCGCGTCCCGGTGGCTGCGAGGCGGAGCTCAGCAACGAGCCCGGAGATGGTGGTTGTGTTTCAAAGTTTCTGGCTCGGCTTCTAGTCAGCATAGGTCAATCATAGGTGACACATTTTATGTAGATAAGTTTCTCATGATTCTCATTTTTAGAGTCCGGTTTTTTATTATCATTGTTTGATTTTTCATTTTGCACATAATGTAGAAATTAACTGCATGAAATCGATGAAATATTAAGAGAAATAGAAATTAAAATAAAATTGATGAAAAAATATGTCGTGTCACTTTGACACTCGACATTATTATTATTATTATTATTATTTCTTCCATCTACAAAACCCTTTTCTATTGTGCCACGTGTGTTACACGTGCTGTCGCCGTTAATCGTATCTATCTAAGTAGTTATTATTATTATTATTAGCCTGAATTGTCCCACTGCTGGGCAAAGGCCTCCCTCCATTCCTTCCAATGTTCGCGACTTTGCGCCACCTCTTTCCAATTCCCAAGGAAGACATCCAGTTCGTCCCATTCGTGTATTCTCCCCATCTTAACCTACGGTGCACAAACTTGGTCTTTGACAAACATCCAAAAGTCCAAACTCAAGGTTTGCCAACGTGGAATGGAGCGCAGTATCTTAGGTGTTAAATTAACAGATCACGTTCGAAACACTACACTGCGCTCCAAAACACAAATCATTGACGTGGCTCAAAAGGCTGCCCAACTTAAATGGGACTGGGCAGGACATGTCTGCCGCATCTAAGTAGTATCAACATTTTATTGTAAGAATGATTTAGATTAGCTACAGCACGTGTTGTTCTTGAATGCACACAAAATAAAAACGTAGATACATATAGAACAAAGGATCGCAAAATTTGCAAACGAAATGCACGAACTGTTCATTAAAACCATGTCAAAGAATGAAATTGTATAAGAGATGAATATATTCTGCTGTCGTCGAATATATATATCTGAGTCCGAATAGGTACTATCATTAAAAAACCAATAACATTTTATTTCTTTGTGCTATCGTCTCGTCTGTTATTTAGGAATCATACTTCAAGTTTTTATCCGCATAATAACTCATATTACGTATTATAACATGAGTGGTCTTATTTTCTTCCTCTTTTAATGCCACTACACTACGAGAGTTTTACAGTCATTTTTATTTCAAACACAATGTGTGGTAAAAGAATTCCTGACCGCTTTTGATCTCTGAAAAGTCCTATACAAATATTAATGACATTACTATAGTGAGTTAAATACGCAATTCTTCTTAACACTCTAGACAAATATTATCCTTATTTTCTTTTGTATTTTACGTTAAGCTTCCTTACTAACATCGAGCACTCCATGAACTTCATACTCCATGGTTTCCGCTTTTTTCCCGTTAACTACGCAGTCGTGTTGATTAATTAATGTTATTCTACTGCGAGGATAGCCAGAGAGCGTGAGCGACAGGAAATTGAATCATCAAGTTGCCTGCTTTTACATTACAGCAACCCTTGTAGCTCAATACCATCTTCCTTTTCTCACTTATTTTTCTAAAATATTTTACCACTATGGGTTATATAAAACCAATCCAGATGAAAGAAGATCTGGCCTGGTCACTTGTCTTGCGACCACCACCTGCGGAGTGTCGCCAGTTTGTACTTTGTACTCTGAATGTACAGGAGTTGGGTGAACACCCAGAATACATTGTCCTATGAAGATAGATAGAATACTCTTTATTATGCACACCAGACAAGTTACAGTGTATATGCACTTCACGATATCTTTTAAATAGGATGACACAGTCTTATCGATAAAAACTTAAAGCTATGGTCCATCCTACGGCCCAACGTTACTTTTGGACAAGATTGAGGCGAATAACAAACCCATTATTAAATAAAATAATATGAAATTAAGGGAAAAATTAAGGGAAGAGGACGCTGAGTATGATGGGAAATCACACACTCAAGGCAAACTTAACACAACATTAACGTAGCGCAAGCGCCAACATGACGCTATTTGTTAATGACCGCTTGCAAATGACGTCCTGATGGCGCTTGCGCTACGTTAGTGTTGTGTTAGGTATGCCTAAAGAGCTTAGTGTATGCCCATTACTTATACCTTGCGTCCGTCTTTACACTGTTCCCCTAAGTACAATTGACAAAGTGGAATTATGACCCATGAGCTATATTCCTACAGACATTCAAATACAATTAGCGCCACATTCGCGTAAACATACATATAACTAACGACTACGACTTTAATCTTTGTCTTTATTTGTAATTAAAATGTATTCCATTTTTTTTTACTTTAAAAAATAAACATATTATTTTATAAACAGTATTTATTCTATTTATTGATAGCCTAAATCGTTTAAAAATAAAATTGAATGAAATTATCTAATAATCTCTGCAGTATATGAAGCTTAAATTACAAAACACATACAACCATGTACGCCATTTATTACATAATCAAGCTTAAATTACAAAAGAAATACGTGTTATGTAAAAATAGCATCATAAAAAAGCTGCCACACAATTTCATTCTCTCATCAGACGATTCGCCCTTCTGAATAAATAATAAGTGTAAATTAATCTTTTACGAAGCAATGCTATCAATTTCACAATATTTCTCGTTCATCAAAATAATGAAACCGATATTTATTCTGACTTTATTATGTTTATCAAGTTATTTTGTTTAGGCTGTTAACGCTTTCTGAAGTTATTTGATATATTATTACTTTATCTATAATAACAAGACAACATGGGGCCTCTATTCACCCGAATGTCAATGCAGAGTTTAAAAAATAACGTTTATTAAAATAAAACAAATTAAAAGATTTTTTGTGTCTCCTGTATAGTGGGTGTGTTTACAAACAACTCACATACACAAACGCCCAGACGCGGAACATCTAATTGTAGGACATACGAATATTTTCTCCGTGCGGGAATCGAACCCGCGACACGTAGCGCAGCAGTCCAATCGCTCAGCCACTGCGCTAGTGCTGTCTAAAGTAATCTCACTTCCGGTCTCATCAATCGGAAGACGTCCACTGCCGAACAAAGGCTCGGCCTTAGACCGCCACGCCAATTACCAAATGCCACTTGCATCCATCAATTGCCAATCCTCGAAGTTCTGTTGGTAATCTTTGAAGGGTAGAGTCGAGGTGGGTCGTGGGAGTGCCTTGTAAGTGAAGAAACAGGTTGAATTTTAGTCGATCAAGTCTAAAAAAAATGCGTCTTGCGTTACAGTGACGTGCCAACTAGACACGAATCCTGACGAAAAACCCAATAACACACTTCTTGACCAGTTAGTCGCACCGAAAACAGTGCACCACCACTAGGTAAGTAAGGCAATTATAATTTGGGGTTGCAGGACTGTCTTATTATGTAACCGTGACCCTGGAAGGTAAAGAACTATTGCAGGAACACCGTGGAGTTTAGTCAGTACGAGTCTTTCAGTCCCTTCAACTCCACCCAGTGTGGGAGGTTTTACTGAATGATTTTACCTACGTAAAAAAGAAATTACAGTTACTCACAATATTCATCATCATCATCAGCCTATAATGTTCCCACTGCTGGGACACAAGCCTCCTCTGCGTGAGAGGGAGTGGGCCATAATCCACCACGAGGGCACAGATTACGGGCCCAGTGCGGGTTGGCAGATGTCACAAGTCTTCGAATTTTTGGTTCTAGGACATGCCGGTTTCCTCACGATGTTTTCCTTTACCGTTTGGAGAGCAGTGGTGATGAAATAAATTACACAAAGTAATGCGCCTGGTGGGGTTCGAACCCACGACCTACAACTCGTAAGTCGGGACCGATACCACTGGGCCACCACTGCTCCTAACTCACAATATTAAGTGTAATTAAAAAGGCTTACACTTTCATAGACTTTAATTAAATTATAATCTGGTTTCATAAAACTAATGTGTTTAAGTGAACTTTGTAATTTATTTAATGGGCTGGATGTTTTAAAATGATGACTCGTAATAATGGGGACTTTGAACTTGAGGTTTTTGACCGAGTGTTAAAATATAGCTGAAAGAATATCATTATGGTATATAAATAAAGTGGAAGACGTAAAAACTTAGGAGCATTGTCCTATTAATGATAGAAAAGGTTGGGTCAGGTGGATACATTTTTCACGTTATGAAAAACTTATCCAACTGACCAAGCTTTTGCAGGTTTTTATTTAATCGTGGCATTATAACGAGCATTATAGCTATGTGTATGGCCGACATAAAGTTGTTCCGGGTGTGACCGTTTGTGTATGTTTAAATGTTTGTACCTAGTTTGTATTAGTCTGGTGAAATAGTCTTTCATAAAAAAAAAAAAAATAAGGTTCAGAAGCGAGCGGGCCCAGTTGGATAAAGATTCACCTTCAACCAACTGGACCCGCGGGTTTAATTTCCCACATAATATTTATTCTGTTTTTACTTTTGGTTAACTGTACACAATTATTTAAATAGAAATACTCTAGTTTAAAGCTACTTCCGACCGGTCCTATTGGAAGTCTATAGGGGAGGCCTATGTTCAGCAGTGGACGTCTTGGGGCTGATATGATGATGATGATAGCTACTTGTGGGTGCAGCAAAGTGCAAAACTGGTTATTCAAAACATAATTAAACTCAATTCAATTAAGTTTATCTTCTAAATATATATAGGTAACTCAAAGGTGACTGACTGACATAGTGACCAATAAACGCACAGCCCAAACCACTGGACGGATCGGGCTGAAATTTGGCATGCAGGTAGATGTTATGACGTAGGCATGCCCTAAGAAAGGATTTTGATCAATTCGACCCCCAAGGGAATAAAATAGAGGATGAAATTTTGTATGAAACTTTGACAACTTTATAAAAAATACATTGTTAAGTTCCGACATCCACGCGAACAAAGTCGCGGGCACAGCTAGTTCTCAATAAATATGAAATCACAAAAAATGTTGTTTTAGAAGCAGCTTCTTGCTTTACTCCTTAACTGTAAAAAATTATAAATTGGACACGAGGGTTTAGTCAACCCATTCAAAAATGATTGGGTCCAGTTTTGACCAAAGACTCGAATTGTGCTTACACCAATGACAAATTTTGTTTTTTTTTTAATCTCACTTCTAACCCAACACCTCTAAGGCGCGGGGCATATAGAAAAGAGAAAGACGAGGGTGACGAAGACGCGTCGCGGACGTGCGAAAAGGTATGAGAGTCGCGTCCGCTCCCCGTCTCTTCTGTGTGTTTTACGTCGCGACGCTTCTATACATTTTGTATGAAAGAGACGCCGTAGAGACATAATTTAATATGTCTCCGCCCCGTCTGCGTCTTACGTCTTTTCCATGTGGCCCGCGCCTTAGGTTTATTTTACCAAAAAGTAGCCACAAATATTCTGTTTTTGAAGAAGACCTAACATTTCTTCTCTACAAAGAAAAATGTTAATTCAATTTTTTAACCGACTTCAAAAAAAGGAGGAGGTTCTCAATTCGTCGGTATCTTTTTTTTTTTATGTATGTTCCCCGATTTCTCGAAGACACCTGGACCGATTTGGAAAATTTTTCTTTTGTTTGAAAGGGTATACTTTCCCATTGGTCCCATGATCATCAGGTCAGGATCTGATGATGGGATCCCAGGGAACTCGAGGGCAACCTTCAAATTTTATAGGCACATAGTACCATTTTCATATATTTTCTAAAGCTGTTCAAGTATTTGCATCTGATAATCATCATCTCAGGTGGATGACCTGATGATGGAAGGTACAACTCCTTAAGAGTAAGGAGTAGGCATCGATTGATTTACTTTGTATTCGCATATCTCCAGAACAACAAGTCCGATTTAAGTAATTCTTTTTTTGTTATACTAGGTATTATTTAACTTAGAGAATGCTGCAAGTTTCATCAAAATCGGTTCAGTAATTTTTGCGATATGGAATTTTATTATCATATTGTGTACATGAGCGATGTAATTACCGGTGCGAAGGATTACAAAATTCTAGTTCACATGTAAGAGAATAATGTTTTTGACAAGAATTAGGGTTGAATATTTAAACTAAAAAGAGTAAAATAAAAACTTTTTCAAAAAAAATGTAACCGCCTTCAAAAACAACCACAAAAAAGTGAAAAATAATCTACAAAATAACTTTTCTTTCGGAAGTCGGTGGCTAAAAAGACAAAAAAAAGAAAAAAAAAACAAAGGCACCGACTTCCGAAAGAAAAGTTATTTTGTAGATTATTTTTCACTTTTTTGTGGTTGTTTTTGAAGGCGGTTATATTTTTTTGGAAAAAGTTTTCCTTTCACACAATTTGATGGACGGACAAAGAAACATGTTCTTTTTATGTCAAAGAAAACATAATATTTTTAGGTACACGAAATGGTAATACAATTTAACACTGAAATGTTGGGTCAGACGAGAATAACCCAGAATAATTAATTCTACTCGGTGAGTCGGGCAAGTTTAAGTTACATTAATTAAATATAAGGGACCTTCTGTCTGGACTACTCTTACAAAAGAAAGTATATATATTTTGTCTCTGTCATCTGTGACCTAGACTAGATTCAGGAGAAAAACTACTCTTAATTTAAAAAAAAAAATAGTTTATTGATAAAAAACAAAATGGAGGCCATATCAAAAGATTTCGTATTTTATTTACAGTGTACTTGTATTTACTGCTTTATTCTATGGAAGGAAAAGCGCCTCTATTGTAAACAGCTACTCGTGGTCGTAGTAAACAGCTACTTTGACGTTAATTTTTTGGATAAAATTAGTTCTTAATTCGTACACTAGAGGCGCTGTATTATTTTCCATACAATTTACGTATGTAATACTTCAAGTGGACTGTAAAGGCGTATCCGCATACAACAGTGCCGACACGTTCCGTACCGTACCGTTCCGTGATGTGCTATTCATATATACGAGTGAACGAACATCACTGAACGGCACTGACACTGAATAGTACGGATAGCGTCGTACAAAATGTATGGTACAATATCATATTTCACAGACACTGATCGATACGGCACTGATCACGTCACGGAACGGTACGGTACGGAACGTGTCGGCACTGTTGTGTGCGGATAGGCCATATACGAGTAATACGGCCAAATACGTAGAATTCGTGCTAGGTTCATAATATATATTTTTTTTTTATCTTTATAGCGACCTGTTTTTTTTAACCGACTTCAAAAAATAAAGTAGGTTCTCAGTTCGACCTGTATGTGTGTTTAGGTGTAAGGTAGCCATAGTCAATGAAATAAAAAACAAAGACACCAACTTCCGAAAGAAAAGTTATTTTACATTTTTTTATATGTTTGGTTTAGAAGTTTATTTTAATGCTTTTTTTAAAATCGGCTACTGCTTAAATAAAATCTACCAAGATAGAAATACTCTCGACAGTGGGTTTCAAATTTACTTAGCTTGAAGTCCCGATAGACAGGAGCGTCTGTGAGCTTTGGGACTCAAATATCTTATGTCTGAAACTGTTTGTGGACTTGTGATCGTTCGTTCAAAAATAGAGGAAACTTTGTCACGAAATGTATCGAATTTCGTGACTTATTTAGGTATGTGAATAGTTGATTTGATGGATTTATTTAGCATCTACAAATTACTATTTAAAGGGACCGATAATATGATTGACCACGCCTTAAGAATACGTCGTAGAGCTCTTGAAGAAATTGTAGTTTAAAAAAACGTTGCCCCAAATTATTAGTTTTTGTTAAGTTTCCTGTATCATGGCTTCGTTTATAAAACATTTCATTTCACATACACAAACTGATAGCCCCGGAGTAACTATTTGTAGGCCACCGGTTCGGGAATCGAAGCCGCTACACACAGAGTGCTGCATTCGTTCACTCAGCTACTACGCCAACAGTACCGTATTGAGTGCCAGTGCTGATAAAATAAATTACGTTATAAATGCGCCTGTCTGACTTCAAATCAAAGACCTCGTTGAAAGGATTTATTCCCGTTGAATCCCACTTTTGGATCCCATTTTGGTATTCCCGATGAATCCCATTTTTAATTCCCGTTGAATCCCCCGTTATGACAACATGTGTACATATCAGAAGAAAAGTGTTACTCGTACCTTTATTTTATAGATTTACTCTGTTACAAACATAATTTCACAAAAAAAAAGTTCTAAAACAAAAGCAATTTTGTCGTTGAAAGTACTCGCATTCAGATTTTTTAAAGCATGTGGGATCCAACGGGAACAGTTTTTAAGATTCAACGGGAATAGTTTTTGAGATTCAACGGGAATACATTTTAATTTTTTGTGGGATCCAACGGGAAAAATATTCAAGTGGGATTCAAAAGTGGGATCCAACGGAAATAATTCGTTGAAAGTAGCACCTAATAAAATATCTTTCAAAGACTCTTTAATTTAACATCTGTTATTTCAGAAATAACCATTAAATACATTTCAATGTATCAAATATCGAACAATAATGGAAACTAGAGAAAACACTGAGAAAGGTTAATAGAAGGATATTCTATTGCTAAAAGCATTTTGGTGTTGAAAACGTAATTTATCTTCAGGAAGGGTTAGCCAGAAAAGTACTACATTAACTTTTTTTTGGTCTGTGGAAACAGGCTACCTTGACCCTGGAACGTAAAGGGCAATTGAAGAAACAGGGTGAGTTTTTGGTAAGTACGAGTCTGACGGTCCCTCCCGCTCTACCAATGGCGGAAGGCCATTGCATCTGATGATTAAACAAACCTAAAAAAAGCGGCGTCAAACTCATACTGATAAAAAACCCACCCTGTTTTTTTGTTTAATCTTTGCTTTCAAGAACCGCAATGGCCAGAGGCGTAGCTAAGCGGGGGCGAAGCGGACCTTAGCCCCCCGGCCTCGCACTTGAAGGGTCCTCGCACTCAGAGAGAAAAAAGATAATAAATCTTGGCAACGGCGATCACCATCATTAAAATAATGCAACTGAACTTCTACTTAGAAATTATCATGACCTACTGTTATATACTTGTGGTGTCTGACTGAAATAACCTAAGAGGTCTCGTTATGTCGCCAACGATCGCGTTTAGGTTAAGCGCCTTCTACTGCTCGCGCGAAGCCCCATGTTGCAAAATAACTTGGTAACGTTTTTTTTTGTTACTGGTAACTGAAAGGTCCAAGAGGCCTCGCGAAAAAAACCTGAGGTCGCTGTCACATCACAATCACATTTTGTATAGATGACTTGAGAGAACCAATCTTAAAACAAGTCAAGTTGCCGCGAGTAGCGGAGCCAGTTATATTTCTCGTCCTGAAAAAAAAAGGGCCTCACACATGATTCTTGCCCCATCTTAGATTCGTTCTTGTTACGCCACTGGCAATGGCTACACATTTATCTAGATCTACAAGACTAACCAACCAACGCTTGAATTGCTGTGACCATTAATCCTTGTTTATGCTACTTAGAGCTTGCATATACCAGCTATAAAATTCCGTCAGTTCCGTCTACCAAAAAACCTAATTTCGTTCTAATCTGTCCTAATTAATTAACATATAGCTACTTTTAGACCCTACTACCTGAGGTACCTGAAAGTCCCTGAGACGACTCCAACTGAATATTTTATTTGTTTTAATTAACACACCGCAGCACCTTCTTGACGTAGGTACTTTTAAAACAAACACACACTTGTAGACTTGTGGGTACAGTCACGCACGTTAAATGTTTACACTTAGCACCCTTTTTTTTTATTGTGGTAAAATCATCAAATGAGTCCTCCCATCCCGGGCAGGGCGGGAGGGACTGTCAGACTTGTACTGACTAAAATCCACAGTGTCCTTCAATAACCCTTTATGTTCCGGGGTCACGGTAAGGAAATAATCCCGCGACTCTGGCAGGCTTTGGCCCTCATAGAGGGGGGCCTCGTCATTTTGCTGACGCTCTTTGAGGCGCGTCGACCCGGGCATAGTCCATAGTCGGACAGGGAGTTGCCCTTTACTCGCTGTCCGCATGCCCACACTTAGCACCCTTGCTCATGACGAAATTCAACTGATTTGCGATTTCGACCAACCAACTCTGTTCTTTGTGCGTACAGCTAAGGAGTGGAATTTCCTGTCAGACCACATCATTGCGTATCATTAGGCAAGAAACAAATATTTGTTCCGAGCGGGAATCGAACCCCGATACGTAGCGCATTACCGTACCGTTATAATTACAATTTTAGTAATGTAACAGCAATCTTAACTTTTTAAAAGTTGTATACCCATGTTGATGCTCGCAAATGTACCCGCCCACGCCAAACCACACCATTTATTTAAGCCACGTACACACTCAACTTGCCGCCCACGTGAGCCCGCGAGCTGCGGTGCAGACAGCCCCTTTTGTCTTGAACAAGGATTAGAGTAAAGCCAGGCGTAGACAGCGTACAATATGTGCGAATCAACCGGGATTATGGGATAAATATTTATGATGGAATTTTGCTATGTGATTTTTATTCTCAATGAGGATGAATTTTATCCGTTGTGGGAATGTAAAGCTAGGTACTCAGTTAGCAGTATTGCATGTAACGTATCAGATACTGTATCAACCTGCTAGTGGGTACGGCTCGTCCGAGCACACTGCGAGCCACTTTGTGTTCGCAGTGATACCACCACTCAGCGGGTCACTGCATGCTTACAGCGAGCGGTTTGCAGCGGGCTCGTACCTACGTACTCACTTGATACCGTATCTGATACGTTACATGCAACACTGCTAAGTGAGTACCTAGCTTAAGAGGTTACCGCGTTGAAACGCAAAGGACAAATCAAGAAACTTGAATGAAAAGGACGTGTTGATTTCATTAAGGAGCAGTGGAATCGGCCCCGAATTACGAGTTGTAGGTCGTGGGTTCGAATGCAGTCAGGCCCATTACTTTGTGTAATTTATTTCAACACCACTGCTCTCAAAACGGTAAAGCAAAACATCGTGAGGAAACCGGCATGTCCTAGAACCAAAAATCAAAACCAAAAACTCGAACTGACCCGGAAATCGAACCCGGGACCTCCATTGTTCACTTGCGTTCATTGGTCGCACTGACGAGGTAGTCATAACAAAACTTCTACAAAAGATAAACATCAGAAAGAAGATGTTTACTTTTAATTTAGAGAAGGTCATCAGAATTTAATTAAAATCGTGACAAAAGTAGGAAGCTCGTATTATAAAATTAAAGCTGATCAAATGTGCCTGATCCTGTGTAAATTATTTTAAATCCTCTTTGACCTATTTGAAAAAACGGACGTATTTAACAGACTTCTAATAGTAAGAAGCTTCTCGATTTAAAACACGGTAGCTGACCGATCCACTGCTGCACTGCTTGTCGTGGGTTCAATACGCTCATGAACAAATATTTTATAAGCAACACAGAAGTCAATCTATCGACCGCTGTGTCAATCTTAGATATAAAGTCTTCCTGACCGATTACGACTAAGCCCCTTCGTACACTAGGCGACGCAAGTCTCCGATACCTTACAACTTCGTATCCAGGCGACTATCGCAATACAAATCCATAGAGGTTCATATACAGGCACGCGTCAATAGATACCAAAGTCGTAAGGCATCGGAGACTTGCATCGCCTAGTGTACGAAGGGCTTACGGCGGCCAATCTCAACAGTGATTAGCCATCTGCGGAGGACATTTTGAAGTGCATAAGTTATGCGCCGGTCATAAGTGCACTCTCTGTTCCTTTAAGCTATTGTCAAACAGACAGGCGTGACGAAGGCGAAGCGAGGCGTTTTTGTTTGTAATGTATGCAATTGTTTGAAGCCCGTCACATAGACTCTCGGATCACTTTCGCTTTTCTATGTGACTGGATTAAAACAATTGCATACCTTACAAACAAAAACGCCTCGCTTCGCGTTCGTCACGCCTGTCTGTTTGACAATAGCTTTACTCTCATAGTCCAATGGAACGGCAATCCAGCACGGCCGAAGAGATCAGACGTGGGAACAACGGCTTAACGTTCTTGCCGAGCCCACAGTGTGCATTATATCACTGTGTTTCTTATCTCTGGGCAGCTACTGAGAAACTCTATTAGAAAAACCTATAATACTCTTTTGTCCGACCCAGGAGTCGAATGCAGGACCCGAGACTCAGCAGTCTCGCTTGCGACCACGAGACTAATGGGGAAATCATAGGCACCGTCCTTTTCAAAACAATATATTTTAACTACTTGCTTTAAAAAAACACACACAAAAACTATAACTCAACGCTTTAAAGCTATTGTCAAACAGACAGGCGTAGGCGTGGCGAACGCAAACGAGGCGTTTTTGTTTGTAATGTATGGAATTGTTTGAAGCCAGTCACATATACTATCGGATCGCTTTCGCTTTTCTATGTGACTGGATTCAAACAATTCCATACATTACAAATAGAAACACTTCGGATCGCATACGCTTCGCCTGTCTGTTTGACAATAGCTATACAGCGTAAAAATGAACTCAAGAAACTCACTAACAGACAGCTCGTTACTTGCGTGAAAGAAAAATAAACAATGATGAATAAGACACAACACACGCGGTATTTTATCGCAAGAATGTTACGTTTTTCTTAGAAAATATGGGCATGTTTCTTTAGTATTACATTAGAAGCTAGAAAATATAGCGGGTGCCGAAGAAAAATAGCTGGGAGCTTGACTCTGATGTTTTATTCTAGATAAAGTGTCGGTTTTATTAACTGAAAGACCTTTACGATGTTTTACGGGTCATGATTTCTTTGGCAGAATGAAAGAATATAATAGAGTTTTGGGTCTCACGTAGGATTGGCTTGTATAAAATCCGGTGACGTAGTCGTGAGGCATACAGCAAAGTACTATGTACTTTTTCTACTTCTTTTTATTTCAATATCTGTGTTTATTTTCATTATTCTGTGTCATTGATTTAATGTTCTTAGTGCTAAATGATCTGACGTCAAATAAATACTATAATATTACCTTAAGAATTGGTGACGGAGTCGTCTTATTATTTCCAGTACTATAAACTTACGTACTCAAATGTAAGTAGAAAGTTAGGAAATAGGATTAAAAGCCGCCAAATCTAAATTCTCAAAGATTTTAGAAATATCAAACTCAAAATACCGGGCCAAGGGCTTGTCGGACTCTATAAACGGCAAAAAATTAATGTCTTCTGTATGGAGCCCCCTTAAATATTTGCTATATTCTGTTTTTTTTTTTTAATTATGTGTTACTATAGCGCAGAAATACATCATCCGTGAAAATTTCAACTGTCTAACTATCAAGGATCGTGTGATAACGCTTGGTGACAAACGGACGGACAGACAGACGGACAGGACAGCGAAGTCTTACGAGTAATAGAGTCCCATTTTACCGTTTAGGTATTCCGTACATAAATACACTTTACTTAAAACCAAAAGCATATAATGCGTAATGAAAGTACTGAAGTCTACATGAAGTCAACCACATAAATAAATCTCTCTGCCATACATAAGTTAAACATGAAAGCGTCCTGGGAGAAACTTGTCACAAATGTACAACTTGTTCTTAAAATATTACGGGAATTACGTGAAGTCTCCAGCCATGGCCCGTGGACCCCAAGGACCCAAGTCCGGGGGTCAGTGGCCCACTCAAATAAATTGTACGTCAGACAAAATTGTAAAAAATGTGCTACCAGGGAAACGTTTCTCCCGATCCACTTAATAATTTAAATGAATGTGCTTTTTCAGGGTTCTGTACACAATGGGTGATAACGGGGGCATTTTTCTGTATGATCTGCAAGAAGTTGTTCCAGATCTGGATGTTTGTGTATGTGAGTTTATATGTTTGTAAACGCACCCACGACACAGGAGAAATTATTATGTGGGACAAGGTTTTAAAAAAAAGTACGTTTTTTTGAGGTGAAATCTCTTTACAGTCTGCTGCCTATTTTTTTACGTGGTAAAATCATCCAATGCGAGTCCTCCCACCCAACGCAGGACGGGAGGGACTGTCAGACTTATACTGACTAAAATCCACAGTGTCCTTCAATAGCCCTTTACGTTTCGGGGCCACGGCTATCCTGTGGTCCAGTGGCCCCGGCACGCTTTGATTCTTTAAAGGGGGCTTTTATGGCCTTGGGTGTCTCCCGCAGCGGCTGGGTCGTGAGGTGGAGGCTGTCCTCTCCCTGACGCGTCCCGCCTCCTCCTTTGCTAGCATGACTGCTTCGCAGAAGGAGGCGACCGCTTCACAGTCTGCTGTCTAAAGGGGTTTTTTGTACAAAACCCTTGTATTTGAGTCGTTCTTTCACTTTTTTCGAGTTATTACAAACAAAACGAATAATATTAAAAAGGGAAAAATATGTAGGTCCCATTTGTTAGGGGAATCCTGCTTGGCTAGACGTATGCTAATTTATTAAATATATCTTTGGTCCGCAAAAAAGGTTGACTTTGTTTGAATAAAATATACATTATGGAAGGTAGGAATGAAGGTCATAAATAGCCATTTGTTAGCATTGCAACAGAAATGAAAATCGTAGAAAAAAAAATATCGTAAAAATATACCCAAACAAAACACAAAAACTAAAAAAACTTTTTTCAAAAAAAAAAACCGGCCAAGTGCGTGTCGGGCCACGCACAGTGTAGGGTTCCGTAGTTGCCCATCAAAATACTTATGCGAACTAATTAAACTGATTCGCTGAATTTAATTTTAAAAAGAAGAATTTTCAAAATCGGTCCAGGCGTCTTTGAGAAATCGGGGAAAATACATTAAAAAAAAAGATTACGACGAATTGAGAACCTCATCCTTTTTTTGAATTTAGTTAAATAGTTGACAATAAAAACCTACCTATCCCCAAAACATACCCACCTATTATTGCTGTAAAAATAAATTTGACAAACTTACATTTGCAGTTGAAGCACATGTTCTCCGATACATTTTGTTTAGGAAAATATGTTATCCAAGTACGTTTTATAAGTTGGTCGACTATAACTCGTAAACTTGTAAAGCCTACTTAGTCATGATAATTTTCTTTTAAACTTCGTTATATATACTACTACTCTGAATTTTTTCACACCCCCAAACATAACCGTTTAGCTGGTAGAGGGGGGGGACACTCGAGTCGAGAAAAATTTGCACTTTAAAGCTTAATATTTCACAAACGAATCTTTTTATCAAAAAATTGTTAATGGAAACTATCAATATTTTTTAAAGGCCTATTTAATGATACCCCACACTAAGGGGTACGCGAGAAATAAAAAAAACATCCCCACTTTACGTGTACAGGAGGTACCCTAAAAAAAAATATTTTACGAGATTTTATTTTACCACTTTTTCGGCACAACAAATCCGTATATTTACACCAAATTACAGCTTTCTAGTACTGGGCGTCTCTGAGCTAAACTGAGGATAGACGGACGGACGGACGGACGGACATGGCGAAACTATAAGGGTTCCTTGTTGACTACGGAACCCTAAAAACAGCCTTCAAAAAAAAATCACAAATAGGGTAAAATAACCTACAAAATAACTTTTCTTTCGGAAGTCGGTGGCTTTGTTTTTTTATTTCGTTGCTTTTTTTTGCCACCGACTTCCGAAAGAAAAGTTATTTTGTAGGTTATTTTACCCTTTTTTGTGTTTTTTTTTGAAGGCGTTTAAATTTTTTTTGAGAAAGGTTTTTTATTTTACTCTTTTTAGTTTAAATATTCAACCCAAATTCTTGTCAAATACATCATTTTCTTGCATGTGAACTAGAATTTTGTAATCCGTGGCACCGGTATTAACATCGCTCATGTACACAATAAGTTAATAAAATTCCCTATCTCAAAAACTGCTGAACAGATTTTGATGAAACTTGCAGTACTCCCTGAGGTGAACGATCCCTAGTACAACAAAAAAAAGAATTTTGAAAATCGTTCCACAATTGGCGGAGTAATCGCGTAACAAACACGCAAAAAGTAAAGATCATCGTATCATCCAAGTAGCCGAAATTAATAAAAATGCTCACAAAGTAAAAAGTACTAAACCAAATTGGATGAAATTTTTATGGGACCAAACTGCAAGTATACTGCATCGAACAAAAAAAGAATCACACTAATCGGACTAGAAACCTCGGAGTAATCGATGTACATACATAAAAAAAACCGACCGAATTGAGAACATCGTTTTCTTGAAGTCGGTTAAAACTGTAAAAACTGTAGCTTAATAATTATTATTATAACTTAATTCATCATCATCAGCCTATAATGTTCCCACTGCTGGGACACAGGCCTCCTCTCAGAGAGAGGGAGTGGGCCATAATCCACCACGCGGGCCCAGTGCGGATTGGTGGATGTCACATGTCTTCGAATTTTTGGTTCTAGGACATGCCGGTTTCCTCATGATGTTTTCCTTCACCGTTTTGAGAGCAGTGGTGATGAAATAAATTACACAAAGTAATGCGCCTGGCCGGGTTCGAACCCACGACCTACAACTCGTAAGTCGGGACCGATACCACTGGGCCACATTTTATTAATAACCTAATTATGATTGTTAAATGTGGTCGCTAAAATAAATTTATGAATAAATAATAAATATTCTGATGAATAAGTAAGATACATAGGACTAAAAACTTATCAGAGAATATGTTCATAATTATATCCTGCTTATGAGTACAAAGTTTCTTTGAAATCGTTTCAGTTATTTTGAAAAATAAGGACCTAAAACTTCGTACAAAATTCCGTACAGCGTAATATTTTAACGACTAGTCTCTTAAAGACATTACATCAAAACGATTTAAGAGAAAGTTTACATTTCTAACATTTTTACGTTGGCACTTTTTCAAGTGATATCTTTCAAAGTTTTTCTCGACATTTTTATCAAGCATTTAAGTACGCATATTTTTTTACAAAAATACGGTCGACTGACACTTGAAAAACAACGTGATTTATTTTCAAGGATTCGAGTATAACAGATATTATTCGACTGAAATTAACGAAACTAAGTTTTATGAGTAAGAAAAATATTTCAGCGAAAATATTTTTTTTTCGAGTAAGAAAAGCCTTCCCAGAATTTTTTTCTTTAAATGGCGTTGCCAGCTCTTATTTTAATATAGTTGCAACCGCTGTACCTTGGCACATACTGGGATTTTCTCCTGCATAGCGTTAATAAACATTTCAATTCACATACACAAACCTCCAGACCTGGAACAACTACCTTTCACATAAATAATTATTCCGGGCAAAAATAATTATTCCGTGCAAAAATAATTATTCCGTGCAAAAATCCAAAAACACGCGACTCCAACAATGATATATTACTAGACTCCTAATAACAGGCGACCGATGTCTGTCAACACATTAGGCAAAAAAGTCTTATATCCGTCTCATTTCGACCAATCCTGTGAGCCGTAAACATACTTTGAGACAGAACAGACCTTGAGTTAGCCAATCACAACGCAGTACCCCGTCCCCCTCGCTTACGTAGTACCTCAGCGAGTTGACAGAATAGTTTTTGTTCCTTAGATCGTGCATGCGGACTCTATTATTATATCGTCATTGCGCGACACGCAGCGTAACAGTCAATAGTTCTGCCGCTGTGCCATCACTAGCTGATAATTTAATAGCCGTCATTGCCAAACTGTTTGAGAAGAAACACCGAAATAAACAAAAATATCATTTCCATTTTCTTTCCATCTTACGATAAGTTAATATAATAGATACGTTGTAATTGGAGGTTCTTGATGATTCTGTCAAAAACACGCGTGTTCGTTATATTCTTTCAATTTTCTTTTCCGATACGATTTCTTGTTACTTCCTGACAAGGTCATGTCAAATCAGGGGTTTTATTTTAACTTCATTTTACCCGTGTTTTCACCCGCGTGGATTTCTTAATAATCTTTGCCCATACCAGGAATATGAGAGCAGTGGTGGCCCAGTGGTATCGGCCCCCACTTACGAGTTGTAGGTCGTGGATTCGAATCCAGGCAGGCGCATTACTTTGTGTAATTTATTTCATCACCACTGCTCTCAAAAACGGTGAAGGAAAACATCGTGAGGAAACCGGCATGTCCTAGAACCAAAAATTCGAAGACGTCATGTGACATCTACCAATCCGCACTGGGTCCGCGTGGTGGATTATGGCCCACTCCCTCTCACAGAGAGGAGGCCTGTGTCCCAGCAATGGGAACATTAATAGGCTGATGATGATACCAGGAATTGCTCAGTTGTTCCATGTTCTATAAAAATATTTTTCATGTCATTGTTTTTATTTCTATTCCATAAGGCAAATGGAATAGAAATAAAAACAATGACATGAATATGAAATAAGTTATTACAAAATATTAGTTGCGTCAAATTTTATCCAAAACTGTTTAAAAGTTTTTGTGTAAAACAATAAATATCCATCCATCACATGCCCTTTTCGAATCGTGGCCGCTGTGCCCTTTAAAGACAGCCCCACGACATAGGATTAATCCTATGTCGTGGGGTAATATATTACTTGATCTAGAACTAATTACCAGCAAAATCTTCCAGTGACTCTTTAAGCCCTAATCTCCTCGGTAAACTTAAATACCTCTCTCGTAAAGCACTAACAGTAATAAATCTTCACAAATTCGTAGTTCGGGGAGCTCCTAAATCCGGCAGACCACCGATCGATTGAAAGTACGCCACAGCACTGCATTAGTTCTCGACGAGCTGGAAATTGGATTTGAGGAACTAACTGTGAATTTCTGGTTTTAGAATTTGTAGGAACTTCGAAGATTGGTTCCTTGAAAGTGATGTGTGTTGAAAGGTTCTCGAGGTAAATGAAAATGGATGTTTTAATGTTGTGGTTCCGCGAATTCGTTGAAAAGTTTTGATTATTTTGGTGTTTGTTTCGATTTCGTAGAAATTGCAGTTTGTAAGCTTTAAATAAATTCACTCATAAATTAATGAAAATGTCGTCTCAAACGGGGTTCATCATTGCCTGAGATACACGATTGAGTGAACCATAGGTATCATTTTGGAAATAAAATAATATAACTGACGGTGGTAGGTCTTTCCAGAGCCGCCTAATTCGGGACCACTGTCTTGATCGCAGTCCGGTTGTCACCAAATAGTTTTTACTGTATTCCGTCGGTACACAAAAGTTCTAGTTTCTTCTATATGAAATCGCTTCATCTCAGGTCTCATTTTTAGGGTTCCGTAGTCAACAAGGAACCCTTATAGTTTCGCCATGTCCGTCCGTCCGTCCGTCCGTCTGTCCGCAGCTTAGCTCAGAGACGCCCAGTACTAGAGAGCTGTAATTTGGTGTAAATATACGGATTTTTTGCGCCGAAAATGTGGTAAAATAAAATCTCTTAAAATATTTTTTTTAGGGTACCTCCTGTACACGTAAAGTGGGGATGTTATTTTTATTTCTCGCGTACCCCTTAGTGTGGGGTATCATTAAATAGGTCTTTCAAAAACATTGATAGTTTTCATTAACAATTTTTTGATAAAAAGATTCTTTTGTGAAATATTAAGCTTTAAAGTGCTAATTTTTGCTCGACTTGAGTGCCCCCCCCCCTCTACCAGCTAAACGGTTATGTTTGGGGGTGTGAAAAAAATCACAATAGTAGTATATATAACGAAGTTTTAAGGAAAATTGTCATGACTAAGTAGGCTTTACAAGTTTACTAGTAATCGTCGACCAACTTATAAAACTTACTTGGACAACATATTTTCCTGAACAAAATGTATCGCAGAACTTGTTCTTCAACTGCAAATGTAAGTTTGTCAACTTTATTTTTACAGCTATAATAGGTGGATATTATGTTTTGGGGATAGGTAGGTTTTTATTGTCAACTATTTTTAACTAACTTCGAAAAAAAGGAGGAGGTTCTCAATTCGTCGTAATCTTTTGTTTTATGTATTTTCCCCGATTTCTCAAAGATGCCTGGACCGATTTTTAAAATTCCTCTTTTTAAAATTAAATTCAGCGAAGTATTTTGATAGGCAACTACGGAACCCTACACTGTGCGTGGCCCGACACGCACTTGGCCGGTTTTTTTTTTGTTTATGAGCTAGATTGAAGCCAAGAGCAAACCAAATCTAGATAAAACATACTCTTTTTGTTCTGCAAGCTACAGTGGTAAACTTTCTACACGAGCATACCTCCTTATCCGGGGTCATGGGTCACTAATGAGCTACCGTGTACCGGAACGTAAAGGGCTATTGAAGGATACCGTGGATTTTAGTCAGTGCAAGTCTGACATTCCCTCCTGCCCTGCCTTGGTTGGGAGGACTCATTTGATGATTTTACCACACTAAAAAAAGCATACCTCTATAACTAGCCCTGACTCTAATTTTACATATAGCATCATTGTTATAATACTTACTTCAAGCTATAAACTAATTTGAAACATAAACAGGACAAACGTGATTACTCATCCACCTCTCAAGAGATCACAGCATCGCGATGGAAGTGCAACAACTTATAACAACTTGTAATTAACAAGGTGTGTTGAAGATTAGATGGATGGCTTAGAAGAGACACATCTATTTATCCCTTTGGGGATTAGGCGTGATATGATATATGCGTGTTGAATGTTAAACCGCTGGGCGTCTGTCGTCGATTCAACATCCCTTGAGGATACCCTAAATATTTACTGCTGAACAGGCATCTTTCTGGTTAAGCCACACTTACGTGAAAACCACGTATTTTCCTACTCCTCCACTATTCTTTTCTGATTAATTTCGTTGCAGGATCCAAGACAGGTAAATACATTCTCCGGGACACGTCGAAATTCATTGCCTTGGCGTATTTCTGGGGGTCGCCGCTGCTGTTGATTCTGGCTGTCAAGAGTTGCAGTGGTTTGGAACTATTGCAGAGGGATTATCCCAAAAAAAGTCGGGAAAACAGAGTATACTATTACTTAGAAGCCTTTGACAACAAGACTAAACAAAGGAAGTCCCAAAAAAAATCGGAAAACAATATTACTTGGAAGCCTGGGTTTGACAACCTATTTAGCGATGGGGTATTTTATTACTCAGTTATTGGGTTGGGTAGGTCAGATAGGCGGTCGCACAAGAGAAATACTGATATTCAGCTAATTGCCGTTCGACTGGAAGCCGAGCCAAACATAACTGGAAACAGGCTAAGAAGATGATGACTAGTTTTATGTTCAAAATCCTAGAGCATACGAATAAAACTTCAAAGCGTCACACAACATACTATAAACTAAGTTGAAACATAACACTTGAGTAAGTACTCACGCTCATCTCACGAGATCTGTGCTCACAGCTTCCCGAGGCGAGTGCAACAACTTATAATTACTTTGTGAAGCTTTGTGCTGTAATTAAGAGCGCTATGACATACTGAAAGAACACAGTTTCTGTCAATTTGACATCGTGATGCCCCCCGCATAAAAACAAAACACTAACGAAACAGCTATGCCTCGTATACCAGGAAGAAAACAACATGAGCTTTTGCCACTTTTCTTTCGAATAAACAAAGTAAGATCCCGGGCTTCTAGACACTATTAATTCAAAAACGAATGGATAATATGATAAATGTATACCTATCAAAATTAAATAAGGGCCACTCATTATATTACACTTTAAACCGCACATTGTGTCAATCTGCGAATTGGATATATTTGTAATTTACAAAGTGTGCATTATAAAGATTATTCAATTCCATTCTATAATACGAGTAAATTATCTTGTTATGATATCTTTCAAGTGTTACTTTTGTTTCTAGTGGCTAATTTGAATTCATAACTTATTTAATTAGATTTTTGAAATTATTTAGAATTTACGATTTGGTGTTTAAATTTTTTTAAACTTTTTCTTTGACTTATACATGAAACAGTCATTTATGCCATCTATTCAGAGACATAATGGACGCAAAACCAGCCACTTGGGGTGATTACGGTGACATAGATAAGGAGATATAGCCAGAAGTGGTCAGTTTAATGCTCGAATATTTCCAACCTGTGGCAGTGGTACAAAATATTTGAAACTAGTGTCAAAAGAGACGGGTAATATCACCAAACGCCGTGATCCAGGAAGAAAGTGAGTAAGGCCCAAGAAGACCATCAAGTTCGTTAAACCGCGCAAAGAGAGCGATAATCTACTGCGCGGATCATACAAACTCCATTGCGACCAGCCACAAGCTCCCCTATAATTGACCAGACAATTTCGAATCGACACCATGAAGATTAAAAATATTCAAGAAGATTCTTGGTTCGCCTGCAGTTAACTGTGAACGGATGGTGCAAATCGTTAAACTTTTGCAAAGGAGAAAATTTATTGAACTGTTTTGACTGGGCTTCAGTGCTTCTTATACTGGGTTACAGCTGGTTTATTTTTTTAATAAAGACAGATCTATCAGAGTTCAACAGGTTTCAGATCATTTCACTCTTGAAACAGAATGTTTTGGTGAGCTTTAAATTATAATCTCTAGAGGGGGAGGACACCGTAACCCTGAAGTCTGGTAACTTGCTCTACTACCGGGAGGGCGACCAACAGTCCCAAGGTGGTGTCGGGTTTCTCGTTCACAAGTCCCTCGTAAACAACATAATAACCATCGACAGTGTGTCGAGCAGGGTGGTATACCTAATACTCAGAATATCCAAAAGATATTTGCTGAAGGTCATTCAGGTATACGCACCGACCTCGTCACACTCCGATGATGAAGTGGAGACTATGTATGAGGACGTAAAAGTAGGGCCATACATAGCTCCAAAACCCACTTCACTGTTGTTCCCATAACTTTAACGCAAAGTTGGGTAAGAAAAGCAGTGATGAGTTGAGAGTGGGGCAATTTGGGTATGGGCAACGGAACCCTAGGGGACAGAGGCTGGCCGACTTTCTGAAGAAAGAGGAACTCTTTATGATGAACTCTTTCTTCCAGAAGCCGCCTCACAGGAAATGGACCTGGCTGAGTCCCGATGGTTTCACGAGAAACGAGATAGACTTCTTCATGACCGACAAGAAACGGATATTCAGCGATGTCTCTGTGATCAACAGGGTAAAAACCGGTAGCGCTCACCGAATCGTAAGAGGCTCGCTGAATATCAATGTTAAACTTAAAAGGTAGTATACGCTCCGACCTACTCGGCCCCATATTCAAAACCCCGAAAGCTTTCAACTCGAGCTCTCTAATCGCTTTGCTTGCCTTGTGAACTTAGTGTCAGTGGACGAGATCAACGACGGGCTAGTGGAAACTGTCCGCACGGTAGGATCTAAGTTTTTTAGACCCTGTCGTAAAGATACCCCAGAAATTGACCGAGCAAACCTTAAACCTCATGGCTGAACGACGTTTGCTACAATTGCAGTCTTCCGATGACGCGAAGTCATGAAGGCAGTTCAATAGACAATATCTAAGTCCTTGCGACATGATCTGCGTCTCTTTAATACGAATCGTGTTAAAGAGACCATACAGCGAAACCAAGGCTCTAAAGTGTTCGCAAAGGACAAGCCTATTGGGCAGAGCCAGATGACAAAGCTGAAACGGGAGGATGGCAGCATAGCGTCGACCAAAGCAGAGGTTTTAGGCGAGATCGAGAGGTTCTATGGACAGTTATACACTTCGGTCGCAAAACCCGTTGACCGCTTGGTAGGAGATCCAAGAGCCAAGCTGTCCCGACATTATACCAAAGATATCACGGACATCAGTCTGTACGAGATTAGGATGGCCCTGAAGCAGCTTAAGAACAACAAGGCGCCGGGCGACGACGGAATCACTTCAGAGCATCTGAGAGCGGGTACTTAAAGTCCTCCAGAAACTCTTTAATTCCGTCCTCTTTGAGGGCAAAACGCCTGAAACATGGAGTAGAGGTGAGGTGGTGCTGTTCTTCAAAAACGGTGAAAACAGCCTATTGAAGAACAGACCCATCACGCTACTAAGTCATGTTTATAAGCTGTTTTCAAGGGTTATCACGAACCGTCTCGAACACAGACTTGATGACTTCCAGCCTTCCGAACAAGCCGGTTTCCGAAGAGGCTATAGTACCATAGACCACATCCATACGCTGCGACAAGTTATACAGAAGACCGAAGAGTATAACTTGCCATTATGCTTAGCGTTTGTGGACTATGAGAAAGCCTTTGATTCAGTGGAAACATGGGCGGTACTTGAATCACTCCAGCGATGCCGTATTGGCTATCGGTACATCGAGGTGTTGAAGTGCTTGTATAATAACGCCACCATGTTGGTCCGAGTACAGGAGCAGAGCACGAAGGCGATTCCATTGAGAAGAGGCGTAAGACAGGGGGACGTTATCTCTCCGAAACTGTTTACTGCCGCAATGGAAGACGCCTTCAAGCTCCTGGAATGGCAAGGACTTGGCATCAACATCGATGGCGAATACATCACTCACCTTCGGTTTGCCTACGACATCGTAGTCATGGCAAAGTCGATGGAGGAACTCAGCATGATGCTCGATGGCCTCGACCGAGTTTCACAACGGGTGGGCTTGAAAATGAACATGGACAAGACGAAAATTATGTCAAATGCCAATGTTGTGCCCACCCCAGTCTCTGTTGGATACTCGGTACTCGAAGTTGTTGACTCATATTTCTACTTAGGACAAGTAGTCCAGTTAGGTAGGTCCAACTTCGAGAAAGAGGTCAACCGCCGAATCCAACTCGGTTGGGCAGCGTTCGGGAAACTGCGCAATGTCTTTTCATCCGACATACCTCAGTTCCTCAAGACGAAAGTCTTCAACCAATGTGTGTTACCAGTGATGAGTTACGGCACAGAAACGTGGTCTTTCACTATTGGCCTCATCTCAAAGCTCAAAGTCGCTCAACGAGCTATGGAGAGGGCTATGCTAGGTGTTTCTCTACGTGATCGAATCCGAAATGAGGAGATCCGTAGAAAGTCACCGATATAGCCCACCGGATTAGCAAGCTGAAGTGGCAATGGGCAGGCCATATTGCTCGCAGAGCAGATGGCCGATGGGGTCGAAAAGTACTAGTGTGGAGACCACGGACTAGCAAGCGCAGCGTAGGACGTCCACCAGCAAGGTGGACAGACGACCTTATAAAGGTCGCCGGAAGACGCTGGATGCAGGTCGCTTCCAACCGGTATAAGTGGAAATCAAAAGGGGAGGCCTATGTTCAGCAGTGGACGTCCTATGGCTGAGATGATGAACTGGAATGTTTGGGAAGTCAGCGAGTCTGAAATTACATTTAATTACCAATTCAGAAAAAAAGCTATCAGAATTATTTACATTATTTTATTATCTACAATTATATCCACATTCGAATAAAGTGGGAAAATACAATCAACACATTATATATTTACATTGCAAACAGATCAAAATTAAATTAATTCAAAATATTAGCTTGTATCAAGAAAGGTAGGTTATGCTGTATTCTTGGCGATTGGGAAAATTACTGGCCACGACTCATGACCTGCGGAAAATTCGAGGTACTACATTTTTCATATGGAATTTGATGTCATGACAAAGACACTAGCGCCGCGTATAAAGGTCATGAATGGTGGCGTGTATTTTAAATTTTAATAATTACGTGACTAATGTCAAAATGGTTGCGAGCGATACGTCCTCCCTCAAAAGGCGCCCCGCGCCGTCTAAATCAAAGAACAAACCGTTCTTGGTTTTATGTTGAATTTTGTCATTGCATATTATAATTGTTTAATACTATTATTTTACTTTTAAATGAGCTAATTATTTTTTTAATGCAAGCTAAGATAGTAACCTTAGTTATTCAATACTTTTTGATTGAATATTCAGTAAATATTGATAGATAAAAAATATAATTTCGGACGAAAAAATGACAAATTCTTCCTGTTTTGAAAAATTATTTTTGTTGTATTTCTGAATGAAATATAAAAAAGTGATTAATGCAGTCCAAATATAATCTTTCAGATGTACCATGGACTTTTTCAAATATTATTTTACTATTATACCTTTTATGTAATTCGGTACCAAAGTATGACAAAAAGTAGAATTTTGTGAAACATCCTTTGCAGAGACAAGGTTTTTACTCATGTATGTAAACAAATCTAAAAATTTGTTTAAAGCACTCCACACAGAAATAATCAAACTTTCTCGAGTATATATCTTTTTTTTATTTGTGGCAATGACATACCCAGAATCAGGTTCCAAAAGTCGCACAAAAACAACGAAACGTGTGAAAGCCCTCTTAACGAGAGATGCTGAAGGATTTATGGTGGTTCGTCTTTTGTTTTTGTTTTAAAATATAAAATAAACTTCCAAAATATGTAACTTTTCCTCTTCGTTATGTAGTCTGTGCAAAATGGAGTGTTTTGTTTTTTTTGACACATTGAGATTCTAGAGTAATGTAAAATTGTAAATGTGAATGTAAGTTTGTTTGTTACATTTTCACGGCCATACTACTGAAAATCGATTATCCTGATTTTTTACAAATACGTTATCAGGTGTACAGGAACGGACATAGGGCAATGGAGATACCCTATTTCTTTGTCCCAAAAAAATTAAGTAGGTAATATTCCCGAGAAAAACAACAATAACGATCATATGATAATATACATGGTGCCATGTGTACGGTCCGACTGATTATTGTTAAGTTCTTAATTAACACGGACGAGGGCGAGAGAAAAAGTTAGTTTGATATAATATTTTGTATAGAAACTAAATTTCGATATTTTACCAACTTGAACTCATGAAATTCGGTGAAAACCCCAAAATACTAGCTACCTAATATGTTGGATTATTACTTATTTTATCCACATAATATTACCTGAATAATAAACATAATTATTAATCATGTATTTAAATTAATTACTTGAACATTTCTTCAAAAATTAAATATTTCATCAAAATATAATAACAACGTGATACACCTACTCAAAACTTGTTACCAAACGATACATGAATTAAAAGAAAAAAACATTCAGCTCATTAAAAATCTTCGCAATCCCTAATTACACTTATTTGAATAAGCTCGCTTCTGTATAAACAGGATAAGCAGATATCAAGCATAATGACATGCAAATGTAGGAAAATTCACAAATTACATGAATACCAGATTGTATATTATAACAGATACGTTTTTTCTTAAGAATTTACAAAATTACGACTGATACTGACTACCATGTCTATTTACATATCACTTGAGACATTTTGTAATGTAAAATATAGTTCTTGCCTGCTTACTTGCGTTTATTTAGAACAAGCTATTGCCAGCAACGTCACCCGCTACAACTCGAAAATCATCCCACAGGAACATAAAATCGGGATAAAACGTATCCTATTATGTTAATTTAGGTTATAAACTATCGGTGTACCTAATTTCATAGAAATCCGTTCAGTAGTTTTTGCGTGAAAGAGTAACAAACATCTATCTAAACATCCTCACAAAATTTTGGGTAGGGTAAAATGAGATTATTTGGTGAGACAGGTAACTGAGGGATAGAGTCTTAAAAGGCTCTCAAAACGTTACCTTTGCATGCTGTAATACGAAATGATGTGTCACTACATCTTGTCCACTTTAGTGGTGAACTAGTTGCATCATTTCGTATTACTGCATGCATAGGTAATAGTGTGCATCAGCCCAGCAAGAAAATGTGTTTTACAAGGAATTGAGTTTTGCCATTAATTAGTGCGTAATAAGCTGTAAATGTGCGTCACATTAAAAAAATTGTGCGTGCCATGTTTTAGGAATAAATTCGAAAAAACGATTCCTGCTGGGATAACGTTTTTCCAGCAAGAAAATTTTGAACGAGTGACCGTAGCCAAAAAAAAAGTATATCGGCATGTAGCTTAAATTAGTGAATAAATGTGCGCTGAAAATAAAAATTGTGCGGCTTAAGGCTTCGTAGATATTTCATTTCCTGCTGGGCTGACGTTTTGCAAGATCTGGTTTTTTAGGAAACAATAATTGTGCGCCCGTAGAAAAAACGCAAGTTCGTAGATCGTAACTTGTGCGTTATTTGTGAAATAATAGATTTTCAAAAACATCTACCGTTTCGAAGTAATCATAAATTTATGAAAAACCGAAAATTTATCTTATCGCTTAAATGAACAAACAAATAAACGTACTGTTAACGGAATTCGGTTTTTCTTGCTGTTTTTAACACCCACCAAAAGTTTAAAGGCAAAGGGCACACACGTTTTTGAATAATACCCCTTTAAGTTAAACTGAAAATGCTTAAGCTTTGACACGAAAGTGCAAGAAATAGAACTAGCCCAAGATAATTATTTATGGACCAAAAATTAGAGCGTTTAATTAAGTATACATTCCGTAAATTTCAGCTTCAAGCATCTCTTATTTTAGCAGATATAAATCAAGGACCAAAACTATTTCTACATTACTGGTTATCCGACCAAATGCGAATGACAGCAAAAAGGCGACGGTTTCATACATACCGATGACCTTCTATAAATTACAGTGCTATGTGAAGCTATTGTGTGTACAGTCGCGTCCATCACGTTATTGGCAGTAATTTTGTTATTCTTTTTTGTCGTGTTAATGATTCGAATTTTTTTTTCGAATTTAATTCGAATTCGAATTAAACGAGCTTTGATCAAATTAAGTTAGATACTTGAAAATCATAGGTAGGTATACAGGGTGATTTTTTAGTATTCATCCAAATTTTAATATATTAATCTTTGGCGAAAATCATTGAATACGTGTTTTTTCTTTTTGTATCACTCAATACAAAAATATCGAGATATCACGTCTCAATGATATCTATAAAAAGTTGATGAATCTGGACACCGCGCTGTGATGTGTCGCTCAGGTGTAACGGGGCGGGGCGGGGGGTCAGCGGGGTGCGCTCTGTCCGTTTCATGCGTCGGCAAGTGTATATTAGTAACGTTTAGCTTAGTCACCACACAGAGCGGATGAGAAAATGATTTAATATGACAATTTGATGTATCGATTTTTTTTCAAAAATGGGGTTAGTGATTGATACCTAATGTCTAGAAAAAATTTGGACGGTGGTAAAAAAGTCACCCTGTATTGTTCTCAAATGAAAAAACAATAAAATCAAAATAGGTTTAATGAGTGGACTTTTGTAATTTCTAAAAGCACAGTTCTATCCTGAAGTCATACGGAGAATACGTATAAAAATGCATAATGAAAACAATATTTTTAGTATAACTTAGAATCATAAATCTTTTACGAAGTAGAATAGAGAGAAAAACATTTTTCACGCATTAAAAAGTTATATACTGACGAAATAATTATATTTCCCGCGTCTAGAACGCGGGGAATATTATTTCGTCAGGAACTAAAAGAAGCTATGGTTCTACTTTTTTTTTTGCGCTTTGCTTTCGCCAGGTTGAAGTAGGAGCAAAGGTATAAATAGATATTTATACTGTGGTATAAAGTCGCTAAACAGACTAATATGCAAAATATTTTTTTTAATATATTTTTGAATTTAGAACACAAATAAAAGTTAATATCTATTATAAATAATAATGTTTAATATGGTATTCCATTTATAAATTAATAATATTCATATAATTTGTAAGTCATAAAAACGTGTAGATCAATGCCGAAATTAAAAAAAAAAACAATCACCGCCAATCGGAGGTGACTGTTTTTGTTTTTAAAATGCACGGAACAAATTTGGATTTAGTGTAGAGAGACTGATCTGTGTTTATTTTCGCACACGTATCGATAGATTAATAAAAAATATAAGTGTGAAATGAGCCATTTATCGAAGAATAGTATTAAAAAAAAATAGTAGTGTTAGTTACCTACCACATTTTTAACCCAAGAACAACTGTACCAATTTTATTGATTTTTGTTACATTAGTGATTTTGTCTTCGTCCAGAATAGGAGAATAAGTATTTTAGATACTCAGATCAAAGAAATAGGCAGATAGAACGCTCAGAACACGCGAGTGTGTCCACCAAAGTTAGTACAAAATCAAATCGAATTACATTCTATAATGTTTTCTTTGTTTTTGAGAACAACTTTTACAATGGTTAAAGACACGAGACGGCATATTTTGGCAAACAACAACGACGCGCAGCTTGGTACGACGCGTAGCTTGGTACTGTCGCGACTTTGTATTCGATTTTGAATTTGTATTAACTTTGGTGGACACACTCGCGTGTTCTGAGCGCTCTATCTGCCTATTTCTTTGATCTGAGTTAAAATATCTGAAAATAAATCAAGGGATAATAATATCGTGGCTGGAGAGACGTCACGGCGTCTTGACCTATCGGATGACGCAGGTCCTCACCGGACACGGAAGTTTCGGGAGGTACCTGTGCCTGATGGGGAAGGAGGAAACGCCCGGGTGCCACCACTGCGAAGATCGCCCGGAGGACACAGTTGTTGTTGTTGTTGTCGTTGTTCTCACGGCGGCGATAGGCGGAGACCTCTCGCGCCCGGCACTGGTTGCGGCCATGCTGCGGGGCGAGACGGAGTGGGAAGCGGTCTCCTCCTTCTGCGAGGCAGTAATGCCCGTGAAGGAGGAGGCGGGCCGCTTGAGAGAGAGGACAGCGTCCTCCCTCCGCCCCAACCGCAGTGGTAGGCGCCCGCGGCGTCGGACGTCAGCAGACGATGTCCGGCCACCGTAGGCGCGGGCATGCGGGCAGCGAGTAAAGGGCAACTCGCTGCCCGACCATGGACCATGCCCGGGTCGACGGCGCGTTGTGTCCCACGCACGCCTCAAAGAGCGTCAGCATAATGACGGGGCCCCCCTCTCAGAGGGCCAAAGCCTGCCGGGGTCGCGGGATTATTTCCTTACCGTGACCCCGGAACATAACAGGCTATTGAAGGACACCGTGGATTTTAGTCAGTTGAAGTCTGATAGTCCCTCCCGCCCTGCCCGGGGCCGGAGGACTGATTTGATGATTTTACCACGCTAAAAAAAAAAAAAAGGGATAATAATATCTAATAATAAGAGATTCTCAGTGAAGTTGGTTTTCATCTTCCGTAATTTACTGGATGGTGTTGGTAGGGTAGGTAGTACAGGTAGGATAGGGTGGTTATTTTCAGTATTTTGTGTAGGTTCGGCTGTAAGTATGCCATTACTTTCCTGAATTTGATCCTCATACGTAGCGATACTAACGTGGTGTTATAAGGAAAAAAAAATCCTATTTTATAACATCAATAATACCGCATGTGGTTTTTGTCCCTAAACCAAGGGTTCAATCCTGGCCAGGAATATCTATTTTTCAAAGAGCCATTGATGCAGTTTGCAGGCAGAAACAGCTCGCGGGGCGCCCTCCCGCGCTTTTTCTCGTCGGCAGTGTGTTGTGCTAGGCGTGATTTCTATATAAATAGAGATACTTGCATACAATGGTAAAATCTGCCATCCCGCGCTACGCGATGAGGCGTGGTGCAGTGGCTATAGGATTTTTTCATTCAGTATTTCTCATAGCTTCGGATTTGATCATCGACACCCAGTTTGAAAATTCAACCTGTATATTTATGAATTACATAATTTATGTTGTTCTGAAAAAAAAAAAAAACAAATATTTCCTCACTTCCTCAGGCACTGGGTGGAGCAAAAAAAAAACAACCTGTTTTCTCAGTTTGCGAATTCAGGAAAACAAGTATCACATGTCAAGTTTCAAACGCGTGACAGGATAAAAACTGTTCCCAAATAAAAGTCTTTAATGAATTAGAACTTTTTATACCTACATAGTATATCTTAAAAAAAAAACGAACTATACGTGTTTATTAATTTTCGTTAAGCAATAAAATATCCGCAGCACCACACCTTTTTTTTAATATGTATATCAAACAAAATAAAATAAAAAATACTATATTAGTACCTGTTCACGCGAGGATGTGAACATGCCGACGCAGCAGGGCAGTGACCGCGATGAACCAGAATCAACCTCAATCATAGTTATTTGTCACAAAGTTATTGATCTACATCAGCGGTTTCACACAAATGCATTAGTATAAGTAACACTTAATACATGTAAAAATATTAATATAAATAGCATGTAAATCTGTAAATAAATCTCTTTTTTCTACGCTTCGAGCAACGCTGTTTCATTCGACGAGACCATCGACTCCTCTCACTGTTACTGCGCCTATAAATGGTTACCGATAGCTCTGGCCTTACTCAGCCTTAGTTATTGGTCGGTCCGTGAGGCTGCGGATCGGCAGTGAGAAAATCCCATCCGATACACCTTTCATCCTTCCCACCTTCCGTCTGTTGCCTTAGGTCTCATGGTAACAGGCATCCCGCACTATATATATACGTATATATTGTAGCTATATGGTCAGGGCTAGGTTGTTAGGTGCAGATAGGGTTTCTGCTAGGTTGTTAGGTGCAGGTAAGATTGTTGATAGGCTACAGTCAAGCCCCTCACTGTACAGTTAGATACCTGTCTGTACAGTACCCTAAAACTTTTATCTATTACCCTAACACTTTTATTCCTGAGTGTACTCAGGCATAAAATGTATGTAAGAAAATTTAAGAAGGTTGTCGGTATGTATGAAACCGTCGCCTTTTTGCTGTCATTCGCATTTGGTCGGATAACCAGTAATGTAGAAATAGTTTTGGTTCTTGATTTATATCTGCTAAAATAAGAGATGCTTGAAGCTGAAATTTACGGCATGTATACTTAATTAAACGCTCTAATTTTTGGTCCATAAATAATTATCTTGGGCTAGTTCTATTTCTTGCACTTTCGCGTCAAAGCTTAAGCATTTTCAGTTTAACTTAAAAGGGTATTATTCAAAAACGTGTGTGCTCTTTGCCTTTAAACTTTTGGTGGGTATTAAAAACAGCAAGCAAAACCGAATTCCGTTAACAGCACGTTTATTTGTTTGTTCATTTAAGCGATAACATAATTTTTAGGTTTTTCATAAATTTATGATTACTTCGAAACGGTAGATGTTTTTGAAAATCTATTATTTCACAAATAACGCACAAATTACGATCTACGAACTTGCGTTTTTTCTACGGGCGCACAATTATTGTTTCCTAAAAAACCAGATTTTGCAAAACGTCAGCCCAGCAGGAAATGAAATATCTACGAAGCCTTAAGCCGCACAATTTTTATTTTCAGCGCACATTTATGCACTAATTTAAGCTACATGCCGATATACTTTTTTTTTGGCTCCGGTCACTCGTTCAAAATTTTCTTGCTGGAAAAACGTTATCCCAGCAGGAATCGTTTTTTCGAATTTATTCCTAAAACATGGCACGCACAATTTTTTTAATGTGACGCACATTTACAGCTTATTACGCACTAATTAATGGCAAAACTCAATTCCTTGTAAAAGACATTTTCTTGCTGGGCTGATGGACACTAGGTAATAACGTTTTGAGAGACTTTTAAGACTTTCACTGAGTTACCTGTCACCAAATAATCTCCCTTTACCTTATATAATAGTAGTATGAAGAAAGAATCTAACATCGATTAGTAAAACAAAAATACCTAAAGAAAAGAACATATAATAAAGTCAGACAACTAACAGAATAATTACCACTTAATTAACACCTTTCATTAAGACTTCATCTTAAACATGATTAACCTTTTATCTCACAAAATCTTTTTTAGAAACTAGTTCACGAAATACGGCAGCCATTTTGTGATCCGCCATTTTGTAATCCGCCATTTTGTTAAGCCATTATCTGAACATGATCCAGGCATTGTTATTAATTAATTTACTATGCCAAGTTTTCATCAGAACCTTAAGTTACGACGGCCAAGTTTTGTGAGCCAAGTATCGTTAGCTAAGTAATCGGTTTCAGCTTAAATTTTCGAGGTGCAAAGGTTTCGGTTTGCTACTTAAAATAAATGGTTTATCTTGTTATTTGGATACCCTTTTGTGAAGATGAAATTGATCAAAGAGTTTGTTAGAAGAGTTATTTATACGTTGGGGCGTAAAGACATCAATTATAAAAGAGATAATCTACTTGCTATTGCAAGTACCAACTAGTTGGTACTTTTCAACACTCAACTTGTCACGAAGTGACAAACTTGACATTTTTGTCATCTAAATCCGAAATTAATAATACATATTTATATCTCTGATACAATCTTGATCCCGATTTTTTTCGAGTCTTGAAGATGTTCAGTCGCAAGCATCAGTCGTCAAAGAACATGAACCAGGATTTGAACTGAGATACAATATTAATTTAATTATTTGTAGATAAAATACCTATAGAGTCATTCAGAAGGCATGAATTTTGTTTGTTTTGAAAGAAAAATTGAATCAAATCAAAATCAAATCAAATAATTTGATTTGATTTGATTTAAAATTGAATATACATGAAATATGAAATTCAACAAACACATTCGCCAAATCAATTTAGTTTCTGGTCAAGAATCAAATGCAAATTGTGGTCATGCATGAAAAGGGTGTACATTGGTTTGAAAAACTACACGTATTCATGAATTTATTGGTTCAGGCAAACTCACGTCATTGATATAAATCGACAGTCAGCCTTCTACGAAATCGTAGCCTGCCACGCCATCGTAGCTGTGCTACGTCACGTCGTAGCTGTGCTACGTAGCCTCGTAGCGGTGCTATTTTCTTACAGACATTCAAACACAATTAGGGTCACATTCGCGTAAACATACATATCTATGGTAACGACTTTGATCTTTGTCAATTTGACGGATTCAAACGTTTTATTATCGAAATGGGTCATGATTAAACTTTGTCGCTTGTACGTAATGGGTTGTGTATGTAATAGGTGGTGTATGTAATGGATTATGTATGTAACGGTGTTTAATTCTCTTTTCATTTTTTGCAGTGATGTCGTCGTGCCGTGTAGCGGCGTGCGTGGCTGCGCTTGCGGCGGTGAGCTGCGCGTTGCCGCACACCGTGCTAGCGCTGGACCTCAACAGGCTGTATGGACACCATACTAAGCGCTCCGGTGAGTACAACTAACATCATTATTCCGTTTATTCATTTCCAAACATATTTTGTCATATTTTTTACAAAATAACCAGTTTTCAAAATGTTAAGACCTTGTATCTTGCTTATGGGTACGAAGTTTCGTTAATCTCTTCAGTCATTTAAAATTAGTATGAAATGTAGATTAGCGTACACACTATTAAAGCAGTTTTGCAAGGAGTGTACCACAATAAACCTGTCTGTCTCCAAACGCCTCGATTCTATTCCAATTTGAAGTGTTTTTCCAATTAAAAAGAAAAAATAATTAATTTCTTCTCTTTTTCTCTTTGCCGAGGTTGGTCTGTGGTTGTGTGACCATCTATCATAGCGAGTTTCCTCCGTGCCTCCGAAAGTACGTAAAGCCGTTGGTCCCGGCTGTCATTTGTAGATCTTTGACAGTCGTTCGTTACTAATAGTCTGAAGCTTTAAAAGTCTGACAACCATTGGGGAATCGTATTACCCAGTTTCTAGGTTGTGAATGTCCGATAGGCAGTCGCTCCATGTAAATCGACTGGAAGCCAACCCCAATAAAGTTGAAAAAAGGTTAGGCAGATGATGACGACATAAGATATTAAAATAAGTTGTAAACGGTGAACAATTTACCTTAAAATAGTCATGCAAACATTTCTGGTTTAATTCAGCATAATAGCCAATTAAATTTTAATAATAACTTTAAAAGACACACACTTTATACTGAAAACCGATTAATACTTCGAAATATAAAATTGATTTTCCCTTTAACACCTTCCTGAAAGCCTTCAGTGCCACGCACCCAATTAAAATATAATTGAAAACTCTGAACGATTAAAAAGTCCGTTCTACATATTTTGAAAATGTCAATGCAGGGAGAAAATCGGATTTGTTAGACTTTCCAATTTGTTCCCTTGTTTCCTTTGTTAATTAAAAACTGGTGTGACCATTATGTTTGTCTTGGATTATGAATTGTTAGTTTTACATTTCATTTTTAGATAGTGGAAATAATTTCATTGTTACTTACTTAAATATTCGAGTTTCATTCTGTAGATTTTTTGAATTTGAATAAATATTCACTAACGAGCAAAAGCATATTCCGCGCGATCTTGAGTACTTAAAAACTAGTTAAGAATAATTAAAAAAAGAAAGTTAACTTTGAATTGATACCAAATTCATTGAAATGACGCCATTATTTAAGGAGGTATCCCGGATCAATTTCAATTGTAAGTGATTCCATGATTTGCTCGCGAGTGTAATTATTTAATGGTTTTAAAATAAACTTTATTATAGACGTTTCCGCTTATTATAGAAATCACCACTTTTTGGTTAATTGCTTCTGATTATAATGCAAATCTATTCACAAAAGGTGAAAAGGGTAGTTCTTCGAAATTTGATTCTTTGACTGATTCATATGGTCAAATTTTAATTTCACTTTCAGCTCAGTAACACATGTTCATATGAAAGTAGATATTCCAAATAACATTTATTTGTTTGAGGGACTCGTTTTTACAAAGTAGTTTTTAAGATATCGACGTTTAAAAATTTTGTGCCCAGATGAATCAGAATTTTCTACAGATGAATCAGGAACAGAAATAAAAATGGAAAACTATAAATAAAAATGGGCTTTGGATTAAGAAAATAATCATGATGTTATAACAACAATAATATTTTTTTATAAAACAATTAATTATCAGTGATCATAGATCAATTCAACAATAAAATTCTTGTTTTTCAAAATGGCATTTACAGAAATATATACTTAAAGAAAAGCGAGAATTTTGTTATAAATAGGTACTAGATAGTTATTTTAATGCTACGTCAAAATATTCTCTCTGTTTACTTTTGTTTTTTCTCTCTTTTTTTTTCAAATATAATTCTTTTATTTTTAATTTCCACGCAGCATAGGTACTTGTCTGGATCTTTTCTTATTTTCCTTCCTAGATGGATGAAAAAATCGTACTTTCTGTGAGTCTCTTTTTCTTATAGATATATTTTTTCCATCTTTTCTACTATTGATAGTGGCATTGTTGTGAACAGCAATGTAAAATAAAAATAAAATAGATAGAGTTTGACTTATGAATAAATACCGAAGAATAATGTCAAAATTGTCTCACACACACTCTACTGACATGGAAAAGTAAAATAACGTAACAAAAGTGCTCCTTTCTGGCTGGAAAAGCGGAAATCTAATTTATTTTCAGATTCATATGGGTTTTTGAACATATCAATCAGGCACAGATGAATCATGATTTTGCCTAAAATCATGCATATCTCATCATTCATACAAACTTCAGTATTATCGTTTTTCTACACGAATCTGTAACCCAAAAGCATCACACGAAACTCAGATTAAAGTCTTAAAACAGCAAAATAAAATTAATAAATTAGGCATTGTAATCAGCAAGGTACCTGAACCAAGCACAGATGAATCAGATATTTGCCTTTGTTTCACCGGGTTCTAAGCCAACCAGCCTCACTTCCGCCTTCTAGCACGTTCGTTGTACGACAGGTTTCCCCCCACGCGGGATCCCAGACTCTGATCATTATTCCTCGACCAAGTACAGTCAAGCAAAGCTTACTCCACATGAATCAGTATCATACGCCGGACACTTCTTATTTACTTCATTAAAAACACACTAAAGTAGTTATATCTAATACATATTTTTTTTGTAAGAGGTCAATTAATTACTTTTCGATATAACTTTAATGTATATTGATGAATCAAAGGGAAAATGCGACATCGCCCATTTTGTTCCGGAAAATGGGAAACGGACGCCCCATATGAATCAGGAGAACAGACTTCAATTTTTTTATTTTGTATCTAGATAGCTACTATTAAAAAAATATAATTTGTCCCAGGTAGAACTAAAGCTAAACTGTACAGAAAAAAATATTACATGCCGTTTTGTTAGTTGGTTACAGAAATATACCCACAGACATCGAAAATTTTGTCTCTGAAGAACTACCCAAAACAGATAATTCTGACATACGATAGAAAGTATAAAATATTCGTTGAAAAACTCAACTGAATTAAACACAAGAGAGAACCGTCACTGAAATGAATAACAAAAAATAGCTACACAAAAAAAAACAACACAATTTTCAACAAAAATATCGTCAACGTTCGACGAAATATAAATCCATCATATTTTATTTCATCACTCTGTTCCACCACACGATTTATTTTTCAAAGCGTTCCAATTTCAAAAAATAACAGCCATATTGTTTTGTTCGTTCGTTCGAAGTGCACTCGTTCATATTTCAACGGTTTGATTGGTTATCAAAGCGATCGTTCAGTGGAAGCTCGGAAGCTCGTGTTCCGCGAGAATCAGTTTACCAATCAAATGTGATTGCTAATTTTCTTTTTAAGCCTTGTTTAATGGCATCAGGTAACCGTGGCCCTGGTACGTCAAGGGCTATTGTAGGATCACCGTGAATTTTAGTCAGCACAAGTCTGACGGTCCCTCAATTGATGATTTTACTACGATAAAAAAAGCCTTGTTTAATGAGGTTGCAGAGCTAGTTTGAACAATAAATCGCAAAAATGAGTTCGTCAGTTAGAATTATGACATTTGTAATGGACACGTATTTTTCTTTTGTTAAATCAGTGAATATTCACAAAGTTATAACGTATCAAAACTATTACTACTAGTCCGCATGTGACGTCAGGACGCCCTATGATACGACAGTATGAATTATTATTTTGAATTTAAAAAGCGTCGTATCTTCGTTAATTTTGGTATACGTTACAAAATAAAAAATAAAGGTGGAATATTTTTTTAAATGTAACGGACTACTTTATCAGGTTTTTTTAATTTGCGGAATGAAAAATCCTACCTCACAAAATTTTTGAAAAAAAAAAACCGAGAAACATTGCATTTACCTACAACGTTTTCTCGTTTTTTCCTTTTAATAAATAATATAATAAGAATATTTAAAAAAAAAATAGCGTTAACTTTTTAAACAGAGTCTGATTAAACCTCGTGTAACCAAATAAAATGAGCTTAAATATTTTTATAACTTACTAAAATACAAAGAATGTAAACCGCCATTTAATCTTGTGTAGTGTTCAACACTGTGTGAAAGACGGTGTTAACTTGTAAATCTCTTCGTTCTGACCGAGATAACTTGTTATAATCAGAATACTAAATAGACAAAGAGCTCATGGTACGATGATACGATCTCTCTACGTTTTCAGTATTTACAGTTTCAAGAAAGTTAAGACTATTAGCTTACTACGTCTATGATAGATAAACCTGTGTTTCTGCTAACTGATACATAATTATTTTATGGAACGAAGTGCTAATGTGTGTGTCGGTTTGACCGCACATCAAAGGTCTCTAATATTTGTGACTGAAATTGGTAAAAAATCGCTCAATTCCAAGATTCCCGTACTAAAGAGTTAGCCTCGAATTTTTGTTGACACTACCTATTTTTAGACAAAGTGTTCAAGCAATGTCTAACTTTTTTATAATAAGACGGTTAGTGTTGCCCCAGAGGTAATCGAAATTAGTCAAACGACTAAGTTTAGATAATTGCTCTATTAGATTCCTCCAGCAATTAATGAAATCTAGGATTTATCTCTTTTCAAGAAATAACAAAAAGGAGATTAGAGAGTTGGACAGCTCGGACCCATTTCTCACGATTTAATCTTACAATCAGCGCGAGAAACAAACCAGCTTGGATAACTGAGAAAATATAAAAGTTGTATTGTTTTATTTAATACTAACGGCCCGTCCCGGCTTTGCATGGGTGGACATGATATTCTTACAGCCAATGTTACTGAAGGTGAATCTAGCTTTTTAATTGACAATTTTTTTTTTTAAATCGGGTTAGTTTTTGAGTTTATTAATTACAAGCATACGCACAAAAATACAAATCTTTAAATGTATTTTTTTTTATGTTTTCTCCTCCAAAAATTTTTTTTTTTTATCTTTTTTGAGAATAAAAAAGATCATTAATTACAAACAAATTGTATCTAAGATAATTTTTTAAAAACATTATTTACTTGAAGAAGTTTTATAAAATAATTAACTTCCGGGTTTAAGATGAATGAGAATTACTTCAAAAGGTTAACATGACGGATGAAGGTATAACAAGAAAATGATAAATGGCAGACGGAAAGTTCAAAAGTTTTTTTCTGTTTTATTTTTTTGTTAAAACACCCGTTTGTTTCCGCTTCAATAAATTCATTTAATTCTCTTATAAAGTTTAGGAAGCACGAGAAACCTTAATTTGTTTCCTTGAAATGTTATACAGTAAAATAGATTTATACTTTAACATCGGCAAGCAGTGATAGGAAGAAATATTTTTCTTACAGGTTTTAAAATCAATACTCTTTTAACTGATAAAAAAAACGTGACTAAGACCAGCCGTCCCGCGACAGATGTCCTAAGCGGCGAACCTTAATTTGTTTCCTTGAAATGTTATACAGTAAAATAGATTTATACTTTAACATCGGCAAGCAGTGATAGGAAGAAATATTTTTCTTACAGGTTTTAAAATTTAAAATCAATACTCTTTTAACTGATAAAAAAAACGTGACTAAGACCAGCCGTCCCGCGACAGATGTCCTAAGCGGCGAACAAATTATCGGACGCGTCCGTCAGCCGCGGCTGAGGGACGCGGCTTATTCATTATCTAGCCAGTACATTTAATACTACACTGTGCAAACTGTCGGTCGTAAGACGCGGACGTGACCTTGAGCGTTCGGACGTCCGAACAAAATCTGGCCTTCTGTCGTCCGAACTACCGTGCACACTGCTAAGCCGCGTCCTTCAGCCGCGGCTGACGGACGCGTCCGATAATTTGTTCGCAGCTTTACCAGGTGGTAAGACAGTCCGATCCTTTAAATTAGCATAATGCTGTGCAGCACATGCTTATCTTAAATATCCTGTAATGGACAACCATTAGTGTAAGTTCCGAACTATAAGGACCCCATTATCCCATATGAAAGGGGATCACTCACTCCCCGTAAAGAATTATGTCCTTTGAAGTTTGAGATGGATTCCATGGGATTTGTAACTTAAACATCGTTTTGGTTACCTTGAAAACAGATATGTTTTGGTCAAATGTGTTGTCTTATATAGGATGGCATTGTGCAGTTCAAATGTACTGATCGAGTTACACTATCAAATCAAAACTCAAACTCTTACTTTTTACTATATTGATTTTAAAGTAAAAAGTAAGGGTTCGAGTTCTTGGAAGAAATTGGGAGAGGCTTCTTTCTTAGTGTCTTACTCCAAAAAAAAAGAAAACTAAACAAAATTGTCGTCTAAAACTTACACACACTTGAAAAAACTTAAATCAAATATTGTAACAATTTTTGTTCAGGTACATTCATAGAACAGTAGTCAAAAAAAAAGGAAAGACACTAAGTTTTTTTTTCGCAAAATTCCAAGAAAGGTCCTAAGTTTAAATAAAGTACAGAAATTATAACGACACCCGAAAGTAACGAACTTAAATACCATAGCCAGCGAACAATTACAGAGGAAAAAACTCGTACTTACATTTAAGGAAAAAAATTAAGAACAAATTCATTTCTCCACGGGATACTGTAGACCATCGCTATCATCCCTAACTCAGGGGAATAGAGTCTAAAATCATTATAAGAAGTTGAAGAAAGTCGGTGTCTCATTACTGTCATCTCAAGGGGCTGTCCCCATTATCTCGAGAACTGTATTTGGAGTAATCTGCGTATGTGGGTCGAGGGAGAAGCGATAGCGATTTATTGAGCTACGGAGTTAGATACCATAGGATGGGCTTGCGTTCGGAGTGTAAGGTAGCTCGCCGTCCGTTCGATGTCGTGTCATGTACCACCACGCCTCAAGGAATTTACAACACACTGACGGCATTTAAAGTGCAATTTAAAGATAAAGAAATATAGCCTATGTCACTGAAAAGTAAGTCTGCAAACATACAAACTCACAAACTGGTACTGTTTGTATTCTCTATATTATAAGTATAGTTTAAATATAAGCTGCGTCCAAAACTCTGAGATGATTTGTTTTTATTTAAATCAATTTTTGTTTTTATCCTAGGTCATGCGTTGAGTGGTAAGTATTTTTTTTTATATTTAAAGCACGGTTTCGGTTTCACACATTGTCTTTGAAACCATGCAAATCACCCTCACTTGTTTAACCAAATTCTTTCACTAAACTACAAACTTCTTTGTTTTTTCATGTGAGTGTCCTCTGGTGTCAATTCAGTAAATTAAGCCGCTGCTTTACCTACTTTGATTATATTATATAAGTCCGATGTTTCACCAAAACTGCCAGTGATGTCTAAAAATATATGTATTGAAAAAGATACATTGGTACTTCCCAGAATTGAACCGAGATATACGGCACTTTTGGCGCAGTGGGTGAACTATTCTGCTAGGCGGCTGTCCTGCAGCGGGAATCGAACCCGTGACGAGTTCGATTTCCGCACGGAACAAGTATTTGTATGATCTACAAGTTTTTCCGGGTCTAGGTGTTTATGTATGAGAATTCAAATGTTTTAAATGTACCAAAGATACAGGAGATATGCATCTGCATATCATCCTCTACCTTACACTTACACCATGTAGATACATGGTGTAAGTGTAAGGTAGGTATTAAAAAACTATCATCTCTGGGCTGTCAAAACTACCTATTACAGACTGAAATATTTTTTAAAATTATACCGTAATTAAATTATTTAAATAACTGAGGTCTCAGCACAAAGGTTTGACTACCTTTATCCATTTAATATTCCTCTTACAGCCAACCCTTATCATTTTGTAGACCCTCGACAAACTTCAACTTAGAAAAATTAACTAGAAAAAATACCGTAATTAACGATAAGTTATTTAAGTTTCTTTTATAATTAAAGTGAGGCCATCAAATGAAATTACTGTCCTCAAATTAATTAAGTGACGGCGACTAAATAAAATTATGTTATGCAGTAAAATTAAATGGTTTGGATATTGGTGTGCCCGCCATTTTATTTTGACGCGGCGTTTTAACAGTAGCCAAGTAATTAGATATAGAAAGACCCTTGTCCAATGAAATGTAAAGTTTATTTTTGTATTTTTTAACTAAAGTAGAAGGTCTTTGAATTTAATAAAAAGACGAACACAATTCGGTACAAAAGAGTTTAACACAAATCTTCTTTTTTTTTATTTAAAGTAAGGTTCGCGTTTGAACACTATCTCGAAGCGAAGAAGTGGTCGACGGTGAAGCACGCTTGCCTCAGAAGTAACCTGTTCACTCTTGACATGAAGACCCCAAAGTTATAGCTGTCGGGAAATACAAATACAGCGAATTCCACTCCTTAGCTGTGCGTACAATAAATGTATTGGCAAAACGCTTTGTACGTACCTACCGGAGGGGTGTCCACCATATTATATTTCGACGGCGCATTTTATAATTTAACTAGCAAACCGCCCCGATTTCACACGGTTTCTTGATCTACTCCTACACAGAACCAAAGTAGTCCGTCACCGGACTGTTTTAACTGGTTACCACGACCATGGAACGCAAAGAGCAATTGAAGAAATAGGTAATTTTTGTCAGTCAAGCCTCAAAGTCTCTTCCACTCCAAAAAAGGGTAGAGGGATTATCTATTGAAAACCCACATTTAACATCACAATTTGTTGTTCTATTGCCTTCAGTATCCACACCGTGACTTTTAGTCGAATTACAAAAGTGGTCCACTTAATGTATCCGACCTAAAATTTCTCCTAGGCGAGGTTTTTTTTTAATCGTTATTAATAACTTTTATTATTAATAAATAGGAACAGTCGACAAAGTTGAATCATGACCCACCATAAGCTTATTTTCTTACAGACTTTCAAATACAATTAGATCCACATTTGCGTAAATACACACATCCATGTAACGACTTTGATCTTAGTCAATTTGAAGGATTCAAACGATTTATTGTCAAAATGGGTCATGATTCAACTTTGTCGATGTACCTACATTAGAAATATGAAACACCCTGTTAAAATGTTTACCTATCAAGGTGTAGAGTATACCTACCCGGCGCAATGGTCGGGCAGATCATTCCATCTCCATTTTCTATGAGACAAGGGTGTTTCTAACTACGCCTTGCGTCATAAATAATTTTCAAATCTCTTAATTTTTTTTTTTTTTTTAATCGTGTACTATTCATTGGATACATGAACTGGGCTGCCGTTGTAAGACGACTAAAAAGACACGGTGTATATTCCATTAAGCGCTATCTATTTCAACTTGCACCACACACTTTATCTTGCAACGCAACTGCTAGCTCCAACGTTCACTAACAGGAATGTCTAAATCAGTGGAACAGATGATATTTTCCCCAGTTACAGAGAATGATGACACCTGTTGTTGTTACCTGGTGACCTACCATAAACTCATATCGCGATCCAGTTTAGGCTGTGGGAAAGAGACAGATATATACAAGTCGTCTAGCGCCATCTCTATCCCACAGCCTAAATACTCACGCTTTAAAAGTTCATCGTAGGCCACCTTTGCACAGTAAATTCTGCCTTTACGATGAAGATTTGGAAACGTAGATATTACACACGTAGACGTACGAACGTAGATATTATTATATATCTTTAGCATTGACTAGGTTTTTAAGGCTGTGACTTTGCCGTGAAGATTTCGATCTCAATTTACTTGGAGTTTATGGGTGTTAAAATTCCTTAAAACTAAATAATAAATAAACTAATTCTGATGATTCTATCTCCTGCTTGCATGGAGGGAAGTGGAAACATATTTTTCCTACTCTTCCACTATTCTTTTCTGATTGATTTCGTTGCAGGATCCAAGACAGGTAAATTCATTCTCCGGGACACGTCGAGCTTCATTGTCTCGGCGCTTTTCTGGTGGTTGCCACTGTTGATTCTGGCTCTCAGGAGTTGCAGTGGTTTGGGAATACTCAATACTTTATTGCATTCCATAATGTTAAATAGAACAGTTGGTATGGTAAGACATAGAATCAATTATGGACCCTGTCGGGCACAGCAAAGTTAGTTGGTGATAGGAGAGAGGATGAAAGCGCTGTTTTGTTTAAATAATAATATAATTATAAGTTATGAAGTTAAAACAGTAAAATGGCTCTTGTGGTTTTAACAATATAGATCACAATTATATTTAATTCCGTACTAATACATTTGTTGAATTTATTTTTTATTTAATATACAGAATAGTGTGGTGGGTTTGTCCCAATTAAAAAAAAACTAATTCTGATCCCTAAAGGGCCTCAGTTTAGTAGGAATGCCACATGACAGCAGACAGTATGCCATCTGACGCTGGTTTTCCGGTGCATTTAATTTCTATAATGTCTTAAGGGAAATTCTACGAAGAGAAATAGTGAGCGACACGATTGGCGCAGTGATTGAGCGATTGGACTGCTGCGGTGCGTGACGCGGGTTCAATTTTCACGAAAGTATGATCTACGTGTAGTTTTTCAGGGTCTTGGCGTTTATTTAGGTATGAGAATATATGTTTGTATACGCACCCACGATACAGGAGAAATTCCTATTAAGGAGCAACATTTACAGTTACTGGAAACTCAAAGAAGAAAAACAAAAAGCTTCCAATGTCCCTGAAACAACATAGTTATTTGAAAACATTGCGTTACTGAAAGGTCAGTATAGAAGATTTTGTTTACTTTCCATTTCGCGGGTTGTCGAAGCGGATATCGGCTTTGTTAGTGTTGTGAATTGTTGATGGTCGATTTTGAAATTCCCCATTTACTTTCCCTGTATATTGAAACGTAAATATTTACTTATATGTAGATCAAAGCCCTTTGGGTTTGCAAATATTTTGTATTGTGAGAAAGTAAACTGCCTTACTTATTTGTCTTATTGCTGGGTGCCCACATGTTCTCAAGCACGGTGGCCTGCACGTTCTACTTTCAAATCTCTCTGTTTTGGGCAATGTTTGGCCACGTTTGTCCCCCAAACATGATCAGATTGTCAACGTGGCCCGCCTAATCCCACTTAAGTTTATTCCTAAAATAAAGGATGTTCAATAAACCGATACTGGTTCACGTTATTCTTATAAATCAATGAAATAAGGCAAAGAAGGAGGCCCCATGACTTTTCCAATTTATGTGAAAACTGATTCAGTTTACTTTAAAAAGTAAACTGGAACTTTGATGTTAATTTGAAAAAAAAAAAGTTCCACGTTTTGTACACGAGGCGCTTTGTCATTTTTTCGTACAATACACGCAGTAAATATTGCAATTAAGCTGTAAGGTAAAATACAGAAATCTCGTGATTAGGTCTCTGAATTCCCTTACAATCTCAAAAAATACGCCATAATTAATATGTTTCCATAAGTTTGTCCCAAACATACAAATACCGTGTGTTGTTATTTGTCAAACCACCACACATGCTACCACAGAAAACAACAACCATCATGTGATCATCCCTGTGTTACAAACAGCGTCCATTCCCTGTAATTGGAACACATAGAGGCTCCTTAATAATACCTGTGGGGGAATGTGAGCCCTAATAAAGGCGAACACATGTGTAAGGACATTATGACTGCGATTACTTATTTGTGGCTGGTTATTCCACGTATTTCCGTTGCTTTGCTTCAGCCGTGAATGTTTATTAGCAGATGTTGATGGCAAAGATGAGGTTATGTTTTAATAGGTAGTGAATTACCCCCAAACACCAATGGGGGATTTTGATCTCAAACGAAATACTTCATTAAAATTGCAAAAATAAATAAATTTCATAGTTCGATCAAGTATTTATTGGCTGTTCGTATCAATCCAATGTTTTGATAGGCTTTTCAATGGTATTCACCATTCTATTTTACAATTATTTAATTTATTTGCAAACTTCATACCGCCTCAGAATATTTTAGTAATCATATTTTCTCACTTTTTAAACCTTCCCTGGACGTCCAAAAATAATACAAATCGGTCAGATTTTTATATACGTAGATAGAAGTTATTGCATTCGGTTCAATCAATAATATGTATTTAGCAGATGTTTAGCTGCGCCCTTGTGTCCACTTAGAGTTTTCAAAGAATATGGAGAGCTGCGTTTCCTTTTTGCTGCCGAGCAAACATTTTGATCAGAGCAAATGTTTGCTGTTTTGCCAGTGTTCTCTGAAAGCGACTAGTACTTGATTTTACTATGACAGCTGAACGAACGTTTGTTTTGAACAATAGCTTGTATGTTTGCACAGTACCATGTTCGTCTGTTGCGTTCACTCCATGTTTGCTAAAAAGATCCGATTACAACCGAGCTCGTCAAACATAGAGCGAATACTGGAGAATCGCGGCGATATTTTCGTCGTGCCACGTATTTCCATACACTCACTATGAACGCGTCTCCACACGGTGATAAATATCGCAGCGATGCGACGAGTGGCAATGTGCGCGCGTAACGTATAATCGCCGCACGCTCGCCTGGCGCGTTACTAGTAGCGAAACAAAACAAACCGGGCGCGCGGCGATTCCGTTGCAAGTCATTGCGTGCGCGCGGCGTTCCCGTTGCGACTCGTGACGATACGCTGGCGGAATAATTGCGTGTTTTCTCATGTTTCCAGTTATTACCGGAAAAAATACACAACATTTGCTCGCTCTGAATTGTTCTGAGCGCTAAGTGGAAACGCGGCTTAATACGCAGCACAGGGTGAACGCCGTAGCGTAAGCTTGGCTACGCCGTAGCACTGAGTCACCTACGGCGTAGCTACCGATTAGTAACGCAGTAGCTTCTGTTATCCTTATTTCCTATAATCACTAGAAGAAGAAAAAGCAAAATAATTAAATCAGTCCGTGATGTCTACAATAATACTGAACAAAACAAACTTCATTATCACAGCACACAATACCGAAACCATATCTCCCAGTATATAAAACAATATATAACCACATACACGAGCAGAAAACCAAGAACACCTCTGAAACATGAAACTGAAAACGAGGAAGCGAGGAGAAATAGTTGGAGTGTAAAATTCAAAGAGATATTGCTATAATACTGGATACGAAAGGTTTCCTCCACGAAATATTTATATAACCTTATATTTCTAGATAACGTTGAAAGATTTGCTCAGCGTGTGGTGTGCGGTTTTGTGTTAGGAATTGGAATTGAAATTGAGGTTAGCTTCAGGTAGATTTAATATTTCAGGGGTTTAGGTTATAATATTATTACAGGCACTGAAAGGTAGCGTATTTTAACCGCTTTGGTTTTATGAAAGACGGTTTAATTAAACGTTGGAATGCAGTAAAGTCGCTCCTTGATACTTACTTATGATGACAACTTATTTTTTTTTAACTTATTTGTTTTCATTTTGTAAGTGATAATATTAATTGTCTAAATGAAAAATAAAGATCTTTAAAGCCAAAAAACTGTATATCCAGATAATCCAGAAGATGGTATAAATACTGGCACAAGTTGTTTCACTACCTCGTTGGTCTAGTGATTGCAAGTGCGACTGTTGGGCGTGAGGTCCTGCGTTCGATGCCCACGTAGCGTTGAGTAAGCCTGGTTGTTATTCTATCAAGATTTCAGGGTACATTTTACTTCTATTCATTTTTCCCATTGTATTCTCGCCTGGTCGAGGTCATGCTGCGGGGCGAGACGGAGTGGAAAGCGGTCGCCTCCTTCTGCGAAGCAGTAATGCTCGAGAAGGAGGAGGCGGGCCGCGTGAGGGAGAGGACAGCGTCCTCCCTCCACCTCAGCCGCAGTGGTAAACGCCCACGGCGACGGACGTCGCAAGACGTAGTAGTAGGCGCAGGCATGCGGGCGGCGAGTAATGGGCGAGTCGCTGTCCGACCATGGACCATGCCCGGGTCGACGGCGCGTTTTGTTCCACACTCGCCTCAAAGAGTGTCAGCATGATGACGGGCCCCCCTTTAGAGGGCCGAAGCCTGCCGGGGTCGAGGGACTTATTTCATTACCGTGACCCCGGAACATAAAGGGTTACTGAAGGACACCGTGGATTTTAGTCAGTACAAGTCTGACAGACTCATTTGATGATTTTACCACGACAAAAAAAATGTATTCTCTCCCACACATTCGGTCGAGTTTACCACTACTGTTACAACTCCATGTAAACTGGGAGTTGTAGTTGTCGGCTACTTTCCCCCGCCTGCCGGCTAACCGTAGGTAAACATTCATTATAATACGTATTACAATAAACAGCATGTCACTCTAATTACGATCACCTTAGTCCGTAATAAATAAAGCTCGTGTGTCATGGCGTCGTATTCCTAGTGCTAATCAATAGTAATGACAAGGCACTTTGTTCATCCCACGCTGTTCAATGTTACGACCCACTCCAGTTTATTGTGGAGGTCGAGCTAATGACTAGGTGATGTATCTAGGTTAGAGTAGCTGATAAATAGGTGTACCTGCTGTTTTCTTAATCATACTTTAAACAGGTACCTAGAAGTCTCAAAATTAATATTAGACACAGATACAATACATGTCAGACAGTACAGAAACTTTTTTTTATAAACTTTGCCCCCACCCTAGGAATTTCGTATCATGGGTGCCTTTATTAACATAGTAACTCACAAAAACAAACACACAGACCCGGAAAAACTACTTGAAGATCATAAAAATATTTGTTCCGTGCGGGGGTCGAACCCGGGACATGCTACACAGCAGTGGATGGTACAGCCACTGCGCCAAACGCGTCGTCTTATTATTATTAGTAACTACGTATTCAAGAAAAGTTACCTACGTGCCTCAGAAATAGTGATGGGTTTTTGCCCGGGAATTTTCCCGAGTTGGGAAAATTCCCGATACTTTCCCATTTCTTCCCGGGAATATTCCCAAATGACGGGAAAATATTTTTCGTATAAAATTATGCAATTTCATTTATTTTTTACAAAGTTTTGCATTTGTGTAAGTCTGTGCATGCATGTGAGTAATTAAAAAAAAAAGAAATTCATTGTAAAAGTATGATTACAGCATAAAAGTAAGGGATTTTATGTATGGAAATGTTTGTTGATACGTATTTATTTTAAAAGACTTAAAATCAACTTCGAACAAGTCTCAAAAGTATCCCACCGATCTTTTTCTGATTATTAGGTTGTTTTTTGAATATTCGTTTTGCTATAAAACGCGGCTTTATACCTATAATAGTAATCAGCTGACTTTGAAGATAAATCTATTACTTGGTGCGCTGAAAAGTGGGTATTGTACGTATAGTAATAGCCACATAATCATAGCTCTAATCTAACAATTTCTAATTTTTTTTAGTCTTGCTCTGTAGACAAATGGCAAACGTAAACTCTCGAGTCTCTAACAGATTTTCAACGTAATATATGTCTTAAAAAATTAACTGCAAGAATTTAGTGTGCTTACTCGTATCAATAACGAAGTACATTCCAAAAAAAAAATTTTTTTTGCAATTTTTTTTTTTAAATCATTTTTTTTTTCAAGCATTTTTCTTTTGGCCTATTAATATGGCCAATAAAATAAGTTATTTGTAAGTATTTCGATGAATTGCCAGTTCAAAGTCTGCAAAATGTGATGGAAACATTGGAATCAGCTGTGAACGCTACACACGGGTGAACGAACTCAAACAGAAATCAAATTCATTAATACGGTCAAAAATAAATGCTTGAAAAGGCGCGCGTGGAACAAAACGCGCCGTTGACCCGGGCATGGTTCATGGTCGGACAGCGAGTCGCCCATTACTCGCCGCCCGCATGCCCGCGCCTACGGTGGCTGGTCCGTCTGCCGAATCCGTCGAATCCGTCTGCCGAAGTCCGGCGCCGTGGGCGTCTACCACTGCGGCTGGGGTGGATGGACGCTGACGCTGTCCTCTCCCTCACTCGGCCCATGCATGACTGCTTCGCAGAAGGAGTCCACCGCATCCCACACCGACTCGCCCGGAAGCATGGCCTCGACCAAAGCCGGGCGCGAGAGGTCTCTGCCTATTGCCGTGAGGACACGTCGGCGTCGGTGCTCTGCTCAAGCGGGGCAGTCCTGCACCGTATTCTCCACCGTGTCCTCCGGGCGATCCTCGCAGTGGTGACACCCAGGCGTTTCCTGCTTTCCCATCCGACACATGTACCTCATGAAACTTCCGTGACCGGTGAGGACCTGTGTCATGCGGTAGGTCAGGACGCCGAGCCGTCTATCCAGCCACTCCTCTAAGAGGGTGTTACCGCCGCGATTGTAGCATACCCGGACCTCTGTTGCGACCATAGATATATTATAGGTTGCGACCGTCGCTCCCTCCATACTGCCCTGAGATCCCGACGGAGCCCTTCCCGCAGCGCGTGCATATCGCAGTGTCATATTGCCACTTTCAGTACGGCACTTCTGATTCCACAAGGTTGTATTTTAGAGCAAGTTGATGGATTATTCTGGCTACAGGGCTGTGTCTATGCAAATATTCTCCGTTAGCGAGACGAGGACACCCGGAGAAAATGTGATAGATTGATTCGCCTGGACACGGTGGCATGCCCGAAATATGTCAGCCCTGCTATCCTTCACAATAAATCTCCGGTAGTTATATGTCATCATAACTTCATCCATTATTGCTCTGACAAAACCTTTGGTTTCTCCAAAGGAGTCTCCGGATCGTAGCCAGGCTACCGACGCAGATATTATGTCTATATCTGCATCAGGCCTATGTACGGCCCGGAAAAAACGTCTGTGAAGCTCCTTGTTCTGTCATATTTCCATGCGACCATTAGTGTCAACTGTCAAGCAATGCAGGTTTGCGCCAGTTCTCTTTAGCCCAGGAGAGTGGGGTAAGGCCCTTGTCCACCGCTACTACATCTCGATGCATTCACACGTCGGCTTTTAGGAAATATTCACAGAGATTGATCTCACGATTGTGGAAAGTCTTAACGTTTAGAAAATCTCAACTTCGAATATACAATCTCATAACAGAAGACCGTGAGTGATGCATTCGATATGTAGTAAGCAATGTACGGACCCTCCTATCGCCTTGGATACGAGGGTCCGTACAATTAAGTTCTGTTTGAGCCCATGAGTATGTCAAAAGAGTACCCACATCAATACTGGCATGATCCAGCCGTTACAGGCCTTACTACCACCTTATTACCACCTAATACAATAATTATTTACATATTTTTAACATTGTTATTGGTTCAATATTTATTTTCCCGTCGTTTGGGAAAATTCCGGGAATTTATTTTATTTTCCCATATTTTCCCAATCTTTTTTTTCCTCCCATTTTTTTCTTCCCTCCGGCCCATCACTACTCAGAAAGCACTTAATCCTGGCTGTCACTTGTTTGTGATCTGACTTGAAATTCTGACAACCAGTTTTGGTGTATTATCTGGGTTGTGGAGATAAGAAAGACAGCATACTCCGTATACATACTAGGTATTAAGCTTTACTGGGAATCGACTCCAACATGTTCGGTTCATAAAAGTCTTGTTAACGTTTTGGATAGCTTCCTTGTGAATTGGCGTGAAAAGGCACACCATCGAGAGAAGTGGAAGTAATGTGGGGAGAACTTTGCTCAGGATTGCAACACAGTAGGCTAGTAAAAAAAAAATAGTCCGTTCAGATGACAACATAATTATTACATTTTAAACCATATTTTCTCAGTAGGTGACCTTTCAACAAATTGTCCATAACATTACTTGGATATGAAACTGAAACTGGTTAGGTCTTGTCATTGCGTAGTTAGTTAACTACGCATGATCAAATTTTATTATCATAAACAGCGTTTAATTTCCACGAATTTATATCTTTATTACCTTTAACTACACCCTCTAGACCCATTTTCCGAGAACCACCCAAAACTCCATTTAATTTTTGCGAACTTCCAGGTGTAACTTTACAGCAATCTTGGGAAATAAATTTCACACATACTTGAAAGTTTTTAACATTATAAATTATACATTTACATAGAATTACGTACGATATATACCTGCCGTAGCAGAGTTATATGATAAGTGTGTGGAACTCGTAAATCTTGGCATAACACGTACGTTCTTGCATATTAATCGAGAACAACATACATTTCGCATGCTTGCTTGTTTAAGGCCGAGACTCCACCAAAGCTGTGTCGAGCTGTGCGGAGTCGAGACGTGTTTTGAACAACCAATAGAATTGCGTTATTGACACAGCTCCACTCCGCAACGCAATTCTATTGGTTATTCAAAACACGTCTCGACTTGCACAGCTTTGGTGGATTCTCGGCATAAACCTTAGAATAAAGCCTCGTCAAGTTATGGTGTTTGTAACGATAACGTCTTGTATATAAGTTCTAGTGCTTTAACAATAGTGTTTTCCCCGTCGGGAAGAAGCTCCTTCGTGTGCGAAAGACTCGCCTTTGACCACTATGTCGCCTGATGGCAACGACTATAATTATAATACTAGACTCCTAATAACAGGCGACCGATGTCTGTCAACACATTAGGCAAAAAAGTCTTATATCCGTCTCATTTCCACCACTCCTGTGAGCCGTAAACATACGTTGAGACAGAACAGACCTTGAGTTAGCCAATCACAACGCAGTACCCCGTCCCCCTCGCTTACGTAGTACCTCAGCGAGTTGACAGAATAGTTTTTGTTCCTTAGATTAGAGATAGTATTATATCGTCGTTGCCTGATGGTAAGCAAAAATATGGTCAACGGTGAAGCACACTTGCCTGGAAGTAACTTATTCACTCTTGACTTTAAGACCCCAAGGTTATAGCTATCTCTTTAAGGAAACACAGATTCCGACAGGGACTTTCACTCCTTAAGCGCTCATGCACACGACACGGTTTTAACACGGCACGGTTTTTTGAGCTGGCTCTAGCGCCGGCGCACGGTGGGGCATTTATTCAAATTAGGCGGCCAAAATTATTTTCTTTGTTTTATGTATTCTAAATAGTTTATTATTATTTTATTTCAATTATAAAAGCTTTTGGTGAACATATATTCAAGTAAAACACAATTGTTGATGAAAATTACGGTTTATTGAGAAAAAGTACAGTTTTTTATTTTACAATGAGGAGTCTCACGTCTCTTCACCAGATTTTTAATCCATTTGCATTTCATTTTAATCTATTTCACTGTCAGACTCTTCTGCGGCCGTTTCCTCATCCGAGGAATTCTCTTCAACCGTGTGGGCCTCAGCAGGCAATGAGCATTTGTATTGCTTCTTCACTATGTGGCATTGACCTCTTTTTAGGTTTTGGTCTTATGCTAGATATTAAGGGATCTGAGCTGAGCAATAATCTGTTCATTACATCTAAATTGCATTGCTCTCTAGAAAATTTTCTAGCGTAATCTTGACGGTACGGTCGAATATGCTTATTACGCGCCTCTGCTGCTTCTTCTGACAGTAAACCAATAGGCAAAAGTGCATTTTCCATGACAGTTGCGCTATATATTAGTATTTTATGCATTATGGGAGTCATCGGATGCCAGGGATATAAATCAATGTACGTCTTCGCAGTCTCATACCCATATAGAGCAAACTTTTTTAAATCAACTTTATAAGAGCTAGATATGACTTCCAAAATCACTTTCAGGCGTTTTATTAGATTAAATCCACACCGGTGATTTCAGCAGCAATTTCTGGATTGGCAAAAAATCTTCTACTAGTATTGCCATCATTGGTATTGCCAAAACCAGCTTTCGGCACGTTAACGTTATTCGCACTATAACCACTTATCATTCTTTTGGAGGAAAAGCTGTGATTTTTATGACCTTCCATCCACTTTTTCTTAAATTGAGACTTCAAATAGGATAATTTATGCTTTACTTCCTTCTTTTCTTCGTCACAATACTCATATTGTGATAAAACAAATCTCTCGAGATAATTCAACTTTTCGTCAAAATTATGCAAGTTTTGTTCCTACATTTTGTTAAAAAGGTATCTACGCGTTACTACTCGCATCCCTGAAGTACCCCCACCTTCTGGAACAAAAGGAGAACTCGCTTAAACAAAAATTATAATAAATAGCAAATTCGATGAATTTGTACTAAAACTTTCATTGAAGTAGAAACCTTTGTTTTCACGGGAGATCACGGCCAATTTAATCGTTTTTAATTAGTTTAAATAGCCTTTTTTATATTACAACTGACAAAACCGATGGGACGAACCCTGAAGTACAACAAAAACGTTTTAACTACAAAAAATAAGAATTTAATACAACAAACACAAGCATGTTTTTGTAATCTGTCTGTACTCAATATTGTTTTTACCATTGGCTTAAAACGTATTAATATGTATGTACTCTTACCCGTTATACTTGAATCCATCATAATTTTTTTCACAACACACTCCAAAATAACAATATTCACTTTTAAAATAACAGTTTTGCAAGAAATGTCTAAAAGCAATACGTACATTAAAGCGACGATCAAGTTTAGACTGGCACACCTAGACGCGCGCTCCGAGTGGGGACGCGGGCTGGGTCGCCCATTGTTCTACGGTTATTTACCAGTCTCAGGTTGTAGTTTTTTTTTACCTGAGACAAATTTTAAGAATTGTATTTTTGGCCGCCTAATTAGTAGAATTGCCCGTCCGTGCGGCGTCGTGTGGTTAGCTTCATAGCTAGAGTTTCATACACGACTGACGACCGCCCATAGACCCGGTTTGACGCCGGGCTTAGCTCCGGCGCAAAACCGTCTCGTGTGCATGAGTGCTGACTGTGCGTGCAACGAAATATTTTCAAAATGATTTGTCCATAAGGGTGGAATGGTGTGAAAGGGCTCAGCGGAATCAGATTGTGCCGTTACATCGACTGACAACTCCGGCGTGCCGATAAACCTCTTGGCACAAACGATTGTCAATCAACTGAAGTGCAACAAGTTGGTATTCCCAGAGGCGAAAATAGTCTAAAAACAGACACATAGCAATTTTCCTATTGATTCGCTTCGTGAATAAATAATAAAAGAACAGCAAATGACGTTACGAAATCAATCATTAGAAATATTGCTTAAAGTGGCCGTTTTAAACCTTCAGTACTCCATGCATGACCAAACTTGCGCTTCAAACAATTTGAGCTACTTTTCAGGCGTGGAGTGCCATCTCACCTTTGCAAGCATCCCTAACTTTTGTTTTCAAGCCAAAACTCCAAATAACCACATAAAACTCGTTATAATTTCAGTGAAATTGATGAAGGGTATCATTTACAAGCTTATTGTATTACTTCAGTCACCTCGCACCTTTTTAACCAGACGTAGGCGTGTATTATCACTCACAACGTTCACACTTGACCTTTCAGGGTCCCAGGTGTTACCGTGACATTACCTCTGACATGTTACAAGGGTCTTTTATCTAAATCATGTCCTAATTTAATCAAGACTATCAAGTTCAGACATGTGTGGAGTCTGGGAATCTTATTACGTTTAGTTCCTCGATTAAGCCTACTGTCCACACAGTCGTCTTTCGTAGGATGCATGTAACCTACAAATGAAGATAGGCGTATTTTGCATATTTGTTATGTCCACGCTGCTTCATGCAATAGTCAGTCACGCTACACACAACTGAGAGATCAACACCTCCGTATTACTCTATTATCATAGTTTTATAGAAACATTAACTGAAATAACTTTAAGTTTACAAAACTTTAAACCATATAATTGACTTGTCAACCCAAAACAAATAAAATAATGCTCGTATAACCCACTGACATCAAATATTTTATCACCATCGCCCTTCAAACCTCATAAAACGGAAAATTTAAAATATTCTTCGCAAAATGGCGTCGTATTTTAAGATGACATTTAGGTACGAAATTTTTCGCTCGCTTTACTCGGTCGTTTCGTAAAGTATTCGTCTGGGTACACGAGTGTATAATCGTGTTAAGTCCTGAATAACCTTTTAAAGTAGCGTTTTAATAAAGTGTAGTGTTTCGGAACATTTTCGAAAGAAGTTTCGTTAAGTCTGAAGGTATTAAACAAATCTTTTTCTTTGAATTCGGGAAAGAACCTTTTTAGTTCGTAATTTCTTTCTCGTTAGTCGGTTTTTAGCTACTGAAATTTATGACTGTTGAGGGATTTTAGAAGTTATCTCTTTTAAGAATATTAGTGGGGTTTTTTCTTTGCGATATAAGGAGAAGTTTTTAGCGACTGACAATTTATTTTCCATTTTTAGTTCTTCCACAACGATTATACCTACTTTTTTTATTGTAGTGTTGTCATAACACGTCAAAGTATAAATTCATCTCAAAACGTGCGCCCTATTTGATTTGACCAATCCTATTCCACTTTTTTTTTTTTTTTTTGCGTGGTAAAATCATCAAATGAGTCCTCCCACCCCGGGCAGGGCGGGAGGGACTGTCAGACTTCTACTGACTAAAATCCACGGTGTCCTTCAGTAGCCTGTTATGTTCCGGGGTCACGGTAAGGAAATAATCCCGCGACCCCGGCAGGCTTTGGCCCTCTGAGAGGGGGCCCCGTCATTATGCTGACGCTCTTTGAGGCGCGCGTGGGACACAACGCGCCGTCGACCCGGGCATGGTCCATGGTCGGGCAGCGAGTTGCCCTTTACTCGCTGCCCGCATGCCCGCGCCTACGGTGGCCGGAGATCGTCTGCTGACGTCCGACGCCGCGGGGGCCTACCACTGCGGTTGGGGCGGAGGGAGGACGCTGTCCTCTCTCTCTCGCGGCCCGCCTCCTCCTTCACGAGCATTACTGCTTCGCAGAAGGAGGCGACCGCTTCCCACTCCGTCTCGCCCCGCAGCATGGCTGCGACCAATGCCGGGCGCGAGAGGTCTCCGCCTATCGCCGCCGTGAGGACACGTCGGTGCTCTGCCCAAGCTGGGCAGTCTTGCACCGTATGCTCTACTGTGTCCTCCGGGCGATCTTCGCAGTGGTGGCACCCGGGCGTTTCCTCCTTCCCTATCAGACACAGGAACCTCCCGAAACTTCCGTGTCCGGTGAGGACCTGCGTCATCCGATAGGTCAGGACGCCGTGACGTCTCTCCAGCCACTCCTCAAAGAGGGGTCTTACCGCCGCGATTGCGGCGTGCCCGAATCCTATTCCACTTACGTTACATTTAACAAAATCATTCCCAGAGACGCGAGGAAAGATTTCACACAGTCAAAAACTCAAAAATTATCAAACGAGAAAAAAAATAACTTTGTCCTAAATCTTTCAATAAGTATTTTCCCATTTGACCCAACAAACGACACTCCACGTAATTATCAAGAGTGCCGGCAGACTCCAAATTAAGTTTGAGCGCACCCCGTTGAAACTTAACGAGCGTAATGCGACGAATTTTATGACTGTGTCAGTAAATTGTATCGCCATAAACAGGATAGGACGTACTTCACCGGGATCGGTAGGCAGTTAGGTACCTAGCTCTCTTGTCTTCATAAGGTTGTCAGTAACAATAGGCTATTTTACTCAAAAATTAGTCCGAAAGTTAGATTTTCAAAAAATATTTGACACATATTTTTTCTTTTGTTATGAAAACCATAAACGACGAAGATACAACTACTAATTTAATTACTTGTTTTTTAGAACCCAGTCGTCAGTTCATTATTTTCCAAAAATTTACTTCTAATGTCTGAGCTAGGTGACAACCTTAATGCTGTGAGCCTGGTAATTAACCATCTAGTTATAACCTAAGTTATTTGTTTGGCGGTAGTTAACGTGAGCTATTCGGATTACGGGTGGGGAGTTTTCTAGTCAAAATAATTGAAAATGCACATTCGTTTTTGACGAAATTCAGAGTGTGATCTCGTTCTCACTGTCTTGTTTTTTTTGGGACAAACCCACCACACTATTCCCAAACCACTGCAACCTGAAAACCAGAATCAACAGTGGCAACCACCAGAAAAGCGCCGAGACAATGAAGCACGACGTTTCCCGGAGAATGAATTTCCCTGCCTTGGATCCTGCAACGAAATTAATCAGAAAAGAATGGTGGAGGAGTTAGGAAAAATATGTTTCCCCTTCCTTCCATGCAAGCAGGAGACAGAACAAAACATGGCTAATAGGCACAAAGGGACATTACAACTGGGCTTCTCCCAGTTGCCTAGCACCACGGGTAAAAATGACCACTAATATTAATGGGTTCTCACTGTCTGTGATTTTATGCTTTTTCTAGTGACGACACGATTGGCACAGTGTTTGCCCAATCGACTGCTGTGCTGTTTGTCGCGATTTCAATTCCCGGAACAACTACTTTTAACTTTCAGAATTTTCTACTGTTGCCGAGGGATGCAGACCTTACTAAATATTAAAGCTATAGACAAAGATCTACTATAGAAAAAATTAAAAAAATAGACCCATTTAGCTAAATTACCGAAACAAATATCCACGCAGAAAACTAAGACAGACATCAGAATAATATTCCAATATTAATGTTCCCAATATCTCATTCCAACATCGTCTGGAAACCGTTACATCTGTCCTATCCGTTATGACATTAAACGGATTATGAACATTTATATCTTTCTTATTAGACAACTTTGCCAAGTATTGTTATTTCTTTCTTTCTTTGAGACTTGGTAAGCCGTGACTGGATGAATAAGAAAAGATAGGTTATAAGTACTTTTGATATTATTAACCAAGTTATAATCGTGAGAGTTAATCTTTTAGCATCTAAATGGGATATCTTTCTCGCGTCAGAATCTAGCTATTATGTCTCTGAAAACAATAAGGAAACTATCTTAATGTCAAACATAAAAACTCTTAGTGTAAAACATAGATTACCACTGAACAATTATTGCCTTGCATTTCTAGAAAAATTATACAGTCCCTTGTGTCTTGTTTTCCAAATTCGAAATCAAAATCAAAGCATTTAATTTCAAATTGACAATAATTTTTGCATTGCAAAAAAAAGATGAAGTTGTTGATAAAGTACTGTTGTTGTTGATACCAAAGAACAATGGGCAAGAAAGTCCATGGACATTGTTTAAAACAAAATATTGTACCACGCTTCTTTCAAAGTAATTAGTAAGAAAGAACATGTTACAGTGTGTCACATCGACATGCTGCTTAGATGTGCAAATTAAATGACCAAAAGATTAGCAACAATTTACATAAATAGGTACAAAAACCAACCTAAATCACGTAGTAACATCCTTCCTGAAAAATATAACATACAAGCAAGCTCAACCTCCGTTCATAAAAGTAAGAGATTGTATTACATTTTAATGAGACGCCCACTCTGCGATTCACAATCTTGGTATTTCCCTCAGGTACTTACAATAATGTTTTTATGCAAGGATAAAAATAATTTTAGATAAAAAAGTCGTTGGCTGATTAAAAATTTATTTGAGGGTTGTGCTTTTTATTCGGGGTGGTAAATTATCAAGCAGGGTTGACTCCAGCAGGCGATTGGCCCCGTCAGTTTGCTGAGAGCTCTGTGGAACACGACGCGCGGTCAACCCGGCGGGCGCTGGGTCTTTGATCGAACGGTGAGCTACCCTATAGTACTCGCTGTCATCAAAAGCCCGAGGGTTGTGTCCTTTGGGTATGTTTTTACGTAGGTCACATGGGTATTTAATACACCTCATTTTCATAGAAGTAGTACACTAACCTTAAGAATTGTCTTGAAAGGATTGTGTGTTGTAAATTCAGCACATTATTATATGCTCTAAACAGCTATTAATTCGACAAAGCTTCGATTGCTTCACGTAGTCTAACGTCATAGTTTAGTAACTCATTTAAGGGCGCTCCCTATTATATCCATATATCCATAGCACCGCGAGCATTCACCTGTAATGTAACGTTACAGATTCGAACATTCGAAGACAATAGAGTATCAAATTGCGCACTTTTATGTTACATTACAGGTGAATACTCGCGGTGAGTGAGCGCCTTTAAATTTTAATAAGTATAAAATAAAATGACAAGTTGCTTATTCAATAGTACCCGCTGTTAAATAAGCCGCTTGTCATTTATACTTATTAAATTTTACAGTGCGACATTCAACGCAGCAATAGCCATAGCCAGAAAACGAGCTTCGGAGGCATAGCCATGGAATGTTCCGTTACGAAAAATCAGATCAGTTTTCTTAAAAATAATACATGTCCAATACAAGACAAGACGCAAGACGTAAGTAATCGTTACTATCCATTCTGAAACGAGACCATCCACAATTATAGTAATAGCCTATCCTAGTAACGAGGAAACACTAAGGAGGTATTGTTACATAAATAGTTTCTAAGAGCTTTCAGTCATTTGAAAGCTTAGCCTAATGTTGAAGAAACTACGAACAGTATTACGAGACGTAGTAATGTAAAAACGAGTATTGGTACGACTAACAACACGCATATATAACATTACACGTGATTAAAGGACAATGCAGTGTTGTTCAACGAAGGTTGGGAAAGCTAATGCATTAAAAAAATGTTTAAAAAGTATTATTAGGAAAAATGTTAACTGAAGGACATTTTTTTTTAATAAAAATGATTAACAATGTTAGATTAAATATTTACTTATCACAAAATAAATACATGAAAAAAAAAAGCAACGTGTCGCGAAATATTTCTTCATACTAATGGGACCGTGTCATGAAAAAGGTTGAAAAACACTGGGTTAAAGGATGTACTCTACACATTTTTTTTTTTTTTAGCGTGGTAAAATCATCAAATGAGTCCTCCAACCCCGGGCAGGGCGGGAGGGACTGTCAGACTTCTACTGACTAAAATCCACGGTGTCCTTCATAGCCTGTTATGTTCCGGGGTTACCGGTAAGGGAATAATCCCGCGACCCCGGCAGGCTTTGGCCCTCTGAGAGGGGGGCCCCGTCATTATGCTGACGCCCTTTGAGGCGCGCGTGGGACACAACGCGCCGTCGACCCGGGCATGGTCCTTGGTCGGGCAGCGAGTTTTTATTTTTATTTTATTTATAAAAAGGTACAGTTACAGAATACAGACTAGTTATGCTTAGGAATAATTAACATGATACCATTTTTTAATCTGCACTCCAATTACTACTGTACACAGCATTTAAGATTTATACATCTTCATAAAGAGGTTAGCAAACAAAAAATAAAAAACATTACAAAAAGATAATAATTAGTTTCAAACAATATTATAGAAACAATAAACATTAAACAAGTAGCAGTACACAGTTTATCTATTGGGGTGTAAACAAATTACGTAAGGATTCCATAAAACTGCCGTGACTATGCACAAATATATCAACATGAGAACATATATCATTATATTGTCTACACATTCGGAATAATGGGTTATTATGGGATACATTATTATTGCATGTTGGTATTCGAAACAGCTGCTGAGCGCGCACAGATCGAGTAGGTACCTTCAATTGCAACTGACTTAGGAGAGTGCTGTTAAATGAGCCATTACAAATCTTATAAAAGGTGGACATATCGCTCATCCATCTCCTTTTGAGTTGCCCTTTACTCGCTGCCCACATGCCCGCGCCTACGGTGGCCGGAGATCGTCTCGCGACGTCCGTCGCCGTGGGCGTCCTACACCGCGGTTGGGGCGGAGGGAGGACTCTGTCCTCTCTCGCTCGCGGCGCGCCTCCTCCTTCGCGAGCATTACTGCTTCGCAGAAGGAGGCGACCGCTTCCCACTCCGTCTCGCCCCGCAGCATGGCCGCAACCAATGCCGGGCGCGAGAGGTCTCCGCCTATCGCAGCCGTGAGGACACGTCGGTGCACTGCCCAAGCTGGGCAGTCCTGCACCGTATGCTCCACCGTGTCCTCCGGGCGATCTTCGCAGTGGTGACACCCAGACGTTTCCTCCTTCCGCATTAGACACAGGTACCTCCCGAAGCACCCGTGCCCGGTGAGGACCTGCGTCAGGCGGAAGGTAAGGACGCCATGACTTCTCTCCAGCCACTCCTCAAAGAGGGGTCTTACCGCCGCAATTGCGGCGTGCCCGATGTACTCTACACATAGATAAATTATAATTTCACACGTGTTACCAAAATCATAACTTTTTTATTAACTTTTTACTGTCTTTAGTGTTAACGTTTAGATTATCTTATTACCCTGATACTAGGTTGTGGTGGGCAGAGAGAACTGGATGCAATTATTTTCTTTTAAAAATAAAAAATGTTGCCCACTTTGAGTTTGAATCCTGTCGTGGTTACGTTGACAAACATTTAAGTTCATATTCACAAATAGAAACGAAACTACTTGTAGGTACATATTATGTTCAATGCAAGGCTAGGCAAATAAAAATGATAGAATTATACAGATACATTTTCTAATAACACTTAGAAATACCGGGTCTAATAAAACAAAACATTAAACAGATTCAACCAATTCTTGCGATTGTTAAATCAATGTGAAAACACTCTGAAAGGGCCTAATAATATAATCCGATTTAATCGTCAGTGTTGCTATTAAAAATAATATTCTCCCGAAAAGAGGGAGGCCTATAATTCGTAAATGAGAAAATGCTAACGTTTCGGACATACTTAATTGGTATTCTCGCTAATTGAATTTGCTTTTTACTAAATTCTGTGAGCCAATAGTACTTTTAGCAGTCTGGAAGGCAATTGAAAAGTTTATTTAAGGTGATTGCTTCGATGTAGCCCGCGAAATTCAAATTTCGCGGGCTCATACGCAAAAAACGTAAAAAAATTTGAATTTCGCGGGCTGGTTGGAGCATCCCCCATAAGGGCCGCCAATAAAGATTACTCTGTGAACTTTCGAATTAGTTGTAATTGTTTTTAAGCCTTGGCTAATTCTATATTTTTAAGAGCTTAGTTTTGAATTAATTATTTCTTTTGTTGTACAGACGCCAGCAGGTCAACCTACCCGAATCTATCAAAATTTAACTATCGAACCTTCCACTATTGTGATAAGGTTGAAAATCTATTAGAGAATTTTGACAGAATATACGTTAGAAATTTGAGTCTGTGACTGTTCATAAAATACCCTAGGCTGATAAAATTTTCGTTTTTCCTAAATTACATTAATATAGTGGAAAATATGAAGTATGGGGCCCCCCCCCTGGGGGGGCCGAGGTAGGGCCCCGCCTCCGCCCAACCTCCGTGGCGCACGTACCATTGACAACTGCGACCTCCGCCGGGACAGAGAGGACTGAACTCTCAGCAAGGGGAGGGGACCAAAGTAAGTTAGTGCTGAGAGTTCACAGTAAATACATGAATAATATCAAATCATATTAACAATCCAAATAATAATTATGAAGCTAGTAAGACAAGAGGACAGCAAAGATATAATATAAAAGGAAACGTCACGCTTGCGCTTAAAAGAATTATAGATGATTACGGTTACGTTAACTTATTTGATTCCAATGTACTGGATGCCGCTTTGCAAACGCAAACAATTCCATGTTATACAACATGGTATTGTTTTACAACGTTTACCCGGCGTGCGTTTACTGTTAGTCCTACCGGCATTACCCTGCGAAGGACTCTGCTACGAACACTAACAGCGAACGTTTCCTAAGCACGTTATACATGTCCTTTCCAATCCTGAGGCAGTGAGTCGTGAATTCACTGCCATTGAAAAAGACAAGTTTTGTTTCTCCATAGACGTACACACGCGTTCAAATAGTTCACCCTTACGGCTGCCTATCCCCTTTCTCTAACAATAATCAAGTTGCTCAAGCGTACCGTAGACTCGGCCTGTAACAGAGCATATTGCGATTGTATTGCTGGATGCCGAAGTGGATTTTATCGGCACTTCATTCATTTCATATTTAAATCTGATCCCCTTATCGACAGGCGTGTCTCGTTAAATAATAGTGACGATTCAGATATAGGCCTACCAGTGGCCATTTAACGAGACACCGCCGTTTAATCTAGCGTTCCTTTGGAACGGAGTTATCCAAATGGTAACCCCCTCTCAGTGTAATCTACCCCCACAGCTGGAAATGTACACCCATCAACCACCCGCAATGTCTCTGGGCTAGGCTGCAAGGAGACAGTAATCATCAATAGCATTTGGTTATTTTGCTAAACAAATAGCAATATTTGTTATAGTTGCAAATGCCTGTCATCGGCACATAATAGCGTGGCTGGAAGAATATTATTTGAGTAGTTGAACTATGAACACGGTTCTGCCTTTGATACGTGGTACATTCGTCTAGTAAAGTCAACATTCGTCAGGCGTCATTGGCGTGTGAGTCATTGTACTCAGTGTAGCGAAGGCTTTCCCCGTGCCCTTTAACCATACGCCAATGACTAATTACTGTGAGGTTAAGGAACAGGGTCTCAGAATGAATAATATAAATATGAGATAATAATATAAAATATAATAATCTGAAGGCTCCGCCCCGCCATACTGAAATAAATGATATTTTGACAGCCATCCTGCGTCTCCTCCAAACTGCTGCTATAAAGTTCTTATAATTAACACTTACCAAGTGCTTAAAGAAGAGGATTTGTCTGTATTTCACTTACGGACCGCTGCTCAGCTACCACCCGTATTATCACCAACATCAGGCCGCCTACTGGATTCATCTTTTCGCGTTCCACCGACCACTAACACTTACTTCAGCTATTGATACTCGTCGTATCAAATATGACTTAATCAAAGACCTCGATATTATCGCGTCCCGCATGTCGGGCGTCTCAAACCGAATCTCCTGAACTTTTCTCCCGGGTCCACCCGTGTGTCCCTCAAGACGTTCCAAGCCCAACTGCCCCGAGGAATCATCCCCGTCTTCTCACTCCAATTACCTGCTAAATGACCCGCAAGGCCCTTCCAAGTTCTCACGGCCTATGCCCACTTTATCACCCTTAGTCCGAGTATCTCTTTGTTTTTAAGTGCAGGATTGAATAAGGATTGCCAGATGCGGCCTTTTTTTAATATTAGTTGGCGAAAGATTTCTAACCTTCTTAGAATTCATAATTTTAAATTGTTTAAGAGGTCCTATTGAGTGTTCGTCCGGAGCTTGGTTTATTGCGAACACATGTGCTGATAAGCAAGTTTTAGAATCGCTTCTTTAGAATTATCTCCTAGTCAATAGTTTTTGTAGCTATTGAAATAAAGGAATGGGTGTTTTAAACCAGCTATTTATCACAAGGAAATGTCAGGCCATAAAATAAGTAAGTTAATGTGAATTTAGGCGCCCGACGTCACGTGGTGATTTTAAAATAAATAGCCTATTTTGTTATTAAAACAAGGGTCCATGACGAACAGTCACATTCCCCCCTCTGAAAATCAGACGCGTGACGCAGTTCAGCGGATGAGCTTTCACATTAGGGTGAACCTATGCATTTCCATGACGTTATAATACCGTATACAGATACACCGGCTACTATATTGCTATAAACTGGTTATTATAAATTTTCCTGCTGGAGCACGAATCTAATAAGATGCATCAGCCATTTTGTTTAATTTTGCATAAGCATCTTCAATCATAAATGTAATTAATTAATTTCGAGATGGTCGTCCAGTAAAATACTCTGCTGTATTTAAATTGTATATTTAAACCGCGATTCAATTTATTTCAAAAGACCTGTGCATGCTTATAATGTTGATTTACATACCAGAGTCTCTTTCAAGAGTATTTGTGAGTGACGCTACCTCTACGGTGTCCCATCGTTCTTAATTCAGCCTATCGCAGCTGCTGCTGGACAGAGGCCTTTCCTCAACGTTGAGCGAGCTCAATCCACAGCTCGCTGTTGTATCCAGTGGCTGAAATAGTCGGCACATAGACATATTAGATTCAATTCCAATTAGTCGCCCCCCTCTGATTCTAAGAGGAAAGACCAGTTCCAGGATTCCAACTAGAATCAAGAACTCATATCAGAAAACTTTAGCTATGTAATCTGAGTAATTATCACCTGCTCGTTATTATAAATAAATCCCTTTTTATTATTAGTTTTAATCCCGATTAGCCTCCCCCCTCCGTTAGTGAGAGGAAGGATCAGCCCTGTGATTTTACTAGTGTGGGGAGATTTTATCAGAAAATGAACATGTTCTGTAACCTGTACTATTAACATGTGCACACTTTTCTCGCAACAATACGTCGCTCGACACTACGGATAACTTCTCCTTCGTAGGTGCATTCACACACATCCAAATCCATATACCCAAACAGCCACATGTAGAACAACTGCCTGCAGTTAATTACAAATCTTTGTTCTATGCGGGAATCGAACCCGTTACACTTAGCACAGAATCAATCGGTCAGGCACAATCGTGCTGTTAAGATAAATAAACATTACTTCCCGCTCCGTTTCTCGAATATCAATTCGTGTTAATTCATTTCAGAATTAAGTTTGTCTTTGACTTTAAAATATAAGCATCCTAGTTTGGCCAAACAATTACTAGTTCTCTACGATGTAACAAAATAAATCTGATTACTGAAAATCAGTCGTTTCTTTTAATTAAACATTGCCTTTGCCCCACACTAGGGATTTCTCCTGTATCGCGTGTGCATCCAAAACCACAGTAACCCACACATACAAACACCCAGACCCGCAGATCACACAGACATTCGTTCCGTGTGGGGATCGAACCCGCGACACGCCGCGCAACAGTTGACTACTCAGCCACTGCGCCAATCGTTTCGACAAAATGTTCATATTTATCTACTTTCCCTTGTAGGTTACTTTGTCTGCCGGCACTGAATAGGTGCATTGTCTAAAAATTCAAAACAATACTACGCGTACCTTTACTGCAATGACAAGGTCGAACCACATGACATCGTGTAACTGTGAAGTATAATAAAAGTGAAACTTAGCTTCGTAAAAGAAGTCACGCTGTCGCCCAAACAGCTGCCCTGGAAGTCCGCAAACGTCGGCTGCATTTGACTCCGTGCTTACGCGTAACCCAAACGCTAAGACAAAGGGAAGTGACAGCCCAACGAAGTCTCAAGCAACCTGGAATTTGAAATTAGGCCACACGAGTATCTATTCATTTAAATGGGTTATTCCGAAGAGTCTGAAAGGTTAATCTCTTACGGTAACACTTAATGACAAGTAAATCAATTGTAATCCTATAGCTACATGCTTCTTACTGTATAAACTGTAACAATATAAAAATATACCCCGAGATTAGGGGCGCATCACAATCACACATACACATACGCACAAACACAAGTGTAATTGCAAGCACATTTCATAATCAAATAGTGCACTGTCGGACATCAAACAGACGTCAACAGGGAGTTGAACCCTTGTAAAAAGTAGCACAGTAACTCTGACAAACACTCAATTCATGTAGTTCAAAATTGCCTCCTGGCATATGGTTATAATAATGACTATTCAGTACCTTTATTACTCAACCCTTTCCAACCAACAATTTCTGTGAAAACCTAGAACACAAGCCGTGACACAGGAACTTTAACACTAATTAACTATTGTGTCTAACCAAATCATTGACACAGTAGCGCAAGCTTATCAAAACCAAATAAATCAAGCAGGAATTTAACCCGCAGTCAATGGTTGAAGAATCCATCGTCAGACCATTATATCTAATCAACTATAATTTATTACAGCTCCTAAAATGTACTCCGCAATTGTTTCTCACGATTTCTAATATTACGTTGTATTGTTTCGATGGCAACGTAAACTAATTCACTCTCTTTAAAATTGCACGGGAATTGAACCCGCTATGAGTGGTACAAATTGTGTTGTGTTATTTTTGTGTCAAAATATAACACATCAATTGATAAATTACGCGGGAGTTGAACCCGATACCAATGTTTGATTCATTCAATATATGGTGATCAAAATGTTTAAACTTTTTGTTGTCGCTGTAAATTAAAGCCGTCTCTCGCAAGCTCGAGAATCTATATAATTACGTTGTGTTATTATTGTAGTAACCCATAAATTGTTTTTTCTCGTTGCACTGAAGTGAATCAGTACATTTAATGACGAGAATCCTGGTCACGGCACCACATGTGACTGTTCATAAAATACCCTAGGCTGATAAAATTTTCGTTTTTCCTAAATTACATTAATATAGTGGAAAATATGAAGTATGGGGCCCCCCCCCTGGGGGGGCCGAGGTAGGGCCCCGCCTCCGCCCAACCTCCGTGGCGCACGTACCATTGACAACTGCGACCTCCGCCGGGACAGAGAGGACTGAACTCTCAGCAAGGGGAGGGGACCAAAGTAAGTTAGTGCTGAGAGTTCACAGTAAATACATGAATAATATCAAATCATATTAACAATCCAAATAATAATTATGAAGCTAGTAAGACAAGAGGACAGCAAAGATATAATATAAAAGGAAACGTCACGCTTGCGCTTAAAAGAATTATAGATGATTACGGTTACGTTAACTTATTTGATTCCAATGTACTGGATGCCGCTTTGCAAACGCAAACAATTCCATGTTATACAACATGGTATTGTTTTACAACGTTTACCCGGCGTGCGTTTACTGTTAGTCCTACCGGCATTACCCTGCGAAGGACTCTGCTACGAACACTAACAGCGAACGTTTCCTAAGCACGTTATACATGTCCTTTCCAATCCTGAGGCAGTGAGTCGTGAATTCACTGCCATTGAAAAAGACAAGTTTTGTTTCTCCATAGACGTACACACGCGTTCAAATAGTTCACCCTTACGGCTGCCTATCCCCTTTCTCTAACAATAATCAAGTTGCTCAAGCGTACCGTAGACTCGGCCTGTAACAGAGCATATTGCGATTGTATTGCTGGATGCCGAAGTGGATTTTATCGGCACTTCATTCATTTCATATTTAAATCTGATCCCCTTATCGACAGGCGTGTCTCGTTAAATAATAGTGACGATTCAGATATAGGCCTACCAGTGGCCATTTAACGAGACACCGCCGTTTAATCTAGCGTTCCTTTGGAACGGAGTTATCCAAATGGTAACCCCCTCTCAGTGTAATCTACCCCCACAGCTGGAAATGTACACCCATCAACCACCCGCAATGTCTCTGGGCTAGGCTGCAAGGAGACAGTAATCATCAATAGCATTTGGTTATTTTGCTAAACAAATAGCAATATTTGTTATAGTTGCAAATGCCTGTCATCGGCACATAATAGCGTGGCTGGAAGAATATTATTTGAGTAGTTGAACTATGAACACGGTTCTGCCTTTGATACGTGGTACATTCGTCTAGTAAAGTCAACATTCGTCAGGCGTCATTGGCGTGTGAGTCATTGTACTCAGTGTAGCGAAGGCTTTCCCCGTGCCCTTTAACCATACGCCAATGACTAATTACTGTGAGGTTAAGGAACAGGGTCTCAGAATGAATAATATAAATATGAGATAATAATATAAAATATAATAATCTGAAGGCTCCGCCCCGCCATACTGAAATAAATGATATTTTGACAGCCATCCTGCGTCTCCTCCAAACTGCTGCTATAAAGTTCTTATAATTAACACTTACCAAGTGCTTAAAGAAGAGGATTTGTCTGTATTTCACTTACGGACCGCTGCTCAGCTACCACCCGTATTATCACCAACATCAGGCCGCCTACTGGATTCATCTTTTCGCGTTCCACCGACCACTAACACTTACTTCAGCTATTGATACTCGTCGTATCAAATATGACTTAATCAAAGACCTCGATATTATCGCGTCCCGCATGTCGGGCGTCTCAAACCGAATCTCCTGAACTTTTCTCCCGGGTCCACCCGTGTGTCCCTCAAGACGTTCCAAGCCCAACTGCCCCGAGGAATCATCCCCGTCTTCTCACTCCAATTACCTGCTAAATGACCCGCAAGGCCCTTCCAAGTTCTCACGGCCTATGCCCACTTTATCACCCTTAGTCCGAGTATCTCTTTGTTTTTAAGTGCAGGATTGAATAAGGATTGCCAGATGCGGCCTTTTTTTAATATTAGTTGGCGAAAGATTTCTAACCTTCTTAGAATTCATAATTTTAAATTGTTTAAGAGGTCCTATTGAGTGTTCGTCCGGAGCTTGGTTTATTGCGAACACATGTGCTGATAAGCAAGTTTTAGAATCGCTTCTTTAGAATTATCTCCTAGTCAATAGTTTTTGTAGCTATTGAAATAAAGGAATGGGTGTTTTAAACCAGCTATTTATCACAAGGAAATGTCAGGCCATAAAATAAGTAAGTTAATGTGAATTTAGGCGCCCGACGTCACGTGGTGATTTTAAAATAAATAGCCTATTTTGTTATTAAAACAAGGGTCCATGACGAACAGTCACAAGTCTTTAGAACTCTTACAATCTATTTTTATGGATTCCCTATTTTATAAATTTAAGTGAAAGTCGTTATAAATAAACTTGATTAGTTTCTTCAGACCATTCTCTTTCCATAAGCTAGGTTGGTATAGGTGTAATTGCCAGTGTCAACATATTTTATGAAATCATTATCTGACTACATTGCAACTACAGCCTCTTTTTATTACGGGTGCAAAATCTTCAAATGAGTTCTCCCATTCTGGTTGAAACGAAAAGGTCGACATTCTCAGTCTTGTCAAACTTGTTTGACTGATACTTCCCTGTTCCTTCGGTTGCCCTTTGCATTCCAGTGCCGCGATCTCGGCAGTCGTTTGGCCTTGTAAGGGCTCCATCAGTTTGGGGGCAGCTCCCAGAGATGCTCGTGGTGGAATACATGCTGTCGAGTCGGGCCTGGTCCTTGATCGGACGGCCGATCTACCCATTGAGTTCTTTCCGACTACAAGACCTGCCATAATTTTTTTTTTTTGTAAAATATTTTCCCCACACTAGAAAATTCTCCCGGTACAACTACTTGTAGGTTATACATACAAATACATATTTAAAAATAAACCATTTTATTTTCTGCAATTTTTCAGAGTACTGTCACCCGTACGAGCCGTTCAAGTGTCCGGTCGACGGCAACTGCATCTCCATCCAGTACCTCTGTGATGGAGCCCCAGACTGCATCGACGGCTACGATGAAGACTCCAAGCTCTGTACTGCTGGTAAGATACCCTTCCCTTCCCCTATCATCATCGTCGGCCTAAAGCAGTCCGGTACTGGATATAGGCTCTCCAATCGCACGCTTCACTCGCTCACTGGCTACTCTCATCCGGCTGTTACAGGTAGTTAGGAATGTAGGATTAAGATAAGACCTCGCCCAGCAGGGGTGAACTTGCCGCGAAACGTTTCACCGGAACTCATTCGCGCATTAGTCCAGAAGCATCGCGCGAATTCAAAGTAGGCGCGTAAATCGCATGCTGGCCAAATTCTCAACTCGCACGAATCAGGCGCGAGTCGAAAGATACTATAGACGCCTTGTTGCTAGTTACCGCCCGAACTACAGAGCAAGTGCATGTATCGACACAAATTCTGCCTCAAGTACTCGCGCGATGGCACGCTCCTTTTGGACGCGACAGTCGCGCCTGCAACGCACGTGTGAATCGCAGCGAGTTCGTCCCTTCTGGACAAACTCTAAGGCCCTTCGTACACAAGGCGACTCAAGTTTCCGATACCTTACGACTTCGGTATCCAATAGCGGATATCGCAATACAAACCCATAGAGGTTCGAACACGAGCACGCGTCAATGAATACCAAAATCGTAAGGTATCAGAGACTTGCGTCGCCTATTATAGTGTACGAAGGGGCTAAGATGACGTTATCGTGGAAATGGTAAAGCTGTACACTTCAGACAAAAACCAGCTTGAAAGGCAAGCATCTATACATAATAGTTTACCTACTTTTAGATATAAATAACAAAGGCATGGTACGAAACAAGACATCAACTTGATTAATCTCCAACTACCCTCTAGAGGTTATAATTTTCCCTATACGTGTCTGAATGTCAGTTGTATCGCACGTATTGCTGGCGGTTTTGGAGAACATAATTATTGTGTTTCTGGGACAATAGGTACATGACGAAATAAATGAAAAGAAAAGTTCTGTGGAATAAGCTAAACAAGTAAGCAATCCCTAGGGAGAGAAAAGTAGAGAAGCTCGTGGCTGAATAATAACAGCCACACATGTTAATCAGCAGAGAAGCTCGTGGCTGAATAATAACAGCCACACATGTTAATCTTCAAGTTTATGACTTATCAATGCCTTTTTTTGCAGTGCTTCGTAAAACTCGTTAAGACGTTGAACCCAGCTGTCACTTGCAGATCTTTGATAGTCGTTATTGTTAGTCAGATGCTCGAGAATTTGACAACCAATCTTACCATGAGGTATCGTATCATTCAGTTTTTGGGTTGTGGAGGTCAGATATCATTAGACCCCAAGCCGCAGTTAGGAGTTGCGGGACATACGTATACCGCGACTCCGGCACACAAAGGGCTACCGAAGGACACCGTGGATTTTAGTCATTACAAGTCTGACAGTCCCTCCCGCCCTGCCCGGGGTTGGAGGACTCATTTGATGATTTTGCCACGTAAAAAAAAAAAAAGCCACAGTTAGGAAAAGACTAGGCTGATACTGATGAGAGAGATAAAAGCAATTATTACAAACTAAAACGATATACACACCACCAATTTAGAAGTATTTTGCATGGTACCAAATACATTTTTCCGAAGGTTTTCCCTCTTTAGTCATTCTCAATTGAAATAAACTTACCTAAATCCTACTTACTATTATAAAGGCGAAAGTTTGTAAGTATGGATGTATGGATGTTTGTTACTCTTTCACGCAAAAACCACTGAACGGATTTGGTTAAAATTTGGTACACAGATAGTTTATAACCTGGATTAACACATAGGATAGTTTTTATCCCGATTTTATGTTCCCGTGGGATAATTTTTGAGTTGCAGCGGGTGAAGCCGCTGGCAACAGCTAGTAATGAAATAATTTTCACAAAAATTATTTAAATAAAACTTTATGTACAAAATATGAAGGTCGTCGCTTGTTAAAATTCAAGGAACTTGATGCATTAAAAATCATTAAAACTCGGTATGTTCCTCAGTTACTACGAGTACAAAATGAATTCTTTATTGAAAGATTCATGAATATTTTAATATGCGAAGGTTATATTTTTTCACCGCAAAAGGTTTCAGAAATGATTTTCTGATGCGAAATGAATTTTACTTATGGCAACTTTACAGACTACAGTTCGTTAATTTAGTTGAACTACAGATTTTTACTATGCATTTTAATGTGCGAGCAAGTAGATCGCAGGCTACAAAGTCTCCTGAAACTTTTCAAATATAGTTTTCGCGTCTCCTTTTAACACTTTAGTTCAAGTAAACATGTTTGGGAAAATAATTTCCCGCTACCTAATATTTTAGATCGAAAGATAGTCGTGAAAACATTATTTATTTTTCTATAAAAGCCGTATCAACTTAATATTTAGATACAAACAATTTAATTGGCAGTAACTACGCAGTAACTTCAAATATTTATAGATATCTACGAATATGAAACATCATGTAATGTATCACTTATTTGTACAACAACCACGCACAAGAAAAAATTCTCATATTATCAAAATTCATCTCTCTGAAATAAACCCAACATTTTATTACAACCGAAATAACATTTTAGGCTGAAGTTAGACTCGCAAAGAGAAATATTCATACGGGTCTGAATATTTACCTTGTACCTGAATGCTAAAATTAGGGTTAAAATTATACACTACCCTACAATGGACATGCTATTTCAGTTCCTACCGTTTCAACATAACCTACCTTATGAATGGGTTCACATTGAACAACAGTACCTAATTAACTAATTACACAGTGTTTTACTTGAGACTTCTTTGTTAAAAATATAATGTATGCCTACCTTACAAATGTAGGGTTATAGAAATTTTTGATAGAGTTACCGCGGCGCTGGATCACAATGGCTAATTGAAGAAATGGCAAAACCGTTTCTTCAACTACTCTGTGTTCCAGGTTTTACTCTGAAAATTAATAAACTATCTTGGTTGTTATCTTCGGTTGGATCTTCGTCTGTAACCTGTAACCAATCAACGACCGAGTCTTTAAAATGACCAATCAGAAGCAGCCGTAGAAAAAACGGAACGAGACTTTTTTATCGTGGTAAAATCATCAAATGAGTTCTCCCAACCAGGGCAGGGCGGAAGGACTGTCAGACTCGTACTGACTAAAATCCGCGGTGTCCTTCAATAGCCCTTTACTTTCCAGGGTCACGGTAATTCGTGAGTCCCGCGACCCCGGAAGGAACAAGAGTTGGATTGAGATTTAATTTTAATTTCGGGCGTTCTTTTCCGCTATAATCACGCAGGAAAAAGTCATTTAATAATTTCGCACTCCCCTCCGAAAAAAACAAGGTAGATATCTAATTATACGGCTACAACGACGATATAATACTAGACTCCTAATAACAGGCGACCGATGTCTGCCAACACATTAGGCAAAAAAGTCTTATATCCGTCTCATTTCGACCAATCCTGTGAGCCGTAAACATACGTTGAGACAGAACAGACCTTGAGTTAGCCAATCACAACGCAGTACCCCGTCCCCCTCGCTTACGTAGTACCTCAGCGAGTTTTTTTTTTTTTTTTTTTTTTTTTAGGTGGTAAAATCATCAAATGAGTCCTCCCGCCCTGGGTGGGGCGGAAGGGACTGTCAGACTCTTACTGACTAAAATCCACCCGTGTTCCTTCGGATGCCCTTTACGTTCTGGGGCCACGGTATCCTGGGTTAAGAAAAAACCCGCGACCCCAGCAGGCATTTGGCGCGAAACACGACGCGCCACCGACCCGGGCTTGGTCCTTGGTCGGACGGCGAGCTACCCATTACTCACCGTCCGCAAGCCCGCTCCGCCGCTGTGCCCTCTGCTATTCAGAGGGACACGCGTTGGAGCGTCCACCTGACAGGCTATTCGCATACGGGCAAAGAGACCCCTTAGGCACACAGTGCCTAAGAAAGAGTTTTTGCCCGCATCCCAGGGTGCACCGGCCCGAAAAACTGGTCTTCCCCCCGGACGTATCCGAGAGGGAACTCCAGTCCACGGGCGCACGTGGAGGTTTCCTGTCTTAGCACCCCAGTACCTCAGCGAGTTGGCAGAATAGTTTTGTTCGTTAGATCGTGCAATGCGTAGTCTAGTATTATATAGTCGTTGTACGGCTATTTCCTCCACATCGACTAATCATGTAGGTGTCGAGCTACCTGCACTGAAAGGCTTATTTTGCAAGAAATGAGCTCTTGATCTGCCTTTTCCGATTTAATTATCTAAATACACACATCAAAAGTGTCTAGGGATCAAGCATTTTTATGCGGATTTCTTGAGATTGAGATGTGGCTTTGTAATAAATTTATGATTTTATAAATTTATATGGATCCTTTTTGGTGCATTTCATAATTTGAATCAGGAACTGTAAATCAAATTCGAGTAAAAGATGAAAATCAGCTGTCAATATTTTCCCTATAAAAACATACAACGCATTGAAGACATTATTAGTGCTACTGTTTCCCTACTACTGATTAAAACCAACGTTATTATGGAGCGGCGACGTCATTTAAGCAGGGAAGAAATGCTCAGAGCCGTGGGAATGATAGAAGCTGGTTCCCGGCAACGTACTGTGGCTTTAGCTCTGAATACAAGTCAGAGTGTTATCAGTCGACTTTGGACACGTTACCGAAGCACTGGTACCGTGGCTGAGCGCCATGGAGGACGGTATCGCTGCACCACACGGAGACAAGACCGATACATTCAAATCTTAACTCGAAGAGCTCCAACAATAACCGCCATGATGTTAGCCGTGAGGCTTCATCACTCTTCAGGGAACTTAATTAGCGACCAAACAGTCAGAAACCGCTTGCATGAAGTGAACCTTCATTCCCGAAGACCGCTACGGGTACCACCTATAGCAATGCACAATCGTAGGATTCGATATCAATGGGCTCTTGAACACAGAAATTGGGCAGAAGAACAATGGCGTTTCGTGTGCTTTTCTGATGAGTCTCGTTTTGGTATGAGACCGGATACAAGACGTATACGACACTGGAGAACCCCTGGACGCCAACAGCGATTAAAATCCTGCCAGGAGGTCCATCCTTATAGTGGTGGAACCATCATGGTATGGGCGGGTATTTGGATCGGCGGAAGAACTGAGTTGATTTGGATCAGAGGCAACCTCAACGCTCAAATTTATGCTGAGACGATTGTATCAGACGTCATCGTTCCTCTACAAGTGCAAATCGGTCCCTTATTTCAGTTAATGCATGATAATGCACGACCGCACACCGCAAGAGTTGTAAGACAGACTCTCGCCGCAGCTAACATCAATGTCCTGCCCTGGCCTGCTCAGTCGCCAGACTTGAACCCGATTGAGCATGCATGGGATATGCTACAGAGAAGAGCTCTGCCGAATATGGAGGGTATCCAGTCGCAAGAAGACCTTTTTTTGTTGTTGCAACGAACATGGGCGGCCATTCCACAGCGTGATTTGGATGAACTCATTTTGAGTATGCCAAACCGATGTTCTTGTGTTGTTAGTGTTCGCGGTAGAAACACGGATTATTAATTGTTTAAGTTACCCAATAAAATTTTAAAGAAAACTGTTATTTCAGTCTTTTTTTCGAACTTTAATGTTAGTGGTTCAAATGTCAAAAATCCCTTTATTAGGAAAATGGCAAATTTCTTTATGAATGCAAAGGTGACTTGGTTTATCGTTACTGTGACAAACGATAACACTTTATTTGATGAATCCTTAAAGAACATTTTAATTAATATCAATCAGGAGAAAAGTTATTGCAAAAATATATGTTGATCCCTAGACACTTTTGATGTGTGTATATATATTAAAATAAGTTGAAACTAGAAATAGACAGAATTTTTAAAGAAATTCCTTCGTGGAGTTCTTTCAACGGAAACTTTTTGACGTTGAAACATTAAAATTTAATAACTTTCATAGAACACAACTTTGCTGCTCATATTTGTGGACTACATTTTCTCTTTGAGTCTCGTTAAACTTCGAATAAACGCGACGAGAGCTGCTTTCAAAAGGTTCCATTTGAAAACATCTAGAAACTTCCTGTAGTTGAAAGAGAAACAGTTTAAAAGATTTAAATGAAACTGCGACCTTGAATGCGTAAAGAGAGGGTAGATTTTTACCAAACCAAAGGTATTTGCTAGGCGAGTGAGGCCTAATAATTCAAATCGCGTCAATATACGAAAAACAATTAATAAAGGAAATCTAGAACATCTTGTCAGTCTCCAAAGCGGTGGCTCCTGTCTGTCTACTTGCCGATTGAACATAGAATTACCAAAATAGGATAAATACAAGGTAGGTCGTAGGTAGGTATTGCATAATACAAAGTTAAGCTTTTTTAAAAATATTTTTTACACAAACGAGATGAACAGAAAACTATCACCAATATGATATTCAGCTTTTTTTTTAAGCATTTTCCATGAGATTTTCCAAATCATTTTTTTTGCACACAAACATCGAAAATTTTTTCAATGTTTAATCAGTAATCAGTTTGTGAAACATGTGAAACAAAGAATAAAAGTAAATAATAAGGATTATTTCCAATTACTTATATGTAAGGTGTGGGTTCAACGTTTAGAAAATACAACTGTTACTGAGGTCAACTACACGTAGAACGACAACGACGAAGAAGCTCTAAAAATACACTATTGAATATCGATTTTTTTAACGTAAATGGATTGGGTGAAAGATACTGATAATTTACATATAGAAAATAGTGATCTATAAAGTTCAGAGGTTCAGAGTTTCAAGAGTTTAATCAAAATAGGTGTAGAAATAATACAAAAGAAAAGGTCGACTGATGACAACACTGTGAAAGACTAAAATATCTAGATACTTAGTTTTACGAGGGTTAAACTTTCTATAAATAACGATTTCATCAGACTGTAGGTGTAGGTACTAAGTAATGAAAAATTATCGATTGTTACACTGTAGAACGTTTGAATGACGTCATTTAGTCGCTTCACAACACTAATGTCCATTAAACATGATATTGTACATGTACAGGGGAAAATGCAAAGATATCTAGCATTGTTTTAAAGGCTATATGTAGGTACCTAATTTGTTAAAATCGCCAAAAAAATACCTAAGAAATAAATTATACGGTCCGTATACGATTGCTCATGATTGTATCACACAGCATAGCGTTAAAATTATGACATTGCGACGACGATGACTCTACATCAAAGTAAAATTTTCCTCCCTAAACAGGTAATAAATAACTCTACATCAGACATCACCTTAGACACTCGATCATAATCTATATCGTACCAATAAATTCCTTTCATTTTCACAGCTAAGAGGCCACCTGTGGAGGAGACGGCTTCTTTTCTCCAATCATTGCTGGCATCCCACGGGCCGAACTATCTGGAAAAGTTGTTCGGAAGTAAGGCGCGGGACGCTCTTGAACCACTAGGCGGCGTCGAGAAGGTCGCCATTGCTCTCTCAGGTAATATATCTTCGTTTTACGACCGCCACTAGAGCTCTCCAAAATACTTTTACAGTCCCGAAAAATATGTTTTCCTCTTCTTATCCTAAAAGGATGAATGCTTTTGGGACAATTTCATCTTCTTGAAATATTGATGGTTGTAAATTGTATTAGCACCTAGCTGTTCACTGACACTGTGGGCTCTGTTGGGCGCCAATTAATAGTGATAAATAATTCGTTTAATTTTGTAAAAAAAAGTAAATTCTTGTATCCAAGTATGTTTTATCTAACGTTTTTCAACTTCTCATTTACAGAATCCCAAACGATTGAAGACTTCGGCGCCGCATTACATCTGATGAGGTCAGACCTCGAACACCTGCGCTCGGTATTCATGGCGGTGGAGAACGGTGACCTCGGCATGCTCAAATCTCTCGGCATCAAAGACTCGGAGCTCGGTGATGTCAAGTTCTTCCTGGAGAAACTGGTTAACACAGGATTCCTGGACTGAATAGGACCGGAGTCTGCCTCTGATTACTATCATGTCGTCCAATTTGCCCCCATAAGCTCATCCTTCTACAGTTATCTTCCTTACGACTCCATTAAATATAGGAGAAAGTAAACCTTTGTCTTCTATCCCGTGAGATTGTTGAATGTTTGAAATCATAAAATCAAAAACCTTTCTAGAAATGATTTTGGAACTCAGAATTGACTTCTACAACCGGCCACGTAGACTTTTCTGACTCCATAAATCATTTCTTTTGCGGCTAGCACTAGCTTACAGTGAAACTTTAGGTAGAGAAAGAGGGTATTAATTTTCAAATAGGATAGGTATATTTTTATAAACATTTGCTTCATTAGGTTATAAACCAAAATCTATTATAAGTTAATTCAAAGAGATTATCAGGGCCCACTACTCGCGTCTATCATTAAGTGTGAAAGGAAAAGAGGCTAAGACTGTGACTTTAGTGTAATACTAGTCAAAGTTAAGCTAATTATCGCATTCCACTTCATGATGACCCTGATAACGATTACAGAATGCATGTGATTTTTGAATGTCGCCCCCCAAAATTTATCCTCCCTACTTGGACTATATCAGAGGCGACTCCATTGAAACGTCAAGCGTCCATTCTAAGCGAGATATAAAGCTAAAAGTTGGTTGATATGAAGATGTATGTCCTTAGATTAATAAAAAAAATATAAGAATCGTTGAAAGAATGCATACGCTTTATATCTGGCTTTTGGAAAAATCCAGAATAGGACCATGGATACATATCATTGTAAACTTAGATGTAGGTAAAAAATACATATCATAGATTATAATCTGTAGCGAATAAAGTACAATTATTTTAATATGATCGGTATTGTAGTGTACGACATTTTATAGACCCTTTTAGTATGTACTTTTTCGTCATTGAAAAGAAAACTATACTTATAACAAATTAAAAAGCATATCTAGTTTTAAAGGTGCTGCACTTGAATCCAGATACATATCAAAATTAATGTGATTATTAAATAAATGTTAGATTTATTGTATGTTACTTATTCTAGAGTAAGACGTAGAAATGAATTAACATCGTAGATATTAAAATTGAACCTATTAGAGTCCAAATTCTATTGTCACTCATTTTTAACATCTTAAATCTACATATCGATGTTGTAATGATAGAACTTTTGTCAAATGCGGGCTAATAAGACAACGAATTATTAATAATGTCTCATTTCGAATGAGAAGAGAAAGGTACACGATGTAATATTGGGAGTTTATATTGAAAAGCAACACAATTGAATGAGAATTTCGTTAAAAAAATGATCTGCTTACTTTACAACACAAAGACCGGTGTCAATGTGTCATCTCATACAGTAAAAAAATTGGCGGGATTTGAAAGAAATATGGCCGTCGTAATGTTACCAGATTAAATATTTTGAAAATGCAGCCTGTATTTGCCAGAAGTTTATATAAACCACAATAGATCTTCTAGTATTTTCAATCGCCAAATCTTCTCGATCACAATGTTTCAGTGTGTACCTATCAGTAGTAAATAATTATATTCTCTCTCCGTTAGATCTTAAATTCATAAATTTACTTACTATTTTAACTACATGTAGTTAGCATAAGTGAATTTTTATGAATATCAATGGTTTAAGCAAAATAGGTTATTAATTTTAACTTGCGTCGGATTATCTTTAATATTCAACAAAATGGCGATCTTTGAACTCTGTTAGATGATATTATGTGTTTTGGAAGTAAGTATAAATGGCTTATTGTTCTTAAATAACAAACCAATAAATGAATCATCTTGAATTTGGGTTTTATTTAAATAAAACAATTAGTACAAACGCCAGCACACCTACCCCAAACTGACAATTTTTCCCAATCTATGTAATTTCGGAACTTTTTATTATTGGTATAAAGTTGAAAACCTATTATTTATTAGAAGTTTCCGGCTTGGGGTGGCTTGAAGTGCTGGCGTCTGATATACTTTCCTAGTTTTTAGTGGTGCTCCAGCTATTCATGATCTTTTGGACCCCACCGGATTGTTTTTCAGTAGTACCTACCTAGTTTTGCAGTCATTACTAACCTCTCAATTTTTTTTAATCACGTTGCCTGAAAAGATAAATCGACGATACCTAATCAGTATTTTTTTAATGGAAACCTACTGCAAATGAGTCTTGTCAGCATTATGTTTAGCTGGAGTGCTCACAAGATATCTTTGCGTGCGCCCAAAATCGGAACTACTGGCAGACGTCAGGATACACTCAGAGTTATCTTGATTCCATAGTATTAGGTACTGGTATTACCGTCTATGAAAAAAAAGGACCGCTCGTCAAGGAGTGTCAGAATAATGTCTGGGACCCCCTTTAGAGGGCCAAAGCCTGCCGGGGTCGCGGGACGCACGAATTACCGTGACGGCTAGTTAATAGCCGTCAAAATGTGGTACAGCATGCAGAGCACACACTACGTACAGCTTGGCCAGAACGGATTGAAACGGAACTAAAATTTTTATTTCTGACAGCGTTTTAAAATCTTTGATATTTGATGTAAACAAAGACCGCAGGTTTGTTAGATTTATTATTGTGCCATAAAACTAACGTAGTAAGTGAAAAAAAATGAAATAAAATCATTCAAAGTGCTGGTAGCGCGAAGACAGTGGCGACTTCCGGTTTTCTACATTTTTATGTCAAGCTGTACAGCTTTTTTTTTTTTTTTTTTTTAACGTGGTAAAATCATCAAATGAGTCCTCCAACCCCGGGCAGGGCGGGAGGGACTGTCAGACTTCTACTGACTAAAATCCACGGTGTCCTTCAATAGCCCTTTCTGTTCCGGGGTCACGGTAAGGAAATAATCCCGCGACCCCGGCAGGCTTTGGCCCTCGGAGAGGGGGGCCCCGTCATTATGCTGACGCTCTTTGAAAGCTGTACAGCTTGGCAAAAAACTGTAGAAAACCGGAAGTCGCCACTGTCTTCTCGCTACCAGCACTTTGAATGTTTTTTTTTTTTTTTTTTTTTTCACTTATTACGTTTGTTTTATGGCTCAATAATAAATCTAACAAACCTGCGGTCTTTGTTTACATCAAATATCAAAGATTTTAAAACGTTGTCAGAAACAAAAAGATTAGTTCCGTTTCAATCCGTTCTGGCCAAGCTGTGAAAGTTTTTGTCTATGTCACATTTCTAACCTTATAACCACAGACTAGATAGGTTCAGACAGGGCACTCTCTTATAGCAAATTTGACATGCCCGAAGGTTCACATATCATGAATGACAGCTTTTTTTTTTTTATCTGTCTCTCCGTCCGACGCGTAATTATAGGCAAAGACATATACGATTCAGCCTAGAAAGTATTTCTTGCTAGGAATTTATAATTTTAGTTTAATGTTAGCATATTTCTTCATATAATTGCAATCACATTGCAATTATATGAAGAAATATGCTGTAATAAGTCATAAAGGGATAAAAGGAATAATAAAAATCTTATTAGTTTCATTTATTTTTATTTTAAAATTATTAAAAACTTTTAACTGTTTATTCTCTAGTGGGAACACGTCTGTACCTTTTAATATTTTATTAATAACATTTCAACCATTAAACACGCGTTCAGAAACAGCATCCAATGAATTCCAACAAGTACTTATATTTAATATGATTTTTAATGCCTCTAATATTAGAAATCCGTTTAGGTTTAGTTCTAAGTTTTTGTTTGCTTCTTTTTTGATGACTCCGAAACATTTCCCGGATCAATGTGGCTAAAACTTGTTTTTCATAAGTATGATGCGCCATCTTCTCTTCGTCTTTTTCTTGGAAGCGTTTGAACTGACGTCCTTTCGTCTTCTAACACACCACTGCACTTGTTGTACATATTGCACATGTTTACAGCTTCAGGTATGGAGGATTATTTACGAAATTAGATAAATTAAATAGTGACCGACCGAAATTTCGGTTTCGGTTTCGGTTTCGGCCGGTTTCGGCCAAAAAATCTAGTTTCGGCCTTTGTTTCGGTTTCGGCCAAATTATAGCCGAAACTTTCGGCCTCGCCGAAACTCAAGTGTCCGTGCATTTTCGTACGTCGTTCGGCAAAATTCGTAGCTAACAACGTGCTTGCGCGCCGGGCCCCCCGGCTCAGTTCGCCACCGTCCATTTAATCGTGAGTTGAAGTTGTTTTTTGAGTTTACTGCTAAGAGTAAGTCTTGTATATTCATGTTATACTAAAATATATTTGTTACGTACAGCTGGCAAAAAACAGTAGAAAACCGGAAGTCGCCACTGTGCTCTCGCTATTAGCACTTTGAATGATTTTTTTTTTCACTTATTACGTTAGTTTTATGGCACAATAATAAATCTAACAAACCTGCGTTCTTTGTTTACATCAAATATCAAAGATTTTAAAACGTTGTCAGAAACAAAAAGATTAGTTCCGTTTCAATCCGTTCTGGCCAAGCTGTACTTTAATTATTAAAGAACTTATCAATCGTCAAGGCAGTGACTGTATTCAAAATATAAGTTAACCGTTTTTTCTTTGAAATAATGTAAAAATTTTTTCAACTCGGTAATTTCATATTGCTGAATATTGTGCGATTGTTGAGATTACAAGTCCAGTGAAACCAATGAATTTTTATAATTTAGAATAGATTATGTCTCATTAAAAGTTGAATATCATAGAAAAAAAGCAATTTCTTAAAAATTGCTCTATTTCCATAAGTTTGCCGTATGTCATTACTTCCCAGAATTTGATCCTTATTAGCGACACTATCGAATGGTGCAATAATGCAAGGTGTGATTTTTTTTTTCCAAAATTAGCGGTTTCGAGTTTTGGCCAGGATTATTGATTTTTCTAAAATCCAATGATGCAGTTTTAGTTATCGTCAAAATCGGTCTCGAGACTCCATTCAAAGTTTTTCGATATTCCTCATAGTTAAGGATAAGGATATACCTAGCCATCAACGCCCAGTTGAAAAACTTTATTTCTCATGTGTTAAAAAATGTAAAAAAAAGTAAATTTCAGAAAATAAAACGAAATTTAAAATGTGTTAAAAAGTTTCGGTTTCGGTTTCGGTTTCGGCCGAAACTGAGAGCAAGGCCGAAAGTTCGGTTTCGGTTTCGGTTTCGGCTGAAAAATCAGTTTCGGTCGGACACTAAAATTAAACACTAATATTCACAAAACTTTGTGAAATTGTTTGACAGATTAACAAACAGTGATACCAACTCTCAGAAATTTTTATCCCTAAAACTTAGGTCAAAACTCCTAAAATCAAACCTATTACTTGGAAAACCTTCTAATAAAGACGATTATATGAAATCAAATAGAAAATTAAAAAAACAAGTAATGTTCTTTGATAAAACTGGATGTCCTTGGTCAATAAATTCTAATTGCCTATTTTAGATTGTAACTCATAACAAAGATGGCTGACAGAAAACGGAAGGCAGGGGTACGCGGGGGGATAGGGAAGTGTCAGATGAAATACGTGAACCATAGAATAAAAGGTTGAGATATTTTACTTGAAGATTACCTGACCTGTTATAACTCAATGGAACGGACGAACCATGAAGGTATAGATAAAACTGGAGTCAAAACTTGGTACAAAAGTTTGAGTCAAATACCTACAAAACTTCTATCTCGTTTTCTGTGGTCTAACCTCTCTTACTAGTGTTGACTTAGTATTGCTACCTCCTTATAATAAACTCCCCGAAAACTCTTCAAAGCAGTCACGTGTGTGCAATTTGGGGCTAGGTCTTAAAAGTTCACAGTAATTATGCTATTCTCTGTAAGTAATCTCATCGCTGGAATGTACGAAGTGCTCTTCGATTTCTTCGCTAGCGCGAGTGGCTTACCGAACTTTAGTCCCATGGCAGTGTGACTAGTGTGAGCGCTGCGGCCGCGCCGTGAACAGGCTGTTTTATAGAGAATAGCACTGCAGGTCAGTAGAATATATAATTATCTGAATTAACCATTGTATGTTAATTTATTATTTAGTGATGTCCTGGGAAAAATTAAATAGGGGTCATCCTACTTAGAAAGAGATAGTGAGACCACAGAGAGCGAGATAGCGATACATTATTTGAGCTTCAAGTAGGTATTCGAAGTCTGGACTCCAGTTTTATCTATACCTTCATGGGACGAACGAACCAAGAACGAACAATTTTTTGACACTTGAATGACATTGACAAGTGGCGCTGTCAGTGAACATTCGTGACACTTTTGAAAATGGCGACGATAGGGTCAGTAAAATAAACACTGAGCACCATATGTACCACGACCATGAACATAAATTCATCATAAGTTTTGATGGTGGTAAATTCGTTTTCATCATCTCATCTGCCCTAGCCTTTTCCCAACTATATTGGGGTCGGCTTCCAATCGAACCAGATTCAGCTGGCTATCAGTAATTTGTACTAAGTAATTTATTTACACTAATAGAAATGTTGTATCTGTCAATTATCGTAAATAATTACGCAGATAGTTTCCTTCCCAGCACGACCACGCTGAAATTCTAGAAGTTAATGAAACGCTTTCTTAATAATTTGTACTCATTAATTACTCCCTATTTCAAGGCTGGTATATTGTTAGAAAACGCATAAAAACATTATCTGCCTATGAGCCTGCATATTTGATGTTTTATAATTGAGACTAGATGGCGTTTTTCGAAAACAAACGCTGTCTACTATCTATGCCTTATAGTTATTACAATACTTATAACCTTTTTGGGAATGAAGGTTTCATTACAATCAAAAAACAAAATAGGATCAATACAATTTACTTAATTAACATCTTGTAACACCACATGAATGCAATAAATGTTTGAGTTTAAAACTACCCTAGCCCTAGGTATAAAAGTCTAAACATTGAAGCTACATTTAATTATGAATAATTATTAATATCGGCAGCACTTTTATAATTATATTATAAACACTGTCTAAACATTTATTTGTGATACCTACCAAAAATTATCCTCAGTTTAAATAATTATGCAAAAGGTAGTGCGTAACCTCGTTAATTAATATCCAGGGTTCTATATTCCACCCAGCGTTTTTTCAACTATGTTGTAGTCAGCTTCCCGTCCACATATATAAATAGATGCAGCTGACTCCTATCCTATTCTATTCCACCGGGAACGTCAATCGAAGCCGGGGCAGGCCACTACAGGGTCGAACTGGGTATATTTAGTCGAATTGGCATTTGCCACACGGTCCCCACAACCCAGAGAGGTTTGCGAAGCTTGCCGAAAGCTATGGGATAGGTAGGATCGGGCGCCCGCCCAACTAGGTTCTATCGCCTACGATCTACATGTAAACAGATAGTTCGTTCATACAATTAAAAGAAAAGAAATAGACAAAAGTTTTAAGAGTTTATGAACGGCTAAATTATGGAATCAGGCGTTACTTTGCGGAAATTCATGACATTAAATGTTATGAAAAATATTTAGTTTTAATTCCGCGATAAAAATCCAGGCTTGTTGCAAGATGCAATCCCACCCTATGCAATCATGCATATTTATGCACATGCAGCAAAGGAACAACCCTCCCGCCCACATGCATATGCACTATGCACACGTGCAAGAAAGGGAAAAACACGCCATGCAATCAAACCTATACTCGACACGTGTTTCGCCTCTCCACGGGGCATCCTCAGGAGATGTTGACTCGACAAGCGCTCGGCCTCGAATGAGCCAGTTGGTTTTTTTTTTTTTTTTTAATAATGGCATCTCGCAGGTCAACATAGAAGAGGTTGTGTGTTGCTAATGGGACTTTCCAGTGGTTGCCAAAGATGACTCTAAGGCCTTTAGCCAGGGGAGCCAGTTTGACAGCTCTCGCCTCTTTAAATAGCGTCGTGATGACGCATTAGCAACTGGCTCATTCGAGGCCGAGCGCTTGTCGAGTCAACATCTCCTGAGGATGCCCGGGGAGGGTGGGTCCTTTGCTACATGTGCATATGCATGATTGCAAAGGGTGGGATCGCATCCTGCAACAAGCCTGGATTTTTGTCGCGGAATTAAAACTAGATATTTTTCATAACATTTAATTTATGAACGGCTATAATCCGGCTGTGTGGGGAGCCACCCGGGCCCTTTTTGCTCAGTCTGACTCTGTGCCGTAAGTTAGAACAATTAAATCAAATCATTCTCACACTTGTGAACGAACCGATCAAAAATGAAACTTCTAATCATATGATATAATCGTGTACTGCGTCAAAAATTGCGGGTATTTTTAGGACCTAAATTTCAATTAAGTAAATCTTAAAATAAAACAAAAAGTAATACTTAGTATTAAGTATACTTGTGACAATCACAAGTGTTCAATTACTTATATTTGTTTTACTCATAACTATATTATTAATGTAACAATAATACAAAATAAAAATTAAAGCTTATAAGAAAACAAAAAACATCTATTGTTAAATTTTTAAAGTCACGAAATTTCTAACGTGGAATTCACTACCGGCTAAATTTGCGCCTGCCAGTAATTCAATTCAGCAGTGAGTAAATTCCACGCTAAAGTTGAAGGAAATCAAAGAATTAGAACATTCATTTCTTCAGATTTGGATTCTAACTCTATTCTAAATTGAAGGAAAAAAAAAACAATTGTGGAATGATACACAAAGTATCTAAACAAAACATTTATCGTCTTACCACAAGAAAGATAAACATCTGTTGAACACTTGTCTAAAAAAACTGTCAACGTCAAATCGACATTTTTTGACAGGCCTGTTCGTCTAGTGGTTAGTGACCCTGACTGCTATGCCGGAGGTCGTGGGTTCGTTTCCTACCCAGGACAAATGTTTGTGTGATGAGCACGATCATTTGTCCTGTACGATCATATGTATGTATTTAGAAATATATAAGTATGTTTATCAGTTGTCTAGTACCCATAACACAAGCTCTGCTTAGCTTGGGACTAAATGGCGTTGTGTGATAGTTGTGGAATATTATTATTACATTTCAGTCACGTTGATATTAGGGTCATTTTGCAGTTACATTTTTTAGACAAGCGTTCAACAGATGTTTATCTTTTTGTGGTCAGGCTATTAGACATTACAAAATAAAAACCAGTTTTAACTCCGCAGCTAGTTTAATCTAAGAAATATTGTAGATATTCATTCATTGTAAGAATTTATGTTTCAATATTTACCTAACCGTTAATTTTTAAAATAATATTTACATGACGATAACCTCTCTACAAAATATCCTAAGCAGTTGTGAGGCTAGAAACTGTGCTATGCGGGCTAGCAGAGACCTCAAGTGGAAAGTGGGAACCCGAGCAACTCTCGGAAACCAGATTATATTATAAAGGCAGTGTTGCTAGTTATATAAAAGTTAATGGGTCGAACAGATGTCACCTTGTGAAAAACGTTTTTTAACCATAACTTAAAACACAACTGCAGGCATTAAGCCTAATCTGCGGTAAAATCATACATCAGCAGCCACCCAAAAAAGCAGACTACTCGTTATTTCGTGTACCACGCATTATCCAACTCGATGATTGACCACGCACACAACAACGAGTAGCCTAACGACGAGTCAGTGCTGGCCGGGTGGCGGATGGAGAATGGGATAAATTTACTAGGTAGGTACTATCCAACCTATTTTTGAAGTGTTTGTCTATTACCGCCGGCAAAAAATGCGCAAGAGCGCCTTTTTGCAGGTTTTCGTCACACGGGATTTAGCAAATAAACGCGGCCACTTTGTGTGGAAACACGCGGTCGTCCGGTAAGCACAGTTTCAGGCCCTAAGAATGTTGCAATTTTTCTTTTTTAACTCATCGATAATTTTTTTTTCGTATCTAAAAACACTACACATAAATGTTTATCATAAAAAACCTAAACAACTTACACATATTTAAATCATGCAACAATTAATCACGTCATCATTTACGTTCTTAAGACACAAAACATAATAGTACAACCTTGAATAATAATATTTACACGCACTCTTTTAACAATTTATTAGAAATGTTATTAAAGATTTTGTTTGCTTTATTCTCTTTATTCTGTATTTCGGAAAATATGTGATGTGAAAGAGCAGTGTGGTCCAACAGACTTACAAGGTGTAGGTTGGTTCTAGCACCGGCAGAGTTCGTGAAACTGATTTTATCACCACCGCTCTCAAAACTGTGAGGTTACCGATGTCATTATCGCCAACATGTGGCATAATTTCAACACGGGTCCAAGTGGTGGTAAGATTCTCTCTCTCTCTCACACTTTAGCTTTTTAATGTTGGTGAAGTTTCTCAAAAACGCCCTTTATGCATTTGTATTCGTTCAACTCCCCAGCAAACACAACTTAATGCCCTGCATTATTTACTACCCTACTGTAAGTCTGATTTCGGCAACTTCATCTTTCAGATCGTTTAAATCCAACTGCAGGAAACGATTCTTTAGCGAAGATGATCACCTTCACTGCCTTTAATAAATCTTCAGTTTTAAACTTTAATAGTTAAATATTGCTAATATTATTTTCTTCCCTTTTTCTTTGAAGTCTTTTCAGCTCTCATTTGATCCTCTTCGTCCATTTTAGAATAATGAGACTGTATATGGGTCAGCAGTTTTTTCTCTCTGGAGAAAGATTCTCCACACATGTTACATGAGTACTTGTCTTTATCTTTAGTTTCGTTAATGGTTTCTGGGGGTTTTTGAACAGTCGCTGTAGAAGTCGAAATTTGCGATTCTTGAATTATATTGTCAGTAGGCAAAACATACGAGGGCTGCAATAATGGATCTACATTGATGAATGTAAAGAATCCAGTGTCCTTTGGATGAGCAACGTCTTCTAACGTGACTTGAAACGGCTCTTTAGTCTCAAAATCTTCTCTAGCCTCAGGTTTAGATTTTCGTTGACGTTTCTTAGGCACCTCAGCAGGGGGAGCAATCGCTTTCGTCGATATGAGTAATTTGCTGGGATCCCCAGTTTGAACTATAGTGTAGGACTGCTTTTTCATGGCAGGCGTGGTAAATGCGGCTGGCGGTGCAGAAATCGGCGGATTGTAAAGATTTGTGGAATGGCCGGTTTGAAATAATCCAACCGGGTATGGCTTTGAATCAGTCTCAACATTAATTAAATCTGAACTTTTAGATTTCTCATGACTATCCTTCTTACGATCCTTTGGCTTTTCATATTCAGTATCGGATTTTCGCTTTTTAGATGTTTTTTGATTTTCCGTAACTGTAGCTGGAGTTGATGTCTCTTCAACCAAAGTAAATATATTATTTGGGCCTGGAACTAATTTAAAACGACCATTCAAGTTAGGGGCCGAAGGAATGTGCACCGATGGAGACTGAGAATTTAATAACTCTGATTGTTGGGAATCCGAAGAATTTTGTGATGATCCCGGGTCCGAATTATTTTCAGTACGCCTCGTTTTACTAGCTGGTCCAGCTTTTGGCTTAGGTTTAACTGGTGGAACAGATTGAATACTGTGTTCTACATGCTGACTAATATTAGAGTTAAGACTGTCATCTTTATTTTTATTGCTGTCTTTAATTGGTTTTTCAGTAATGGAACTATAGTCATTATCAAACTTATAAGACTTCGAAGAGTGCGGTTTTTTCGTGTTACTGTCAATAGTAATGTATTTAACCGTAGAAACTTTAGGGGGCTCTGGTGTAGGTATTGCCTTAGGCATCGCTACTTTAGGTACACCGTTTTTAGCACAGTTATGAGATTCAACTACTTCTTTTTTGAGGAAATTTCTATTGCATAGTTTACACTGAAATAGTACACCAACTCCATTTACTTTTATCATGCTGATATAGTCCATAATATTAAATGGTTTTTCATCAACTACCTCTTTAACTTCATCAGTATCACTAGATGATTTATCTTGCACATAGTCAAAGCTTAAACTATTTAATGTATCGTTTTTCACATTAATTTCACTTGTTTTTTTCTCCATTTGATTTTTTTTATTAATACTAGGCTGCGGTGGTTCAATGTTATTAGCACTGCTACTATTAGAAGGGGTACTATTACTAGACTTAGCTGATTTAGTTGGGGGCACTTTTTCCTTAATCTTTACCTGAGTCAATTTAGTTTCTTTAAGATTTAGTTCCTCTTTATTATCATGTTCATCCTCAATTGGTTCAGTTTTAACTGGTTTTAGGTCAGTTCTCCTAGTTACTCGTTTAGTTGGTGGAGGCGATTCTTCTTTTATAGATGGTTTCAGAGGAATATCCTTAATACCCTCCATTGCCTTTTTTATTAAGGCGTCACAGATATCATCATTACTCATGTTCGTTTTATTTAACTTATCTTCCCAAGCTTTTCTCGTTTTAGTTTTGGTAATAAAGGGGCCCGTTTTACCTACCGCCGTTCGTAAATTTTCTTGTGTTTTAATACATCTCTGTATAAATTCGTACAGTTCTTCCAATTTTGCTGAGCACCTGAAGCATATTTTGTGTGGTAGGTCATCATTTTCCGCGATCTGTAAAGAAAAATCATACTCTCAAACCAATAAAACAACAATTACTGCCACTAGCTTTAGATTTTAAACCCAAACTCCATCTTTCAAATTTTATACCATTCATACCATCGAATAATAGTATAAAATTTTAAGTATAAAACTCAATCATCAGGTATTCATTGAACTTTCAAGTAAGTTGACAATCCGTCACAAAAAACATGGCAAATCTGGAGCTGCTTTCAAAGCGGAGAGTGGTAACATCTTATTATGGGTATGTATTAAGATATGATTGATTGATTATTTAGAGCACTCCTGTGTGCTGCCTCAGCACTACTAGTCCCCATATTATATTCTCATAAGTTTTGGTGCCCCACAAAAGGAATTTCTCGCTGTGACCCATTTGCAAAACTTCTTTCACCAGTTGAAAGCTGCTTTAGTCCTGAGTGGCAAGGGGGGGGGGGGAGCGGGTGAGGGCGCTGGCATATTTTATAAACGGAGCTTGGCCAGGGGGGGTATTACAACGTCTTAAAACCAGGCTTGTACCAACAAGTATTGTTAAGGATAAAAAAAAAATCTTCTAAACATTTTTTATCATATACCTAAGTACATTAATAATTTTTATTGTTTCCTTATACTGATTGTATACTGATGTATGTATATTATAATATCGTTAAATGTGGTCGTTAATGACCCTTGATGTTAAAAAGCGACCTAAAATAAATACTTAAATAAAAAAAAAAAAAACAAAAACAACCACAAAAAAGGGTAAAATAACCTACATAACTTTTCTTTCGGAAATCGGTGGCTTTGTATTTTTATTTCGTTGTCTTTTTGCCACCAACTTCCGAAAGAAAAGTTATTTAGGTTATTTTACCCTTTTTTGTGGTTGTTTTTGAAGGCGGTTAAATTGTTTTTGAAAAAAGTTTTTTATTTTACTCTTTTTAGTTTAAATATTCAAACCAAATTCTTGTCAAATACGTCATTTTCTTACATGTGCACTAGAATTTTGAAATCCGTGGCGCCGGTATTAACATCGCTCATGTACACATGCTAATAAATTTCCCTATCTAAAAAACTGCTGAACAAATTTTGATGAAACTTGCAGTATTCCCTAAGGTGAACGATCCCTAGTACATCAAAAAAAGAATTTTGAAAATCGGTCCACAAGTGGCGGAGTAATCCAATACTTCTTGCCAAGTTGGAAAAGCTAGGAGTTCGAGGATCAGTACACAATTTTTTTAAGGACTACCTTGCAAATAGGAAACAGCGAGTCAAAATAGATAACTATATGAGTGATGTTAACACAGTCTCATACGGTGTTCCACAGGGGAGCATCTTGGGTCCCCCATTATTCCAGCTCTTCATCAACGACCTTTGTCAAATGTCTTTTCCTAATACCAAAATTTTCACGTACGCAGACGATACTGCAGTTCTAGTGTGGGGACCAAACTGGAACATAGTTAAGGAGAGGGCTGAATATTCTCTTTCTAAAATAATGGACTGGCTCTCAGATAACTTGCTCTCCTTAAATATCGGAAAAACACATTATGTGCCCTTCTTTATCAGAAACAACACCGCTCCACCACAAGATTTTTCTATTAAGGCCCACACATGTTCCTCTGATAACGTCTGCACGTGCCAAGCTCTTACTCGATCGGAATATGCAAAATACCTGGGTGTACACTTGGATGGTAGACTGAGATGGGACAAGCAGATAGAGACTGTCACATGCAGGGTGAGGAGGCTAATCCACATATTTAAATCTCTTAGGGATTCTGCCCCACTTGATAAGCTGAAACAAGTCTACTTGGCTCTATGTCAGTCTATAATTCAATATTGCATACCAGTCTGGGGAGGGGCCGCCAAAACGCTTCTAATTGGATTGGAAAGAGCTCAAAGAGCTGTACTGAAAGTTATGTCGAAAAAGCCCTATAGATATCCTACTGCAAAACTATTTTCTGAATGCAAAGTACTAACGGTTCGTCAGCTCTTTGTGCTCAAATCAACTTTAAGAAGACACAAGGAAGTCCCCCTCCCCAATCCAGACAGACGTAGCAAGAAGTATGTATGTCCACGGGCGCCGTGTAAGACTGCTTTTGCCAGAAGGCAATTCAATAGCCTTAGTAGCAAGTTGTACGACCGCATTAATAAAGACCTAAACATTGTCGGATTGAATAAATACAAAGTCAAAAGTAAAGTTGCTGATTGGCTCCAGCAACTAGACTATGATGAAACTGAAGAATTACTCGCAAACATCGCGTAACATTAATTCAGGCACACACGCACGCACATACCTACAAATACATTCATAAACACGCAAAATCCCTCACTCACTCACTCACACACACACACACACACACACACACACACATACACACAACATATTTTCATAAACATTCACAAGTATCTTTCAGAAACAAACATCTAGTTATTAAAAAAAAAACATTTAGTTATATTATCTTTTTTTGGGCCTTCTGCAGCGACATTCAACTTAAATTGTCTAAAATGTATATTGTGTTTGTGTCATACTCCACGTCTGAACACTGTCTCCCAAAGCACAAGCTGCAGCTTAGTTTGGGAATCAGGATCAGTATTTATTGTGCAATACATTTAAGCAGTACCTAGATTTTAAGCATATATGTTACTTGTCAATGTAAAAATTGTGTTCAATAAAACTTTTTTTTTTTTTTTTTTTTTTTTTTTTTTTTTTTTTTAATCGCGTAACAAACACGCAAAAAGTAAAGATCATCATATTGTCATCCAAGTAGCCGAAATCATTAAAAATGCTCACAAAATAAAAAGTACTGAACCCAGTTGGATGAAATTTTTATGGGACCACACTGCAAGTATACTGCATCGAACAAAAAAAGAATCACACTAATCGGACTAGAAACCTCGGAGTAATCGATGTACAATCGACAAAGTTGAATTATGACCCACTTTAAGTTTATTTTCCTACAGACATTCAAATGCAATTGGGTCCACATTCGCGTAAACATACATATCCATGGTAACGACTTTGATCTTTGTCAATTTGACGGATTCAAACGATATTTTGTCAGAATGGGTCATGATTCAACTTTGTCGATTGTACAATCGACAAAGTTAAATCATGACCCACCATAAGCTTATTTTCTTACAGACTTTCAAATACAATTAGGTCCACACTCGCGTAAAAATACATATCCATGGTAACGATTTTGATCTTTGTCAATTTGACGGATTCAAACGATTTATTGTCAAAATGGGTCATGATTCAACTTTGTCGATAGTACATACATAAAAAAAAACATACCGACCTAATTGAGAACCTCCTCCTTTTTTTGAAGTCGGTTAAAAAAATCCTACTAATATTATAAACATGAAAGTTTGTTTTGATGTTTGTTACGCAAAAGCGGGTGAAACTGCTGGCAACAATATTATTTAGAGCCACTTTGTAAATTATATTTACACTCAGAAATAATGTAGCCTACTACCACTTACGACTGGGTGCTGCGCAGCGACCTCCCTGACGGCGTCAGCGTAGTATGTTACGCTGACGACACGTTCATCCTGGCGGAGGGAGAATCGCACCAGGCGTCGGCCGACTTGGCGACGCAAGCGGTTGCGACAGTCGTCGATAGGATCCGGCAGTTGGGACTCGACGTGGCGCTGCAAAAGTCAGAGGCCATGTGTTTTCCTGGCCGCCTGAACGCGCCACGGTCAGAGTCCCACATAACGGTGGGAGGGGTTCGCATCGGCGTCGGGAGGACGATGAAGTACCTGGGACTCGTCCTCGACAGCCGGTGGAACTTCAGGGAGCATTTCCTGAGTTTGGCCCCAAGGCTGAACCGGGCAGCAGCCGCCCTCAGGCGACTCCTGCCCAATATCGGCGGGCCAAACGCCTCCTGCCGGAGGCTGTACGCCGGCATCGTGCGGTCCATGGCCCCCGTGAGGGCCCTGACCATCCGGACGCGACCAATTAAGTTGGTCGCATGCCAGAGGGTCATGGCTATCCGGATGATCCGAGGATACCGCACGATCGCCGGCGAATCGGCCAACCTCCTTGCCGGATTGCTGCCCTGGGATCTTGAGGCGACTGCCCTCCAGCGCGTCTATGAGTGGCGCGTGGAGGCGCAGCGCCGGGGTGTAACCCCGCTGCCTCGAGAAGTCGAGGCGCGGCGGGAAGAGCTTCGGCGTGATCTCAGGGCAGTATGGAGGGGACGACTGTCGCAACCGAGGTCCGGGCACGCCGCAATCGCGGCGGTAAGAGCCCTCTTTGAGGAGTGGCTGGATAGGTGTCACGGCGTCCTGACCTACCGCATGACGCAGGTCCTCACCGGACAAGGAAAGTTCGGGAGGTTCCTGTGTCTAATAGGGAAGGAAGAGACGCCTGGGTGTCACCACTGCGAGGATCACCCGGAGGACACGGTGGAGCATACGGTGCAGGACTGCCCAGCTTGGGCAGAGCACCGCCGTGTCCGACCATGGACCATGCCCGGGTCAACGGCGCGTCGTGTTCCACGCGCGCCTCAAAGAGCGTCAGCAAAAATGGGGGCCCCCTCTAAGAGGGCCAAAGCCTGCCGGGGTCGCGGGTCTTATTTCCTTACCGTGACCCCGGAACGTAAAGGGCTATTGAAGGACACCGTGGATTTTAGTCAGTACAAGTCTGACAGTCCCTCCCGCCCTGCCTGGGGTGGGAGGACTCATTTGATGATTTTAACACGCTAAAAAAAAAAAAAGCCCACTACCCCTAAATACAAACAAACAAATTGTATCCCTTTATAATATTAGTTTAAGATTGTAGGACTACAACTTACACCAATCTGTCAAATTTTACCAATCGAACATTAACCATCCACTATTGTGATAAGGCTTAAATCTTTTAAAGACATTTGACAGATTGAGGTAGTTTGATGTGCTAGTGTCTGTACCATTGGGGCATTCCAGTGATGATGTCAGACAAAAAATAATAATAATTTAACATTGCATTGTACTGTACAGTACAATAAAGGCAATACATCAATCCTTCATATTCTAATTTTTTTTTTCTGTTTTTGTTTGTACCCTTTGCTGGGGTTGTACAAAGTGCAATATTTTTTCTTCATGTTGCTAACATTTTATATGCACTTTTGTGAAAAAAAAAGTTGTTGGGAAAGAATATATATACAATTCTTGGAATTTTTATCTGTAATAATTTAAGGGGGGTGCTCCAACCAGCCCACGAAATTCAATTTTTTTTACGTTTTTTGCAATTTGCAGGCCAGTGACATGTTGTAACTTTATAAAAATATGAGTTGCGGTAATAACAAGTATAATTTTAAATATAAAAAATATCAAAAAATTCGCTCCATCAGCTCTCACATAGAAAAGGTGCATCATGTTAAAATCTCCGAAATCTAACTACGATGCACCTTTTCTATGTGGAGCTGATGGAGCGAATTTTTGGTAGCTTATCAAACCAAAATGATACTTCTTGGCATGTAATTAGTTTGACCTTCTAACTCCCAACATTGGATATATCCGACAAATATTTTCGATCCCATTACGAGTCGGATATATCTGACAAAGAATATTCAGGATTTTTGTTGTTTTGTTTGATTTTATTGCATCTATTCTATATCTCTCTGTTTTTGTAGATAGCAAGATGTACCTACACCATAATATTTTACAAATTGGAGCTTAAGAGGAGCAGAAAGAGAGGAACTTGTATTTCACCGATTCATAGCCTGGCACTGGGGACACGAAAATTGATACCTATGAAGTCTGGCGGATAAAAGGTTAAAAGCCTAAGGTGTAAGTACTTACATACTTTAGCAGTAGAAGCTATTAGTAAACAATGTTACTTTAGGGGTACCTGTGCCTAATTTGAGTGTGTTACATATTGTAGAATAGAAAGCAGTGGGAACAACGATATAAAGGTTGAATTGCAAGTAAAATTATTACTTTGCAGCTGATTGAAAACATTGATACTTGTGAGGTTAAAATTCCTGAGTGGGAAATATAAATGTTAAGGTAGGTACACAAATAATGAATAATGAGGTAATGATCCTATATTTAAGTTATAAGACATAAAGCAGGTATTTCTTACCCCAAAAGGCATCAGTTCGTCGATCTTTTTCGCCGTCACTTTATCAGCGTCGAAAATGTTGAGAAAAGGTCCATCTTTACTTTCGCACAAACGACAAAGTTTCATGAAAACTGGCGGAGGCACGGAACTGTAGGCCTGGGCTATTACTTCCGAACTTATAGACTCGGGTATCGAAGGTTTAACAGGTTGTTTCCCTTTAGATTTCACTTTTTTCTTGGCCATTTTGGTTCAAAATTTTATTTCTACAGACACTTTCGTCGTACGATTGTAGGGTAACAATCCCTGAATTGCACCTTGAAGATTTTCTTTTAGCAGTTGACTATCTCGTCAATAATTCGAAACAAATATTAATTAGTTCCAAATTATCCAAAATCTTATGTTTTACTTACAACAACATGGCTGGCTGGCTGGAAGAAATGTCATCCATAGGACCATAGACAAAAATTGTCACCAATGGGGAACTTTTTCAATATTTTATGACACTGCTTTTGGCCAATCATGTTGTCTTTTCAGAAACGTCATTAATTTTAATCTCTTTTTATTCCTGGAAGACAGTGGAAGAAATGTCATCCATAGGACCATAGACAAAAATTGTCACCAATGGGGAACTTTTTCAATATTTATTTTATGACACTGCTTTTGGCCAGTCATGCTGTCTTTTCAGAAACGTCATTAATTTTAATGACCTTTTTATTCACAGGTCACAAATAAAGAGAATGCTAGTCATTAAATAAGGGTGTTCCCACATTTGTCGACGCGGAATCGGCTTAGGCCGGTCAAAAAATCCTATACGTCAACGTAATATGGGTGTTACTAATGCCATTCGCATCGGCTCGGCTCGGGCGACGCGAGCCTATGTAGTAGATAATCAAAGTGTAGTAGAATCAAATTTCTAGCCTCTCAACTAAATCACTTTTTTTTCCTCTTGTAGATGCAACGCGGCGTCTTAGTTCTTCTTTTAATAAATGCACTTGCATTGACGAATAATTTTCCATATTTGTTTTGTATTTATACTCAATTTTTACAACAATAAATCTTGTTTGTTTTTTTGTACAATGTTGACATTAATCTGACGTAGGGGACCACTAGGGGACCAACTATCACAGCGCCATCTACGATTAGCTTTGATTTGCCATCCCCATTTTCCCAATCGAACGTGAACCTTCTTGATAAATGATAAAATTGAAAACTTATCACAGAACTTTTAGGCTAAGAACTCACGGACCGATTTTCGCCCGCGCCCGCCGCGTTTGCGGGCCCGCAGCTTCTGTAGAATACAGATATGTATGTAATAAATTAAAGCACAACTCGCGACGCGTTTTACGCCCGCTGTGTGCGCGGTTGTTTGTGATTCCCGCTGCCCAGGCGGACAACAAAGTAGAATCGTGCAGGGCGCGGTCACCCGCAGCCTCGGCGGGTGTCGCCCGCGCGTATAGAAATCAAACTTACAACTGCCCATCTTGCGGTCATCGCCCGCCGCAACGGCTGCGTAACCGCGCAAATAAGCGGCCTCGTGAGTTTAGGAATAAAACCGCAGTACCTACCGCAACCGGCGGTCGCGGGTGAAAAACGCGATGTGCTACACAGATTTGCAAATACAATAGCTCTTTTACTTTGGAACATTTGCCTATGTTCACAATGATATTATAAGTAAAAAAGGTGTAGATACGTCATACGCGCTCAATAACGTATGCGCTCAAATGAGGCTGATTCACACATCTTGATCTCAGTGCGACGTTGCCAGCGGCACTTCACGTACCACAGACTGAATCAAAAGTAAAAGTGACTCAAAACTACCGAAAATGCCGTCGCGTGTGATGAGATATTGTACAAAATAAACATGCAAGACTTCTAAAAGTCAAGGAATCACATAACATTCGTAAATATACTATTTATCTTTAATATTTTCACAAATAAAACATTACGTTTTTATAAATATGGCGTCGTAAAAGAAAGAGTGCGAGCACGGGTGCGAGTGAGAGGAGACGGTGACGTGCGGGGGGATTGATGACGCGTGGCGTTAAAGCTGTCACTTTTTTTCTTATTGGTTTTATCAAGCTATCCTTTTTACTTGTCGTAAAATGTAATGTGTGTAAATAAAAAGTGTGTATGTGTGCTCGGAACACTTTTTTCCGTTGTTTTTGTACGTGATAACATAAATCTATGACTTTATAATATCATTGTATGTTCAAAGATTTTCTTTGGAAAGAAAAATTCGAACCGCGGACAGGATTCGAACCTGCGACCTTCGGATTCAGTACATCCGACGCTCATTTCCAACCGAGCCACCGAGGATCGTAACCGCCACGGCGAATGGGGAAGGCAAGTGTCAAAGTGAAAATGACAGTTTGGTCCCCAAAGAACTGTAAAATCAAAGGAATTTTCAGAAAAAAAAAACATTTATTGATGTAAAATGACTAGATGTTGTGTAATAAGCTGTAAAAATGATGGAATACACTTTTCAAAATAATATCTACTTTTCTTTTGGAGGTTATGTACCAGTATTGCATCGCTCGAAAATCGAAGAATTATCACCTGGAACGAGTTTTGTAATAGTTGTGGTGTTAAGAAATTAAATATATTGTGATATTTCTCGAATCTAAATAGAAAAAAAGGTTAAAATTACTGACTTAAAACATTATGATATTTTATCAAAATAGAAAGTCAAAAGCAGCATTATATTCTTGATAAAGGAGAGGACAGGTAAAACATACCTAAACTCAAAAATTGAAACCTCAACTACAAGTAATTGTGGATTTATTACGGTAAAATCAAATGTATAACCACTCAATTAAATCACTTTTTTTCTCTTGTAGATGCGCCGCGGCGTCTTAATTCTTCTTTTAGTATATAGTACTTGCATGGACGAATAATTTTCCATATTTGTTTTGTATTTATACTCAATTTTTATAACAAATAATCTTGTTTGTTTTTTTGTACAAGGTAGACGTGGGGACCAACTATCGCAGCGCCATCTACGATTAGCTTTGAGTTGCCATCCCCATTCTTCATTCCATTTCTAACGTCTCATGGTGACGTTTAGCGCCATCTATTGCAGAGTATTCCAACTACTGCACCAACATGTTAACATTACAGTTAAATCAATGCTGTAACAGATGACGTCAACCATACTTAATATTTTTTATGTTAAACGCATTAACGCATGCGTAGCGAATTTTCAAAGATTTTCTTTGGAAAGAAAAATTCGAACCGCGGACAGGATTCGAACCTGCGACCTTCGGATTCAGTACATCCGACGCTCATTTCCAACCGAGCCACCGAGGATCGTAACCGCCACGGCGAATTCTTCATTCCATTTCTAACGTCTCATGGTGACGTTTAGCGCCATCTATTGCAGAGTATTCCAACTACTGCACCAACATGTTAACATTACAGTTAAATCAATGCTGTAACAGATGACGTCAACCATACTTAATATTTTTTATGCGTTAATGCGTTTTATATAAAAAATATTAAGTATGGTTGACGTCATCTGTTACAGCATTGATTTAACTGTAATGTTAACATGTTGGTGCAGTAGTTGGAATACTCTGCAATAGATGGCGCTAAACGTCACCATGAGACGTTAGAAATGGAATGAAGAATTCGCCGGGGGTTACGATCCTCGGTGGCTCGGTTGGAAATGAGCGTCGGATGTACTGAATCCGAAGGTCGCAGGTTCGAATCCTGTCCGCGGTTCGAATTTTTCTTTCCAAAGAAAATCTTTGAAAATTCGCTACGCATGCGTTAATGCGTTTAATATAAAAAATATTTGCCTATGTTTTTATAGGATGGTTTAGATGAGTAAGCGCATTAATAAAATACAATAAAACCTATGAATTGTAATTCAGTAAATAAAAGATAAACAGTCTATGACGAGATTGGCCTTTAGTTGAACTGGATGCAGCTGAATGTTTCGATTCAAATGATTCAAGATGATTCGATTAAAAATGCTTACTTTATAAAATTAAAATAGTTTAATGCGTAAGTAATACAATAAATTCTACTTTAAAATACTTGATAGGTACATTAAATTACTTGGAAGCTTCTTTTAAGTATGCTATCAGGTCCGCGCGCTCTCCAGTTTTTTTTAAACCAGCGAACACCATCTTCGTGCCAGGAATGTATTTCTTCGGATTCTCCAGATATTCGTAGAGCGTCTCTTCATTCCAAGTGACACCTTTATTTCTATTGGCTTCTGAATACGAATATCCAGGAGTCGAGCCAGCGTTCCGGCCGATTATACCAAATAGGTTAGGACCAACTTTATTTCTGCCTCCAGACTCAATAGTGTGGCACTGGGCACATCGTTGTGTGAAAATTTTCTTACCTTGTTCAGCATTGCCAGTAGGTGGCATTTTCCATGTTTTTATTTACGAGAAATTAATTCAATGTGACGTTTGCCCACAAAAAAATACTCAATTTTATCTTTTTTCAATGACGTGTCTGTAAGAATTCCTGATAATGTGCAAAGAGTCTTTATTTATTGAATTCTAATAGGTTTATTCAGCAAACCATGTTATTGTGCGTGTGACATACAAAAGTTAAAACATATTGCAATACCATCAGCATCACAGCTGTATTTTTAAATGGTTTGCCCTAGAGGAGTTTCTTTAGTATTGTACAATTTGTACATCCAATTTTATTAGGTGCCTAAGGTGCGTTGTAATCCCTTTTATTCCGGACGATTCTATTGTTGTTTCCTTAAATTCCGGGTTTCTATGAGAAAACTATGTACCTAAGTAAACATAAAATAAATCTTTGCCCATCCTGGAATTACACTTCTGGACACATCTATTGGCCCACCTTAGAGTTTAGGTTTCGATGGCCCCCTACCGAAATATGATTGCTAGATTGAACAAAAACTGTTGATGCAGTTTTAAACCTGATACATTTTACCATCTTTTTTGATCGTATTGTTTTAAATTTGAATTCAGAATACCATACGACATGGAGCTACGCCTAACAAGTCGGATATGCGCCTTGTTAAAGGCAATTGATTTTGAATAAAAAACATGTTTTATCAAATAAAGGTTTAATTTAATAACGCGTGTTGCCTCCATGGGCATCTACCACAGCTCTCATACGATGATACGATTAGGTATAGAGTTTATCAACCGCTCTATGAAATTTTGAGGGATCATCTCCCATTCCTCTTCTATGGCAGTTTTCAACTCCTGCATCGTCTGGGTAACTGGCTGACGAGCCCTAACACGTCTTTTTAGGTCGTCCCACATGTGCTCAATGGGGTTCATGTCTGGGCTTCTGGCTGGCCAGTCCATAACTGTGATGTTCACATCCCGAAGATATTCCCTGACGATGCCGGCCGCATGGGCTCTTGCATTATCATGCATAAAAAGGAAATTTGGGCCCACATAGTCCGCGTATGGTATCACGTGAGGTTCTAAGCACTCACCAATGTACCTTTCAGCATTTAATGTTGGCAGCCGTGATCCTGTAACAACCTCAAGTTGAGTTTTGCCGCTCGCGGATATACCGCCCCAGACAGTCCATGAGCCACCGCCATAAGCAACCCTCTCTTCAAAGCAGCATTGTGCGAAACGCTCTCCCTTACGTCGGTAGACCTTCTTCCTTCCATCAATGCCATGTAACACAATTTTAGACTCATCAGAAAAGAGTACACGGCTCCAATCTTGCTGTGCCCAATTTAAATGACTGCTTGCGAAATGAAGGCGTGCTGTTCGGTGGGCTCGCGTTAGTTTGGGCCCATTAGCTGGCTTGTGCATATCGCGTTCTTTTAACCTTCTCCGAACAGTTCGAGCGCTCACAGATACTCCGTGGAAGTCGCGAAGCTGGTTTTGTATCTCAATGGAGGTAAGGTGACGATTTCTCAAGCTGGTCGTCACGATGAATCGATCCTGCCTTTCAGTTGTGATCCGAGATCGTGGCCTTCCTTGGCGACGAACAAAGCCGCCAGTCTCTAGGTACCTCCGATAAACATTTCGGACCGCAGATCGACATAAATTAAGTTGAGCACTCACGTTTCTTTGGCTGTGTCCGGCCTGAATAAGTGCCACAGCTTGGGCGGCGACTTCAGGTGAAGTATCCATAGATTATTGATAGAACCTCACCTTAATGTTAAGAATAAGTAGGTAATGTTTGTTGCAAAACCAAAGATATCAATCACTTTTTCAAGAATTAAATCCAAGTAAACCAAAGAGATTTAAAAGAACCTATAGAGCGGGCATTGGGAAAATTGTCATACAAAATTGTTGATGACGTGCGTCAGTAGCGCTATCTAACCGTTGCATAGCAACGCGACTACTAGACTGAGGGACTTTTTACCTATTGGTAAAAAGTTTTGGATCACAAATTTCTTCATGATGTCCCGTCTATTGCTCGTATTAGTTTAATGTCTTTGAAGTAAACCAATAAAACCAAGTTTTCTTAGTATTCGATTGTTTGACATCAACAAACAGGCTCCCAATTGTCTTTTGTTTCTTTAAATTCTGTGTTCGAAATTCAAAAAAAGACTATTGAATGAAATTGTGAATGTGCCAGGTTCAAAACTGCATAAAAACTTTTTGCTCGACCTAATATAAAATTTTAGCTAGGACCAAACGAAACTGAAAATACAAGGTGGGCCAATAGATGTGTCCAGAAGTGTATAATCAAATGAAAAATTTTATACTTTTTTCCGTCCTTAGAAATAATTGTGGACATAAAATTGCGTTAAAAATATGATTTGATTGTACTGGCTTAGTGATTTTTCTTGTTTTGATTATAAGGTTCCTAGTGAAAAGTTGTAGTTTTTATTTTTAGCAGGTTTTTTGATACGATGCATTGAATGTCGCTTGTACATGAATAACGCACGAATAACGTGTTGTCACTTCCATTCGATACCATTCGGATGCTACATGGATATATTTCATACATTTCCTGAATGTTTTGGGTATAGCTGTTTTGTTTAAAATGTGAACTAAAGCGACTATCAATGTTTACGAATGTATAATCCGACTAACCGACTTCAAAAAGGTTCAATTCAGTTAACATTTTTCATATAGCAACATTCTGAAACAAATGTTACTAAATCTATGGCAACTCCCATCCGCCATCTTGAATTTAGTTTTGTGCCAGTCGGGGGGGCGGTGACATATTTTTACCCGTCATCGTCGTAATTTTGTGAATTTGTTGGAAAAACGCGAAAATAAGTGTCGTTGCATCGTGTAAATAGTTTATGTCAGGACTGAACGTGAGGATGGCGGGTCAGACTATAAACGACAGGCTTTTGGCCGCCCGTCACAGCATCGCCGGGCAGGGTTTAGCCAAATCCGTTTGCAAAGCTACCACTGAAGAAATGATAGCACCCAAAAAGAAACATTTAGATTGTAAGTACTGTTACGGTAAACGTATTCGTTGGATCATCGTTTTCAATGCACACATCTTTTTTCAGTCTGTAAAGATACGTCGTCGTCGCCACAGGGTATGGTCGATAACATTTCTATGATATTGAATGTAATCCGTGACGACCGCATTCAAGTTCAAAGAACGCGTATTTTATTTGTATATAAGAATAATACGATTTATGCTTCATTTGGCATTTGTATTGTCGAAATATTTTTACATAATGTTGCTTCTGACGATTGTGAAGCTTGACACACATTACCTAAGTTATGTCATGTTACACTGGAAATAACGTGTTGGCTTACGATTAAAAAAACTGTCTACCTACTTATTGATTTTATGTAAGAACCTATCTAACTAGTGTGGATCTGTTACTCTAGAGTTGTTATAACCACATATTGTAACCCTCTGGCTTAATTTAAAGTTACCTTTCCTTCTTTCGCTCTATAAATTATTAAGGTCTCGTTAAAGGGATATCTTACATCTACCAGATTCACCACCAATTTAAAACTAATAAGAAAACAATTTCTTTTAGCTTTATGAACAAAGAAAACATTTTGATATTTTGAATAGGATGTTTCCCAAATAAGTCATTTGATATTACCACTTATTGCCAATTCTCAGCCATTTTCAGTACCAAAATCTTGATTCAAAGCTAAAAAACTCAAACTACCCCATTTAGAAATAAATTAAAAAAAAAAAAAAAACTGTTGTGTCTGTTTGGCAAAGTGGAACTTTTGTCCATTGAAACAAAATATTGTCAGAATGAATTCAGTCAGTACAGTCAGGTTGCAGAAAGTAACTGACAATCTTAAATAAACAGTATGACTGATAATATTATTATCAGCAAAAATTCATCAGTATCAGCTGAGTATATACAACACAAGTTTATTTAATGATACCTAATCTTTTAAGGATAGTTTTCTTTTTCATACTAGTCTGTAGAACCTGGTATATAAACTTGTTGAACAGTCATATTTTGTATTTATGGAACCACCATTCCATGATGAATTATTTTCTTGATAAATTGGTTCTAAACATAGATGGGATTTCCCAAGACCCACACTGCATTAATTCTTGGAAACCATAAACAAAACAAGATCACTCAGATGTCTGTAGTAAACAGTAATAACATCTGAAGTAAAAAAGACACCTCAAAGAGTTGTCAGGAATCTGACGGGGCCCCCTAAGGCCCGGTATCCACCAAAGCGGAGAGGAGAGGAGAGGAGATGTGTTTGAATAACCTATCAGATGTCCACATCTTCTCTCCGCTTATTGACAGACGCTTATAACAGACATCTGATTGGTTATCCAAACACATCTCCTCTCCGCTTTGGTGGATACCGGGCCTAAGAGGGCCAAAGCCTGCCGGGGTCGCTGTACTGTTTCACCAGGTAACCGTGGCTCTGGTACGTAAAGGGCTACTGAAGGATCACCGTGGATTTTAGTCAGTCAAGCCTGACAGTCCCTCCTATCCCACCCTAGGCGGGAGAACTCATTTCATGATTTTAAAAAATGAAAAAAAAAATTATATATTGACATATTTCCAACTTTTGGCCAGAGAACAATCAAATTATTCTTCCTAACATGCCACATACTGCTCATAAAACATGTTGTATTCAAATATTCTTGCATTTGCATTTTATTGCCAGATGAGTGAGTCATCGCAAACAGTTGGTCCGGTTAAATGTCCAACACTCTATACACTGTAACTAAAACACTGATTAATAGGACAAATGACTGCAGCAGATTAATTAATGTCTCAGTTTTATTTTATGTATTGTTTTATGTTAACAACTGCAATAAAATGGAAATGTGAACTTGTTGAACTTTAAAATTATAGGTGCCCAATTCATAATTTTTACTCAATAACAGTATTTTTCATTTCCAATACCTGAATTTTTAATACTACTGTATTAATACTCATTAATACAATTCAATGATTAATGTGTGATCTTTACTGTCGTCAAATTGTCCAAGTAGAAAGTCCCATTAAATACAAAATGCTATTTAAGGTGAAACAAGTCAACATTTTTTCCATAGAAACTTCGTTGGGGTTTTACTCCACTATTTGACAAGGTACATCCAAAGTTAAACATGGTATCGTTTTGTCTCATTATTAATTTTGTCTGTACGGAAGCAGAATTTTGAAATAACAAGCCATTAAAAAGTTACGAGCTTCCAAAGATTCGTATTTATTGCTAATTTTAACACAACTTTGGGCGTAAATTAAAAATTAAAGAAGCATCAAATTTCCAAAAGAAAGTCCATACCGACACAGCACATTTATCGAAGAATTCCATTAATTATATTTGAAATTGATTGATGCAGTGGTTTTTTTCATAAAACCCCTTCTTCCAAAGGCCGTTTCGTATTTTTTTACGCGCGCCTTTTACTCTGAATGATCGTGCATCTCACTGAATAATGTTTTCCCGTGTTTTTCCACGGGGGGATGACGCTCGCGTACACATGAACAATATGGCTCGATTTCAGGTGAAATATCATGGTTTTTGACCATGCCTGCCAGTGAGTTCGAGCTCGCGACTAGCGCCGCCTTAACTCAACAATATAATCATTTCTGGTACTGTTGATAAGATTATTATCTTATCAAAGCTTCAAATAGGTACTTCATCATTTGCACCTAAAGTAGACAAGTCCAATTGGAATCCAATTGAAAATAAATTATTTGACATTAAGTTTGCCTTTGTACTTACTAGAAATAAATACTTCTGCAGTGTAGCATTATGTTGGTAACAGTACAGTTGTTACCAATTTCCCTTCCTTCGTTTCTAAACTCTTGAGTAAGTGATTTTGGTCATCACCTCAGTTATCGTGGCCCACTTCTCAAAGCGCCCCCATTTTTCTTGCAACTGCTGCGGTCTCGGTACATTTGAGAAGGGTATTGTTCCATACAGCCTTGACTTGCTCTGTCTGGGGGGGTTTTACAACGTCTTAAAACCTTGTTTTTGTTAAAAGGCTTGTTCCGGCGAGTGAACGTGATGGCGCTAGACGACTTGTATAGCTCTGTCACTTTCACTCGCCGGAATAAGCCTGGTTTTAAGACATTGTAATACCCCCCCTGTCAACGTGATCTGTCTCAAGCTCTTGTACCATCAACTTTGCTCTGCACCTTTAAGTGTTCCACAGATACATCCCCTTGCAGCGAAACTGGTTTGTGATTACTTATATGGTACTTTATGAATATGGTGCAGCTAAAATGTCATGCACGGCTATTTGGGGTGTGGCTAAAATATTCCTAAATATGTATATTATGTATGTAAATAAAAGATTCATGCTAGATGGAAAAAAGTAGTGTAAATTGTAATATACTTTTTTTTCTATGAGCATAAAATTTTTGTATGCATTTATTATTGAAAAAAAAAACCGTAAGGATTGTCCCACATAAGCTGTCAACACCTGATTCATCAAAATGTACCTACCACATTCATAATATGTTAAGGGAAACATATTTCAGGAAACATACTTTTAAGGAAAATCTTATCATCAACAGATGATAAGGTTTTCCTTAAAAGTATGTTAATGTTAAGTTAACAACAGTTAGGACAGGATGGATATAAACAAAACATTGCAAGTACCTGGTGGTTTGTGATTAATCGCAATAAGTAGGGGATCTAAAAAAGCTACTCCAACAGAATTAATATTGGTAAAAATTCATGCACTTTTCTATTGCTGAAGAAATAGAGTAGATAATAGAATTCTTGGGTTCCATACCTGAAGGGACCAGTATATTCTCTAATTTTATAATAATCTCTCGATATCTCTATGTTCTATGTTAGGGGTTTTGGTTTCCGCACTTAGTCCTTCATGTGGACCATTGTGCGTGGGCCATAGTGGCCTTTGGTGGCTTATTCCAACCAGCCCACCTCCAGAAGTTGATCAGGTTCTTTGGTCTGTGGAGAACATCTGTGTAAGTCCTGGGTGTCCCGAGGGTCTCTGTCCTGATCTGTGTGACACCTGTGCACTCGAAGAGCACATGCGCGACGGTTTCCTCAGTCTCCATGCAAGCCCTGCACAGGGGGCTGTCCGTTATGCCTATTGTGTGGAAGTGTTTGTTTAGGGAGCAGTGTCCTGTTATGGTCCCTGTCAGCAGACGCATGCCGGTCCTGTCCAGGCGTAAAAGACGTCTGGTTAGCCTGCCATCTAAGGATGGCAGAGCTTCCCTGGATTGCCTGCAGCCTGGTGTCGAGGTCCACCATCTCTCTGTTTGTGTGAGGGTGCGCTCCTGCAGCCATCTACGTATCTGGTTGAAGGGAATGGGTATAATGGGTTCAGGTCCGCAAACTGATGCGCTGGATGCTCTCCTAGCTAGTTCATCAGCTGCGTCGTTGCCCAATGATCCGCTGTGTCCTTTAATCCATTGTAGTGTCACTTTGTTGCGTTTAGATACCGTTAGACGTTCTAGTGCATTGTGACACTCTAGTATTAAGCTTGAAGTGGTATATTGTTTCTCCAGCGATTGAAGGACTGAGGCGCTTTCAGAGAGTATACGTATATGGGTGTCAGTAACTCTTCTGGCCTCTATCGCATATGCTGCTTGTATAATGCCCATGCATTCCGCCTGGTAGACGGTGTTGTACATTCCCAGCGGGCTGGATATATTTATGTTAAAGTCGTGTGAGAAGACTCCAGCCCCGGTTCCGGAATCATTCTTTGATCCATCTGTGTATATCCTCAGCTCTTTCGGGCCTGAATAGTCACACTGCTCTTCTGCAAGTGTGATACTGTAGTGCTTTACAAAGTGGTATTGTCTTGGGGCTTTGTCGCAGGGTGATGCCATATCGATATCTCTATTTGTGGTATTGGTTGGAACTAGATTAACCAATCAATTGATCTTCAGGATATGGCTGTGGCAGTACAATTATTATTATTATCTAACATTTACCTACTGAGGTCAGGTGCATAGTTTACGGTAACTGATAGGTACCATACTTGTATGACGACATTTATGAATGTGGACAATGATAACGGAGTTTGCAGAAATCGTAGCAAATATTATAATGTAATTTATGCCTACTGAGTGTCCTGAGTTTAAAAGTTTCCTATTAACCTTAGGTATTCCTGTATGCTATCTCTTCAATGTTTAGGGAAAAATATTCAATCATTTTCGATCCCATGACGCAATAGGGATTTGTAGCAGACGCAAAATCCTTTTTTGCTCGACCCAACAACCCAAATCCAGGCTATCAAAAGATCAGCGGGCCAATTTTATAACGAAATTGGTTTATAAAGTGACATTTTGCTATGTACAGTAATGTGTATAAAACGCGTTGAAGCTATTTTAGTTAAAAAAAAAAGGTTGCACTCCAGGAGTGCCGGTAGAAGTGAAAACTTTTTTGTTACTATGTTTTATTTTTAATTTGAATGACGTCTTACTCATTTTCGATCAGGGTCACGTGACCCTGACGGTCACGTGACCCTGACGGTCACGTGACCCTGACGCGAGTTTTAAATTTTTTACCCATTACAGAAAAAGTGTACAACGCCGCTAAAGAAGTTTTCACTTCAAAAATCTCAGTAATGGGGAAGGCAAGTGTCAAAGTGACAAGTGACAGTTTGGTCCCAAAAGAACTGTCAAATCAAAGAAATTTTCTGAAAAAAAACGATTTATTGATGTAAAATGACTAGATGTTGTGTAATAAGCTGTAAAAAATATTATACCATAACTAAACAATCGAATACACTTTTCAAAATAATATCTACTTTTCTATTGGAGGTTAAGTACCAGTATTGCATCGCTCTATAAATCATGAAATGGTTCGTCTGGCGGAAGAATTATCACCTGGAACGAGTTTTGTGATAGTTGTGGTGTTAAGAAATTAAATATAATTGTGATATTTCTCGAATCTAAATAGAAAAAAGGGGTAAAATTACTGACATATAACATATGATATTTTATCAAAACAGAAAGTCAGAAGCAGCATTATATTCTTGTTATAGGAGAGGACAGGTAAAACATACCTAAACTCAAAAATTGAAACCTCAACGACAAGTAATTGTGGATTTATTACGGTAAAATCAAATGTATTACCACTCAATTAAATCACTTTTTTTCTCTTGTAGATGCACCGCGGCGTCTTAATTCTTCTTTTAGTATTATGCACTTGCATTGACGAATAATTTTCCATATTTGTTTTGTATTTAAACTCAATTTTTATAACAATAAATCTTGTTTGTTTTTTGTACAAGGTAGACAGTAATCTGACGTAGGGACCAACTATCGCAGCGCCATCTACGATTAGCTTTGAGTTGCCATCCCCATTGTAGTAGTAGTCAGCCCAGGATCTAGATTTGTTCGTGTACATTCTTTTAACGATTTGGATTAAAAAAAAAAACTATTTTGTAGAACTTCCAAATCTGCAAAAATCCTTTGTATTTTTTTTCAGATTTGGACGTACTATCGATGCCTTGCATTACTACACTACTTACCACTTTCCCTTATTTCTGTAAAAGATGAATCATGTAATGCAGGGCTTAAAATGTAAATATCGAAATATCGTGATATTCGCCATGTTTGATAACCAAAAAAGACTTGAAAACTTCAATATTTGTATTAGTAATACCCTTTCTATCAACAATTGGATGCAACAACACTGTATCCTATCTGTTGGGCACGATAATTGGTGTGATTGAAGTGAAATATGATAAACAGGACTGGCCCGTTTCCTGTCCAGCTATCATATCAAATTGTCGTCGTATTGTGCTCTGGAAACTTCGGACAGTATTTGTTGTTATTATTGTTTTGTAACATAAAGATATATACCTACGCCCTCTTAAGTTTTTATATGGCATCCGCAAAATGGGCTAGCTAGCTAGATGGATCGACGTCCTTAAAAAAGTGGCTGGGACTCACTGGATGCGGAGGGCAGAGGCCTGGGAAGGGTCTACGTCCACTTGTGAACTGTGAAAGGCTGAGTTGGCTGATTAATCCGCAAAATTGTAACTTCAAACCATAATGGAATTAAATAGCACAGAATAAAGTAAAAGTACACTGTCACTGCGAAAATGTTCATAGGCCACGATTGACTTGTAGTTCCAAGCGCTATGGCTGTCTCTAAGGTCTTGAGATCTTTTCCCGGACGGGAAAAAATGATTCAAATTTTTCCGTTCGGAATTTCTCGGTAGCAGTCCGGGGACTTTCTGTCCGATGATGGCATTAGGCTCGCCCACTTTTTCATGAGACTAAACATAATTGGTGAAATGTGAGCGGTCTAAATGTCAATTTCGCCTAAACTTTTCGGCTTTTTGGAGATCGTAGGCGTATTGTTACGAAACGTAAATAAAAATTTCGCAAACGAATGTGTATGTAAAGCTTCCTTTACATCAAGTTTTTAAAAAAAACGGCCGAAGCTAAACTCCGATTAGGTACCTTTACTTTTCCGATTCTAATACTTTCCTAATGGATTTCTTTCTCCTGGGATTAACGCTAGGACTGATGTCTTATGCTTTGTAAATGTAACTGAGGTGCGGTACGCTGAAGACAGGATAACGTGTTTTTGTTAACAACGTTAATGCTTTACAACGTGGCGTTTCTTATTATCCAAAACCTGATTGATTGTAGCTGTAATAGATATTTATCGTAGTAGAAAAGTACAGCCTATGACCATATCCTTCAATATTGATCCACGTCCAAGCAGTCCACACCAGGCAACGGTACCGCAGGCTGTAAACAGTGCGGTACCGCTGGTGCGGTGGTAGACTTCACCACGGCCGCCTGGCTCGCGAGCACCATCTTGTCGGAGTCCAGCGCCAAACAGTTTTTCACTGTACTCTTTTGCCAGGATTTCCAATTGTTTCTAGGTGAGATCGCTCTATCTAAGGTATCATCTCGGCTTCTGGGCTATATTGAGACCAAGTAGCAAATTAATTATTTTTTAAAATAAACCATCATTACCACGCCATTCGAAAAACATCCACTGTTGCTGCTTAAAAGCTTAGATGAACGAAAGGGTTTTGAAGCACAATTCGGAATGCTACTAGACGCTAAAGTTCCAGATTCCATAACCAACTGTGAATTATCTCTTTATAATAAAACCAGGGATTGTATTCTCGACAATTATGCAACTCGGTCGAAGATATTAGAATGTAAATCGTGAGAACTTCTGCTTCAGAATATCAGATGTGCTTTAATAGTTATTTAAATCTCTGTATTAACTTGTATGTTTTTATATGTCATTCGCTTTGTTAGAGGTCGCAACATTGAGGTCGTATATGATAGGAAAAGAGATTAAAAAAACAGCATGAATTTTAAAAAAAAACATCATATTCAATTATATGCACACGGCATTAATCGTTTCGTCTGATGATTTTGTTGGAGAAACCAATTCAATTTGTACCCCCAAAATCTTAGTCACAAATTAAGCCAATGATCCATGCTGCCCAATTCTCTGAAATTCTAACACATTAGTCCACTTGAACTAAGTAATTAAAGCATTTATAACTGTGATGTATTTCTATGAAGCGACGGAAGCCACCAAGGAATACTTACAAAGGGTAAGGAGACACACAGTATCGTATTTCTAAAGTGATGACAGATTCTATTAAGAACTCCTCGACCAACTATCTCGGCTTCGTCTTCGTGCTATTTTTATGCCAATAAAGGTCAATTAGTTTGTTGTCATGAATAGTCATTTTCACACTGTATCCACGTTACTGGGTCAACTGATCGAATCAGATCGTTACTACCTATTGCCATATTGTTCTGAGATTTCTAGAAAATTCTGTTGTGAACTTGTAATCTCTACCAATTCCGGAACCGTGTAAGTATTGCATTTGAAGGTCACACGCAGAGGCGAATCGTTATTAGTGTTGGAAAGGTCCGGAGAGAGTTATTGATTTTCTGAGCTGTAAATAAACTCATAATCTTCAATCCAAACGGTCATTAAGCGGTCCATAATAGTCTGTGTGTCTTTGAGATTAACTCTCCACCGTACTGTTACAACGTTTTGACAAATGAGGTGTCTCGATCGATCCGTCTACGTCCGGACTACGTCGCCGGAGCGCCAGACTGAATAGCTAACAGCTTTAGCCAATTCGGGAGCTAAATTCGGGATAGTCAATATAATAAACTGGAATTCGTCGCAGCAATCACGTTCCAGCTTGTAATGGACCTATTTCGAAGGGTCACTTTATCCCAGCTTGCTTTTGTTGGCTCTGTGCTTTGGGTGCATTTGGCCAAACTGTGTCAGCTGTTTCATCATCTTTAGGTACTTCTTGGCATTTTGACTAGTATAAAAAGGCGTTCTTGATAAAATTGTTGTAGTCAGTCGTTTGTCATTTTTATTATGGGAGCGTCTGCCGTTTCATTTTAATCATTAATTCTTTCCCAGACGGAGGTAGCCTTTCGGGCCTAAGAAAGCTATTGTTTGTTACGTGTTACTTCGTAATGCTGTTCTCATATTACGTGTTTTGTACCTGCAATGGTGACCTGTTATCGCATTGTTATTGTATTTAATTGAGGAAAATATATGTTATGAAACTAATCATCCTACTATATGAATTAAAAGCGTTCTTATCTTGATAAAACACTTATTATGCACACGAATCGACAGGTGTCGACGCACTTGACAACTTGTTACGTGTATGAGTTGAATCACTAATCGAGCGCCAGCCAAAATGAGGATAAGATGATCTGCGTCATTTGACGATTGTACCTGCTCTGAATTTTACAACGTCATAAGTCACGTCACTATACGTAATATTTCATGTCAAAGTATCGTAAAGACACGACACATTCGATCAGTTTTCGTCGGCGGCTTTCGTAACAAAAATAATGGTTTATTATCAGGTCAAGTGCTGTAAATTTTGTTACGCTGTCCGACCCGGCCTTCGTTGCGAGTGGTGTAATTGTCTTTTTTCTATGCCTGTTGTCTGTTGCTGAACTGCGAAAGTGTTTATTGTGTGCGAAAGATTATGGGATAACAATGGCACGGCCATTTTGTGACCTTTCTATCTTAATGGGAACAACTCCTCTTCCTTATTATTAAAATAAATAATCCTACATCCTTCAAGCATACGCTTTGCTATGGGTTACGAAGGGAAGTGGAAATGGGGAAAGCTATTTGTTTCCCTCCCCTCTTGTTTTAGCTTCCGATTAATTTGGTTGCGCCCTCCAAGACTGTCAAATGAGTTCCTTGGCAGACTCTAGACATTTTAATACTATCGATTCTAAGTTTAAGAAACTCTCGTTGTGACCTTCGTCTTTTTAGAGTCTATAAGCCTTCCTCAGGGAATATTATCTACTACATAAATGGGATTGATGTTTCTATCGAAACTTAGAGAATACGGACCTCTAGATAAACAGTTATCTAGAGGTCCGTATTCTCTAAGCCCCAACACCCATTCTGATTTAATGTTCCAGCAATTTTTGATTCCATTACACTCCACAGTCATTTCGGCCACTTGATGTTCCTTGATTTAACGATATCTCATCAAACTGTCGAGTCGTTTACGCCCCCGGGAAATGGTTGTGTAATGAATTGTAGATTTCCATTATATCGGGATTGATCATCAATTTAACACGCTTTTGCGATGCGTCAATATAGCGATATTGACGCTGATGGTCTGATTTCACCATTTAAATGAAAGTGTGGTTCCATTACTTGAATGAAAACACCGTTGATGACAATCTACCTTGCCTATGCAACACAGAATAATGTTTGTACATAAACAATTTTATCATCGTGACAGTTTTCGCGGAGGACGAGATAAATAGAGGCGAAACTCGAACTGGTTTACGTATAATAAACTTTTGTGTCGCTACACTGAAATTGGAGACAGGCGTATTCGCATTACGTTAAGTTAATAATTTAAATGGTCCCGGGAAATGTGCCAGGCCCAATTTTCGTTACAAAATTTACTTATTTGATTTCCATCCAAAATGTTTGCTTTTATATTTTAACCAGCATTGAATTAGAGTCGTAAATTAAGGTTTTCCGATCTGACCTTGAACTCCTAATTTAGTTAAAATCTATCCGTTTTCAATTCTAAGATTCTATTGACTTTTGTCGCCGCCGTCAGACTAACCACATTCTCTCACTTCAATCACCGGACCTCATCCGGGACCCAGAGCAACCGTTTTAAATTGTGGATCAAATTATATAAGTCAAGATTAGGGATGTCGATTCTTTCCAAAAAAGATCGATTTTTTAATCGATTCGAATCGTGACCTAATGAATCGATCCACAAAAGAATCGAGGCCAAAAAGATCGATCTCTGAAAAATCGATCTTTTTTCAAGTTTTTGTTTCATAAAAATCTATTTTATTAAAAAGAAGATAAATATTTTAATTTAACGATCTCTTTTCAGTAAAATCAGGTAAATAATTCAATGATAAAAGATATTTTTATTATTACCATAACGAAACATCAGATCAGTTAAAAAACAAGACATTATTTTTAAATGTGTTCGTTTACAAAGTTCGTTTAGAAAAAAGATAATAATAATTATAGCTTATAGTTCCCAATGCTTCATATCTAAACTTTTTAAAAACAACAGTCTGTCAAGTCTACAGCCAACAGGAGGTATTGCTCATCGCTTGCGATGTTTTTGAAGCACTCTTATAATACGGGTACATTCAAATAACTGTAAATACTATTTTGGTTGATACCAAAAAATAAAATAAAATCGAATGTCGATTTTTAGGGGTGAAGTATCGATTCACTGAATCGATTCAGTACTACAAATCGATTTAATAAATCGATCTTTTTGGCTCCAAAAATCGATTCTTCGATTAATCGATCTCAGATCGACATCCCTAGTCAAGATCCCTTTCATAAGATCGCATTACTTACGTAATTTGTAAACTCCACAAAAGGATGGAGCCATGTCAAAGGTTGCTGCTAATGCCGAGATCTTGCTAATTGTTGGAGCTTTAAAACCACTTTTTGTGCTTAAACTTGTTATATTATTGATTTTGTCTGTAAGGTGACGCAATGGGGTTTTTGAATGTTTATAAATAACTTGTTGGATTGCTTTTAAAGTTGTTAGTTTTTTGTTTGGGAGGTGTGGCACGAAATTATGCATTTATGTATTGAAAACATATGTCACGCAAATGAAGATAATAAAATTTCTGGGTGCTTAAGGTTACATGTTTTATTCAATCTGACAATCTTGGAACTAATGAGGCGTCTCTTCTTAGCCGTGAGGGTGTATCGATTCTCGGTAATTATATCAAGTTAATGGACAAAAGCTCTTGTCTTAAGAATCGGATCAAGTGATCATCTCGATACCCAGGAGCTTTTATTAATTAAAATATTAGCTAAAGATTTCCTCATGGATGATTCATAAAGATTCGTTTCAATAATCTGTATTTCATGTACTCTTGTACGGATAATATTTTGGTTGCAGATAATTGAAATCATCCCATTAATTCATACATATTTTCAACGGTATCATCGTGTTTCCGAAAGACCTTGGGGGGTATTACAACCTTTTTTAATTCCTTGCTGTTTTCGGGCAGTTGACTTTACGGCCTTAAGCAGGCTTGTTCTATTTCGTATTATGACGTACGTAATTCTGCAAGGAAACATCCTGGATTACTTGTCTCTGGATGATTATGACGGGCTAGCGAATTCGTTCAAAAATCGAATCGACAATTTACCGATGATTACCGGTTTTATAAATTGTGTGTAAAAAAAATCTTTTACATTGTAAATTTAGGAGATATTTGAGTTAAACTGTATTTTAATAACAATTAAAATATTTACAATCTAATTGACCAACATTTACTGTCATTTATGCAAAAACTTAATATCAAATAAAACTCTCACAAAGGGGTTTGTTTCTGAACGATCGTATTGCGATACTTTTTTAGTCTGTGGCGGTTTTGTTTACCAAAACAAACAAGATTATCGTATTTTATTTATTTATAATGCCACTATGTCGTTATGAATGCTCTACCTGTCTTATCTCTAGCAAGTAGTCCGGTGGGAACAATAACAGTACGCTGATCCCAGACGCGACGGGCGGGCTCTGCTGACCAAGCATTCTTGATATTGTTAGAATGTAACTCTATATGCTAGATAATAAGTAAATGTTTATCCAGTTGTTAGTTAAGAATTTAAGATAGAATAAGACAGTCTGAATTAAACGGTCGTCAAGTAAAGTTGTGCCTTTTAAAAACCCTCCGAGACTCCCCGGTAACTTAAGTGGCGCAGCCGGTAGGATACCCAAAATTTAGCCTGTGCTTCGAAGGACACTAAATCGGTTCTGTGCGCGCGGTATTGGGTAAACTCGAACCAAACAAATTCCTGTCAACCGGGTGCCGAGGGTTCCTGTTTCTACGATTGCAGCTCTACGGGAAGGCATGGGATCGAGCGAACTGTAAGTAGACCTCCTTACGATTCCTGTCTTGTCCTTGTTATTTCCCGTGGCTACGAAAGTAGATATATATCGTAATTTTCGAACTAAAATCGTCGAAAGTTATTTGACTTCATCAATATTTATTAATTAGGTAATTATTTTAAGTGTGTTTTGTGTGTTTGAGCACTATTTTCGGAATTTCATTATTTCCTAAGTACTTTAAATTTTATATAAATAATTTCAATAATGGCAGATCGAGTACAAGTTATTCCAAAAGAATTGCTCTCCCTTATCCCTAAGTTTGATGGGGACCAAAATATGTTAAATTTATTTATCAAAAAGAGTGAATATATATTGAGAAATTTTAATGGACCAGAAAATGCGACACAATCAACATACGTTTTTCATTGTATTACTAGCCGATTATGCGGTAGAGCCGCAACTCTACTAAGTGAAAGAGACGACATTAGTTCTTGGGAACAATTGAAAAATATTCTCATACAGCATTTTGGAGACCCTAGATCAGAGGAGTGCGTAGCGATAGAGCTCGAAAGTTTAAAAATTAAAAATGAAGAAACTTACTTACAATTTTGCAACAGAATTCAACAAACGCGTAGCACCCTCTTCTCTAAGGTAAACTTGCTCGCAGATGAAGGTTTAAAAGCTGCTAAAATGATAATATATAATAATATGTGTCTTAATGTGTTTTTATACAATCTTCCGGAGGATCTGATTAGAATCGTACGTTTGAGAAATTCTAATACTTTAGAAAGTGCACTTAGCATTGTCATGGAGGAAGTTAACTTTCAATATCAGTACAAAAATAAAAACAAAGCTCAGAAACAAACCTTACCTAATCCTAATAATTCTGTAGATCCTAGATCACCTAAACAAAACTTTTTATCGCCTAACAGCCAGTCTCTTAAATTTGGAATTCCGCTACAAGCGCAAAATAATACTAGGCCTGGTTTTAATAATGCTAATCGATTCGGCACACCACAGTTCACACCAACAAATTTTAAGTTTGGTATTCCAACAGTTCCTCAGCAAGGTTTTAGGCCCAACTTACCTGGTCAACAAAATTTTAGATTTAGAATCGTTCCTCAGCAAGGTTATCAACCCCAATTTAATAATAGTATTCCAAATCAGGTCAAGCCAATTTCCAATGGGCCAAATCAACAATTTAAATTTGGCATACCCCCACAGAATCAACCACAACGTAACCCACCACAGTTACAGGAAAGTGATGTCTCTATGCGTACAGCTCGCCCGATGAGACAAAACATGTTAAATATTTTACTCGATGACGATAATAATCTATTCTACAACATTGAACCCGTAGAGGCCCCGACAGAACAATCCAATCAAAATGTCAATTATTGTGTAGAAAATTATGCTTATAATTTAGAAATGCCTGAAATCCAAATTTACAATGAACCTTGCGAAAAGAAAAATGATGAAAAACCAAACGACGTTGAAAATTTTCAGGTACAAGCCTCCAATTTTCACCCGAAGTAATTCAGTTGAATTGTGATTCACTCCTAAAACTCCCGCATATAGAAATTCCTGAAATCAAGGCCCGTTTCATGATAGATACTGGAAGTACGCGGTCTTTCATAAGTCCTGTCAAAGCAAATGAATATTTTTCAAAATTTAAATTATACGAACCGTTTGAGGTCATAAGTACACACGCTCGTAGTCAACATAGTGAAGTAATTTATATACCACTTTTAAAGACCTTTAAAACTTTAGGTAAACATAAGTTTTACGTATATGACGTAGATAAAAAATATGATGGTTTGATAGGCTCAGACTTATTAAAACAATTAGAAGCCTCTATTGATATGAAAAACCAAATATTACGTACGCCCACAACAGACATTCGTATATTATATAACCCGCCATACGAGGTCACATTAGAACCAAGGACAGAGTCGCGAGTTAAAGTTCCGACCGATATGAAAAATGGAGATGCTATATTAAACTATACAGATTTCGGACAGGGTATTAGAATGCCAAGTGCTCTCGTGAAATGTATGGATTCATTTGCAACTACAGTCATACAGAATGCTTCGGAAAATAGCGTCACATTAACGTTTCGGCAACCCTTAATTACATCTAAAATAAATGACAATACTTGTGAGATAAATATGACAAATAACGACCCATTGAGCAATTTTGAAATCGACGATTTACTTAAAAATAACTTGACTAAATTACGACTGGACCACACCAATGCGGAAGAACGTGAGGCTATAACCAAATTATGTTTTGAATACAGAGACATATTCCATTGTGATGAACTTCGTCTTACTTTTACCAATCAGGTAAAGCATCAGATTAGAACTAAAAATGAAGATCCCATTTATGTCCGCCCCTATAGACTTCCACCGTCGCAAAATATAGAAGTACAAAAACAAGTTGAAAAATTATTGCAAAATGACGTCATTCAGGAATCATTTTCGCCTTGGAGCGCACCCGTACATCTTGTACCAAAAAAAATGGACGCTTCGGGTGAACAAAAATATAGGATGGTTATAGACTATCGACGCTTGAATGACATAACTACGGACGACAAATATCCCTTACCTAACATAAACGACTTATTTGACAAATTAGGGAAGTCCACCTACTTTACGACACTAGACCTCGCAAGTGGCTACCACCAGCTGGAAATAGATAAACAAGATAGACCCAAAACTGCGTTCACTACCCCATCAGGGCACTTTGAATTCACCCGCATGCCCTTTGGCCTTAAGACCGCACCTGCAACATTCCAACGCGCAATGGATAACGTGTTGAGGGGATTGCAGGGTATCCATTGCCTGGTTTACCTAGACGATATAATAATCTTTTCAAATAGCTTGCAGGAACATATAGATAAACTTAGGAAAGTTTTTGATCGACTTAGACAAACCAACTTGAAGGTGACGCTTGACAAATGCGAATTTTTACGTACAGAAGTACTTTATTTAGGACACAAAATTACCAAAGACGGGCTAGAACCCAACAATGACAAAGTAAAAGCAGTACTAGACTTTCCGTTACCGAGAACGCCCACTGAAATAAAAAGCTTCCTGGGTTTAGTCGGTTATTACCGTAAATTTATAAAAGACTTTGCTAAAATCACGCAACCACTTACCTCTTGTCTAAAAAAACGAAACAAAGTACAGATCAGCCAATCCTTTATCGATGCCTTTAATAAGTGTAAAGAGTTGCTAGTAAACGCGCCTATTCTTCAGTTCCCCGATTTCAGCAAACCTTTTGTCTTAACCACAGACGCCTCCAATTATGCCCTAGGAGCAGTCCTTTCACAAGGCCCTATTGGAAGTGACAAGCCCATAGCCTACGCGAGCCGCACTTTAAATGACGCGGAGACACGTTATAGTACAGTAGAGAAAGAAATGCTAGCCATTATTTGGGCAACAAAACATTTTCGTCCGTACCTATATGGGCGTAAATTCATTATCTACACGGACCATCGTCCTCTAGCCTGGCTTACCTCATTTAAAGAGCCTGACAGTAAACTCACTCGATGGAAACTTAGATTGGCTGAATTCGATTTCGACATCATTTACAAAAATGGGAAACAGAACAGTAACGCGGATGCCCTGTCCCGTATAAAATTAAATATACTTACCGATAATAATGATAACGAATCCATGCAGTGTAACGCAAGTGACACGAACAAAGATAACGATACAATAGTCATCTCCGACTCATCGGAAACGATTAGTGCGCGTTCATTTACCTCTTATCCAGTCGGCTCTCCAACATCTAGTACTATTACAGCCCCGTCATTACCTGAAACAATTCACTCTGCCGAGGATGTTGATACCGACGGAATCCCCATATTAGACGAAGCAGTAGACACGAAGCCCCACCAAGTTCTTGTCTTCACCTGGAACAGAAACCAGACATCAGTTAAAGATTTATCACGAGATAAACAAAAAGTTTTAGAGGTTCACTTACCTGTTGATAATCCCAGTTTAGTTAAAAACTTCCTACTAGAATACATAAAACCTAAAACTAAATATTTCTTTTATTTCGAAGATAAAATACACAGAAGTCAGTTTACGGATGCCGTTACTCGATTATTTAAAAAGAATACAGTTAAAATTTATGAATGCACTAAAAGAGTGGTATACATCGAAGACGAGGACGAGCAACGCGCAGCTGTACTAACGTATCATTGCGGTAAAACATGTCACCGCGGAATTAAAGAAACGCTCATGCACCTTAAACGGACATACTACTGGCCAAATATGGATATAACTGTGGCTACTGTGATTAATTCTTGTGACATCTGTAAGACAATGAAATATGACCGCAAACCAATTAAACCACAATTACAGCTTACTGAAACCCAAACCAAACCATTTGCCGAAATCTTCATAGACCTGTATTCCATTGAAGGGAAATACTTTCTTACCATAGTTGACGCATTCAGCAAACTAGGACAAGCCTTTGAACTATCCAATCGCTCGACTCCTGAAGTAGTGCGCGCACTTATCAAATATTTCTCATTTTATGGCGTACCAAATAAAATCAGTGCTGACCCTGGGTCAGAATTCAACAACATTTTATTGAAAGAAACTCTACAATTCTATAAAATAGACTTGCACATAGGCACTGCACATAATCCCAATTCCATGGGAATAATAGAGCGTTTCCATTCTACTATAGCAGAGATATATCGTAGCGCTAAATATGAACATAAAATAACAGACGCAGCCAACGTCTTGACATATGCGATTATGGCCTACAATCAAAGTATTCATTCCACGACAGGTCTTACACCATTTGAAGTTGTCTTTGGCCATACCGAATCTAATAGTACTTTTGCCGTAAATTTCGAGAAACAATACACACAACAGTTAGTGAAAGATCATGTTCAGCGAACGAAATATCTCTATAAACAACTAACAGATAAAATAATACAAAATAAGGAAAAGGTAAGAGAAAAACGTGGCGGAGAGACGTCATTTGATGTACAAGAAGGGGATGACGTATACATAAAAGGGGTAAACGTCAGACGTAGCAAAGATAAACCTCGCTACCAAAAAGCTACAGTAACCGGAGATATTACTAGGAACACTTGTCCAGTTAAAATCAAAACTCGCGATACTAAAGTACCTATTAAGGACATAAAACGACCTTCACAGGTGCCTCCTCGTGCTCCTGATCCTGACCTTCAGGAGCCAGGCCCTTCAACTGCACAGAATTAATAAGAATCCAGGAGTGATTCTTACGAAGCAAGGTCAAGCTAGAGTAAGTTATGATAAGTGGAATATTATTAAGGTTTTAGATTTAAGTTCGATGCGAGAAGACTTAGAGCTAAATATAAAAAAATATGTAAATTTCAATAACCAAGTCAGGAGTTACTTTGGAAATAAAACATTCGATCGACAATTGATGGATGTTAAGTTTCAAACCGATTATGTCATGAATTCCAGTATAGAAAAATTCAATCAGTTAGCTCCATCGATTAGAATTAAACGAGGGATCTTTAACCCTCTAGGATCTATTATTAAGATAATTAGTGGTAATTTAGACTATGACGATGCTATCAGGTACGAACAATTGATTGGGGATATAAAAACACGTCAAGATGCTTTAGCTAAAAAAGTAATCGTTATTTCAGAAACGTCCAGATCGCTGATTAACGTGGCGAATTCTACTATGAATAATTTCATCCACATAAATGAAGAGTTATGGGAAATGCGAAACTTGATACACCAAACTAATATTAATATAACAATACATAATTTCGTTATTGTCTATAATTTATTCTTACATCATTTCCAATTACTCTACATTCGGTGGGACGCAATTGAAACTTCGGTAACCTTCAGTAAACTAGGAATGTTACATCAGTCTCTTATAAACTCACATGAATTACTAGAATTATTAAAAGTAATAGGACGAACTAATAGACTTGTATATCCAGTTAATTACGATAATCTAGTAAAATTAGAACAGTGTATAAGTATAAAAGCCTTTTCAAAAGGAAGTCAAATAACATTCGTTTTAGATATACCTATAGTAAAAGATGATATGTATAACTACTACCGAGCAATCCCAATTCCTACAACTAATCCTTATAACCAAACTACGCTCATAATTCCCAAATATCCTTACCTGCTAGTAAAAGGGTCGAAAATGGTCTCGCTCTCCCAGCCATGCACCGAACTCTATGAGGAGACATACCTATGTAATGAAGGTATGATGCCGTTCGTGGAGGAAGATACTTGTATAACGGCCTTGATGAAGTTCTCCGACAACATCAGTTCCTGCAATCCAGTTCCAGTCGAAATCAATAACCTAAAGATCCAGCCTGTGGGGAAAGACCGATGGATACTCTACAGTAAAGCGGAAACCATCCTATCAAAGATCTGCCAAAATAATGAAATAACCAAAGATAAGATACGAGGTACTTACTTCTTGATGTTAGACGATAACTGCAATGTCCAGATTGGCGAAATGACTCTTAAATCACGCTATAGCACCACGAGTAACTTGAACCTGCCGAAACTGCCTATCATTAATCTTCCGGAAATCGTGCTCTCCGAATCTCAGATGCAGCGGAAACCTATTAACTTGGATACAAGTGATTTAGTGAATTTACAACAACTTAATGGCCTGTTAAAAATCAGTGAAAGTGAAGTGGAAAATAACCGTGAGGCGGTGATAAATGTAAAAACTGTTAGCATCGGAACTCTATTATTATATATAATCATAATTTTAGGCATTTCTGTAACCCTGATATATAAGTACTGTAATTTCAAATTTCAAAATAATCCGAGCGATAACAGTCCCTCGGATAATTTTGAAGCTGCGGGGGGAGGCGTTATGAATGCTCTACCTGTCTTATCTCTAGCAAGTAGTCCGGTGGGAACAATAACAGTACGCTGATCCCAGACGCGACGGGCGGGCTCTGCTGACCAAGCATTCTTGATATTGTTAGAATGTAACTCTATATGCTAGATAATAAGTAAATGTTTATCCAGTTGTTAGTTAAGAATTTAAGATAGAATAAGACAGTCTGAATTAAACGGTCGTCAAGTAAAGTTGTGCCTTTTAAAAACCCTCCGAGACTCCCCGGTAACTTAAGTATGTAGTGCTTTTTATTGCATTAATAAAGAAGAACACCGTTTTCCTACCGCAGAGAAAGTAAGGAAACAAAATGGAATAAGTCATGAGCGGAAAATTTTGAAAAATGGAGCTGTTCCAACACAACAATGTTCTAATTTTTAAAGCAAGAGCTAGAAATGTTTCAACAAGTGAAGGAATGATAAAACCTAGGACGTTTATTCAAACCGAAAGACAGTGTACCTAGTTCTCTTGAAATTGGCTGCGAAATTGTGGTACCAGAAGCAATCGAGGAAGTGAAATTAAAAATGTCTGCTGATACATTAAAGACTGCCCAATGTACCCAAATAAATATTGAACACAAGTTTTGGCTCCATTGGACTGTACCATTTCTGGAATGATGCTGCGCGAGGCTATTAATTTTAAGTGTTTGAGTTGATCAAACATTTTGTTTGGTTTATTCAACCCCACGTCCATTGCTACGAAAGATTATTTATTTCGTCACCATGTCTCAAATCTAAGCTCTGTATATTTTTTTTCTTAAACTGATGGAACTACGACAAATAAAACAATTTTTTCAGGAGTAACATGTTTTTTATTTAGAACAATATATTACTATAATATATGAGTAAATGTTTACGTATATGAATAATTATATTTATTGCTTAGCGTTCAGTAAATGAGTGTATATGTGTCGTAAAAGGTAAAAACTTTGTCGTCTTTTTATGTAAAGCTCGTCAGCTGAGATTATATCGTGTTTGCACTCTCCAGATATTCTGTAGTGCCTCCATTATTAATACCAAAGTTTAATTTAGTTAGTTTCAACTGTTTAAAGACAAATTAAAAGAAACAAGTCAGTAAAAGTTACTAAAAAGTGGCGTAAACTGAATGATTTTGGAGATGCCAATTTTGACAATTAATCCGGCCTTGAAATGTCATTATGTAGCTTGTAATACGAAATTTCCAGGCACAAGCACAGGCAGAAGTCGGTATGAGGTCACGTGACCGTTTTACTGGCCGTCATTGTGTGATCGTAATACGACTAAGCAAGGCAGTTCACTTTAAGGCGTAAACTGACAGGAATTAAGAGCTTGTAATACACCCCCTGATCGCTGAAATTTTCACTATTTCTGTTTTATTATTACATCACAATGGCGGCGCTAGTGGACTTCAATTAAGGCTTTTACTACCTAGGAATAGCTTTAAATTTTGCTTAACTATAAAATGACACGATTAATTTATCCATCATCGTAAATGCTAACTTGTAAACTCTAGCTTTGTAAGGTCCGTAACTTTCTACTTAGAGTTTGAAGGAATGTGGGCGATATTATGTCATGTAGACGAAATTACTACGCTAGGATGGAAGATTGGTTATCGGAGCATATAATGTTATTAGCACCCAGGTGTTTGCTGGTCCATATACTCCAGATATAATCTATTAGATGCTCTTACCAAATTGTCGGAGTTTGGAGTGGTATTTCACAAAGTTGTAGACACAGTTGATAATAATAATATTTGAAACTGTTATTAAGTGGAATTATCGAACAATACTTGTTACCTCATTGAGCAAATTGATATCCTACTTATTATTAAATGGAAAAGTAGGTTGAATATTTGATCGTACGAGCTACATGGAAAATTAACCCGGTAATAAAATAATCATGTTACATGACCAAAATGTGTCTGGAATTGCTTTTGGATTCGTATTACATCAACCACATCTGTTTTTATTTATCTGTGACCGATATGCTAGAGCATTGAGTTTATGAAGCCTATTATTGAAATTATGATAACCGACAAAAACATGAAAAGGAATGATAGTAAAAACAATGACTGATAAGACAGCATCACCTTCACTATCACTTTTTCTTGCTCAGCTATGCCTGGTTTACCGCAGGTCACGATTGCTCGCGGTAGATGTCTTATGTCCCTGGCATATTTTTAGGATTCCGTATGTCCGCATGAAAAAACGAAACCCTTATAAGATCATTCGTGTGTCCGCCTGTCCGCCCTTCACAATCAATTTCCTCCGAACCTACTTGACCGCTTAAGATTTCTGAACAGTGATGGGCTAATGATATCTCGGCCTCGACTGACGTGTGGGGTAGGTCGTCGGTTTGATTATACAGGGATGTTACTGCTCCTTTGAAGAGTACAGGTCTTTGCTACTCCATGTCATTTCCACTGTTTTTGAGACAGCGAAGGAAAACATCATGAGATAACAAGCACGTACTCGTAGAATCTTTGGAAAAGGTTTGGTATCCATCAACCCTCACTAGTCCGCATGGTCAATTACAGCCATCTCTCTCTCATAAAGAGGAAGTCCTATGTTTCCGAAAAGAATGCAAAGCAATTTTGTTATATTTTCATAGTTTTCTATTTCTTTACGGATACTTTCGCCAATATAAATGCACTTTATGACCAACGTCAACTTCACGTCTAAAACTGCTTCTCTTCTTTGAAGTCAGAATGTTAACTCATCTCTTCTTTCTTTTTCCAGATCTAGTCCACTGCACAAACGAGCCCAACGTGTCGATACCACAGCTGGCCAACTTGCTGGTCGAGCGCACACAGAACACCAATTGGGTGGTGGTGTATAAAGCTCTAATAACCGTACATCATCTACTAGCATATGGGAATGAGGTAAGCAGTTCTTCATCTACTATACCTACTTCTTGATGAAACAATTAGGCTGCGGTTTCACTGAGGCGAAGTGGAGCGGTGCGGAGACGAGCTGTACCGCGATTCACCAATCATATGGCTGATGTACAAGGCTGGCCACGTGACACTTGTGTATTCAATTCATGTGATTGGTGAATTGCGGCTCAGCTCGTCTCCGCTCCGCCTCAGTCGAACCGCAGCATTACTCTGTGACTCTTAGGAGAAGGTATTACCACGATAGCTTTAGCATACTCTTTTAGACCCTCACCATACGAGCTGCATGCTCTGTAGATCTGAAAAAACAGCGACTTCGAAGGAAACAAATGCATAAGTAATTATTGCTTATGATGGCTCATGCCGATGGATGTAGAGTCTCCTATATGGTCTAAGTGAGAGCGATTGCGTGAATGTTTATTTATATTCGGTCTTCCTCACCTGCTCTTCTTGTAAGATGTTTAGAGAGAGTCATAAGAGAGACTTCCCTCGTCGATAAGAGAGTTCACTTGAAAGTAAAAAGTGACACATGTGCGTATATGACACAGGTAGCGTCTTCGCCTCAGGTTGTTTTTGGGGTTTTTTGCTGTTTGTTTTAAGGCTTTTTACGGCCTTCACCACTTATCAATTAGGTCCTTGCATCTTTAGGCGGAGACCTCTCGCGCCCGGCATTGGTTGCGGCCATGCTACGGGGCGAGACGGAGTGGGAGGCGGTCGCCTCCTTCTGCGAAGCAGTAATGCTCGCGAAGGAGGAGGCGGGCCGCGCGCGAGAGAGGACAGTGTCCTCCCTCCGCCCCAACCGCGGTGGTGCACGCCCGCGGCGACGGACGTCGCAAGACGATCTCCGGCCACCGTAGGCGCGGGCATGCGGGCAGCGAGTAAAGGGCAACTCGCTGCCCGACCATGGACCATGCCCGGGTCGACGGCGCGTTGTGTCCCACGCGCGCCTCAAAGAGCGTCATCATAATGACGGGGCCCCCCTCTCAGAGGGCCAAAGCCTGCCGGGGTCGCGGGATTATTTCCTTACCGTGACCCCGGAACATAACAGGCTACTGAAGGACACCGTGGATTTTAGTCAGTAGAAGTCTGACAGTCCCTCCCGCCCTGCCCGGGGCTGGAGGACTCATTTGATGATTTTGCCACGTAAAAAAAAAAAAAAAAAAAAAAAAAGGTCCTTGCATCTTTGATTTGAAATTTTAAACCTATCTATGAAATATCTATTTGTAACCAGTCCTGTAACTTACCCATCCCAAACCACATGTCTCTCGTCAGTTCAAACTTCAAATGTGTGCGCTATTTCAAACGTAACGCCAATGGAATTGCTCAGTGGAGAAGCCGAATTTCCGTCGGAGTGCACATCAAACGGGTAGTTGTGTACAAAGCTGTGCGATGTGCGTAGTTAACTGCACCATCAATAGGTAAATTAGATTTAAGTATTTCTGGTTTAAGGATGTTTTGTTGCGATGGACAAAAACGCTAGTCCGTTATACAATACAGTATAACTTCGTTTTTTTTCGGCATAAAGTTCTCAGTTCAAAATTAAATGAAAGAACCAGATCTCAGATTTGAGGTCAATGTCAAACATAAACTTCCTTTTGGGGGACAAAATATTCAAAGTACCAACTGCTACTATCCTTTTATACTTTCATTATTGCAATTCTTTGTAGTGTGATGGAAGTGGCGTCTTTTAAACTTTTCGGTGTATGGCTATCAGAAGTAGACTTCTAGCTCGTTGCAAATCAAATCAAATCATTTATTTCAACTAAGCCAATTACAGGCACTTTTGAATTGTCAAGAGACATAAAATAAAACTAGTACTAGAAAATAGTTATGGTGCTACAGTCCCAGTCACAAGACATAAAAACTGTGAAAGTTCCGTAGGTGCTCATTCCAAAGTGTAAATCTCTATGGAGAAGAATGAGCAAGAAACTCCATGGACACTCTTTGAACACTCTCTTTCACGCTTAACTTTAGGGTAAACTGGATCGTGTATATCTGGGATTATGCTATTCGTTTTGCTTTTTCTACAAAATATCATTCCTCCATTTACATTAAAATCTTGTGTTGAAGGGTTACAGACTGGTTCCAATCAACCCCACATTTCCGATGTCTGCATTAGGTCCTAATCAGATCGGAGGGCGTTTCACCCTATATGAGTCATAAGTACCCGAGGCATTACTGTGAATTTTAATATTGGAAAAAACCCCAACTTCATTTTTGCTCGAATTGGTTTTAAACTTTCTATTGCAATGAGGAAGGTTTCATTCAGTTGAACAGTAATACGTGACGCAGATGGTGTTCAACGTTCTGTCATAGAGAGGAAGCCTTTCCTTAGCAGATCCCATATTTTAGTCTGATGATGAAATTATGGTGATAGTACGTGTACATAACAGAGGCCCTAGTATGATTTTTCACGTGATTGTGACGTAAAATAATGAACGAGAACTTTGACGGTAATTTGATGGAATAAAACAGTTCCTCGTTATACATACACTAGATAGAGGCGCTTTTTCATTTTACGTATAATCTGCTAAACGCCGTAAATACTTCAAGTACTTGTGCTAAGGCCTCAGACACATGTCAACCTATCCCAAACTTAAAATATTTCATATCTTAAGGAACATGAACCTTCTGATTTTGTGATAAAGTTGAAAATCTGAATACTAATGGGGAAAGTTAATATACTGGCGTCTTCTGTAAGACAGATCAATTGGAATCGGATGCAGTTAACGACCTGTTTAGTTGTTTTTAAGTATCAACACGCGTTTTCTCCTAAAAATTTCAAAGGCCTTTTATGGAGGCATCTGCTGATTATAATCAATAATGATATGGAAACTGTAAATTTTTATGGCTACATAATTATCAGGCTTGGAGATAATATATGCACTGGTAAACAGTAGAACTTGGTAATTTGTATGAGTTAATGTTTGAAAGCAAATTGATGGTTGTAATTGGTAGATGGTAGTCATTCATCAGAGATTAATTAATTCTTGATCTTCTATTCCCTCCTTTCTTCCTTCCCATCTTTGACATTCGCTCAAAGACATTTTGATACATGACGAACAAAATCGGCCTTCAAGTACCACCTTGCAGTATCCCTTAGCGTTGCTCTTAGATTTTTTTATACCAACACTCGGGTCCACGTATGTTAGCGGAAGCCCTTGTGTTGCTTGAATACATAATTATGATATAATTTTTTCAATGATATTTTTCTAATAGCTGCATTTCTAGAGTACTATAACTCTTTTTTTTTCTACTCAAATGCTTAATAGCAATTTGATACTTCGATTTAAGCGTAATGTCATGGAAGTTTGCAAAATTCCCAACATACATACATACAGTTTACGCCAGCTTCCCAACAATTCTATTAATAACCATTTTGCCAAAGATAATTTGGAATTTCAAGGCTCAAATTCTCTCAAAACGTGTATTATTATTCCCATAGACGTAAACGCAGGTATTGTTGATTGTTTGTCGCATAATTTATGTATGTATGCGTGTTTATTCCCACGTAAAACAGCTGTATATACTTGAATGAGTTTTCAGTATTGAGTCACGTTTCAACCATTGCTGGTGTGTTTAAGATCTATGGGGAGAACACCTTTTTAAATAAAAGATCCACAGCGGTTCAAGTGTCCAGCCCGTGGAATGAAACGGCACCCAGAGCAGCTTGGCTCCCGAACACCATCCTGTCGGAATTCCGGGCCATATGGCAACCCTACGAAACACCTACGCACCGATCGATGGAATACTAAAAATTTGTTTGGTGCCCGACAAAATTCGTTTCAATTTTACGATACATTTACTCGCCGCATTTGTACCAAACCCACACGTATTTGATTCAAAGCTTCGGCCAGAATTCAAGACAATAAAAATATCAACAGACTATTCAGCTTCCTTCAGGAGTGACTTGATTCAATATTGCTCTCGTTTCTGATTCAATTTTTGCTCACACAACCAAAATTCACTTAGATGTAACACACATTACATTATATTCATCCACAAAGAGAGGTTCTCCCGTCTGCTCATCTAATTCTAACGTAATTCCATTCCATCTTTCCTTTTACGACACTCAAGGGAAGCTCTCTACACATTCGCGGAGGAATATCTATGAGGGAAAAAGAACTGGAGTGTTATATGCACTTGACCTCCATAACTTAGTATAATCAGCCTGTTCTACTGCTGACACACAGGCCCCTTCTCTGTGTGACGGAGTGGACTGTAAGCCACCATGAGGGCCCAGAGCGGGTTGGTAGATGTCGCATGTCTTCATAGTTTTTGGTTCTAGGGCATACCTGTTTCTTTCCCCGTTTTGAGAGCAGTGATGAAATAAGTAATGCGCTTGGATTCGACACATACTTTGTAAGTTAGGTCTAGTACCACTGGGCCACCACTGCTCTCATTACCTTTAATGAAGATAAAATCGAAACCTCGTCTAGAAGTGTATATTAGTTGTGCATAGCAGCCGTGAACCCGTTACTAATGAATGTGAATCATTCAATTTCTCGCCTATCAAATCACGGATGGAGGTCAAGACGTTTATCGGCACTTTGGGAAGATATTTATAAGTCATTAGAACTGGGACTTTTTCACGTCATTTCATAGAACATTATCAAGGTTTTATCCCCTTATCTAAGTCAGAAACCAGCTGGCAATAACGAAGTTAATGAAATCGCCGTCTACGCATTCCATGAATCAAAATTGCTCTGCGGATATCGTAAAGTTTTAATAGTTGCCATGGACTTGATGGGTTTCATTCATTAATTTTAGTTACTAGGAGAAATACATTCTATCAATGAAGTCGGCGGACCGAGGAAGGCCGATATTAGTTCTTTCATTGAAATATAAACCGGCTGGAATCGATTCAGCTTACACTCATGATGCCCTATTTTTATGTGGGGAGACGATATTGGCTCCGAAGTCGTCCATTTTTAACGAGCATACTTTTCTTTGCCGCCGAAACTTTTTATCCACACGAGACTTCAATATTTCAAGATGAATGTAAAGTTCGAATACAACATTCAAGTCCTTGAGAAAAAGTTGACACAGTTATAAAAAAGAGAACGTCTTTAATGATGCAGTATCTTCTCGATATCAATCAGATGCCTCGCGTGACCCCTGCACTGCAATACAAGGTAGATAATCAGCCAGGCCCCAGACGTGACATTTCGTAATACAATGACAAGCTCTACGTAATAAGCACCTCGACTTATTTACAAAAAAAAAACGTCCGAGTCAGTGACAGCTAGTTGCAGTGTTGCCAAGTGCAAAAAATGTTAACGTGTTTCTGAAAGGATGAATACGTTACGCGCGGATATACATGTGTTTATTTTTTTGAACTGTCAGAGATATGAGAAGCGGTGTTCTATTTTAACCGTTTTCTTTTTATTTTAATTTGCGGTCTGTTGTCGACATGTAGTTTGTTTACGTTGATAAAATATACGTAACTTGTTCATTGGCAGTATCTGTTCTTTGTACTAGAATAATAGATGAAGCTGTTTACTACACCTGATGCTTTGATCACCTGCTTATACATAGATTGGAAATATCTTAGTTTTAAATACATACATTAATATTATCATCGGTAAACATGTTTTCTCATTATCATGGCGGCTCCACATTAGTGCCGTGAACCCCCGTGAACAGGCGCGAACGAGAATGTGGATGGTTTTCGCGGGGTTCACGCGCGTTCGCGCCTGTTCCCCGATCAGTGTCGGTGTTGTGCCGAGAATTCGCGGCGTGAATTCACGGCACTAATGTGGAGCCGCCATCAGATTATGTACTTTGGATTTGTGACTGTTTGATAGCAATAGACTTGCCACCCATTGTATGTTATAACATGCGAAATGTGTTTGTAGTAACAAGATATAAGGTATGGTCCTGCCAGAGCCGTTAGACCGTCATAGTCGGCCCTGGAACGCAACCGAAGGAACAGGGTGGGCTTTTAGTCAGTCTGACAGTCCAACCCGCTCCACACAGGGTGGAAGGACTCATTAGATGATTTTACCAACAAAAAAAAAGTATGATAAATGAGTTGAATAGTTACACGAGCCGAATCAAAACAAGTTGATAGGAAATTATTTTCGCTGTTGTTATACAATTTTTTTTTATCCGTACTCGTGCCTTATCAAATATTAATTTACCGCGTCACGCTACGGCTATTAATTTCCCGTACAAATAGACGCGCGAGCGCATAAACGTACATAACAGTATTATGTAATTTATTGCGGATGATATTTTTGGCAAGTATGTTAGCATTCCTTTATCTCCCGACGTATCGTTATCATTTTTAAGAAAAAATCCTTTTGTATCATATTGTAGGGGTGACAAGCTTAGGTTTCCCCTGATGGAAAGCGGTCACCTTAGTCTATAGACCCCTGCAAAAATAGACATATCGCCTGCATGATGCCGACCCTGAAACTTTTCAAGCCCTTTTTGAGGCTGTCAAGAAAGTAGGAAGGAGCGTTATTGAGATAGTTTAAGGAACAATAGTTTCGGTGAAATATGTTTACACGGTGGGTCACCCAGCTTCTGATACAATGATTCTTCAAGAACGGGCTCACCCGCATCTGTGGACTCATGTGAGTCACCAAACAGTCAGACCCTAAGGGTACCTGCTCAAGCGAATCAAGTAATTTAGAAAGGTTATTATAGTGAACTTGTAGCGAACATCCTTTGGTCTCACAAAATGTCACAAGGCTCAGATGAAAACCAGCGTCAGGCATCTTGTAACTAAGCTTGGCTTTTTGCTAAACTGAGCCTATTTGACACAGCCGTGAGGCACATGGTACCCTTTTGTGTTATTCCTTTTCCATTGTATTCTCGTGATAAAATTGTGTGCCTACGGCTTTCCAAATAGACTTATTTTCATTCTTTCTTTCTTCGATTTCTTTGATTGAAAAATATTGTGGTCAGGTCCACTGTAACCAGATATGTCTAAGATAGGTTTTTCTTGACTACCTGTATTAAATATCTCAATAAACGATTTTCCTACGACAATGCTCAGAATCCCGAAAAATTTACTTGACAGGCGAATATCTGATCTCAGATTATGAGATTACAAATACAGATATTTCTGTCATTTGGATTACGTCTATCAGAAATTACCTAAGTGAGAAATTTCTTGTCATAACTTATCTCTGTCATATTATGAGCTTTTGTTATCCCACTGTAGGGCAAAGGCCTCCCTTCCTTCCACCTTTCGCGATGTAATGCGATTGTAGGTCAATCCATTAAAAATGAGTCCAGCTCATACCGCCATCTCCTTCTGTGCCTGCCGCGGTATCGTTTCCTGCCAGTTGGGCTCCATAGAGTGGTTATTTTAGCCCACTGCTCCTCCGACATGTGGCAGATATCACCAGCCCAGTTGCACTTCAACCTTGCAGCTATGAGACCAGCATCAGCTATTCGGTTTAATCTATAATAATCCTACATAGTTTATTAGTATCTTCATCTATTTTCCGTAAATTAACTATCCATTTCCTTCCTAAGTTTATACTTATAGCCTAATCTTTCACACAATCCATCTATTTTTCCCTTGCGCTGTTCTTCATCAAAACATCCGCCAAATTTCCCACGGTGCATTGACTTGCACTACTCGCACTGTGACATTAATTCTAATTACCGAGGTTATCAACCAGCCTCATCAGACACTCCCACCTTCTTTCGGGACCTGTTCAACCGCTAGCGAGAAGCGAGGAATCTGAGAAGGATATTCGGCAAAGTGGTGATTTTAGGTTGAAGTAAAGAGACCGCCCTATTTGGTTTCCAATAGTCGGAAGATAAAGTGTTAGCTTTCAGAAGATCGCTGGTAAAACCTGTTTCAAGATTGGCGCATATCATATGGCATAGTAAGAAGATCCTTTACTTAGTATTGGGTGGAACAAGGCTGCTAACGATGCTGCTGAGTAAATCTAGCAACAAATGTTTGGCAAACGGCATCAGCGCAGAAGCCACGGGTGAAAACGGTCAATTACAAAAATTCTCAATAAAAAGCGAGTGTTCAGTCTGTCACACGAGGATATACTGAATGAGTCATTGATAGAGGTAGCGTCTTTTTAGACGCTTTTTGATCTCTTAACAAAGTGGTTTAAAAATTGCTGGTAACTTTTGTACAAACCGTAAAAATTTCACTGACATACTCAGGGTTAAAACGTTTGGAAATGACCTTGTCCATGACCCTATTCGATTTGATGCATACTGCCAGTAACCCTGTATTATTTACGATCTCGATTGCCGATAGCTAGTTGCTTCCTCGTTTGCAGTGGGACATAATATACCTTTTCAGTTACTTTATCAACGACGTCATAAAGCGGAAAACTAATAGACAGTTTACAGGCTGAAGTTTCATTAAAGGTATAAATAAATATTAACTGGTAATGTGAATGAACTAAGGAAAAGTGCCTTAGATAGGTAAGGTATTGATGAATGGCATCGAGGGAATAGGGTATTTTACAGCATAAATAAATTGAAATTCTGTTTACTCCGTCAGAAAGTATTGAAAAATAATGGAAACGTATTTTTGTTGTGTTACGTTAACCAAAATTGGCGAAGCTGCGAAGATACAACGATAATGTGATGATACTGATGGACTCGTTAGAATTTCTGAGTCAAATACCTTATTGTTTTAAGGTAATCACTTGGTTTTTGAGCTTTTAGATTTTGAGCCAAATATAGCTATGATGGCAGTAGGTTCAAATGTCCAGTACTGGACTGTAGGCCGAGTTAATTAAATAATTGATGATGGTGTCAATTGCAGCTTTCGCACTACTAGTGCTATTATTAAATGTGGTAGAAGTATTATTCATGTTAAAGATTCCATTGTTTCTAAGCCTTTTTATCAGAGGTCGAGGGACGGTCTTGGACCGGTCGATCATTCACACTGCTTCATGCGGTCGGTGCGTTCAAGTCACTGACTGCTCAAATTGTCCATGTATGTTGATCACTGGCTAACTGCTTGAGCAGTCCGTGTATGTTGATCACTGGCTAACTGCTCGAGCAGCCCGTGTATGTTGATCACTGGCTAACTGCTCGAGCAGCCCGTGTATTTTGATCACTGGCTAACTGCTCGAGCTGTCCGTATGTGTTGATCACTGGCTAACACTGCTCGAGCAATACGGGTATGGGTATATAGTATTCAAGCCAAGAAACTTGTAGTATTCCGACATAGAAAATGTATACTTCCAATATATTGTGTTTATTTAAATCGAAGTCTCTTTTCACTCTCGCCTCTAGGTATTTCACGGTACAGCAAATGGATTATCTCGCTTTTTTTATCAATTTTCAAAAACATTTAGCTGAAACTAATTTGCAAAACAATGTTGTAGTGAGTTTTACTGATAGTGTATTATGGTGTTGCTACGCGACTTGGGGGGCGTTGTACGTTCAATTAATAAACATATTAATCAATCACTCATATAATTAGATGATATTATAATTGTAAAATTAGTGTATGTTTTTTCCTTTTCTACCCTAAAGATTGAAAGCGTTTTTGTGTTGGCACACAGGTAGACCATGAGATATTTCTAGAAAAGTAATGCATAATTGCATATCGTCCTGTAGAGACTAGCTTCAGCTCGCGACTTCGTTCGCTTGAAGTTTTGAGCACTGACTTACCGTGTCGCACCCCGTCATCTGCCCACGTTTTTACTTTTTCTGATTTGTTAGACAAAAAATGTGATAGTTCTAAAATACCTTAAATATGTAAATACCATTTATAGCCTTTAGAACACCGGAACCGGTTTAGCTTCCTACCAGAAACAAGAAATAGAATTGGAACATCATTTCAAAGATTACTCCATACATGCAAATACATTTTACTCTTTATAACTGCACAGAGGAAAGATTGGGCCATTGTCCAGTAGTAAGACAATATAGATCAATAAAAAGGTGGTATTACTGGTATAGATTTGTTCACACAATCTTTTTTTAGACTTCCCAATATGACGTACGTAACAACATATCTGTTAGCAACTTGTATCAAGACGGATTTACTTACCTACTGTAACAACTACTACAAATAATATGTCGACAATGTGACCACTTGTGTCAATAAACGTATACTCTATCTGTATGTGTAGTACTATATACCTAGTAACATACATAACTACGATGGAACTAGACTAATCGAAAACAAGTACGTCTAGTTTGATGCTATGGTCTCCTAGTAAGAAATAGACATCGTGTCTCAAGCGATCAGAGGTTCTAGACCGAGTCTAGTATTGTGTGAATGTTTCAAAAAAAGGCAATTGGAAAAATAAAACAGTGGGTTTAGTCAGTAAGAGCCTTACAGTCGTTTCGGCTACATTCAGGGACTCATTTGATTTGATTTTCCCACCTAAAAAATGTCCTTTTGCGCCTTTTGGCTTTGTTTTGTTCTATCTCTTGCTTGGGTCCCATCAGCTCATTTCGTTATTTCCCTTCTCCTCCGCTACTATTTACTGATTAATTTCGCTACAGCATCCAAGACAGTTATATCCATTCTCCGGAACTCCGTTGAGCTTCGTTTTCTCGGCGCTTTTCTGGTGGTCGTCACTGTTGATTTCCGCTTTCACAAGCAGCAGTGGTTTGGGAATAGTCCTAAAAAGAGGTTCCTTCAGGTCCATCGAGTCATCTAACTGATATTCTATAGGCGATGCTTTGAAAGGGTTTCCTTTTTAACTCTGGTTACTAATAATGTCCTGGTTACTGATAAAATATGAGTTGGCTAGCGGAAACTAGATTTGTTTTCCATCCCCGGTCGGCTATAAGGCTTATCTTCACCAGTGGAGGTCCTGAGATATAAATAATGATGACGTCAAAGATGTCTAGTTGCCAAGCAACTTATATTAAAGATTTGAGAGTATGAGGGGTCTGTATCTAGGTACGTCAAATATTAGAGCAATTTCTCTTTGTGACAAATTTAGATTAGTGAGTCAATTTGACTTCCAAAAATAGATTGTTATGAAGCAGGGCAATATCATAGCCGAAGAAAGCAACAGTTTGTTACCTACGCAAAATACACTCGCGAACAAAAGTATGGAAATTCTTACTTGGAATTGATCCGGGATCTCCTTAAATAATGGTGATTTTAATGAATTTGGTATCAATATAAATACAAGCGGTCTTTGGATGGGTCACCAAAGTTAAGCAACTTTTGCCGAAGTCTATAAGTTTACTGTGTAAAAGTCAATGTCGAAGTCGAGTTCATTACCAAGGTGAGATGTCAGATGTTACAAATATCATACGCGACTACTGTACCATTGTACAGTCGATCGTTGAATATAGGGTGCACTTCAAGAACAGGGGTCTAAAACGCCATTACCAGAATCGTAAAATGAATTGCGAAACAATTCTTAAAATAGTCTATTCTATTTCTTATTTTGGAGAGCAATAGAATAGAGATAGACCAATACATTTTAATACATTTAATTTTTTTTTTTTTATAATATTCCACAACTATCACACAACGCCATCTAGTCCCAAGCTAAGCAGAGCTTGTGTTATGGGTACCAGACAACTGATAAACATACTTATATATTTCTAAATACATACATATTATAGATAAATTACACCCAGACACAGAACAAATGATCGTGCTCATCACACAAACATTTGTCCTGAGTGGGAATCGAACCCACGACCTCCGGCATAGCAGTCAGGGTCACTAACCACTAGACCAACAGGCCAGTCAGACCATTTAATCACTATTAATATTTTAATTCTGCTTAAATGGCCACTAGTTCCATTTAGATAGAAACAGTGAATGTTTTCTTCGGTTTTCCCAAAAAAAATCGCCAGAAAGTGACTATAATTTTGATTCTAGTCTAAGAAGTTCCTCCACATACCAATATTATCTAGAAGATACGTCGCATTCGGTGTCAGTCTTCGTTATAATACCAGTATCTAGTCCAATTATTATGCTCCTGTTTCTTTTGTCATTAAAGTAGTAATTGATCTGATATCATTGAAGGAGATCGGAAAATTGCTGAGGCCCTCAGGGTTGCTTGACAAAGGTTCATTAATCATATTATTTTGGTATTAGAGATGGATTTATATTTATATCCCGGACATATTGGGGCCATTGCATAAACACCCGATAAATGCCCGTAAATGACTGTTGCCTGAGCTTTTTGCCCAATTAAGTTTCTGCGTAATGTTTTACTAAAGAAAGTTATTAGTTAAATCACAAGTGATGGGGTATTTATTTGGGCGTAAACTAATTTTTGCCCATTTTGTTAAAATATTTTGCCCTCGACCCATCTGTATTTGGTACAAAAATATACCCGCTTTTTATTCTGAATTCGGAATAGTCGACCCAATCTTTTTCTGTGTAGGAGGGATGATTATTTTAGGGAGTACTGTCCGCCTACATAAAACATATTATTACCGTTACAGTTATAGAAATTCGCGTAGGTTGTTGAATAGGTACTAATTTTGATACATAAAAATTGATATTATAGTTCTCGCAGTATGTTCTATTTATTGGTACATATTTAAGCTTCACTACAAATGCTGAAAGAGTATGAACACAGACAAGGCGATAGATTACCCATTGTGTGATCCTATTTTTTAGGTCTATTCTGTAAATACCTGTAATTTGTAAATTGTGCATAATAATAAATGCTAATCTTTCTATATAATTCTTAATAACTGACTGTTTTTAGTAAGATTTATTTAGATACCTTGTCTAGTCATTCTAAAACACGCACTGAAACCGCTAAGATATGGTTTGTTTCAGCTTAAATTGAATTTTGTTTTGTAGGCGTACCTCTATAAGAAACTGCTTTACGACCTACGGGTGGTATTATGAATCCTCGCTTTCAGGAAAACGGCTGCGAATCAATAGTATTTAAACATTTATCACAGAATTAATTGCGCAGGATTATCCCTAAGCACAAAGCTGGAAGACAAAACAGTGACGTCACTAATCAAATATTAACAAACCCTGGATTCTATGTAGCGAGTAAAAGATTTGGAGAACAAATATTTGAGGGCTATATCCCCATTTTGACCTAAGTTTTATTGAGATTAACAATATCTTATGTTTGATAGATGGAGAGGAAGACAAAAGATGCATGGAGTGTGTGAAGAATGATATGGACATAAAATGTGACGTCTGACAAGGGATAATAATATAAGAATATAGTTTAGGTTGAGTCGACAACAAGTAGGTTAGATGGGTCGCAGGACTGTGTCATCAGAGGCTGTGGGAAAGAGACAGAGCTTTACAAGTCGTCTAGCGCCATCTCTTTCCCACAGACTAAACTGGATCGCGTTAAGAGCTCGTGGTAAGGCCTCAGGCAACGACGATATAATACTAGAGTCGTAATAACAGGCGACCGATGTCTGTCAACACATTAGGCAAAAAAGTCTTATATCCGTCTCATTTCGACCACTCCTATGAGCCGTAAACACGTTGAGACAGAACAGACCTTGAGTTAGCCAATCACAACTTCAGTACCCCGTCCCCCTCGCTTACGTAGTACCTCAGCGTGTTGACAGAATAATTTTTGTTCCTTAGATCGTGCATGCGGAGTCTAGTATTATATCGTCGTTGGCCTCAGGTAACCGTGACCCTGTAACCTAAAGGGCTATTGAAGGATCACCGTGGATTTTAGTCAGTATAAGTCTGACAGTCCCTCCTGTCCGGCCCTGGGTAAGAGGACTCATTTGATTACACCACGAAAAAAAAAGCAGGTTAGGAAGATGATGGCAGTAGACATTCTTAGTTGCAACATGGACTTTGGATACCTATCTGGTGGTATCTGGTTGATGGCAATAAGCTCGCCTTCTTATCACATTGGACTTGCACGTAAAAGGCGAAATGTGGATGATACTACGATACACTTTTGCCTAACGCTTTGTTTTTTTGTGATGTTGTATAGGGTAAAGGGAGATTATTTGGTGGTGAGACAGGCAACTCAGTGATAGTCTTGAAAGTCTCTCAAAACGTTACCTATGCTTGCAGTAATGCGAAATGATGCAACTAGTTCACCACTGAAGTGGACAAGATGTAGTGACACATTTCGAATTACAGCATGCATAGGTAACGTTTTGAGAGATTTTTAAGACTTTAACACTGAGTTACCTGTCTCACCAAATAATCTTCCTTTACCTTAAACATGAAAAAAATCAAAGCATTTACTTATTTCAAGTAAGTAGGCCAGTTTGAACTGTCAAAACACAAAATCAAATGGAGCTACAGTCCCAGATATACTTGCCCATTCCAAAGCCTAGATCTCTATGGAGTAGAACTGGCAAGAATCTCCATAGACACTTTAACAATCTGAAAATTATATAAACCCTTTAAAAACTCCTTGAGTAGTCGTTCTAAAGACATGTTGCATTTGACCTAAAAAAAATGTTTCCGGAAAATAGGGCCGCCCATGCGCTCATCTAAAAATATCATCGTTACATGTATAGTTGTATACAAAATTTTCTATGATCGTGTCATGTTTTTGTTTATCTTTGTATCTCTTGTTTATGATACTGACAGTTTATAGGAATCGTTTGTAGTTAAATCCGGTCATTTGATGGCCTTTTTGGAAGGTATATGGTTACGGAAAATGTGAAATTTGTTCTTCTGTCGTTCATTATTCTGTGCCAACTGTTTTGGGGCGGTTTGTGGACTGACTAGATGCTCCAGAAGTTTATTTGAAAGGACTGCTATTTGTCGTTGACCTAAACAACCCAGTTCTGCCAGGGTCGCGGTACTGTCTCATCAGGTAACCGTGTCCCTGGAACGTAAAGGGCAATTAATTGAAGGATCACCGTGGATTTTAGTCAGTAGGTACAAGTCTGACAGTTCCTCCTGTCCCGCCCTGGATAGGGCGACATTTGATGATTTTACCGGTATAAAAAAAAAACCCAGTTACTGGGTAACACAGAACCAGTGGACCCCGTAGTCCTTCTGTGGTTGCTGTGGTAATTTGTACTGTAGTGTAGCCTTTTTGGACCCTATTCGTAAATGAGTTTCCTTTACCATGGTTCTTAGTCCCATACATATTACAGAACTTCAATCATACTCAAGCATTACTTAAAACTAGATTGAAGCCATTTGATTGGTTGTCAATTTTAAGAAACACTTGAGACTTGAAAAAATCAGTAATGTGGCCCTAAGAGAATAATCATTATTTTTGTGTACTTGTAAACCTGTTACTAATACGTATTTTTTCTCTATTTTCCAGAGATTCACACAATATTTAGCATCGAGTAATTCTACATTTCAACTTAGCAATTTTCTAGACAAAAGCGGAGTACAAGGTATGTTTCACGATTATTTGATTATTCCCTGTTAAAATGAAAAATATTTTGAATACTGCAAATGAAAATGTTATATATCTTGTGTTAACTATAATTATTTATAACTATAACACCATTGTTCAATGAAATATCGCAATATTTTGTACAGATTTCCTAGGAACAATAATATTGGTACTTAATAACCTAAATTAATTAAACACTGATCTTATAATTATTATAACGAGAAATAATAATAGAGTAGATAGTAGACAGCAGTGGCGTAGGGTAAACATCCTTGAAAGGGAAGCCGGACCAAAACTTAATGAAAAAACTTACAAACATACTAGCCGCCCCTACGATTTTTGAAAGTTTCACTCGATTTCTCTGGTCTTCTATCATCAAACCCTGATTTCCTTATCAAGTTTCCACCATTAATTAAAACATCTTCTTTCCAACAAAAAAAGAATCATCAAAATCGGTTCATAAAAGATGAAGTTATGCCACGAACAAAGAATAAACAAAATAAACGTTGTATTTTAAGGACGAATAAATTGAGTAACCTCCTTAATTTCTGTAGTCGGTTAATCAATTATTAACAACTTCCTTAAAAATGATGTTTACAAAACCCTATACTAATCGCCTACAGACCTTAACACCGCGATTCAGGATCGTGACGTAATTGCACAACGCCATCTAGTTAAAACTTCGAAACTAATATCACGGTGAACACTGAACATTTACCAAATAACAATACCATTGAACTGAACTAACTTTGTTATTAATGCGCTAACTACGCAAAACTTATACCAAATCAAATGCAAATGGACAGGTGAAAACAATAAATACAAAAAAAAATAAGCGCGAACCAAAACTAATGTGAATCTGTCATCCAAATAAATACAATCTAAACGAATTACGAAGTCCAGTATCATTCCATCTCGTTCTGGCGTACGCATTTCATATTTCTATCCTTATCATAAGCCGGTAATATTCGGCTTCCGAGCGTCCTTAAACTAGCGGTGTTATGTGGCCTCAAGCTCACGATCGCTACAAGAGAAACTTTGAATTTTATGAACTGAATTCCGGATTCGCCTTGCGGCTTACAAACTTTGTCTGTTTGGCGTGAGTTGAAATTGCGCGGAAAAAAATTGTAGGCGTTTATTTATTGTTTTTGATTGTTCTTTTCTTAATTTGTTTATGAATAATGAAAATAATAGATACTAGTATTTGCTTTATCTCGAAAGACAAGCCGATAGGAATCGGCATGTTAGGTGGCTTCGGGCCTGGTAGACAGAGTGCCGAGTGGATACGTTCACTAGTAAAGGTGCCGCCGGCCGGTTCGCGCGCGAGAAAAGACAGGAGACCGCGACAGTACTTAACATTAGGCAATGACAAGTGTCGCGGTCTCCTGTCTCAACTCCCGTCGCGGCGCGAACCGACGCCGCCGCCTATGCAGAAGAAGCCGCGACAAGTGTCGCGGTCTCCTGTCGTGGTCTCGCGCGCGAACCGGCACCTTTACATACCGTACTTTTGGCTTCGATCCTCATTGGCCTCCTAGGTATCTGAACATTCTATAATCAAAGCCTAAGAGTTTACTAGCAAAAACTTGTGTTCAATTTTACACGTATTTTCACTAAGCCCCCAATTTTAATTCAACAGATAATTTCTTTCAGAAGCAACAGCTGCTACCCCCATGGTCTAGTTTGGGTCTAGGGTCAGTAATATATTCCGATAACAGATTCCTCCGCTTATATCTTTTTACAGTTTCTTGGGTGCCAATAAAAAACAATGAACAATTTATTCACATTTTGAACAAAATGGTTTAGCATTAAACTCATATTCATATAGGGTAGCAATTTAGTACAAAATTAAATAAAAAATCGGTTGTCTGTAAAGTCGGTTTACTGAAGAAAGTTGAAACTTGAACGTGACTTCATAAGAAAATACTGCACTTACGTTGCTATAAACAAACAATAGGGTAGTTTCCAGGGTCAAAATAATTACATTCTATTTAGTCCGTATTTTAGATTATAAAAAAATATTGGACACGTATTTTTTCTTTTTTCGATTAAACAAAAAAGAACAAAGATAATAGCCTATTTAAGTTACCTGTGACGTCACTCTGCGCGAAAAATGCCACGCATCGTGACGTCACACGTAACTTTAATAGGCTATATCTTTGTCATTTTTAGTCTACTTTACAAATAAAAAAGTACGTGTCCCTTATTTTTGAATAATCTAAAAGACGGACTAATTACATTTTTTTAGGCAACTAGCCTATTGACACGCCGTTGCTATGGAACGCTACAGAGCGAGGTAACGCCGCATGACGTCATCTTTTTTCGTGCGTGCAGCCGGCCATCGAATTATAAGACGTTATCACGTCAATAATCTTTTACATCTGAGTGTTGCCAGATCGAAACAGGGTCTTTTTGACGGATGCTCAGCAGCCTGCATCGAGCAGGGGCACTAGTATATTCGAAGGTACTGCATTTTTTTTTAAATAAGCAAAATATATTGAATTCGAATATAATAGGTCTACTTAAAATTTTCGAGTTTCTTTCATACTGCTCCGTATCTTTGTTGACGAACTCATGAGAGATCACCTGATACCCTAACCTCTCTTTCTACAAGAAAATATAACTACCTCAAAACCCACATGCTGAAACCGATAACCCTTTCCGTAAATGGTCTCTCCGATGTAATATCGGAAGTGAACTTCATTCGATATGTACGAAAATGATGGCTAAGGACATGTAGTACATATTGGAAACGGATATAGGCAGTCACCCTTACCATTTTGACGAGTACTGGTAATATCTCGCTCTCTAAATTTTGGGACTATACGTGGTTGGTGGGACTATCAAATCGATACCAGCGCGCGAAGTGATAGCAATATGAATCAACGGGGGCACCCGCGAAGTGAAGTACAGTCAGCTTCTGACGGGGTCCAGGGACTCTGCCGGGGTCCCAGGACTCTGCCGGGGTCGTGGGACTGTCTCATTAGGAAACCGGACCCTGGAACCTAAAGGGCTATTGAAGGATCACCCCTAAAGGGCTATTGAAGGATCACCGTGGATTTTAGTCAGTACAAGTGCGACAGTATGGTTAGAAGGACTCATTTGATAATTTTACTACGATAAAAGTCAGCTTGAGAAGTTTTCTCTGAAGCTTACCAGTACGTGTCAATTGTAGTAGCATACACAACCTTTTAAATACGTATTATGGTTTTTTTTAATGAAAATTCTTTTATTTATCAAAATATCTAGTTGCCAAGAATTGACAGACATTATGGCCCCCAATAATGTGGTCTTTGAAGGTGTTGTCAGCGCGCACAGCAGCGAATCATCATCATCATATCAGCCCGGGATCACCCACTGCTGGGTATAATAGGCCTCTCCTTTTTTTGCCATTATCTCTAAGTTCTGAGCGAATGAAACACGCAAATAGGCGATGCGTTAGATCCTTGCGTGATGATAAAACTATAAGAGTAGCGTGTTCTAGAATACTAAAGTTGTGACCTACTCGATTGTTTTCATAAAGTATTTATTTGTTTTGAAGTTTTTGAATGAATTTGTTGATATCTCGTTCTGGATTCTGGTACCAGCTTTACGAAGATATTACGAGTCTGTTGTGGATATATAGATGTGCCTGCTAGCAGAATTTGTACCATCGGCATCGTTGGCTTAGGTTTCTTTTAATACGCCATGTTCCCTACAATTATTATAAATGTATAAATAGACGACTTACCTTAGTTATAACAAGCAAAAGACGGACACTACTTTTATATACATACTCGTAAAATCACATTTTATTCTCGTAGCGCAAGCGTATAATAATACTAGCAGTTCCCCGTGGTTTCACCTCCACTGCTCGTGTGCTATTAGTCATAGCGTGATGTTATGTAGCCTATAGCCTTCCTCTGTAAATAGACAATACAACACAGAAGGAATGTTTCAATTCGAATCTGCAGCTCCTGAGAACAAGCTAAACCAGAAACAAAAAAAAAAAAACAAACTCATCACCTTTTTTTGCAGCTCAGTCAACAATCGATCAATCTACAAAACATGGTAACACACTTATTTCCAATACTCAAAATTCGCTCTGAACGGGCCAATACAACTTACAGTACTTACAGTTGCAAGTCACGAACGATTCGATCTAAAACGCAATAGCCACTTCGAACTTAATTTGCAACCTCAGATTCACACTCGAGAAACCATAGTAATGCCCACTTTATGCAACGGATCCAACTATCGAGTAGACTGTAGTATTTCTACGTCATTACGATTGCCAGTGCCAAGTAATCTTGGCGCCCTAGTAGCTTATATGGTTCGAAACTGGAATAAAACGTTCATTGCTCTATATTGGGAAGTTTTGTGTCTGGCGTATGACTGGATGCATTTTTTTCTTCGTAGTCTCCGGAGCTAATGGTCTAAACGTGTAGTTGATTCTCATCTCTGTATTTCCATCTAATTCCACAAAAGGAATATATTTTCTTATTCCACAAAGGGAAATAAGTATAATATGAAAATTTGTTTCCGGGTACACTACAAGTAACAAGGGACTATAATATGACATGAAATAATGGATGGAAGTTTGTATCCCATCGGGTCAAAGTACGTTTAGAAAAAAACGCATAACTTTTCATAATTTTGTCATTTATCAGGTTCCTAAGGTTAGCTTTAGCTTGGTAGGTTACGTGTGAATAATACGAGGATGTTTGTATCTATTATTATCATTTTGAGCCTATATTGTCTCACTGCTGGGCAAAGGACTCCTTTCCCTCTTCTACTAATGCGATTGCAGACCAATCCATTCAAAAATCCTCTTTTTCTCATTAACATAAGAGATATCCCGTCCCGAAAACATTATAAGCAATAATTCGTCAACGGCAAAGAAACAGATCGCTTGTGTGAAATAATATGACAACGATTAATCCTAATTGTATCGTGTGCAGGATAATCCACTTCATTCAATACAAAATCGTATTGCGACTGAGGATTACTAGAAAGATCTTTTTATCCGACTACCACGTTACGAGAGGTAATTTTCTTCCACTATATCTAAGTGTATGCCCAGTAGTTTCATCCCCGAGGCCTCAACCCATATTATAAAATTTATGAAGTTGTTTTATAGCACTTCTGACACATTTCCCGTCTAGGAGAAAAGGAGGGAAGCCTCCCTCTATCTCTATCCCTGTCTGACCGGAATAAATCCAGTTTCTTCAAATCTATTGTTTGATTTAATATTTTAGTATTGTTTTGTCACACAACTAGGTGCGGATTCACTCGCTGCTCCGCTCCTTTTGTTTATCCTCTTAAATTAAATATTTTTTAAATATGAACCAGTAGTTCCTGATATTAGCAAGCTCAACCAAAAAAACTCTTGAACTTTATAATATTAGTAAGTATAGAATGTTGTCCTATGATGTGTTATATTCCATTCTCTGAAAGGGTGCGCCAGGAATCCTTAGTACAGAGTATCCTTCTTGTTTGGATTCCCACAAATCTTTATAGCACATCATCATCATTTGCCAGCCTTTTCTCAACTGTTTTGGAGTTGTCTTCCAGTCCAACCAGATCTTATTTTTGTACGTCCAATTTTTGTAAAATATTTTTATGTACTTTCTAGGCTTTTGTCCAGCAGTGGGATGAAGTAGGCTATCAGTACTTTCTGGGAGAAAAATAAATTCAATTCTCCCCTTTTATCGTACCTACTTCACTTCTCTTACCTACCTCTCAAACCTACCTACCTCTTCAAATCCATCCAAAGGTTGTCTTGAAAAGATCGCTTTTAGTGATAAGACCGCCCATTGTGTCACCCTATGTGTAAGATATTCTTTATATTTGTAATTTGTTTGGTGTGCATAATAAAGTGTATTCTATCTATATATCTACTATTCATATAGAAACATATCCCTAGCTTGTAACGCCGCCGGAATGTTACTACAACCAAACACAAAGTTATGTGAGCATATCGGTTTCGTTCCGTCTAACTTATGATGTGCTTATGAGCTTATGGGTATACGTTGACCTTACAGGTCAATGACACGACGACGGCCTCGGTCAGCTGAGTAACTCAGATTTTTCCCTCGCAAATATTTTTGAATTAAGAACGCGGAGTGGCGTAGACATTTTTTTTTTGTATGATTTATGGTCCCGACGCAGAGTAGTTTGGAACGTTTTTCTTCAAAGAGAATTAAATTATTGTCATTGTTTTTCTTATTGGAGTAATAAAAATGAATTAGGTACATACTTTAGAATAATTGGAGTGCATTTGTCCGTTTATGAATAAAATAATGTTTTGATAAAATAAATAATTTGCATTTCATAGGTTTTATTGCGTGGGATTCAAAACAAATTAATTTTTATTTGATGCGATATCGTTTGTATACACACTTGTATTATTTAGATTTAAATAATTTATTTGCAATTCCTCAGATTTAAGTGCTTATCGGAAATTCTGAAACTACAATTCATGTCTAATTTGCATTTATAAGAGTTGCAATCAGTGTGAATTGGAGTAATTTTCCTTTAACAAATACATAGAGGTTTTTGTGAAGTAAAATATTTTTATTTTACATTAATACCGCTGTCTGTATTGTATTCTTAAAATAAAACATCATTTGCTCTTCTCCACAAAATTAAACGGTTAAAATTTTTCAGTCAATATGTATACGTATTTTATTTGCTAATGCATTTTTTGCTTCCAATACTTATGGTTCAACAGTCTCAGTCTGAGTCATCAAGAGGCATGCCTGTTACTAACAAATTCTCAGTTTTAAACTATTACATTAGAACTGAAATGGCGTAATATTCTCAAACCTGTCTGAGATTTAAACTGAACCTAATTCCAAAGCCATAAGGTTGATTTCTTTTTCTTTTAATGTTTATCACAAAGCCTAACAGTGATTATGGCCCTTCAAAATCCCAGTAGACCCAATCAGACTTTTAGTATATGCAGACACGTTTAAAAGAAAAAGAACATTAATGTAAAGAGGCGATGCAATTTTGGATATGGGCAAATAGGTAAGATTTTGCGTCTTAGATCGATAGTACAGTTGGTCCTTTTAAAATTTACCTTAATTATATTTTTCCCATGACATAGGCAAATACTATAGAAGTATCGAACGACGTCAATTTTTGTTCGTGAACCTTCATACATCTGTGTTGCTATTCTGTCTGTTTCATCAGGTAACCGTGACCTTCAGACGTAAAGGACTATTGAAGGAGCAGCTTGGATTTTAGTACAAGTCTGACAGTCCCTCCCGTCCAACACTGTGTGGAAGGACACATTTGATGATTTTACCACAAAAGGATACAGCCTTGTGTCAGGATGGCCGTAGCAGCGTCGAAACTAGTTTGTCTTGAATGATAAAATGATATTTATTTTGGTAATTGGTTTTGACAAACTATTTTACATGTCAAAAAATATATTCTTTTTTTTAAGCTAGATGAGGCTGTTGTTTCGTACCTGACTACTCTGAGAAGAAACAACCGAAACAAACTCAGAGGTCACAGTCTCTTTCAAAGTCCAAACAATTTTGTATTGGTAATAAAAATCTTACGAGAACCATGCAGGTGTAGGAGATGGTATTTTCAAAAAAGAACCACGCAGTTTGGGTGGACCTGTCCAGTCAGTGCTTTAATAATTTTCATGTTTATGCTCCAGAGTAGTCCAGAGCATAAGACGACATATTAACTGGTCATACACGGGTGCGATGACTAAGCACTTGATCGACGATGTATCGATATTTCTTAGCATTAAATTTACTGTAGGATTTGTTTAATGCCCCATTGTTACCTTCCAGGCTCTTTTGCTGCTTACATAAGCAAATGCACAATCTTCTCAAATTACTGTTGATTATAAACAGAAGTATTTGACCTCCGTAACCCCTCAGTAAGGTTGTAGATTTTCACACCATGATAATGGTTTACAGGTAGATTCTATTACTTATTAACCTTACTGTTAGTCACCTTATGGGTATGAATAGAAGCAGTATTGTTACATTAATACATGGTATGGAAAATTCATAAGAGTTTGAAGGAGAGAATGAATTCTTTCCTTTTTTTGTTATGACTTGGTCGATAGCTCGTATTCGGGTGCTCGGAAAAACTACTCAAACTCGGGCACCCTACCCATATATAGTACCCATTTATAATCCTACGAATAGTTTGAATGAAATCAAATCACGAAACGCAATAAGATGAACCGAATACGAGCATACTAGTCCCGTTCTTTAATCAGGTCGTTTGCCCGAATTCCAGAGATAAACGACTTCGGCCAGCGACTTGAAAGTTTCATTGCGCTATTATTGCAGGTTCCATAGATGTTTTGGTAAAGTGATGAAAAATAAAAATTAAGAAAAAGGCTTTAAAGATATAAAGTTATGTCGCAAAGAGAGCTTTGAGAACGTCTGAAATTATTTTATAGCTTAAGGCTTAGACTTGAGTAGACTATATTGAAACCCTAGCTTTCTAGCTAGGGTACAATGAAGGTAACAAGATCAATCTTTATCTTTCGATCTTCCTAAATTAAGTTTCTTTTTCAAGAGAAGACTTCGTAAAGGAATTACTAAGGACGAGGTGTATAGAACGTGACTGATTTATTTTCTGGCTCAAACATGTGTTCCCAGAGACTATACAAGTATACAAATATGTTTATGGTATGACTAAGAGAATACAATCTTCTATGCCGCATAAGGAAGTCAGTGCCCTTAAATTCGTCTGCCTCTCAAACGTCCTTCGTGGCGGCAAATTGTCCCGGCATTGCTTATGTAATAGATTTGTTTTATTAGAATGTTCTCTGCTCTCGACATCTTATGTATGTAGTGGGGCTGTAGTTGCGTTATCGCCATAAGGTTGAAAATCACTTGCAAGTTATAAAACTATGTGCTTTAGACTTGATTTTTATTCATATTCAAAATGGGTTTTCTTTTGGCGTCAATGTAACCCAACTGATGTAAAGATGAAATGAATTATCCCTAAGATGGAGCCATATCACCCAGAAGGAGCTGGAACTCCTTCTAGACCTCTTCTTCCATTATCATCAGGGTAGATAGTGGACAAACGCGAGCCTACAGTTTAAAAAAAAATGGTATGACGCCAAATTCCGCCATTAGGGTTGCTCAGGCGTCACCACAAGTTACAGGTAAACCGTGGTGCCGCTGCCTTGGATGGGCCACTAGGAGGTGGACCATGCATCTTAAAAACTTAAAAAAAAAAATGTTAGATATGTTAAGTAATATCGTAAAACAGTTTTTAAGATGGATGTTCGTTGATCTGTCAAACCTAAATATCTGGACAGATTTTTAGCTAATGGATTGGACAGTAAACCAATCGCACATAATTAACATTTTTGCGACTAAGGGACTTCATAGAAATATATGCTATCATAGCTCAAATGTGGCGGTAGGCTTTGCCGATGATATTAAAAGGAATACATTGTTGTTACGGTGTCTAGGTTTCATAATGTTTCTGATATCTGGGTTAATGACAGTCTGGGATACTGTGGGTGTATATATCGAGAGAATTGGGCGATTTGTCAGCGTATGTACCTAGGATGTTTTTAATTAATTACTTATGTTATGGATGACTGGGTTTAGTGATAGCTTTCTTTGCCTGTAATTACGTGTCCTGGCGCATTTACGGAAATAAAACGATAATATATTTGTGTTGGGCAACCTATTTCGTCGGTTAATAAACAGGATTATTTAGTTGTGAATGTCAAACTCCAAAATTCAGTTCACTTATAGATTTTCAATACCGGTCCTATTAGAAGTCTATAGGGGAGGCCTATTATGTTCAGCAGTGGACGTCCTGCGGCTGATGTGATGATGGTGAAATACAATTTAACCCATTTTTTATTTTTATTTGATAAACACAAATGTATAACATTTCATTTGCAGTATTATTTATAAATATGTATGTTACAAGAATCTCCAATGCACGTTACAAAAAGCCAGCATACGATATGTATGACATGACACACATGACTAAAAAACATTATGTAGGTCTGGGTGAACAGTAATTATTATCCTTATCTCAATAATTATTCTGCTACAAATTATGAATTAATGTCAATCGTCCATTGATAAAAACCTGTTGTTAGTCGTATATGGTAATAATTACAATGTGTTAGGAAACCAGTTGATAGTAATTAATTAAAATAATTATGTTGATGATTTTACCCTGTTATTCAGCGGTCGGCAACCTTTTGGAAACCAATTTTTATTTCCAAAAAAGGAAATCCATTTTACATGAATAAAATCACCCTAATGGAAAGTCCATTGCGTGATGCGATGCGATTCGACCCATTCCAACTACAAGTGAAAATCAACCTTAACACTACGACATATGACATAAAACAAGTTGTTATCTATGGGTAGATGAAAAAAAGAAGAAAAACCTAAAAAATACGCCTTTGGTAATTAAGAAGAAGAAAATGCAGTAAAATTACACCTTCCAAATTAGATGAAACTTCAACGTTCCAACTAATTTATTACTGTTGTTTTTTCCCCTTAGAATCTACAGAGAAAGCAATTGAGGCGGTGTCCAAAAATAAATATATTTTTTTGCCTAAAATGAATACTAATTACTACTTGAACAATTACTATTTGCCTAATAGGGACCTTATTTTTAGAAGGCTAAGGAATATTTTTGATTAAAAGTGAAGGTTTCCTTTTAGTCCAGGTGAATGCGTCTGCTCGTAAAATGCATCTTCAGTCACAGTAAATGTTGTATGTTTCGAGCACATTGTCTATCGCAATTAGCACATTATTGCACTTGCTGAATGACCAAACAGCAAATCTCCAAAATTTGTGATTTTAAACTTACCCTACTCTTGTAATCTGGTTTCCAAACACGCAATTTAAGTTTTCCAGTTATGTAATTTATTTCGTGAAATTTCTACTGTCTAACTGAATTTAATTTTCCTTAATGCTTGGCAAGGCGCGGCCGGTGCCCGGATTGGTGAGTTTTAAAAATAAAATGGCGGCTTTTTGTAAATGTCTGTCCGTCTGTCACGTGTTAGCTACACGCTTGGATGGGGTGCAATTTTTCTGGTTTTTTTTTTGTCCATTTTGCACTACCGCTGCTTGAGTTTAAAAGCTTTATTTGCAGCACCATTTTGAAAATAAGTAGACAAATTGTAGGACCAATATTAGTGAAAATTTAGTTTTTTTTTTTGTTTATAGGCATATATGTGCTTGCCATTTCTTTTCTCGGCTACGGTATCACAAGAAAACACGATACCGATGAATTGGGTTAGACAAACTCATGTTTTTTATTTTCTATTAATTCGTTTATTTTAGAATTGTTTTTCGAACAAATATAGATTAGCTTACTTGTTAGCGATTAGGTACAATTCACGCTTCTGTAAATGTTTTTGCACTGTGTAGTGTCGTCACAAAAATCATAATTCTAGACTTATTCCAGTTCTCCGATAAGCTTCAGTTTTATTGCCTAATATCTACATTGTGTTGGGCAATAAAAAATGGCAACTAGTATCACAAATCACTAGTAATTAATTCACAGCCGATAACCTCTAATAGACACAATTAATAGTTGAATCAACTCATTAACGTAGGTCGTAGTGACACAGATATTTTTTTTAATGTATGCACATAAGTATGTTAGGGTGACATTCTTGCGTATCTTATTTGATTAGGATCATATAGGATTACGATAATCCGATTTTTTTTACTCTTTGTTTCAATGATCCATACGGAACAGATAATCGTTCATAATATTATTTTACGTACAGTGAGCTTCACGATGTGGATACCCCCCTTGAAACTAAATTTTAATATAACTGGGGTACCCAATTGATGAAGCCAATTATACCTTGGCCATCTTCCATTATTGTGATAAGACAGTATAAAAGGTATGTATGTCCTATTTCGACGATAGACATTTAAAATATCATAAAGCGCATTGAGCGCGGTTTTAAATTGTAACTTTCGGCTTTGTGCCGAAAGTTGTAACTTCGATGGCATAGTCAGTGTACCTTAGGTCACTAAAAATATCACTATAGATATTCCTGTAAGCAGTCAAACAATTTTGTAAGTAATTACTAAGAATGTCACCCAAAATTGCACATGCACTGTAATTTGATGCATGGTTTTTGATTGAATTTGAAAAGCTTAGTGTTGCACTTGCAGCCATTTTGATGTTGAGGCCCCAAAAAGCCTTAAAGCCATGTTAGCTTTGTTTGTTTTAAATGTTCGCACAAAAAATATTGAAAAAACATTATAGTTAGGCTTTGAAATTTCTATGATCCATTCCAAGCATAGAAATAAGCCTTTGGTTTCTAGAAATAAAATTATTAAATCTGTTGTAAAATAAATAAAAAAAAAAAAACAAAATAATGATATTTTACAACAGATTTAATACTGATTTGGTTTTCAGAGACCAAAGACAAGTTCCCAGGCTAAATATTTTTTGTCTTAGTTATTGAGCCTGTCAAATTATTTGCCACACTGAATCGTGTCACTAAACAACACATTTCATGATCACAAAAAATACAAGCATGTGTAAGTAGTTACAATGAGTCGAACTTCTATGTAATAATCAATTTCTACAATGGAACTCAACGCGATCCGCACATTTAACTAAGTTTAAAAGTTGTTCATATTCAATTCAATGAAGACCAGATGTCAACCAAAGATAAACAAATCAAATCTCTGATTATGGTGCTGGCAGCCATTGATGCTGGCCATTTAGAACAGCTGGTCTTGGTTGGTTAGATGGTGAAATTGGCCCAATACGGAAATAAATTATGGCGGGACCCAGGACTTGAGACCAAAATACTTAATGATAATTTGCTCCATTTCCAACCCACATTTGCACACTACGGATGGAAACTCTCATAAAAACCTTCAAATCAAGAAGATATACCTGACCATAAAAACTCCACTCACTGTAACTCCCTCACACATGTGACAACATCATGCATGAGCATTTCATCACACTCCACTGTCCTCCTAGAACAAGTTTCATGTTCCCTCTATATGTCCAGGATATGATATGTCTCCGTTCATCCGGCGTTACGCCAAGTACCTCAATGAGAAGGCGCTGTCTTACAGGACTGTCGCCTTCGACTTCTGCAAGGTTAAGAGGGGGTGAGTAGATGAAAAATTATTGTTTTTTTGCAGGTAAGTTTGATATTTCGCATTTTTTAGCCATCATCCCAATGTAACTTAAGAAATCATGGCTAGAAAGTTATGAAAATATCAGATTTTGAGTTTAGAGCTACCGTATTGATTACTTACAAACGGGTGCGGCAAAGGTCAGACTTTCTTAGGTTGTCGCTCAAAAAGTACTCTGATTAGTACCTTCTTCAAATAATATTCTCAATTACAACCTTTCGCCCCGTGTGTGAGAAGAACCCTATGCTATGTGATTTCCCCTTACCCTATATTATTTGCTGGCGTCATAGTGCTGGAAAACTTCAATGTTTGATCATCTTCCGACTTACTATAATATTTCCAAGTTTCGCACCTGCAATTTTATCCTAAAGTAGACAAATGTCACATAAAAATCATACGAAATACAAATTCTTTGAAGAGTTCAGAATACTCCTACAGCTATACAGCATGTAACGTAATTAACGCAAACCCTCAGACACCCCAATTAAAATATTATGTTATACATAAATATTGAATTTTTAATTAAATATGTAAATGCCTTGTTATTTAACTAAATTAGTTATTTTGCAGTAAGGTTTATTTTTCTTTTTTTTGTATTGAATGACGGAATTTGTATTAAAACAAATAAAATTACTCTTTTAAGTCTTGTTGCCTTGATTTACGGTCTATCTTAGTTTGTTTTGACTGTACAGAGGTCTAGGGGGAATTTCCGTAGTTTTAATTAGTTTTGAAAAAAAGAATTACCTATATTAAAAATGATAGAAATCGATTCAGTAAACGATTCTGAACAAACTAATTTCAGGATGTGCGTTAATTATGTTACATGTTGTATATGCTCCATAACAAAAAAAAATCCTATCACTAATCAACATCATTCCTTAACTCCACAGTAAGGAAGAAGGCTCCCTCAGGATGATGAACGCGGAGAAACTTCTGAAGACACTGCCAGTCTTGCAGGCGCAGTTGGACGGCCTGCTTGAGTTCGACTGCACGGCGAACGATCTCACCAACGGCGTCATCAACATGTGCTTCATGCTGCTGTTCAGAGATCTCATCAGGTAATTATCATTATGATCTTTAACGTCCTAGAAATAAAACTGCATTTCGGCAAACGCAGTAGCTCTAGCCAGATGGACCTTCTTTGTGTTTTGTAATAGCTACCTTTTTTATGAGGTAAAATCATGAAATGAGTCCTATCACCCAGGGCAGGGCAGGAGGGACTGTCAGATAAAATCCACGGTGTCCTTCATTAACCCTTCACGTTCCGGGGTCACGGTAGGCGACCGCTTCCCACTCCGTTTCGCCGGCGGCGTTCGGCCTCGACCAATGCCGGGTGCGAGAGGTCTCCGCCTATAACCGTCGTGAGGACATGGCGGTGCTCTGCCCAAGCGGAGCAGTCCTGCACCGTCTGCTCCACCGTGTCCTCCGGACAAATGTTGACCCCATAATCATCATCAGCCGGAAGACTTCCACTGCTGAACATAGGCCTCCCCCTTAGACCGCCATGCCGAACGACAATTCGCCACTTGCATCCATCGACCCCATATGGAATACAATAAATAAATAAGAGCACTTGTGTGACATCAATATATCAAATTTTATTAATGGTAGGATTAGTAGACCGGAGATCTTATAAGTTGTGCCCAACAGTTAACAAAATATCTTCGCATTCCAGATTATTCGCGTGCTACAACGACGGAATAATCAACCTCCTGGAGAAGTACTTCGACATGAACAAGAAGAACTGCCGCGAGGCTCTCGACCTCTATAAGAAATTCCTCATCAGGATGGATAGGGTCGGAGAGTTTCTGAAGGTAAGTCATCATTAACAAACTCCTCAGATGCCACTGCTAGCAAATTATGCACTTAAAGACGATATACAGATAGTTCAAAATAGCCAGAAACATATCAATCTATTGAAATCCGAAGTCAAAATATGAAAAAAGTTAACCTTTCAAAGTCGATTTGAGTGTCACAAGATCCATGTACCGTTGCATTTAAAAGAGGCGCATCTGATTGTTACACCGTTTTTCTAAAATTGCCAAATCTTTGATCAGTTACTATATTATTGTCAAATCACAAATTGTAGCTGTCGAAAAAATTTTATACTATTTGAAAGAATTTTTCAAGTATTAATTTGTATACATTGCCTTATATCAAAATAACTTAAAACGTTTGTTTGTTGTCCATTTATACATAGCTCTTCATAATTCGAGATTTAAGGATAGGGGTATTTTGGATATTGTATTTCGCAACCCAATTACTTTAAAATAATTGGGTTGCAGAGCTCAGATGGTATTCGCTCCGTGAAAAATCAAATTCTTCTTGGTATGGTGAGTCTAAAAGCCACCAAAAAATAATAAAACACAAAATAAAATCTTCTAAGGCTCTTCACTCAGAACGCCATGCGAAGCAATTCGACTGATTTTCGTCGCAGGTCAATTACACCGGCGAGCAAAACTATGGAATCATTATTTGGAATTGATCAGGAATAGCTCCTTAAACAATGGCGTGATTTGAACGAATTTGGTATCAATTGCATTCTTTTCCTCGCGAGTGTAGAAGCAGTAGTGGAACCCACAGACAATTGCTCGTCAAAAAAACTATTTAAATTGGCAGCGCCTTTATGTGGTCGTAGTAAGGATGATTTCATGGGTCATTTGAATCACTACTTTTTCTAGTTGGTTGCCGACGCAAACCAGTAGCATTAAATAGTATCGCGTTATGAGGAAGGAGCCTTAGGCTACTAATATTTAATTTACATGTGTGTCTATTTGAGTGTTTATTAATCAATCATACATAAACGGCTGAATGAATTTGGATCTCAATCAAATAGATTTTTAGCTCAGTTGAAGTACATATACGATTTTCTAACATTACAACGCGAGTAAAAATACATTAGACACATAATAATACTAACTCATCATTATGCAATCAAAGTTACCATGACCTTTTCTTTTTTTTCTTGGTAATTACGACCAAAACATAAACAAAAACTTGGATTAAAAAAATACCAATTTGTTGTAAAAAAGATAAAGAGGTTAGGCGCCACGTAATTTTTACTAAACAGTACCCTTAGCACGAATTTTCACTCTTTTACTTTACAGCATCTTTCCAGTATTTACAGCGTTTTTGTATGAAAAAACGGAACAGCGCCTCTGGTGTGCGGAGAAGGAACTAAATTTTTCATTGAAAATTGTCAGTTTGAAATTGTCAAAGTTCCAGTTTACTTTACGTCTCAAATACTGAAAATTCGTGCTAAGGGTACAGTACGGTATAAATAACTGCAATTACGTCTAAAGAGCTAAAATGTTGCCAACTCTTGAAAAAAATATTTACACACCTAACTTAAAATCATGTCAAGGTCTAACAATTAGTTTGAATGGGCTTGAAATTGCAAGGTTTCCTACTCACCATGATTGATAGCCATTATAACATAAATTAATGGTTTCCTTTCACTATAACACGTCTCCAAAAAAAAGAAATATTTCGTCTTCTGTCCAGAAGTACAAGCCCCAAATAAATTGGCATACTCACATTTTAATTGACTAAAGGAAAGTAGTCCTTATGATCATCATAACTTTGTTCCTCAGGTGGCAGAAAATGTGGGTATCGATAAGGGTGACATCCCCGACCTCACTAAGGCCCCCAGCAGTCTGCTAGATGCCCTGGAAGGACATCTGGCTACCCTTGAAGGCAAGAAGGGATCTGCTGCCAATACTCCCACACAGACGGCTAGGTAAGCACAAGATTGAACCTTATGATATAATTATTCTGATGGTTTTTTCTATATCTCAGTGGAAGATGTCACACGGCAGTGCTCATTTTATGGCTACATGTGCCTGAAATTACTGACGGAGCCATATGGGCTTCAGGTGATCTTGTAATTTAGGAGGAACAGGGTGATTTTTAATCAGTACGAGTCTGACAGCCTTTTCCGCTCAATCCAGAGTTGGTTTAAGTAATTTATGATAGTTTTACAACCCATAAAAGATGTCTGAAGTTATGAGTAACAGATTACGAGTAACAAAGTAAAAAGCACAGGTGCTATATGGATGGCCTCTAATGTGAGTAGTACTCGAAAATTGATTACATATCCGTGTAATTAAAAATGACTGCATTTTAATCGCGCTAATGACTAGTTTTTTTTACTTGGTGTGCCTGTGACATTTACCACTGTGGTATAGTTTAGGCATGTTTGTAAAGACCCTTTTGCGAAGGCCACTCTAACGAGAAAAGCCGTTAATTTTGGCGACAATAGTCTTCAAATGTTCGTATAAATAAATGTCCATCATCGCGATAACTAACGGCAGTTCCCGTTAGCATTACAGATTATACAATATTGTGCATCGATTAAACTTTTAACCCACCTTTATTCAAATATTAGTTAGCTAAGCATACGACACACTTATTCACTGTAACTCTAACCTATACAAGTGTGTGATGCAACTCAAATGTCTTGCAGAACACGAATGTGTCTGTGATGCGCCTTAACCAACTTGCAGGGTGTCTTGCACACAGCAAGAGTGAAGTTTGCAGGCAAACAGCAACTTGCAGGCATGTTTTGTTACTCTATTTTGTGTTCAGATATACGCACTTTAGGTTCTCAACCTGGCTGTGGCATGGCAGACACCTGATATACAGGACGAATTTTCGCTGATTTTGAATAAATTGCCATTTAACATTACTTCTCAGAATTTGATCCGTATTAGCGACAATGGTGAAATAATACAGGCTGTGATATTTTTTCCAAAATCATCGGGTACGATTCCTGGCCAGGATAGTTGATTTTTCTAAAATCTTATGATGCAGTTTTAGTTTTCGTCGAAATCGGCCTCGAGACTCCTTTCAGAATTTTTCGATATTCTTCATAGTTTCGGATATAGCCATCCAGCCCTTATGAAAAATTCACCCTATATAGCTGAATAGTTTCATGTGCCTTTATTGTTCATAACGTTTTCCACAATCAAAGTATTGCAATGTGAGCTTTATTTCGTGTTACGTTAAGGACAACATGGAAAACTTCATGATTAAGAGGACCACACACTTTTCGCGATGCAATCATTGCACTATAAGGGTGCTTGTACACGGCGCATGTAACCCGCGCAAGTAAAGACGCGGGTTACCCGCGGGGTGCTTGTACACGGCTCATGTAGCTTGAGCATGTTGAGGCACTTGCGCGGGTTACATGCGCCGTGTACAAGCACCCTCATGCACGGCATTCTTTGCACAAGAAATAGGCACAGTGTAAGCTGAACACTGACACTTGCAAACATACATAAAACCACGCCTTTTTTTCCTTAGAAAAACAGTTTTCATAGTTATTTCTGAGAACTAAAAACCTACTTGTCCACAGTATTTACTTACTGTATTTGCTACGTCCATGTTCACACATCTATCATTTTTTACCAATATTTCCATATGTCCAATAATCTAAATTCCAGTGCCCAAAAGAACGTAGCGAGCGTAATGGGCGCTCTGTCGTCCACTTCGTCATCATTCGGCAACGCGGCCGCGTCCACCCGGCTGGACAACCAGCCCAACGGAGCCTCGCCGCTGTTCATTGATGACACGCTCAAGCAACAGGCGCTGGCTGAAGAGGAGGCTGCTATGAATCAGTATAAGGTAAGGTGGAAAGTTAAAACAAACTTAGCGAAATTGATAATGACGCAATGCGACGCAATGGGGAAGGCAAGTCAAAGCTAATTGTAGATGGCGCCACCATAACTTAGTCCTAATCCGACCAATGACGTAGTACTATTTTGAATTACCTTTAAGATTTGAACCAATGACGATGCTTGGAACAAGCTATACTAGCGCCATTAGTTCCGCAGTTTCCATCCCCATTGGACGATTTCAAATAGGTACAAGTGAAAATCATCCTTACTACTACGACATAGGCGTCTTCGATCAACTAGAAGTGGTAATGGCTTGCGGGAGGCGAGCAATGGGTAACTCGCCTACCGATCAAGGACCAGAGGCTCAGGGAAAGAGATGGCGCTAGACGCCTTGTATAGCTTTTTCTTTTTCCCACAGTGGAACTATTCACGCTTTAAGACATGGTAGGCCACCAGGTTCGAGCCGACGGTGCGTTGTGTTCCACGCGCGTCACAAGAACCTGGACTGTCTCAAAAGGATAGGGTAGACTTCCAGACAATAAAAGCCTGTTGTCCTGTCCACGCAAGGCGGTAGGACCCGCCTTAAGTCCACCCTGTCATGTTATTAGGTTACTTGTAGGCAAGCGTGCTTCCCCGTTGACCACAGCATTGCTTACTATCAGGCAAAATGGTGGTCAAACGATAGCCTGTCATCAAAAATAAATAACCCAAAAATATAAAACAAAGAGTTGGCATATTGATAAAACCTTACTTCCAAAACAGCTTATACTTAATTCAATAGTCTACTTATCCAGTCATAAATAACACCTTATCAACCAAAACTAAACCAACTACATATCTAATGTTGTGCTTACCTAACGGTAATTTATAGGGCATACGAGCTTGGACAACTAAAGGAATATTATCTAGATGTAACATCCAACCGCCTAAAGTGAGTGTTTTCTACTCGTTTGTGGTTAATATTAGGGTTGGTAACTTATCATAAAGTAACACACTATTAACAAGAAAAAAAACAATCGATTTCTTAGCATGTGTTCAAATTCATACCCTCAATTTGACTAATGTAACTTGGTGAGGGAATATTCTACAATTTGTAACATAGCGTCACTAGCATTAGGCCTTACAAGACTTCAGATTTCTGTCAAGCACTCTTACGCGAGGGCCACGAAATGCGAAGCTCCAAGCAACTTTGCTTTGTGCTACGAGCGTCAGCTTTGAGCTTCAAAAACAAATATGTAGCGGCCACGAAAGTAAATGAACTTCGCTGCTGCTTGCAGCGCTAGTTTATGACTTTATAGATAAAAGCCATACGTTTTTGATGCTCGACGCTGAAAATGCAGCGCAATGCGAATTCGCTTGGAGAGACACATTTCATGGCCCTCGGGTTATGCTCGCTTCACACAGCGCGTAATATTACGAGTAGCGTTGAGTGAAATCAGCATTATATGCACTAAATCGAATCGGCGTCATCCCCCCTCATTTTTTTTACCAGATCTTTCCTAGCGAGGCGATACCTTTACAATACCTAAAAATGTGCGTATCGTGGAAAATATCCCAGAAGGCTCGAGTTGAGGCCAAGCTGCAACTGTGCATTGACTTCTCTTCCGAAAAACTTGCTAACTTTTCAAGATAGTTGATAAGTTACATTCATAGTTGCTTTGATTGTCCAAATTGCAATATTGTTAGTAATCTGATTCCATGATGGTACATAAACATTGTCACTAAAGAAAGGGGCTCAAAAACGGGCACTTTAGTAACGTTGCATCAACGTTGTTGTATCAATGTTACTACAATTGTTCTTTAGCATTATCTACTCTATTGCTTGAGCCATATAATAGAATATTCCATGTTACGAATTTAGTAAAAATATTGCGATAAAATTCGTAACATGTAACTCTAGATTCTGCAAATTTCAGGGCAGAAAACATTACCCTTAAAATACATAACCAAACAATTTCAGGTTCGCTTATATCAAGGTGAAGAGTGGACAGGCGAAGAAGATATTAGTGAGATTACAGAGATAGTAGTAAGATATAAACTTAGGGTTCTATGTGTTGCTTAGGGTACAAGCTTTGGGAGCGAGGGAGCCTGTGTATTGTATTTCAGCGGAAAGCATAAGGCGTTCTACAAAATATCCGTATCGGCTGGATTTGGTACCAGGTAGAATCATAACATAAAATACAGACAATTTTACGAATTTTGTTAAAAAATAGTACAAAATTTAAGTAAAGTTCTCAAGCTCAATTTCGTGGTGGAATCCATTTCAGATAAATTCGTTCTCCAAAACTTCCTAGAGCTTTTCTGGTGGTCGACACTGTTGATTCTGGCGCAAAAAGTTGCAAAATTTTGGGAAAAGTGCTGTCCCAAATGTTTCCCAGGATTTTATCGCCTGACCTGTGCCTAATCAAGCCGAACTGAATATATTTGTATTGGTATTTAAAGCATATGGTTCAGAAATATTTCTGGTCCATTTAAGTCAGTGCTGTCTGTCTATGCTATGAAGGGAATATTAATCTATCTGTGCGATATTATATTCAGGGTCAATTTAAATTAGCTAGGGATACTGTAGGGGACTGAGCCTCTACTTGAGTCTAAATGGACTTTATTTTACCAGTTATAGAATAAAACGACTGCCAAAAATTAAAGTATAGTGACTTTAAAACAAGATCTGTTTATTTCCAAAAATATTAAAATTAATTGTAATAGAAAAATAAAAACACAAAATGCAATAAAAATCACTTGTGTTTATTTACGTAGCGACTTTATAAAAGTCTAATTTAATTTGACCCTATTTATTTGTATTATGTCTAATTATAATAATGAAAAGTGTCACAATTTCTTGCTACGCGTCAGCAAAGGGGTATATTATTTTGCCACAATTTCGCAGGGAAGATTGCCAATATATTTTAATGTTTGGGAGAAATCACACGCATTCATTTCACTTTTTTTTTGGTTTCACACATGTTTTGGTTGTATGTCATTATCATCGAATATAAAACAGTGGACTTTTCGACATCTGTCTTCACAATGCATCATTGTTTGTCTAATATGTATGTTATAAAATTCGTATAACACTTAACATAGACTACCACACTTCTCCAATTAGTTTGATCAAGGTAAATGAGTACAATCGACTGAAAATACTCGTAAAGATACGTCAGGACACTGTATCTAAACTTTAATAGCTAGAATTCTAAAAGCCAATGCAACCGCAACCTACAGTTGCCAATTACAAGAACACACCACAGTGACATGACAATAATTTTTTTTGTAACACCATAAAAATGCTTCCATTACGTGTTGTCGGCCCTTGTCGACTGTAATAGCGACATTGAGATCTCTCCTGTTTGATTGAGGCCCCTATGGCCTGCAACTGCGGTTTCGCCTTTGAAGATTACATAATCAAACTTGTACGTTAAAGATAATCAAATATAATTAAGTCAGTTGTACCACAAATAGTACCAATACATCACAATATACTAAAATATCAATCACACCCATTCCAGTCGCATAGTATTGTCCACACATCACAAACGCTTTGGTGGCGGCCAAACCATTACTCACAGATGACTTTCTCTAAATTCCGCATAAAAGGCAACTTATACGCGCCAAATGCTAGTGCATTTGCCACTACTTAAGTTCTTGTACTGTCTCATAGTCTTCTATCAAATGATTTTTTATTCTCAAATCAAGTTCAAATGTAAAGAATATTTCTAGAAACTGTTAGCGTCTACACGGCTGTAGCGTCTTGTCGATGTCTCATTTGCTGGAGTGTCCCAAATGTGGCTTCACCTGCACTCTGACGATTTGAACAAAGCCTCCGAGCTCCGACGCCTCTATAAAAGTGGCCACTTACTGGCCCCAAACAGTATAATTATTTAAATGTACCACGACACGAAAAGAAGAAGGGATCAAAAACGAACATCAACTTACGTAATGGCAAATGCACTGACTTATGTCGCGCATCTAGGTTGCTTTCTGTACGGAATCTAGAGGATGTTATCTGTGCCACTTTAACCACCACTCAAATTCAACCCTTCTGACCTACAGAACAAAGTCCAATCTCCAACGAACGCGGCCAACAACCCGTTTCTTTCGTCAGCTCCCAGCAACAATCAGAACCAGTCTATTGTAGACTTGTTTGGACCGTCTCCAGCTGATACTACAAGTTCTACTACTAAAGCCAGCGATGATCTGCTCTCGCTTGGCAACCCGTTCGCTGATAATATGTTTGGAGGTAAGAGGGGTGAAGGGAGGGTTATAAATGTTGGGTACAGATTGGGCCCCGACTGTATAGTATAGTTTGTAGGTTAACGTAGTATAGAGAACGGGGAAGAAGAACAAAAACAATGGCAGACATTATGTGTAGTATTTTCGGCAGAAGATGACGTAACTATTCTGTAGGTTTTCAAAATCCTGGTTTATCTATATCAGAATATAATGAAGTTGACAAAAATTTTCATGATCTAAAAGTTCTGTGCACGTTTAGATCATGAAAAATCCGTCGAAAGTTGTCGGGCAGACGCAACACCTGTATACCGTGTATGTATACCCTTTTCTATTGAGCATTGAGGATCTTTACATCTTGTTCCATAAACTTCTAAATGCCTATCGTTAGTGTTCAGTAGAAAAAACGTGTGAGCTCAATCTGTACCTTTCATTAAAACAAAAAATCTACGTTTACACATTGATAAAGGCATCAAAAAACTACTGAAACTTTTCACATTTACGTTACCGTCAAAAAGACTCAAACAGTGTTAATATCCCATCCGATTTTATATGAATTCGTAATATCAAAATGATGTATGTATTTGTAAAACTAATGAAGAAATAACTAAATTAAAACTTATTGAAACATACCTGACTAAAATGATGGCTTACAGTACTAAAATAACTTGTAATATTGTTAATTAATACTTAATATTTCCACTTACATAATAATTTTAGTCGGACACCTAATAGCTTTAGAATCTACATAGTACAACATGAATACAAGACAGATATCGTCATATTAGAGGTTATGGTAACTACAGACAATCAAACTGAAGTTTCTCGATGCCACCAATATGATATTCATGAAAGGAATATACCTTACAAAATTCACATATTTGATCAATTGTATGGGACAGTAACATTTAACCATAGATGTCATTTCGTTGGTTCTTTCCTTTTAGATCTCACCTTCCTTTTACATAAAGTATGAAAAATTAAAAATCATCGATGTCAGACATAAGCCATACACAATATGAGACAAATATGTCAAAGGTAGAAAGTTTTTAAGATTTTTCGGATTATAAAATACACTATTGTAAATAATCTGGTGCCAGTAGAAATCTAGTAAAATTGGGGAAGCACTACACAAAAACCCTTCACATGTATTATAAAAGCACATCCCTTAGCTTAATGGGGATGGTTGAAGCACTTTACACTCTATCCAATCACACACAAGGTTCAAAGTGGTAAGTCGCCACAATAAACTGAATACCGATGCAGTACACAATACAATGAAATAAAACTCAGAACAAATTATTATAATAATTAAACACCTGTGCCTATACTCCTTCGGGAAATACAGGCTTGATATTTACATCATCAAAAAATACATAAAAAATCCATTATAATTTGGAAAATCACATCCAATTCAAAAACTACCATTTTAGTAGTACTGCATTGTTATTAAGTGCGGCAACACTTTTAGCGGCGCCTGCGACGGGCGCGTCGATGTGGCCACAACAACAACAGCAACAGCCCAGCAACGGCTTCGCGGCCTTCCCGCCTCAACAACAGAACAACTCCTTTGTGTCCGAGGCTAACTTCTCTAATGTTTTCGATAACACTGATTCGGCAGGTGAGCTTTCACTAGTAGTCATTGTGCTGGGGTTGCCGTGTTATTTGATGAAATTTTCTACCAATTTGGTAGAAATAATTACGAATTGCCATTTAACTTGATATCAATTAAAAATACTGAAGCTATTGAATCAATAGTTTTTCGCATTTGATATTACGATGGAATGTAACAAATTCAGATTTGTAACCGACTTCAAAAAAAGGAGGAGGTTCTCAACTCGGTCGGTATTTTTATTCATTAGATTATAGTCTTCATGCAAATAACACGGCAGCCCAAACCTTGCTTAAGTTAAATAATCTATTTCTGGTGATGGGAATACTATGTACATTCTCTACTATGTATAAAATTCTATGTAAAATTAAATGTCAAAAATTTCTTGTGCAAGCTGCCGCGGCTAATCCGTTCATGGGTATGGGAGACCTCGCTCAGCCGATCTCAGCGTCACCGGCCCGTCCCCCTCCCCCCTCCATCCCCCCGCAGCCTAAGTCAGCATTCGACGACCTCGAAGAAGTAATGCGCATGTCTCTGGGCGGCTCTCCGGCTAAGTCCCAGCCAATCACGCAACAGCCTCAGCCAATGGCAGCGCAGCCTTTCAATGACGTCATGTCCATGCCGATGTCTCAGCCAATGATGTTCGGATCGCCCGCACGACAACCTATGATGCCGATGGGAGCGACCGGTTCGATATTCAAAATTTAAATGGACCGTTTTCATTGTTGTTTTTTTAATAGCTTGCAGAGTTGCCAGTAATCAACGTCGTGTGTGCTTTTTTTAATTTTTAATTCACAGGACTTGTTTTAGTTTTTAGTTGTTACCCTTTGCACAGGTTTTTGTCGCATTAATTTGTAAATAAGCCAGTGTTTCTGTTTAGTTATTTTATTTTTGTTTTATGTATTTGCTGTAACTCGTCCATTAGTGTCGTAATCCTTAACTGAATCTTGATAGCATGAAAACCACGTCATCTGTTTTAAAATCAAAACACGTCTATGTTCATTGCAAATAATGCTACGTTCAATTCAAATCAAAAACATTAAACACCACATTTATAACTTTAAAACGTACATTTCGCTTTCTGATTTATTATTATTTATCATAAATATCGAACACGGCTGAAAATCGTCATTTATTTTATCATACGTCATAAGTTTTGCTAGTAATCACTGCTGCAAAGAAATTTAGGCTCTATGAAGACTGACTAAGGTACGTTACAGGTCAGCAACCGCAGCAGCAGCAAGGCAAGGTGTTGACTGGTGACTTGGACTCTTCACTTGCCCAACTGGCCAACAATCTTACTATCAACAAAACAGCTTCGGCGCAGAAGTAAGTGAAAATACCCTTAATGTTAAAAGTAAAAGTTTTTTTTTATTCTTACACTCATTGTCATGTGCTAAAGTAGTTTGGTCAAGTTTCAGTCAAAAGTTCTACATTTAATACCGTTCAAAATCGCTCGATCGATGCGCAAGAGACTTTATCTTTGGTGCTTGTCATTACATAGCGCTTACTCGAGCAAATACACTTAACACCAATGCAACAAAACTTAACATTCCAACTTCGGCTTCATCACTTAGCAAATCACAAGACACAATAATTGTCACCTTGTAACGATATTCTACTGCATTATACAAACATTTTTGACTGAAACTTAACGTGTTAAATCCCGAGTGGCGTCAATTGGTTATAGCTAGTTGAAAGTCATGATATCTCTTTGGAAATATCGTGACAATAGCACCCGTTTATTTTCTCTTATAAATTACAATTAAATTATCATGAGACAAGCTGCCTTTTTATATTCAGCTCAACTCTACTTAATTAGAAAATTCTAATTGGTAAAATAAAGAAAGGCAACTTGTGGTGAAAGCATTACTGTCAAATTTCCCGCTTTGTCAAAAATGACAGTTGAAAAAATGTTGCCATGTTAAACAAAAAGATTCGTTCAAAAATTCGTGACGTGTATAACGTAATGCTTTCACAACAATCATGGTACGCATGTCCGTACTCACACCATTGTGGTGTCGACTAGACCGATGCAGTGGAACTCGCCGAAGAATGCATCGAAACCTGGCCAGACGTGGACGCCTCAGCCCATGCAAGCGACCACCGGAGCCGGATACAGACCTATGGTAAGGAACACCGCTTTAAACACGTAGTTTTTTATGGTTGGCAGAATTGTACACGCCATATTTTCGCTTTAAATAGAGTAAAAGTGTAGAGAAATTTTAAGTTCAGTCCAAATATTATTTTTGGGGTTTATATCAAGGAAGATAGGATATTTTCATGATGGGAAAGAAAGCAGCATTTCCAAAAATTGTAGATTCACGATATGATATAATTATTTCTTGGTTATCTTTGTTTGCTTAAATAGTTTTAGCATCGCAAGCTGTTTTAGTAATTCACTCCCACAAGCAAGCGTTATGGAGTGCACGATTCTGACAATATAACACCAAACGTCCATGGTTTCTCAATATCCGAAATTCAAACCAAGATATCTTTCGCAGAATATTCTAATATTTTACATTGGCCACACTAAGCTGCTCAATCAGATGCAAACCAAAGCAGCCTATTCTACCTTTTGAGACCTTAGGATCATAGAGATTCATAGAACAATGTCAGCAACAAGCAGCATTAGAGCAAATTAGCAATTCTGTTGCTTTAAATGTCGCATCATTTTATGCTAAAACCTTGTTTGCTTTTAAAGCTCGCTCTTTTATGTTCTTTCTTCCCGTAGCATGCCTTCCTTTTTGCGTTGCAGGGCCCAGGCATGACACTTCCAACAATGCCCCATACTATGCCCCATGCATATCACCCCCCGCATTATATTATGGTAAGTTTGCTAATTTATGTTTCGTTTATTTTCTTTTTTTGCTTAGCATAGTTTTACACGCGTAGATTAGATTTTATTCCCCTTTTTCTTATTGAGTTTATTTTGATAGCGCAGTCTGCTTTTCCTGTAAGTAACGATGCTGTGAAACTCTACTATTCTTAAGTAGGATTATCTCTTTCAGTATCCGAAGTTCTCTTCAAAATAAAGGTTCTGGCTCACTGGGTTGTAATTCAATTTAGTATTAGAGCAAATGTTTACGAAAACCAAGTGAGGCGAAATCGTGAAAATATCTGTCCGGAAAAAGTTTTTTTAGTTTGAAAGATTTCCTGCATGTAAGGATGAAGTTTTTGTATGATTGTATGAAACGTTTGCATGAATAGTGTCCTCATGTCACCTCATACTTTTTTCTGAAAATGTTAAGTGTTGTTGTTCGGTGTGATTAATTTTTGTGTGAATGCATTCTCTTCTTGTTTTCTGAACTTAATAAAATTTCAATTTCCTCCGGTCTACTCTACAATTTGAACACGATTTTATAAGTATTGCAAGGCAATTTCTTCTAGAGAACTTACAGTATTCTTTTTCAAAGCTGCTGGTTTGACCATTCAGCAACTTCATAAATCGACAGTATGTAAAAAATGTGTTGTATCCAGTTATAATTATCTTAACAAAGGGAATTCCTACCCACAGCAACAGCCAGGCATGGTAATGGGCATGCAGGGCACGCCAATGATGCCAATGGGCATGGCCCAGCCCATGCGGCCCGCCGTGCCACCACAACCAACCACCAACCAGTTCAGTTAAGCACCACCTTTATAATTTGAGGTTTACGTTCATAAGGCGACCCGACTGCTTAGTATTGATATATGAAGCTGATGCAACGGCCATCTTAGGTAAGAAGAATATAAGACAAGAAAGAATAATAATATGAAGAATCTAAATATAAGATTTTGATGTAATAGCGAAAAGTATTCTACTTAGTAAAATTTTTGAAAGTATAAAACTGATAGGTTTTGTTGGAATTGAAATTATGATAGTTTTTGTTTTTGAGCTCAATTATTTTGAATTTTATAAACGATGGAAATTACTAAACGTTAGTTTTAAGATTTTTGTCGGTACTCATTCTAATATAATAATAAAAATATTTATGTATTTCTGTCTTCAAATAAACTTCTTTTAACATCTTAATACTTGATTATTTCAAGTATGATTGTAACACGATCAAAAAGCAGTCGGGTCATATGTCATCATCAGCAGCTGACATGTAATCGGTAGGTCACTTTTAAGTGCACCATTTTGTTGCGATTTCTAGACGGAACATAATAATGTCAATAAAAATGCGTTCATTATGAATTTAGAGTTGCAAGTCGAAAAAAAAACTAGTTATTTTTAAAGTTACCTGTATTTTAATAGTTTGATGGGAAATTGAATGGATTTTTTCAGCTTTCAGATTTTAATGATTTGTTTTCCATCCTATCAAAGTAAGAACTTTGTTAGAAATACAGTAATGTTTTTTTTTGTATGAATATATTTGCCAATCCTTATGATTATGATAATAAAATTATGAATACTTAGTTTTGATTGGAAACTATGATATGTATTAATAAAATAATTTGAAATTAATCTTATGTGAATGATTTCTTTCTACAATAAAATCTTCTTTATTTCTCTTATGATATAAATTATGAAATTTTCTTATGAAAAAGGTGCGCATGTCTTATTTTATTTTTCAAAATTATACACATCACATTCCATACTTGTACAAAGAGAAAAATAATAATTTATTATGAAATGCTTCTTAACTTAGCTCATTTCCTACCTTTGGCATAGTCAGTATTTATGAATTGGAATTGAAGTGAGTTCTAGTTTCTTTTTTATTTTTTTATTCACTTTCTTGTTATCATTGAGCTGAAATCGTAAGATTAATTTTCAGCATCAGATGCATGAATAAAGTTAAAAATCATATAGTTATCGGGTAGATGTCACATAGGTACCCATAATAAAACTATTCTATAACTTGAACTATATACTAATTATATTATGTGTATAAAAATAAATACTTGCATATTTAGTCATATACTAAGCCTACGTGTTTTAAAAACGAATGTAATTTTTGCGCTAAAAGTAAATCTGCTTTTGGGTAATAAATACAATCGAAAAAAAAAAACTTATTTCCATATCCTCCAGTTATCTTATGTAAAAACTGTATTTGTCATATAGAATATTATGTATAGAGGGTTATGCATTAGATTGTTATAAAATTAGATGTTACGGGTGTATATTTTAAATGTATGGCTGTTGTGAATATATGAACTAGGTGCTTGCTCTATTAAAGGCCCCATTTCACGATGCAATTTATCAAATTGAGAATACAAAATATTCCGCACTCTAATTCATTAAACATTATTTAAATATCGTATGGTTATGTGGATGGAACTCAAAATTCGATATGAATATTCGTTTAACGCTCAAAAAAGATCATCGTTTTGGCGCGCTAAAAATTGATGTGTCTTGGGAACGCAAAAGTATTCTTGACAAAAATACAGTTGGATATTGCCAAATATATTGGAACATAAGTCTACGCCCTAACTTTATAATCTTAACAGTTAGTAGCAATACTTTGTACAAATGTTGAAAAAGGTAATACCGTTCGCTTCCTGTGATATTTAGTTTCTAAAGACTGCAGTTAATATTTTGGAAGTATTAAAAATAATATGCTTTATTTTTATGAATATTTCTCAAGTTTATCGTTTGAACAAAGTATTGCGTAATTGTTGCCATCGTTAACGCGTGCATAATAAAATACCATATAATTCAATCACCCGTGATTTTCGTATGGCAACACTATCAATGTTGCTGCAAATCAGTGTTACTAATAAAAGTATATTTCACAGATACATGTAGCTGTATAAACATGATTATTATTATAGAATAGATGCAAGAGATTGTTTGAACAGCTCAGTCGCGCGGTTCATTGATGTATGTAAATAAAGGTGTTGCATAGTACACAGTGCTGTTTACCCTAATGTTTCACTCCAGCTTATTCCAAATTTATAAAGGCCAGTGACCGTCTATATTTCGTTAAATAATATCAACCCTTTTTTGCTGCTCGGTCGTATTGCTAAAGTTAGACTACACTACACCGATTTTCAGCATAATTATATCTAGTTTTTCCTATGCAGCTGATTTTAGCAGTATTACACAGTTCTATCGCTGGCTTAAGGCTTTGTAGGCGTGTTTTAGTGAGCAATGATAGTGCTAAATGTTAGGCTTATTTGATAATCCAAATTAATGATATATGATATCATTTGCAATATTTGGTTGAGATCTGTTGATTATTTCTTCAGTTGAAATGATTGCTAGTATTTTTGTGCAATATTTTTCTTTTTTATGTAAATTTTATTTTTGGCAACATTCTGTTGGTATAATCTGTTATCGTTGTGCTGCAATGAAAAAGTGCAACTACCTGCTTTTAGCACATTAACAACAGCGCATCCGTGTAGCTTTTGAAGAATGATAATTTGAATGTAATTATTGACAAGTAAATTCCAGTGATTTGGTAGATGTTTTCGGTTGGCCATACTGTACTTCTTAGATGGATGCTGTGATGTCAGGTGAATTCGACTGACTTATTTGAGATAGTTGGGATTCGCTCTTAGTTAACACTATAAGTTTCTTTTTATAAGAGAATACTAGTTAAAACACGATTTTTGAATTAGTTTGTAGTACTCATAGCGGCCTTTAAAATTTTTAAGTTGTAAATTTTATTCATTTATTTTTATCAATGTACCTACTGAGTTATGTTTTATGTAAATATCCCTTCTATGTTATTTACTAGCTCGGTCTTTAGATATTCAATTTAGTTTATTTATGAAAAGTAATAAATAAATAAATCAATTAATATTATTTTTTCGTTTTTTATTTTATTTACCCCTTTGTTGCCTTAACCCATGGGTCCAGATTGAGCCTATCCAAAATTGAAGTTCAAAAAGCCCTAGAATTTCCTTTAAATGTAGAATAGTTGATCGGCTATCAATAGATCAAAGAATATATTTGTCTATTTCTAGAATATTGTGTGTCTGTTTACCTCTTACTCCTATGACAATACAATAAACTTATGTAACGGCCTGTATTGTATGCAGAGTTGCCACCCGTCCCGATTTTCCCGGGACAGTCCCGATTTCGAAGACATTGTCCCGCGTCCCGACGGACTATCGATTTTGTCCCGATTTTCGACAATATTATGCGACAGGCTCAATCAATTCATTCACGGGTATAACCTAGTCCAACTATATAAAGTCGCAACGGAGCAGAAGTTGAACACATAATTTAGTTTTATATGTAGTGCTTTGAGCATACCTCCTTCAAATGCGTATGTTGAGCGCGTATTTTCACTAATGACCATGTAATGGTCTAATATCAGAAATCGTTGCTCGGTAGATTTGATAAAAGCAGAAGTGCTAATTTCTTTGAACATGCACATGTGTCTTATTCAGACTTCATAAATAAATACAAAAATGATATAAATTTAGTAAAAGTGGCTCGTAACAACAATAAATACTTACTTACACATGGAAAAAATAAATATTTAAAATAAATAAAAATAAATACACAAAATAAAGTTTCACTTTCCTTTGACTGTCTCATGGGTAATTTTTTTTTTACCCAAACTTCGAAGTCTCATACAGATGACCGATCGTCCCGCTTTTTTTTCCCCTAAAGGTGGCAACCCTGATTGTATGTGTCTAAGAAAATTGTTGGTCTGTCCTAGAGAACTATGCTTGAAGCTTTGTCACTGTTTGCGGACGTTCACATTCCTAGGACAGTCCAGAATGATTGTGAACCTAGTAGTATATTCAAGATCACAGTATTAAAGTAGCACTTCCTAGGTGTCTATCCGAAGTTATTGTATAGCTGTTAAAAGCAATTAGCTCGATAAATACTTTCAGGTGGCCTTTTAATTACTAAATAGATAAGCTGGAATACCTTTAAAAAATTATATACTTGTATAATATTCAAAATTAAAAATCAAGTTGGCGTTGGTTCTGTGTTATACAATTAATTATTATTCATGTCACTTGACAATACAAACTACTGTATTTGTATTGTAATTAAGATCATTTTGTTTTTTTACCTGGGTGTTTTTCAAGTACACTAGGTGTTAAGCAAACATATTAGTCAGCGAAATTGTACGTGAAGAATAATCAAGAACAATAATGTAATAACATTGTATTTAGTAATTAAAAGGCAACCTATCGGAAAAATATATTTTTGTTAGGATCAAAGTGTTCTGTCTACTCGTATGAACAATAATTTATTGTAACAAAGTTTCTTTATTGGAACTACTTATAAAGCTTTTGAAAGTTGTGTACTTATCTTGTTGAATCTCAAATAGTGGGGCGATTGATCTATCTATATAAACACAATAAATTAATAAAAGTTATCCATTGTTGTTTTATTTCACGAAATTCTTTGTGCTGGACCATTGAAGAATACACACTATGCTACGAGCGCCATGCTGAGTGTGTCTTGGGTTCAATTCCGAGCCTATGCAAAAGGTCGAAAAAGAGAAGAACAACAAAAACTCTTACATGCTAAAGAACATGAAACTACAGTATGAAAAGAAAATCAAACTCCCAAAAACTTGGGAGCTTTTTGAACAGTAAGGGTTCATACGCACTATGCGGTTACCCGCAATGCGGCAAGCCGTCCGGCGACCGCAGGATGCGGTTGCGAATGCGGGCAGCCGACTGGATTTCGATGATAAATTTTTCGGTATCGAATTCCATTTCACCAGACGTACCACGTGCACACTCACTCAATGGCGGGCAGCCACAGACTGAGCCGCAAAGTGCGTATATAGCAACCGTTCGGGTGGCCGTCACTCGGGCCGCAACCCTCCGAGCGACCGGAGCGGTCTGCGGGTAGCCGCATCCACAGCCGCATCGCAGTGCGCATAGAAATGAATATTACGTAGGTAGGTACATAGTTGTGCTTGCGGTCAGCCGGACGGCTAGTCGCATTGCGGGTAACCGCATACTGCGTATGAACCCTAATCTTAGACGGCTTTTTTTGTCAACAAAGGCAGTCACCAGTAGTAGCTAGCAATGCCAATTGTTCATGTTCGATTGGGAAAATATAACTGATTCAGGTAGGTTGATGTGCCCGGCGTCTGTACTATATTAGGGCGTGGCCCACGCCCCAGAGCTACGGCTCCGCGGCCGGCTAGCGGCGCGGCGCCGTGCCGTGTTACGGCGCCGTGCCGCGCTACGGCGTCGTGTACCGGCACGTACCCTATGCTCAGCAAGTGTATCCAAAGATAAAAATTACAGTTTTGATTTGATTTGGACCGCGAAAGACGTAGTTCCTGTTGCTAGTGCATATGTATGTATGTAGTCATACGTATGTCTACATCAAAAAATAATTCTATGATAAGAATAAATAAGTTAAAATAATTTCTTTTATTTCTTACCTTATAGTTAAGCCTAGCATTTCCATAGGGTGAACAGGTTTCCTGAACACGTATTTCTTCTGTATACGAGGCGCTATTTTGGTTAGCAGTTCTTCAAAACTTGATACAGACATTCTAAAATATTCGTATTTGTCATCACCACGGTTTTTTTTTTAATTATTCGTCGTCATAATAGCAACAGGAACAGGATACGTCTTTCGCGGTCCATATCAAATCAAAGCTGTAATTTTTATCTTTGGATACACTTGCTGAGCATAGGGTACGTGCCGGTACACGACGCCGCCGCCGGCGCCGTAGCGTGGCACGGCGCCGCGCCGCCCGCCGCTCGCCGGCGGCGGCGCCGCGCCGGAGACTTGGGGCCACGCCCTTAGTTTTTGAAAAAAGCGCCTCAGGCAGGTCCTGTGTCTGGCAGTAGTCACGTTCCCTTTAGAAAAAGGGGTGTACTTACTACACGCTCTCATCATACAATTAATTTTTTTCTTTGAGACACTGCAACTTCAACATGGCTTCAACGCATTCAACTTGATCGCTGTGCCCATCTGCATTGGTCTTTTCGATATTTGTGATCACGCCAACAACAGAGCCACCGAACCAGCTGCAGGAATAAATAGAAACAAAGAGTTGACTTTTTATTTCGCAAAAGAACAGTTTTTCTTATGTGAGCAGCGGACCCTGATGGTCAATAGACTGAAGGACTAGTCTATTGACGGCTTGATTTTTTGTTGATTTTTCTCACCCAGGGCAGGGCAGGAGGGTCTGTGAGACTTGGACTAAAATCCACGGTGTCCTTCAATAGCCCTTTACGTTCCGGGGTCATGGTAGCTCGTTAGTCCCAAGACCCCGATTGATGGTTCGATTAGCGCAGTGGCCGAGCGATCGACTGCTGCACTGCATGTCGTGGGTTCGATTCCCGCTCGGTAAAATAGTTTGTGTGATCTACAAGTAGTTGTCCCAGGTCTAAGTGTTCGTGAATGTGAGTGTTGTGTATGAAAACGCCTCTTTGGTTAAATCCTTTTTGTACTGATATTAGGTTTACTTCTTTTCTAGCTCTAATAACTGTGTTCTCTTATATTAAATGTCCTGGACCGAACGCACGCCTTTTATTTCATCATTGGCGACGAGGATGGGATAAAAGGCGTGCGTTCGGTCCAGGACATTTAAATGTTTTTAACCGCACCCACTAATCAAGAAAAAATCCCATAAGTGGGGCAAATACTCATTCCTTTATGACATCGCTATTGTTTTTGGTAATTGGTAAGGAACCTATCTAAAGGAAAGAATTCATCCTAAAGCTACGAACAAATTATCGGACGACGCGCGCGTCCGTCAACCGCGGCTGACGGACGGCTTATTTATTACTACAATGCGAACTGTCGGTCGTAAGACGCGGACGTGACCTTGAGCATTCGGACGTCCGGACAGAATCTAGCCGGCTGTCGTCCGAACTTCCGTGCACAATGCTAAGCCGCGGCTGACGAACGCGTCCGATAATGTGTTCTCAGCGTTTACGCACTACATCCGATCCGAATACGTGAAAAAAAATCACGGACAGAATTCGGATATTGCTTGCGCACTACTCCGATCTCTGACAACCAGCCGCATACCCCCCGCCCGCCCCGCTGCCTCTCTGCTCGTACGCAGCTCGGACAAATAATACTATGGCTACTTAGGTATGTCATTTTTATCCGAAACGTAGATTCTCGGATGACGGAAAGAAATCGGATGACGGAGATCGGATGTAGTGCGTAAACTACCATAGAAATAGTTCTACGGCTACGACGGACCGTATTTTCACGGGTTCGGATCGGATTCGGATCGGACGTAGTGCGTAAACGCCGTAACTCCGGTTCGCGCCACGACTGAAGTCTTCTTGACGCAGCGTTAATAAAAAAGACAGTCTTATTTTGTTTCGTGGAACATGGTATTATTATATAGTAGAATGAACGCAGCGAAATTATAATATTTTTATAGCGGGCAACACAAAATCAATCGATGACAGCGACGGATTTTCCCCCATCGTCGCTGACGACATTTTGTCAATAAATTATTGTAAAATTGAAGGAAATTTAGTTAAACTTTTCGTAGTGTATTGTGTTAAATAAAGCCACGAACATGGCAGACAATGAACAGAAAGCTATGCAGTTAATGGCCGAGGCGGAGAAGAAACTGAGTTCTTCGAAAACTTTCTTTGGATCACTTTTCGGGTGAGGACAATGAGTTGATCATTATTTTGTTGATAGTGCCCTAATTACGACTTAATTCATTTCATTACTAGCTTTCCCATAGTTTCAAAAGCATTATTTCATGCAGTTAATGAACTAAATTGCTTAGAACATTTCGGAAATTGTAATTTCAATGTTGTACTACTTTGACTGCCTACATTTCTGATTGAAAGTACCGTGGTGATGTGAATTACGTTTACATTATTAAGCACGGTCATATTAAAACAATTTCACGTTGTATGTTGAGTTCTAACCATGAGTAATAGTGCTAACCAGTTTTGAATAAAAAGAATGATTCATTTACAAGGCATGAGATAATACCTATCAGGATAAACACTTATTTCAAAATTATGCAAATTTAGTTTTCAGTGCCTGTAGCTATTTGTTGTTCTGTATCACATGTTCTAAAATGACCATCCATGCTCTCAAAAATTTAATTTAATCTAAATAAGGGTAACCCCACAAGAGTTGCTGATGTGGATTATTAAACTGTAAAACTTGAGATAAAACAAACATACAGGGCTTCCACAAATAATACAAATTACTCGTAGTAGATAACAAATATGTATTTTCATCTTTTTCTTGACTTGTGAACAGAGAACAGCAGCACAAATTGTGTTGTATTCCTTGCTATCTCCTAAAGGCACAGATAGCTAACCAATCTGCACAGCACACTGCCTTTCACTGACGGAAACCTGTGCCCCAATAGGAAACACTATAAGTCCGCTTAGGTAGTGGGCTGTATTGAGGACAATATTAGAAATTTTGCTACAATTTATAATTTTACAAAAGGAAAATTTTTACAAAGTAAATTAAAACTTTTGAGGCACAGAGTCGTGAAGGATGGAAGGAGTGGAGGGAGGCCTTTGCCCAGGAGTGGGACAGAGCAGGCTAGTAAAAAAATTAAAACTTATACTTAAAGGTATCTTCACTGAGTATATTGAAAACACTATACTGAACATGTGTTTTATTTTTGTTTGTTCCTTAACACATTGCCAGCCCTGTCTATTTTGGATAATCTCTTGGTACATTCAAAAGTTTTTTTATAAACAGCTTTCTTCATACATCCCTAGAAAATAATAGCTCTTGTTCACGTGTCCAGCCCAGAAAACACAGTTCAGTTGCTCTGGCGAATGCAATACATGTAATGCACGGATATCACAGCTACACGAAAAATGCATTACATGCAATGCACAGACAGTCAATGTGTTAATATCACTGCTTGGGCAACACAATACCCTTGAAAAGATTGTTGCTAAGAGCATTTATGTTGTTGCTAAGTGTATTTTAACAAAACTGGTCATCACATGTCTTTAAAAGAAACAGAGATTCAAATGAGCTCTTGATTTTATTCTAGCAGATGACAGAAAAAAGTCTATGGTGCAGTGATCTTACCCAGAAATAGCCTATTAACTCGTAACTTTGAAGAGATTAGGGTTGTATGCATTAAAAAACACAGTCTTGCTAAAAGATGCATTGTGTTTAAAAACAATTATCATGGGAACATTCTTACTATCAATTCTTCCTTCACTTTTTAATTCTAATAACAAATTGTAATAAAATTACATTACAATTTTAATGTAGGTACTTGTTTTGAAGCTCTTTGCATATAAATTGGTAGACACACTTTTTCTATCAGCATATTTATATAATAATGTAGTAAACAATCCTTGAAACTAACTAAATTCAGTATGTATGTAAATGTGTTCATTGTACTACAATGACTAGAGATTGGGATTACTTTTAAGTGAGGTACTTTCATACAATATTGTATTTTATTATCTAACATGCAAGACTTGAAACATAACTGGCAAAATTGGGGACTATAGGCATGATGTAAAATTCTGTTTTTTATATTTGTACTGGGATATAGGATTTCCTATTATTAACCCTATGGAACATTTTTTAAAAAGGCTGAAGGCCGATGAAAGAAAGTCTCCGAATTTACTGAGTCTAAAACTGAAAGAAATACAGATAGTTCTATGCAGTTTTAGATTATAGGAAAACCTATAAAAAGTATATAGTTTGAAAGCAACATGTTAGAAATATGAGACTGCATCTGCTACCTTTCTCCCAATTCATTTGGGGTCCACACAGCATGTCTCTATAATACTTCTACGAGTATACTAGTAATCACTTTTCTAGTCAAATCATTGTTCAGACAGTTCATCCATTGTTTTTCAAATCTTCATTTTTATGTGTTCTTTATTATGATAACATAAGACCAGTTTATGCATAGTTAGGTAAGCCTACATTATCACACGAGTAGTCCCTACATAAGACGATTAAAGGATTATATTCCGAGAATTAGTTCTGTGCATTAGCAAGAACCTCCAGTAGGCAGTACTACGCACATTGGAGGCAGTCAACCGCGAAACCACCTTACTGGTTGCTTCATACATTTTACGACCGCAAAAACATGCTTCCGCAGATAGCGACTTTGCCGTTTTAACAAAGTCACATTGACCTCCACGGTGGTCGCAGTTCGACTTCTTGTCAAGTCAATAGTTCCTGTGATAAATTCCCAGGTCGCCGGCCGGGCTAAGTGTCATTGGGTTTTTCGGAGTCTGGTTACCGTTTGCTGGCAATGGGCTTGCTCCCTATAATAATAATATATTATGTGTGTTGGGATCTAGCCTCTGTGAGCCCCAGACTCAGGGGCGCCGAGTTTTTAAAATTCCCGTGGGTTTTCCAGCTTTTTTAATGACATGGGTTTACCTAGCTACTTATATGAACGAGTACTCGTATTTTTGAGAGGCAACTCGTGGGTGCTGGAGCACCCGAGCACCCACGGAGTCGGCGCCCCTGCCCAGACTACCTGTTGGCTGGGTGACGAGGAGCTCCGCAAGCCTCTTTTCTCTTTCTCTAATTCTCGACTAATGTACGAATGTCCGACGCTGGAACTTCCTCCCAAACCAATACATTTACACTACCCCAGGATTCCCTCATCTCCTTTCTTCATCTTTAGCTGTATACAATAAATGTTCCCTCTTTCCAGTGGTTCATCGAAAGTCGAAGAGGCAGTAGACTGCTACCTACGGGCGGCGAATCTATTCAAAATGTCGAAGAAATGGGCGCAAGGGGGTGCAGCCTTCTGTGCGGCCGCCAATTTGCATCTGAAGGCTGGCGTCCGCCATGACGCGGCCACCAACTTCGTTGATGCTTCTAATTGTTACAAGAAGTGCGATCCTAATGGTAAGTAGATTCGTTATAAACCTGAATCAAGTACCTTGTACCTGTACCTTATCTAATTGAGATAGGCGCAGCATGTTTACCTCCGAACATCAGCAGCAGTATTATTTAGCTCTAAAACTGCGATCAAGGTGACTTCTGCGACTAACTTTGGCCAAAATTAAATTCAGTTATGCCAGTGACACGATGAAGACGAATCTCATCACCTAGATCATCACCTAGATGGTCATCACTGTTAATTTAAATTTTGGGTTGCCCCAGGGATCTGCTGGGCGACTGGAAACTGGAGAACGCATACAACTTAGTACAGTACCCTATAGCCTAAAAGAAATATACGCCTCAAATACGCCTTAAGGATAGGTTGAGCGATAATATTATACTCGTATCGTGGCTAGTAGTAGCTGGTTGGGTGTGCTTGAATTGAACTTGTGCGTATTATGTCGTAGAACGTTTTGACTCAATAACCTAGTAACGTACGATCTAGGTATTTCAAGGTTACACGAGTTTTTAGACAAAATTATTTCAGGTGACGCATACGGAACTTCATAACGTGTGATGTCATCTTAAATTAGGATTGCCTTATTTAAAAACAAATGCTTGGACAGCAGTTTTTTTGCACTGAGTTTTGCAACACTATCGGCTCATTCACAATGATCCAGTACCTGGATATAGTTTCTAGATTTGTAAATAGGAACGTGCAGTAATCCAGCGCTGTACTACTGCACGCTGTACTAGATTGAAGCATGTTTACATTATTACAGTGCCAATTAAGCCAGCGCTGGTATGACACTGGATCCAGCTACTGGATTAATGTAAATTAATCTTTATTTTGACAGTTTTTATTCAGTGTCATAGTGCCAATCCAGGTAATCCTAAATAACACTTCGACTTTCAAAAACGTTTCTATTTTTGCATAAAATCCTTTTTATCATTTCAAGCCGTTGAAGTCAAACAGCCAAATGACCCAGAGACCTCGAAAGCTTGCGTTTAACCGATATAATTTACTTTCACATTTCACAAACCTTTGTTAAAATTATCTGCGTATTTGCATACGCTGTTAATCGAGTTAAACACGAAAATTAAACTGACCTTATCAGCTGTTGTTATCGCGCGGTAACGGTGATGGGAAAAAAATAAGCATAAGCTTGAATGTGGGCGTTATCTTTGCGTCTACAAATCCGATGAATCACCATTTGCCTTGCTTGTTCAAAATAAACAAGCATGCATGACGTAAACTTCCTTTTATTAAGAAATCTGTTCCTTATGAATAGCTTTTTTTCCATGCCAATGACTTGGAAAACCAATCCCTAGTATGGGCTATTTTTGTGCCGAAATCACAAAAAAAAAATACATACTAATATCTGTTCCTCCAACTAATTTGGATCCTGTTGGTCCTAGCGTGATGTTATTTTCCAACTGTGCGTGGATATTCGAAACTGTGCGGAATATCGAAAAACACTGAAAGGAGTCTCGAGGCCGATTTTGACGAAAACTAAAACTGCATCATTGGTTTTAAGAAAAATCAATAAACCTGGCCAGGAATCGAACCCGCTGATTTTGTCAGTGGAATTGGTAGCCTGTGGTGCTGTTGTCCGGGGTAGACCGCTAGGAGGTGGATCTCTCGCACCCCGAAAACTAGCCACTACCTGACTTTGTCGATAGAAAACACAAAATTATCAATACCTTTGTTTTCTATTATTGATTTCCAACTAATGAGTGCCATTATGATGTTTTTGGTGACAAAACAAGTAAATAAAAACTTTTTCTAAAAAAAATGTGACCGCCTTCAAAAACAACCACAAAAAAGGGTAAAATAACCTACAAAACTTTTCTTTCGGAAGTCGGTGACTTTTTTTATTAATTTCATTGTCTCTTTTGCCACCGACTTCCGAAAGAAAAGTTTTGTAGGTTATTTTACCCTTTTTTGTGGTTGTTTTTGAAGGCGGTCACATTTTTTTTAGAAAAAGTTTTTATTTTTTCTCTTTTTAGTTTAAATATTCAACCAAAATTCTTGTCATATACATCATTTTCCTACATGTGCACTAGAATTTTGTAATCCGTAGCACCGGTAATAACATCGTTAACATCTCTTTCATTTATTCCCTATCTCAAAAACTACTGAACCGATTTTGATGAAATTTGCAGTATTCCCTAAGTTGAACGATATCTAGTACAACAAAAAAAAACAATTACTTAAATCGGACTTGTAGTTCCGGAGATATGCGAACACAAACATAATTTTCTTACTTGAGGAGTTGTACCTTCCATCATCAGCTCAGCTACATGAGATGATGATTTTCATACGCAAGTACTTGAATTACTTCATAAGATTTGCGAAAAAGTATGTGTCAGCCAATAAAATTTGAGGGTTGCCCTCGATTTCTCCATGATCCAATCATCAGATCCTAAAATGGTGACAATGGGACCACACGGGAAGCACCAGCTTTCGAATAAAAAAAGAATCATGAAAATCGGTTCACCCAGTCGCAAGTTATGAGGTAACAAACATAAAAAAAAAAAAAAAAAAAAAAAAATACTGTCGAATTGATAACCTCCTCCTTTTTTTGAAGTCGGTTAAAAATAATAGGACCTGAAATATTTATGACCGGATTGAACCTCGTCATAAAACTAACAGGTCAACTGAATGGATCTTTGACCGATACCTAACGAAGACTAATAAATAGAGATTGAACGGAAAAGTTCGAGCTTGCCAGGGATTGATCGAGTGAACGAGTGCATTGGTCTAATTGGCACCGTAGCTCGGTTGAAAACAGGGGACTGTTTCGCTTGTTAATGTATTCTTTGAAGATCATTGATCAATGCCAAACAGTATTCCTGTAGCTTTATTGTATAATCTGATGAACTACTTTTAAGACAGAGTCAATGAAGATCCAATTATAGATGCTAATCTTTCTCTTGTACAAATATTTCAAAGAATTTGTTTTATTCAGGGACAAGACTGACGTACTTCTTAGAGTTATTTATTTGTATTCCATTTACCAATCTGCACGAGTCAAGATGTTTGCTCAAATTCCTTTTACCAATGGCAATTTTTTTTTTTAAAGTGGCAATATTATGCATGGATGGTAAGGGGTAAGTTGATATAACTAAAGATGGACGTAATATGGGTCTTTTTCTTTTGTTAAAGTAAAAAACAAAAGGAAAAATGCCTCAGGGTGCAGGATGATCTGACTATCCATCAAATCAACGCAACGTCAAAGTCCCCATTTATGTCACAAAAACCTGAAAAGTCGTAAGAAGGCCCCTGAACAGTTTATTATATCCATTCTTCTGTTGATTAGATATTAATTGAGTAATATTCCACCAGTTGTTCATCATTATCATCATCATTTCGTTGCTATTATTACACTCCAGAGTTTTGACGAAACAAACAAATGTTGATTCAGACGAATTCGCGTAAATGGAAAACCGATACACAAATTATTATCTTTTTGTATTGTTCGTATGTCACCTGACTGAATTCAATATTCGGTCTCCTTCGTTTCAAAAATTCCGTTTTGTTACTTTTCTCTTTTCCGGGCTTTTGTCCATTGATGAAAGTTTTCGGATGATTGCACATTATCTAATGACTTACTATTGCCTGCGGCGTCGCTCGACTTAGTTTAAAATTTGAACACCAATTCGGCGAGATGTGGCGCCGTCCATTATATCCATGAATGCTATTATTGTTTTTCTCGGAGGCAGTAGGTACGTTTTTTTGGGGCTGAAAAGTACCCTCGTTTCTGTATACCTGACAACGTATATGCAAAATTTCAGGATGATCGGCTCAGTAGTTCAAGCGTGAAAAGATAAAAAAAACAAACTTACTTTAACATTTATAATATTAGAGTTAGGTAAGTTTGGATAAAGATTCTGGACTTTGGTTATCAGTGGAATAGCTACAATATTAATCGTCGAAGGTGTATTTATTCTGGTTAAGTAATATTGAATCAGCTGTTTGAGTAATTACTGTAAACTTCTTGTTCATAAACCGCGTTTTTAGATTACTTTTAATATTAAAAGATATCATCATCATATGCCTAGCTTTTTATCCCAGCCGTTTTAGGATCGGTTTCCAATCTAACCGGATCCGGATTCCGGATGCACGGTACTTTACGTGGAGCGACTTCGTATCTGACCTACATAACCTAGTTACTGCGTAATAAGATTCCCTGAAGAGGTTCAGACTGGTTGCCAGACTTGACACCAAACTTTGTTATGTACAGTCAGCTTTAGAGAAAACTTACCCCCTTTGGTAGTGATGTCACTTTTAAAGGGGGTGAGTTTTCTTTGTAGCATACCATACTCATTTCAAAATCAAAATATTTTACTTTACATGCCAAGATGAGCACTTAAAAACTTCGTTTCCATGGAGAAGATTTATGTTAAAATTAACACTAAATAAAATAATAGAGTAACTTATTGAGAACGATGTAATGTCCTTTATGAGAAAGTTCCAAAACAGGATCCTAAATCAAATCTTGAATATTCAACTTCCCACACGCAAAAAGAAACCCAAGTCACAAACAAATAAAAGATGCTTTTATCTTCAACAAATCAAATAGTTCCCGAAGGATATACAAACAATATATTATACAACAGAAAGACGAGAAAAACCCATTTCGTAATACTCGTAGTTATTGAACGAAAGTTCAAGTGACCGGTGATACGAATATTATAATGTTACTAAACAAAATCAATACGAACTGGCCGTCTAGACTGTAATTATGGATATTAGAAATGCGCTGGATATAAAGTATTCTTTGGCTTTCATAATAGACGATAATAAAGGTATTGATACGGCAGATCGTCCTAGAAGGACGTGCACTGAACCTATTGGTAATGGTCTTCAGAAAGGTCAGGTTCGTAGTACTCGTAATCGGCGTGCTTGTCTGCCCTGCGGGTCTAAAACTGCCACTTAGCAATGTTCTTTATGATTCACTTCGTGGATGAATAATAAAAGAATAGTTATGATGTTTGCTGGAAATTCACGAAGTGAATCTTTAGGAATGTTGCTAAGTAGCCGTTTTAGACCGTAGCACGCGTAACATTACATGCCATGTCAAATGTAGAAAATTTCCAATTGTCCTTAGCATGGCGATGTTGAGAATGTATACAATCTTCTCTTCAGAGTCATGCCATCATCATCATCTTTTGATCTTCTGAATTGTAAAGAAATAACTTTGTCTTTCTTTAGTAGAATATACATATTATATAATTGGTCACACTACGCGTGCAGATGTGTTAGCATGGACGTGTAAGGAATAAGTATAGGAGCAGGTGGCGTTCTGTTAGTTTTTGCTCACCTCGATGCGTAAACGGATCGAGTAATATATTTGGGTATTTGTGAGTTTAAACCCACTCACGATATAGGAGACGTAGTGGGAAATCGTTATTAAAAGCAAAAACTAAAGCAATGTGCCGTATATTTGAATAACGGGATCAGTAAGCTTATATTGAAAACGATTGTTTCAGACTGTTTCGATTTTAGGGATTTCAGTCACAATGTGGAGCTTGACAATTTAGATCCTTCTCGTCTGGGCGAGTAAATCAATTAAAAGTTAAAGCCTAATTGAGACTTGCGCAAGGGTCTGTTCTCGTAAATGTTAGGCTTAAAATGAAGTTTTTATAGCTAGCCATGATGACCTAAATATCTTATGCAGAGTTATTCGTTAAAGCACATTTAAATTAATTTATTTTAGTTTTATTCCGAACTCCGAACTTTCTGTTTGTCTAGTAGTGTGTATTTCCTTATCATAAAATCTTTACACAATGACTTAATACCTGGAGCTGTTTTAACCAAGTCTGTTAAGTAACTTTCGGAAACTTTTGAGATACTGTCGAACATCCATCCATCCATCCTTAAAAACTTTCACATTTATGAAAGTACAAAGTATGAAATGAAAATTTCCCGCGTATAGTCAGTGGTCTACCATGTATTAATTTCTCTATCGTTGAATGTGCGGTTATGGTTACACAAGTTCGGTTGCCACTCTAACAATATCAACTTAACAACAAGGAAGTTTGCAATCACCTGGTACTAAGTTTCAATATTTAATAATGTGGTAATATCCTGAAAATTAATTTTTACCTCCTGGTATGCGGTGTTTTGAAAACAAATTTCATGTCCCGGATAAGAGCGCGCTGAGTGAAAGAAAGAAATTATAGTATTTGCAATACAGTAAGATATTCAGCCTAAATTATTTGTGAAGGAATATACATATATTGTATTCATAAAACACCCATTACTCCAAATACGAAACGTCTCATTCCTAGAGGCCGATATTTCGTCCAGCCGACGGATTTCCGTTGAACGCGCCAAGCAAAGCCTACGTATCGCCTAGCCTAGACTATCGTGTATAGAACCCCAGACGATGCCGTGTTGGACGATCGCCAAACTGAACTTTTAGTTGTATGTTTATTTAACTCTTTTTTTTTACTGGCTTGGGATTGATTGGTACTGTTATTAGTACAACTACTATAACGTATAAATCCTTAGGTCTCGCAGGATAGTAATTGCAGTATAGATTCGCATTCCATTTAATAATACTAATTTCGATTTCTACATTGCTATTTTTCATATAAACGAAGCATGTATTACGTATTTCGTTCGGAATCCTTCGAAATGGGACAAAAAAGTGTGATACGCAAGTTTGGTGCGGATAATTTGGTTATGAATGTGAATGACTTTGTGACTAGGGGAAAGTTAATAAAACTCGTATGATGATAGATGAAACGTGTTAAAGATACCATGGTTAGAAAAGAATGACTTCAGACATGATGGCATAGAAAAAATTTGGTATAGTATGTAAGATAATGTTCTTAGTTCCACATTAATTGGTATAGCGTCAGAAAGATAGAGGTCCCAGTAGAAAAAGGCCGGGATTCCTCGAAACGGAGGTAGGTAGGTTAGTGTCCGTCGGCGTGCCATAACATCTACAAAGTCAAACAAATTATTTACTTTGAGGAAAGCTTTTATGGACAAAGGTCTGGTTAAGTAGCTAAAAGAAAAACTGAATAACGCTGCTTTCACATTTGGGCGACAGTCGCGCGACAGACGCTGCTTATGCGCGGCTGTTCATATAAAATGTGAAGGAATGTGCTTCTGCCGCTCTACTGTCGCGCTGCTAACGTCCTAATGTGAAAGCGGCCTAATACTTATCCGATATGACCAACCATTGCTATGAAAATATCGCTTAAGAAGGACCAAAGGTCATACAAGTTTAATAACTAGTCTGAAATTAAATTTTGATACAGTGTCAGGATAATAGTGCCAAAATAAAATTAGGCCTTTCACAGAGGACGTGCCAGTTGGCAACCTTAACGTTTGTACTGGCATGAACGCAAACCACAAACGATGGGAAACTTAATAATGTGTCCTGCGTATCTTGTTAAATACACGTTTCAAAAAGTTTCAAAAGAGTTAAAAAATCTGATTGAATTGAGACTCAGGCAGGTCAGAGAAATATTGTAATAAAAGGAAGAGGCCTATATTGAGCATTAGGTGGAACAAGGATGCCAATTATGCTAATGGAAGTTACGGACGTTACAAAATGAAATGATGAACTCATATTAATTATTATATCGGCCCTTAGTGTCCGACTGCTAGGCAAAGGCCTTCCTTCAATCTTTCCTCTTCTCACGGCTTTCTGCAACCGTGGTCCAGCCTTTCATGAAACGGTCCAAGTCAACTTGCCATCTTCGCTTGGGCCTGGGGGCCAATTCTCGATTTTCGCCATTTTTCTCGAGTTCGAGATTGTAAGTCTATCTCTATGTCTATTAAAAATATCTCTATCTCTACCAAAAAATGTCGAATTGAGCAGAAATCCGTATTCTCAGTCAAAATAGAAATAAATGTCACGAAAATGTCGAGTCGAGTGAAGATAATGTTACCATTATGAAGAATCGCACGTTCCGTTTTAGGTAACTATAGGTTCATGAATGATTTTGTTTTAAGGCTGCATATTCTGAAAGTTGGCAACGTCGCAAAAAGCTGTCAAATAATTACAAGTTTTAATTAATTTGGCAAATTTTCTGTATGAAAACAAGAAATATCGCTCTGTAGTGCACTAAAAAAATGATATAGGAATGCAATCAAAACACTGAATTTGATGTTGTAACCGTATCAGGTGTATAAAAGACATTTGGAAAGCTTCCAAATGCTTTTTCTACATCTAAAACTATGTATTCGGTGTTACGATATTAATTATTGCATTCCCTTATCAATTTTTTAGTGCACTACAGAGCCATATTTCTTATTTTCATACAGTAACAATGCTAAATTAATTAAAACTTGTTAATATTTGACAACCATTTGCGACGTTGCCAGCTTTCGGAATATACGCTCTTAAAACGCTGACTAAATCTAATTATTTAAGGATGAAACGAAACGTTTTGTGTAAAAATAATCAGTTTGACAGTTGATTGTCTGTCAGGTCAGTGTCAGAATTTGCGTCTTTTGTTATGTTTACATGAACTCTGTGTTTATAAATCATTAGTGGGCTGTGCTGTTTTACATTTCATGATTTTTATTTTAACATAGAGGGGAATTATTTTAATGACTTCTGTTTCGCTCAAATCGTAAATATCGACGGCGGGATAAGTGCGCTGTTGTCGCCGTGTATTGGCCAGTTGCTCGCCACTTTCCAATAAACCCGAGATAAAAATGCTAATAAACTCGTCCATCTTTCAGTGGTTTCGAGTTCAATCGTGGGTACACAAATTACAGAGTTTGTTATTTGCGCGAAGGTCGTCGTTTCAAGAAAACACAATGCAAAAATCAAGAGTTTATCGAATTTCCAGTAGGTATGACATGCCAAGCCGTATTTTATTTAAAAACTAAAGAAAAGAAAACAGTGTACACTCCAAAACTCAACAAATTCACTCAGAAATGACGTATCTCTACAATCGACATTACATCTCTACTGCTCAGAAGCACTCGACATGAATTCTAACGTTAGCCTTCGACAAATGTCGAATCCGACATCCCCAGAATAGCAACTTTTAAATTTGTCGAAAAAATGATGTCATTAGAATTTTTTGTCGAGTTCGACACCATCTCTAAAGCCGAGAATTGGTACCCTGCTACGACTTCGAGTTCTCGTAAAAATCAGAAATTTGAAAGTTACTGTGTTTTTCTCACTTGCTATTCAGATATTAAATCAAATAATAACATGGCTACGTAACCTGGAAAATTTAAAGTCTTTCTGTACTTAAAAAATCTGCTACTTACTGCTACCATACTTTACCAATGTGTTTCGCAATGGGGATGCCCTCTGGGTGGTGCCCCAATTCTTTCTCTACGTCCAGCTGTTATACAATTTCCTGTTTTCCATTCCCATTATTTATTAATCTGTTGCCTTAACGTTGGAATAAGGGATTTACATTTAGATTTTTTGTATTTCTCTCATGTTTCTTTAACGGTAAGCTTTCGTTAATATTTAATACTTACGTTCATTTGGTATTAAATACATAATTCCATCGTATGTACATAAAATGTGTGTGTTATTTTGGAATTCTACATCATTATTCACAAACGTGATCCACATAATAACTATCCAACAAAAATAAAAAGTTTTCGACTACAGTTATTATTTATTTACAAATCGATCGATATAATGGTTCATCTTCGCCGATAATTTGCTAAGCAGTACATTATAATCGAATACATTTTGATCTAAAACACTATTATAACCTATTACATCACTCTTTTTACTTTTATCAGTGCGATTGCCACTGATAACGGATGATCAAGCATCAAGGTCAGGGATATCGAGTGGTAGCTTATCCGTAATCTGTGTTTACTTGATTTTTACAACACAATAGAACTCATTAGATAGTTCGCGACTAAATCTAGATATCGTATTACAAGTTCATAATGTGAAATTGCTAGATTAACATCATAAATCATAATTCAAACACGGGTGAAAATAATGTTACCTTGGCTTTTGTAGAAAATACATCTCGACTTTCGTAACTTGGTTGAAAATATTTTGTGTAACAGTATTTTATCGATAATGAGATTGAGATAAACATGAGCGCGTTGATGGTAGTTGACATGATCAATCAATATCAAATAATCAAATAGACGATCTTATAATCATATTTGACACTAGCGGTTGTAGGACCACAAGTACCTTAATTCTTTGTCTATAGGTACTATTATTATAAAGAGGAAAACTTTGTTTGTAATGAATAGGCCCAAAAACTACTGGTCCGATTTCAAAATTCTTTCACCAGTTCAGAGATGAAAGCTGCTTTGGTCCTGAGTGACATAGGCAATAAGGGGGGGGGGGGAACGAAAGGTAGTATTAAATATGTTATTATGTTATTTGTCAGTGTTATAATACGTGTTGTGTTAAAGATCTTATCGGCTTTGAAATAGAGTCGTGTCAAATAATGGTGTTAATTGAATTCCCTTAAGCATTTCATTCGGTTAACATGTCTTTATTGTTCGTAAAAACTCTGATCCTCGTGGAAACGTTTCTTTTAATGTCTATTTGGTGGAAGTATAGAAGTGATAAATACAACTCTGACAAAAATTGAGAAACGTAAGGTTTACTCTTCTACCAGAATAATTAATGGGTTCCACAAGGAGTTATCTTCGGCCCTCGTTTAGGTTTAGTACACAATTCTGCAATTTCCGAAGAGTTAGGCAAAAGTGTTTTACGGCGATCCAAAACAAGAATACGCAGTTTTTCAGCTGAAACTTGCGTGGAACTATTAAATTATATTCTAGGAGTAATTTATTTTAACTGCTAAGACTTGCAACTACATTAAATTCGAGATAACATGTAGTCACTCTATGAACTATGTTTAATGAGTTAAGTTTTGTTACAGAGGCTGTGTCATGTCTTCTGAAAGCGATTGAGATCTACACCGACATGGGACGATTCACTGTAGCTGCTAAACAACATCAGGTAAATATATTTTGGATTTTTTTCTCTTAATATACACTGCAGTCTGTTAACGCAAATAGTTAAATAGAACGTAATTTGACATTTAAATTATTGATCTACTTTACAAAGCAGTGCATGCATCATTGAACTAATTTTCTACTTACAATAAAACTGGAGCCAAGTCAAAAATGTATTTAAATTATGTTAAGTAGTATTTCAATATGCCTTGGGAAGCAAAATAAATTTAACTATTTACGTTAGAGCCCTAGTCTCACGGAACGTGACGTCACATCCATTAAGCTTTTGTGCTTAAGTGAGTGATTTCACAGAGCACGCCCTTGTTGCCATGTTTATTCTCTGGAAAATGTTATTCAAGTCTCTACTTTTCGAAGGGGGTAATAGAGAGGTGACAGGTTTTACATTTCGGCAGTATGTTTTAAGTTCCATGGTACTAACTTATTACTATCAATCGGACTCGGACAGTCGGTGCAGTGGTTGCCCAGTGGTATCGGTCCCGACTTACGAGCTGTAGGTCGTGGGTTCGAACCCCGCCAGGCGCATTACTTTGTGTAATTTGTTTCATCACCACGGCTCTCAAAACGGTGAAGGAAAACATCGTGAGGTAACCGGCATGTCCTAGAACCAAAAATTCGAAGTCATGTGACATCTACCAACCCGCACTGGACCCGCGTGGTGGATTATGGCCCAGTCCCTCTCATAGAGAGGAGGCCTGTGTCCCAGCAGTGGGACTCGGACTGCTTTCGATATTTTCCTGATTCTGATATAAATAAATTGAGTCTGCCCAAAAATGGGCTACGAGTTTGACACCTTCATAAGCATCCACCAGTTCTTGTCAAGAACAATCGACAGGACACACAGAATGCGATAATTAACTCAAATCTTCTGCTTGGCAGTAGCTCTTAAGACTACTAGTTTCTTTTTTGGGTGTTAAAATCATTAAATGAATCCTTCCTCTCTCAGTGGACTGTTTCTTATTATTTATCATTATGAGCATATATGTTGTCCCACTTCAGGGCAAAGGCCTCAGTGGTGGAAGGAAGGACCTTCCTATCTGCGCTATCTAATGCAATTGTAGGCCAAATATTTTAAAAAATAAGTCCAGCTCATCTTGCTATCTCCTTCTGGGTCTGTCGCGTGTTTAAATCAGACTGAATGACTAAAAATCCTTGTTCCTCCAGTTTCTCTATGCCTTCCAGTGTCACAGCTATCTTCATAGGCGATCATTCAACCCCAGCAGGGTTAGACTACTAGACCATCGACTCAATAATGCTAAAAACCTCGTCTTTCCAGAACATAGCAGAGTTGTACGAGACAGAATGCGTGGACCTGTCCCGCGCGATGCAGCACTACGAGCAGGCGGCCGACTACTTCCGTGGCGAGGAGTCCACCTCCTCCGCCAACAAGTGCATGCTGAAGCTCGCCCAGTACGCCGCCCAGCTCGAGCATTACGATAAGGCTATACAGATCTATGAGCAGGTATGTTACAGATTAACCCTTGTAAGTTCATGACTTTTTTTTAGCGTGGTAAAATCATCAAATGAGTCCTCCCACCCAGGGCAGAGCGGGAGGGACTAACAGACTTGTACTGACTAAAATCCACGGTGATCCTTCAATAGCCCTTTACGTTCCGGTTCCGGCCCTCTAAAGGGGGGCCCCATCATGATGCTGATACTATTTGGGGCTCGCGTGGAACACAACGCGCTGTCGACCTGGGCATGGTCCGTCAGCACAGCGAATCGCCCATTACTCGCCGCCTGCATGCCCTGTAAGTTCAGATTTAAACAGTATTATATCGGAGCCTCCATTTCAGGGTCCCCAAGGCAAAATTCTCGCACACTAAATAAGGGCTGTACCAGTACTGCATTTAAGGCCTTTACCCATAGTTCGCGATCGGCGACACGATCGGGTGATGGCGATCTGATCGCATACGATCTCTATAATCTTTGAAATGTGCTTTCTCACTGCCGGTGTCAGATCGCATCGCGTTCAGCCTTTACAGAGATCATTCATCATTATACTTTACCAGCTTTTTCCCGTGTTTTCACACCCGCTACTTGGCTCCTAATGGTGGAAGCGTGATGCTGTGTTGTAGCCTTCCTCGATATGGACTATCCAACGCACAAACATATTTTTTCAAATTAAACCTCCTATTCCTGAGATTGGCGCGTTCAACCGCACAAACAACTTTTACCGCCTTTTTAAAAACTGTCAACTTTAAAACGCCATTTGACGTTGATTTATGGGTATTTTTGCAGTTACACTTTTTTTTGACAATTGTTCAGCAGATGTTTATCTTCTTGCGGAAATTTTAATATTAGTATAGAAGATACAAAGACATAATAAACATTTGCCTTTCATTTCAGATCGCCAAATCCTCCCTAGACAACAGCCTCCTGAAATACAGCGCCAAGGAGTACATGTTCCGCGCCGCGCTGTGCCACCTGTGTGTGGACATCTTGAACGCTCAGCATGCTGTAGAGAAGTACTGCGGACTGTACCCCGCCTTCGCTGACACTCGGGAGTGTAAGCTGATTAAAGTGAGTCAAATTATGAACCATGCTTTTTTAACACTAGCTTTTAAGAGCGTATATTCCGAAAGCTGGCAACGTCGCAAATGGTTGTCAAATATTAACAAGTTTTAATTAATTTAGCATTGTTACTGTATGAAAATAAGAAATATGGCTCTGTAGTGCACTAAAAAATTGATAAGGGAATGCAATAATTAATATCGTAACACCGAATATATAGTTTTAGATGTAGAAAAAGCATTTGGAAGCTTTCCAAATGCCTTTTATGCACCTGAAACGGTTACAACATCAAATTCAGTGTTTTAATTGCATTCCTATATCATTTTTTTAGTGCACTACAGAGCGATATTTCTTGTTTTCATACAGAAAATTTGCCAAATTAATTAAAACTTGTAATTATTTGACAGCTTTTTGCGACGTTGCCAACTTTCAGAATATGCAGCCTTAACCAACTAGTGGCTCACATAGCGCATAGTTCGATATAGTTGGAAGTCATGGGGACTTAATGCCTTGAAGTGGGATGACTCAGGCTGATGGTAACAGTAGCTTATCACCATGATTCGCCAGCTCTTCTGCCTTTTCTCCTTTTAAGTAGCCTATAACCTACTCCAGGGTCCTATCATCATCATCAGCCTATAATGTTCCCACTGCTGGGACACAGGCCTCCTCTCTTGTGAGAGGGAGTGGGCCATAATCCATCACGCGGGCCCAGTGCGGGTTGGCAGATGTCACATGTCTTCGAATTTTAGGTTCTAGGACATGCCGGTTTCCTCACGATGTTTTCCTTCACCGTTTTGAGAGCAGTGGTGATGAAACAAATTGCACAAAGTAATGCGCCTGGCGGGGTTCGAACCCACGACCTACAACTCGTAAGTCGGGACCGATACCACTGGGCCACCACTGCTCTCCAGGGTCCTATGTCTTTACCAAAAATAAACTAGTTCACCAAAAATCCTAAAAAAATTAGTGAAGCCGGTTCCGAGATCTGTCGAAACAAACACAGACGACCATTGTTTTAAAGTACTGGACATACTAAATTTTGTAAAAAAACTTTTGATTCAATGGAAGGACCTTCGTATCCGAATCTACTTCTATTCCAGGCGATTCACGATACGCATAGAGTGTACAATTTGAGGTGGTCAAAAAAATGTGCGACCAAACTGTACTGCCACTCACCAATCTTCGAAAGAACGCCTCATTAATTTGCCGAGCGCACGAACATGTGCGAGATGACCTAAAGAGCAATTTATCCTCTATTTATTAATTATCCGTATCCAATCTTTCCAGGAACTGATTGAACATTTAGAGGAGCAAAACGTGGACTCTTTCACTGAAGCCGTCAAAAACTACGACAGTATATCGCGACTCGATCAGTGGTATACAACTATGCTCGTACGCATCAAGAAACAAATCAACGACAACCCCGACCTGCGTTGAGTCAGTCGCAAGTGCGTGCCCGTCGCGACCGTATGCGTAGCGTGAGTGGCAAGCCTTACATTTTATTTAGGCCATGTATTCATTAAGAAACAAATGTTTATAAACATGTTTCGAAAACATATTAACATGTTCTTTTGTGATTTTTATTTATTAAACCTTTAAAAGGTGCACTTTACTTTCTCTAATCTTCAACATTTGGGTTGCAGAGGATAATTTTGTGATGAAACTTAAATCAATAAAAAATAACCATTTTCGTTCTGTTTCCCTGCAAACAAAACACAAGTTTTGTAACATAGAAGACCTAATTTTAAACAACCAATGATGTGATCAACAAAATATCCTAAATATTCATCCTTTATAAAATATGTTTGAGATACTTTGCAACTCAAACATTGCTTCTCAGTGAATACATGGTTTTACCCTTACCATAATATATTCAAAAATAAAATCATATTTTTTCCATTGGCAATTTAGCTGTCTTTTTTGTTAAATTTTGAAATCAGAATCTTCCATTTTTTGACAGTTGAGGCTGAACTTGCATTGCGGTTGAATTCCCTCAATAGTTGTGTTGCAATAATAAATAAATAAATGAAGAATCGAATTCGTTTTTATGGGAAATCGTAATGCAGACTCGGCTGGTAATTTAGCTGTAATACCTATCAATATTACTCGTTTAATCTAACGCAATTCTGTTAACCTAATTTAATATTACTAAATAATAAACGAACTTATTTAAAAATCTTATTAAAATGGGCATGTCAATCATGTTAATCATGAAATGACATTTGTAACGTTCCAGTTATGACATCAGCTGTCACTGACGTTGTCATGACAAAATTGTCTATAGAGTTAAAAATGGATGATCGGAGTAATCGATGCTCAATGAATGCTTGCATAACGGAGAGCGGCGACGGGCGATATAAAGTTTCCTTTTTTATCATAAACTCTGTAGAATATTTAATTATGCCTATTTCATTGTAACAAGTTAGGCAAACTGTTGTCTGTGGTATTATTTGATAGTTATAAAGTTGTTTTTTTTTTTTCTTTTGGTAGTGTAATTATTGATGTAAAGGTTGACTGATAGCGGTTAGAGGAGGGTTTAGTTAACTCTAGTGATGGATAAGGTCCTTAGCAGACAGCATCAATTCCATGGCAATTCTGAAGCTTCATGGCAAGTCTATGTCAATCTAAATTGAGTTGCTTCAAACTGGGCTTCCAGAAACATCCATCAGTTCCAAAATTCAGTCATCAGGACACCCAGGACACGATGTTAAATGTCCCATCGTTTTTGGAGCAGCACCATAATCGATAAAGTTTGATACAGCAACTCAAAGCTATACTTCTCATACAGTCGGATGACAGTCCTAATAATTCAGTGAAGTCTTGGCCTATACAAAAACTGTAGAAAGAACGTTGAAGTATTAAATAAAATCGCTAAAACGTGCGATACAAGCTATGGCAACTGAAAACAGTCAGCAAAAACCTATACACTTTTTAAGAAGTTGCTTAATCGTCGATGCTCTAAGAAGCATGTCTGCTAATGGGCTAATTGATAGTTGTAGTTACCAGAAACTTGATTGTTGAATGTTTCCAGAATGAGATAGTTTAGCAATACTTGAAATGGCAATCCACCCTTACTTTTCTACTTGTTAGTTAGTTACCGCCAGTTAGTCCTTGACGACCTTTATGTTGCCTAGTGAGGTCTTATCTTAATACTCTTTTTGAGTTTAAAAACTGCCCCATTAGACTCGTCGTCTATAGCCCGATAGACATAGGATCCGGCGCTGATCCTGGGGTGAAAAATGCTATTGACTTTGCCAAGAAATTTCTCAGTACCAACCCGGAGTTTAGAAGGTATGGGTTTTGCTTATGATCTCTCTCCGGATTGCCGTCTCATCGAACTATGAGAGTAAAGGAACAGTGTTCTTGTGCCTGCGCACACGCAAGCTGAACTATAATATCTTCTGCGCCGATGGCAGATCTCCTCAGAGATAGTTTTTAGGCAAAAACTGTAAGGTAGGATTATATTAATTTGCATTTATATTCCAAATTAGTTTAACTTTTTACCTCCTAAGTTTTGACATTTAAATCTGTCAAATAATATCCACAGATACAATATTTAGTATTCAAGATTTAGTCGGTATAACTAGAATGTAAGTCGGGAGTAAAATCATTATCGAAAAATGTTTTTTTTAATCTGTACGTTAATACCGAGACGTTCCAATTTACGCAGTACTTTTGTTTGAGTATATAATATATACTCTTTTTTATTTATATTTTATTATTCTTTGTATTGCGAAGCCGTTGTGGCGTTTATTGTATATATTATTGTTTTTAAATAGTGTTAGAAGGAAGACCCTGTACAATTTTGTTTGACCGAGTGGTATTGCCAGTTAAAAATATTCTTTGGTGATTTATTTTTACTTGCAATCTTTATTCGTGAGAGTGATTTCATTGTTTTTGGAATATTCTTAGATCTTTTTCCGATATTAAATACTAGAAAATATGTTAAATTGAATGGTAAAATGCTTTGTCATATTCCTGTTGTTTACAAATATTTGTATGGCCTACAGATAGCTGTTCCAGAGTCTGGCTTGTTGGGTATATGAATGTGAATATGTGTTCACACAGAAATTCCTAGTGTGGGGTGCGTGACACCATGTAAAAAATATTTC